>OY998246.1:43736641-44960358 GCA_963922005.1 Cornus suecica | reverse complement strand
TTGGTATTTTTTTTGGGTGAGTAGCTTCGTGTATACGTATTATTCATCATACATTAAATTCGTGATTTTACGTTGAACGATTTGCCCGGAAATCGCGTTTATATGTTATAGTTTTCATTTGGGTTAATTTAGATTTACTCAAATTAATTAACCTATTATTAATGGGCTTCGTATATATCGTATAGGTTGTCGAGACGGACATTTCGATATATTCGAAATAGTTTTCGGACGATTTTGGTCGGCGGGCTTCATATTCGGGCGCCGATATTGTGTTGTTTCGGACTGTACGGTAACGTATAATTAGGTGGGAAATTATATTTCTCACTCCGCATTATTGAAGTAGTTTAGGGGTGCAAACCCTTATTTAATTTAATATAGATATATTAAATTGCTAGTTTAAATATCTATAAATTGTTTAGAATCGGAATAGACTTAGGGATTAATTTAAGAAAATTTATTAAATTATTCCTATGTGATTAAATAATATTCTTATTTAAATTAAATAAGAATAGACGGCTTAGAAACCCTTACGAATTTAAATGAGTTATTAAAGATTCGAAAAGCTTAGACGATATGCTAAGATCCTTTTGGTATACGTGAAATAATTGTTTAAATTATTTTAAAAAGACATGTTAATTGAAATTGAAATATTTTCTAAATAATTAAAGAAAATATATTATTTAGAACATGAATCTATTTTATCATGATTTAAATGCTTTAATATATTTTTAAAAGCATGTACAGATATTTGAGATTTATGTTGATATTACCATGTGGGTATTTTCATAAATATGGTGCATTACATATTTATGTTAGACATGATTTTATTGCGTACACCATGTATTGTGAGACATGGGTGTTGGTGCATGTAGTGCATGATTTCACCATTTGTAGAGAGATTCATTTGGTGTGGTCTACTTCCCTTGTGCGTGAGGCACGAGTAGACGTTTGTGTTTGGATCGTCGAAACAACTGGACATGGGGTGCTTCTTGCTCCCACAGAACTAAAAAGCTGAGAAACGCAGATGATAGGGGGATGACATATCGTCCAAAGCCTATGCGCACGACCGCGTCGTGGAGGACGTCTTCCTTGGTTAAAAGTGTGAAGTGTCAAAAGCACTTGGGAAGAACGGTTCGATGAGTCCACATTTCCTAGTGAGCCTGCAGCCTCAGGGGAATGGTGGAGAATGATCCGGTTACCCTTTGGGAGGGTGTGTTTTTGTGTGTGTGTACTACAGGCGGTCTGTTAGTACGGTGCGTTGCATATCATCATGTGATTTTATTGACATGTATATATGATATTGGAGCATGTTAAAATTTTGAATATTGCAAAATAAATTCTTATTTTATAAATGCTCAATTAATGTGAAACATTAATTAAATGCGGAAATTGGAAAAGTATAATGGATTATAATCTTATACTTGTAATTATATTCTTTTATGTCTTTAGGGGAGGTTAGGTATATTGACATTGTGACTTTTGTGGTTAGTTAAGGTTAGAGATGTACGGTTGAGTTGATGTGGAGTGATGCCTTAGAGAATGTGGTTAATGGTTTAGTGATTGTGGTTAATAGTTTGGTGATTGTGGTTGGCTGTGTGACCTTGTTAGAGATTGGAGGTTAGAGATTGATTTTAGTATCAGTTATGAATTGGGGCCTTCGAGAAGGCGGGTGATGAGATTGTGAGTTGTAGTGTGGACCTTTAGGTATCTTTCACTTTTGAAGAATGGGCTATCAACTGTAGTTGAGATTTTGATTGGTGAGTAGAGGTTATGGTTGAGTGACTTTATTAAGTACTCGAGGTACTGTAGCTTGACAGTCTTGGTTCTAGTGCTTAGTTCATTCCCCTAAGCATTCCCTGTACTGTGTTTTGTACGCTAGTAAGTAGTCGTTGACTTGTATGCCATTCCTTGAGTCAGTGGTTACGGCGTGGTGCCGAGCCTCGTCCTCGTGGTGTCACTTGATGTTGTGGAGTTGGAAACGGATTGTTGTGTTCCGTGAGTCCAACGTATTGTTCTTCCCTTATTGTCCTCTTGGACATTATAGGAATCCGTAGAGTTGTGTTTTCTCTTAATTGGCTGTCATTTTTAAAACGGTGTTTTCTAAACTTTTTTGTATTTAAAAGGAAAAACCCGTTTTCGCTTACCCCCGTAAAATGAAAAGTTTTAATACTTATAACTGATCTTAGGATCTTCTTTGAAAAGATTTTTAACTCTAAAAGCCGGTGATGGCAATTGACGGAGACCGGGGGTAAGACGGTCATTTTTGAATGTGTGATTTCCTAAAAGAAAACTATTTTATTACTTGAGATTATGAGATTATGAGACTTCTTTCTCAAAATCTCAACCCGCAGTGTTTTGAAAGGTGGTTCATTGTTTCACCTTTTCTTCGGTTCATTTCTAAGTCTCGGTTATGAGGCTTGGTGTTGTTCAGTGCACACATGTAGTGTTGCCTTTCACTTTTTTTGATTGTTGGTGTCACCACCTAGGTGATATGAGTTTTTCTTACGTTAGGGGCATGGATACCAAATGGGTTGGTTCGAGTTTAAAAACATTTTTTTAAAAAACTATTGAATCTCTGGGATTCATCTTCTTATTACTTTCACTCTCGGCCATTCGCTTTTGGTTTCCTTGTTCACTTTTGGGTGTTATTTCCTTGCTCGGGTATTCTTAACCTTGACGTTGTGGTCTCGGTTATCTTTTGGTTTGGCATTGGGACTTCTTTTCCCTTGCTTGGGTTTTTGACTCTTACGTGGTTTTTCTTATCCTTAGTGAGAGTGTTGGTGAATTATTGACATTGTTGGAGATAACAATTGAGTTGTTTATGTGATGACATGATTGAGGTGACCTAGCCCTTGAGAGGTAGACTTTCTCTAGGAATGAGATGAGGTTTGTTATATATATATATATATATATATATATATATATATATATATATATATATATATATATTGATGATGGTTGTGTTAGTGCGCAAGGATGTGGGTGTATTCCTTCCTGTGTTATCGGGGTGTGGGATTTGAGTCTTCCTTGGTACTAGTGGTGGATTTTGATTCTTGTGGATATTAGAGGTGAGTGTGATCTCTCCTGTTGGATTTTCTGATTCGTGTTGTGAGAAATTGATGATTTGTTAGATTGGACCTTAGTATCGTGTACCTAGTGTATGCTGGTGAGAGTAGTGTAGACTACCGGTATGGGTTCTTGGAGTACGAGTCCTAGTTGTACCTTGTAGACTCTTGTTGTGTATTATATATATATATATATATATATATATATATATATATATATATATATATATATTCCTGATACATATATATATACTCGTTTACGATAGCTTATGAGCACGTGCCTTGGGTTTTTGTGGCTGGGTTATGTTGTGGGCTATGTATCTCATTGGGTGGTTTAGCATTACCTAAACTATTAGAGGATGTGGTAGTTAGAGTATCCTTTTCCACTGAGCTTATTTGCTCACAGGGGTATTTCATTTGCCCCCTGGTATTCCCACGCCAGGTTGCAGGAAATATATGACTATGGGCAGGATGCGGTGCAATGGCAGTTTTCCTTGGTTTTCTTGTTACAGGTTTGGAGTTGCGTTGGGTGATGCAGTTACGGTTGCAACACGACTGGGTTTGGGGACGATAGGTATCCACTTTCAGTTTCTCTACCCATTGTTATGGGATTGTTATGTATTTTCTTTTGGGAGCCAGTCTGTTGGCATATCCCTGTTGATGTATCATTTAGTTCCTGTATTTATTCTTTCTGATGGTTATTGTATTTATTCTGCACAGCTAGGTGCTTTACTGTATTCTTATTCGAGCATTTGTGGCTCTGTTGTTTATAGAGGGTTTGGAGGGGTTTTGGTTTCTTTCCACAACCTCGGCCCTAGTAGGATTGATGAATGTGGGGCTTGGAAGCCATTGTGATTATTGAATTGCTTTGGGCAGGTTATTGTGTGTGGTTGGTTGTCCGGATGTTCCATTTACAAACGGAACTCTGCCGGATTTTTGTTAGATTCCGCTGCTTAGTTTTGTCATTTATTTGGGTATTTAATATACCATTTCTATCATTAATCCATATGTTTCCTTGGTTAATGATGTCTTAGTTGGTCATACATGTTAAGGATCACATCCTGGATACTTTGGATGCCCCTGTTCGGGAGTCTTAGGAATTTAGGAGGGTGTCTGTTGGTATCTGAGGATACTATTGAGTTCTAGTATTCTTTTTGGCATGGAGTATATTTTTCATTGTTACTCCATGTATATTCTTGTTATTGTTGACTCTAGTGGTCGTCTGGCTTGCGTCACCCTTTCTGGGGCGTGACAACATGGTATCTGAGCATTCATTGCAACCCTTTTGTGGGTGTTGATGACTGAATGTCATTGGTTCTCATTTCTTTCACTTTTGTTCACTCCCTTAGTTCTTAGGCTCGGTTTTCTGAGTTCTAGGAATTTGGGGCGTGACAACATGATTGAAAAAAATTGATTATTGGGTTCGATGGTGTTCCGGATTGGCGTGAGAGTCATGTGGAACAAGAGACCGACCTAAGATTAGTAGCATAAACCTTAGGTGGGTTGTACCACTCGGATTACCGAGATTGAGGCGATGACGCTTCCTCTACTGGGCTAGTGAGCTCACCCCATGACTTTATATATTTTTTAGGTGATGATTCCGTTGGGAGAGTTTCGTAGTCTCTCCATGGATGTATGACAGTTTATCCGCCCTTTTGTGTATGGGGGTTGAACCATATTACTTTTGTAGAGCATTAGGGTAATATACATGTATACACATGCTTTTGTTTTGTAAACTTGTAAACAAATGTTTAAAAACTTTCTTTTTGCCGATTAGTATGTTATTTGGATAGTTTACATTTTATGTACGTTCCTCGGAGCGCTATGCACGGGGATTATATTCTTTTGTTGCACTTCGGTGCCAGAAATGTAAAACTATGTATTTTGTTCAAACTATAACATGTTTCGCCTTAAAGCGTTTGAATGTAGACCATGAATCCTTTCATTTGGAGTTGTTAAGTGGATTATTGCTATTGAATGTGATCATTAGGAGTTTGGCCGAAAATGACATTTTTTTAGGTTTTCAAACAAATCATTTTCGTTTTGAATGGAAAAATTCGTTTTCGCCCACCCCCGTACCGCCAAATATTTTTCTTTTAGAAATGATTTTAAACCCATTTTTATAAAGATTTTTAATTTTAGAAGCTGGTGGTAGTTAAAACGGAGATCGGACGCAAGACGGATAAGTTTACAAGACGGATAATTTTAAAGAATCACTTTTGTACAAAGTTATTGTTTTACACGTTTCCTGAGGTCTCGGTGACTATTATTGATTTCCACAAATGAAAAAATCACTTTTCAAATATTTATGATTTTTCAGGACCGACGACACGAAAAACGGAGCCGTATTGTAAAATCTCGCGTTTTTGCATATTTGAACTTTCAAAGGAATGCTGAAAAACTAGTAGTTCAGCGTCCTAACACTTAGAAATTTTTTCAGGATTTTCGAAAATTTCAGTGCAGGGCTGTTTGAGTGGCATCCAACATCCAATTTTGAAAACATATTTTTCTCCCACTTCACAACATCGAATTGAGTCTTGTTTGTTTCTATGGATTGTCTTAAGTCTGAACTTTGTATTTGTACTTTGAAATGACCATTTTACCCCTAAAATGACTATTTTACCCTTGGTGAAAATAGGGTACTTCAACTTTTGATTTTGGTCGTCATTGTCCGACACCTTTTTCCAACTTTCATATTTTGAATCATTGCTCCGAATTGAGTCATGTCTGTTCCTATGGCTTATTCTAGGCCCAAACTTTGTAGTTGAAACTTGAAATTACTAGTTTACCCCTGAAATGACTATTTTACCCTTGGTTGAACATGAGATTTTCAAATGATGAATTTAAGGTGCCGGTTAATTCGTTTCACATTCTTTTCGATTCCGAGTGATCTTTTTGGTATCATTTAGGTATGAAATGACCTTTTTAACCTTATGTGTGTGTTTGATGACTATATATTATTATTTTTAGTTTCTTTTCACTTCCGCGTCATTTCCTTAAGTTTTAGGCTCTTGTTTCGGAGTCCTAGGAAATTCGGGATGTGACAATAGCCAACTTCCACAAAACATTGATTGTTTTAATTTTGATGAGATATATGAACTTTTGGAAGAGGTGGCGCAAGAAATATTAATAAAATATGACTTGGAAATAGTAATAACTGAGGCAAAGGACATTAATGCGAATAGAGGTGAACAAGTACAGTTTGATAATGAGGACATTGTAATTATAGAAACCGCACTATATGGTGAATCTTGGAAACAATCACATGAATCATTACCTCTTATTTTAAGTATTTCACCTATTCTGTCACTTATATCTCCACCAAAATTAGAACTTAAAGAATTACCTAAACAACTCAAATATATTTTCTTAGGCCCGGACAATACTCTTCCCGTAATTATTTCTTTCTATTTCAGTACAAAATGAGAAGAACAATTAGTTCGAGTATTATATGACCATAAAGAAGCAATTGGATGGAGTGTGGCTGATTTGAAAGGAATTGATCCCTCGATTTGCATGCATCGTATAAACTTAGAAGAGACTACAAAACCAATACAAAAGATACAACGTAGATTAAACCCTAATATGAAGGAGGTGAAAAAAATTGAGGTAGTAAAATTATTGGATACGGGAATTATATACCCCATATCTGATAGCTCATGGGTTAGTCCAACACAAGTGGTACCAAAGAAATCTGGTATCATAGTCATGCCAAACTTAAAAGGTGAGTTAATCCCATAATGAATCACAGTCGGGTGGCGGGTGTGTATCGATTATAGAAAACTAAACTCACATACAAGGAAATATCACTTTCCATTACCATTCATTGATCAAATCTTAGAACGCTTAGTTGGACAAAGTTACTACTATTTTCTAGATGGGTATTCTGGGTATAACCAAGTAACAATTGATCCAACAGACCAATAAAAAATCACATTTACTTTACCTTACGGTATGTTCACGTATAGAATAATGCTCTCTGGCTTATGCAATGCACCTGCAACATTTCAAAGGTGTATGATGTCAATCTTTTTAGACATGGTAGAAACGTTCCTAGAAGTATTCATGGACGATAACCAAGTAGCTACTTTTGAAGATTTTTTAAAACATTTGGCACTTGTATTACAAAGATGTAAAGAGACGAATCTAATAGTAAGTTGGGAGATAAGCCACTTTATGGTTCAAGAGGGTATAGTCCTATGACATATTATTTTAAAAAGAGGGATAGAAGTAGATAAAGCTAAAGTAGAATTAATTTCTAATCTACCCCCTCCTACATATGTTAAACAAATTCTATCACTCTTAGGTCACACTGGTTTTTATAAACGATTTATTAAAGATTTTAGCAAAATATCTCGGCCATTATGCAACCTTTTAGCTAAAGATGCAAATTTTATTTATTTTTATTTTTATTTTTTTAATGTTAAAGATGCAAATTTTGATTTAAATAGTGAATGCCTGGAATCTTTTGAGAAGTTGCATAAATTACTCTCAACGGCCCCAATAATGCAACCACCTGACTGGTTTCGACTATTTGAATTAATGTCTGATGCATCTGACTATGCTATAGGAGCAGTGTTAGGACAACGAAAAGATAAATTATCACATGTAATATATTACGCTAGTAAAACATTTGATGATGCTCCAATGAATTACACTACTACTGAAAAAGAATTGCTAGCTGTAGTTTTTGCCTTGGACAAATTTAGATCATATTTATTAGGAACCAAGGTAGTCGTTTTCTCTGACCACGCAACTTTAAAATATTTACTAACAAAAACGGATTCCGAACCCAGACTTATTAAATGAATATTATTATTCCAAGAATTTGACATTGAAATGCGTGATAAAAAAGGTACAAAAAATATAGTGGCGGGTCATTTATCAAGAATAATAGTTGAATAACCAGTAGATAACACTCCGCTAATGGATTATTTTCCGGAAGAGCAATTATTTAGTATTAGTACATTAAAACTTAAGGGTCCAAGGAAGAGGACAGGATATAAGGAATGTGGTAAACAAGTGAAACATTTCATAGAAATTAATCCCAAATTAGGCTGTATTGATTCTATCGACCTGATATAACCTATTTATGATAATGATTAATAAAACTATGAATGTCGGGCCAACGACGTTAAAAAAAGGCCCCAAATGAGAGAGTTCATGTTCTCTTGAATGAATATGTTAGAGTTTTCATTTTGTTTGTATTTTTGTTTGATTTTAGTTTGTTAACTATAGATCAGAGTTAAGAGACAAAGCTAAGAGTAGATCTTGGTGAAACCTGCAAAACGGAAGAGATGAACTACCGAGTACTCGATAGAGTCTCCACCAAGTACTCGGTGGATACGTAGTGATAAAAATAGGGTCAGGCCTGTTATTGTTCATTTTTTTATGTCTCCTCTCAACCTTAAAGCTCTCATTACTTCACACTTGAATTCTTAGATGAGAAACATTATTTGAAACATGGTTTGATATTTCCTTATCCATCATCATTCCCTTGAATCAACACAACAAAGAGACAATCTATAGTCGATTACATTTTCAAATCTTTAGAACTTCTTTCATATCTTCTCTTTATTTCTTGAAGTATCCTCAAAAAGGAGAAGTGAAATCTTCTAAATTAGGATTCCTTGTGCTCAATTGACTATTCATATGCTAATAAAACTTGTGAGGGTTGATGTGTGGGCATTAAACTCCATTAGAAGCTAAGTGACCATGATCTCTTTAACTTCTGCACTCTAGGTGTTTGTTTAAATGTATGAGTGGAGTCATGGCTCTAAAGAAGAAACCATGCATTATCGAGTCATCAAGTAAGAAACAAATTTCCCCTAATTCATCACATTTGTCATCCGATAAAGACAAAAATCGGCCGTCAATTAAGGAACTAGTTAAGAAAGCCATTGGGAAAGGGTTCAATGTGGAAAGAACTATCAAAGTTTTGGATTTTGAGAATGATGAGGTAGCATCATGGGGGATAGGTTGTATTAAGCAAAGGGGGTTAGAGTCATTGTTATAACCCGCATCGACCTATATAATCAAATCACTATTGTATGAGTTTTGGCTCAATATGGTGGACGTGGGTGAAGAAGATGATAAAATGATGGAAACAAAGGTGAAAGGGAAGACTATTGTCATTACGCCATTATCTATTAGTAGAGTATCGGGTATTCCACATGAGTGCCCTGCCCATTTAAGGGATGCATTTCTAGCGTTACCCCGACCTTTCCCGAAAACTTGTTTAATTGTGGAGGATATCACTAAAGGAGGGTTCAGAAATAGATACAACACATGTACGACAAAGAAATACTATGCACAGAAGATGTGGATCATTGATACCATTATTCCATGTCAAGCACACCCACAAGGCCATATTAGTGCACATCGTGGGATTTTTTAAAAAGATTTATATGCCTTTACAAAAACCCATTGGATTTCAATCCCGGATGTTATTTGGATAAACGTCTATGAGGCGTGGGTCGACATGAGTAGTATTACCAAAGTTGATGTCTTATCATACATGATTCCATTGTCGACCTTAGCCATGAACTTAATGAAAGATAATAATGTGCCAATAGAGAAACTAGGAAAAAATAAGTATAAACCAAAGTATTTTGAGAGCTCTAGTTGGCATAACATGATATTTAAGCTACGTAAGGAGGATGCGGAAAAGGAAGGAGAGAAAATGCCGATAACTAATGAACAATACTTGACACTCATGGCAAATCAAGAGGGGATAATGAAGAAATTGGAGGAGCTAACTATGAAAGTCGATTCGTTGATAGAAAAAGGTTTCGCATCCACTTTTTATCCACCACCACCATCATCATAGAGTAGGATTTAGTAAGAGTATCCGATCATGTGCCGGCATGCCTTAGGCCGAGCCATGAATCGTTATTTTGAAATTTTTGGTTTAATTCTGTTATTTTATTTTGTACTTTATTCCCTAGAAAAATATTAAAAAATTAATGAAAATGGATATTTTGGTATTTATTGAACAAATTATTTTGATTTTATCTACTCTTTAATTATAAGGACATAATGATAAAAAAATAAAAAAAATTTGGGAGGGGGCGGGGGGGGGGGGGGGGATACATATTTTTCAAAAATATTTTGTTTTTAAAGCTTATATACTAATTTTATATATTTATATATGTATACTATATGATATAAATAGTTTATTTTATTTAAAATATTTTTTATCAATTTTAGTAAAATAGATATAATTATATGTATTGATTGTTTTTATATATTACTATGTAGTATTTAATATATACATACATATATACATATTTTAGAAAATTTTGGAAGATTTTGGTACAGAAACTAGTGAGTACTCGATAGCTTTCCCACCGAGTGAAAGCTGGATTTAATATTTTCAAAAAATATATATACTTCATGATTTTTATTCTTCTTAACGTAGAATATTAACTAACATATATTATAATAGTTTCATATAGTTTTCATATTTGTATATTATAATAAAGAGAGTCCTAGAAAATTTTCCATAAATACTGGAATCATGTTCAATTATGGAAAATATGCATTTAAGCTAGTTACCATTTCAAAACTTGCCAATTCAATGATTCTTATTCCAGATTTCTACTGTAAATTGAATCATTCCTCTCCTAGAAAGGACTTGGATTTGAGATCTATAAATATAGGGTCTCCTCCAGTCTTTCTTTCATATCTTATTTAAAACTATTAGACAATTAGGAAAGCTAGTATGGCCATTGGAAATTTGACAGAGGAGGAGATCAAAGATGCTACCCCTAAGGGTGATCCTTTTGTAGAGTATAAGATCAAGTATGAGCATGTGTTTTATAAGCACATCACGTATGATCCATTGGAGATCATGACGAATCGAGCTTTCAAGGAGCGGCGATTGGAGCAGCTTTATAAGCCGGCGAATTTTCAGGCTTTTCCTAACATTGTGTGTGATTTCTACTACAATATGAGGTATGATGTTCAAGGTAAAGGAGGTTTGATCGCTCGTACAACTATACGTTACAATTCAAGGTCTATCAACGTGACTCCCGAGGCTATTGCTAAAACATGGGGAATTCCTCATGAATTACCTTCCTATCTTGATGAAAAGTTTCGCCTTATTCCACATCCGATTCCATCCTTTCATGATATGGATAGAGAGATCTGCGATGGGCTTGAAAATCCACCAACTCAATTTTGGATTACGAAGACGAAGTTTGAACCGGAACTTTGGTATATTTATGGGATTTTGAACAAATAAACGTGTCCCAAGGACAAAGATAAATACTTATACCGGGAGATGGTGTATACATTCTACTACTTTAAGAAGGGATTTTTGGTTTCTATCCCGGAATTGATCTATGATAAGATGATGGATTGTCGGCATACTCTTGAGCAAAATTAATATACTTCAATACATACGGATGTGAAGTTGCTATTTACTTTCCTTATTATAGCATTAGTTGAAGATCAATTGGTGGAATTCTTGGATGTGACTGATGAACCAATGCATACGGGTCCTAAGAAAATTGATCATGATCAATTCTTTGGGAAATCATCCATATATGAGCTAAGAAAGTGGTGGGCAAAAGGATTCAACACATGGAATGATGATTTTACCCTATGTGGATAAGAGTAAAATAGGAATAATCCATAGGATTGGGAATGGATGTAGAATTCTATAGTATTTTCTTATTTTACTTTGTTTTTATTTTTTATACTAAATCCGTTTAGGATTAGTTCTATCCATGTTTTGCATTTCTTTATTTTATTTTTCTGCAATTTTACTTTATAGGATTGTAGGTCCTTAAGGACAAATCATGAGTGCAATTATTAATAAATTTCATTCCCTTGAAAAATTATTGTTTATCTTTAATATTTTGGTTTTTGAACATATTGAAAAAATTTGAAATTTTTTGTTAAGTTCTTTATTCGAAATATGTGATTAAGGTCAAGTAGGAGTTAATTTGTGTATATGTTATGCCTAGAAAGCTATTATGTACGCAATTACCCTATTCATGAGTATGTAATAGTTTGATTAAATTGATTTTTAAGATGTGGTCCACATAAGTGAATAGATGAGTGAAATTGAAATTGAGAAAAATAGTCTTGCCCTATAAAGCACACGCTCACGTTCTTCATGGGACAACTAATTGACCTTTGACTATGTAGTTGAAAACGTAGCTTTGTAACCATGACAAGGGGAGAAGGGGAGTGTTATGAAGAAGTAGTATGGAGAAAAGAGAAAAAATATTTTTATAAAAAATATGAAAAAATTATATAAATGCAAAAATCGGTTTTTCGATCTGAGTAATCGGGCCTCCTACCACAAAGTAGCAGAGTGTTCGCGTCAAAAGGAAAGAAAACTGATGAGCATAAATCCCATGGAACAAGCTCGGGCCCAATTGGTTGGGACTAAAAATCCTCGCTGGAATGTCCGGAGCATAGAAAGACAAAAATGGATAAATAAAACTAAAAATGTTCTATATATCTTTTATCATGGTAAAGTTTGATCAATGAAGTAGAAGAAGGGAGATTAGTCTACCATAGAGAATGTTAAAAAAACACGAAAATCTATGTGGATCGGCTGTAGAAATTATCGAGTTTATTTCACCACTGTGGGGACCATTCTTTTTAATCTAATTTTTTAAAGACTGTTATATATGAGTGTGTGGGGATAATTTGTGTGCATTTTACTCTAATGACATTATAGCAGTGCATAATTTAATGATTATTTGATTTTATGAGAATATGAGAATGAAGAATGAAGGAATTTGTGGATAGTATATTTAACCCTCACGAGACTTCACTCGTCCACTCAATATTACCGAGAGGTTTAAAAGGCTTGTTACACGTGCTAAGTGTAATCGTACACCTTCACGAAGGAAAAGGTTAGTTAGATAGTTTAATTAGTTAGTTTTAAATTTCTTGAATTAAAAATACAATCATCACGGATTTTGAAACTTTTCTATTTAATTGATTGCTAAGGGACTAACAATGTTGAAGTTTAGGGGCTTGATAGGATCCAAATATCATACATATAAGGCTCCTAATTATACATTGTCTATGTTTATCATTATATTAGTACTTTTATATGGTTTTCGTGTTTTAAAACGTTTCAGGAGTATGTCATGCAAAACGAGTTTAATTCGGTTAAATAGCTAGATTTGTGACTCAAGATCGTTTGAGAGCCGAAACCATGGATAAAAGACCTATAAATGACCAAAAATTAGTCAAGGATGCAAAAGAAGTGAAGTGAAATGAAGCTGAGAAGAGAAATGGAGCAAAGAAGATGAAATATGAAAACGTAACTACTGAGTACTCGGTAGTGCCTTCACCGAGTACTCTGTGAGTGCACAAGTGTGCGGACTTAAGTAAAAACGGCCAGAAGAATGAGCGAAATTGCGCGAACTTGCGCTTTTCAAGAAAAATGACCAGATGATATTGCGAACTTAAGCGCGATTACGCGGCACTCTGAAGCCACCGAGTACTCGGTGGAATCTTCACTGAGTACTCGATAAGACCTGATACGCCAACTTTAATTCAACATTTTGTGTATGCACTGGTGGGACCCGTTTCGGCCAAACTCAAAATGGAATAATTTCTAGGCTATTTTGGACACAATATTGACCATATTTAGTGAGATTTAACATCATTCTTCAAGGAATATAATGATACGATCTTGACTTGGCCATGAAGCAATTAATTTACCAAATAAAAACGTCTCTTTTTCTATAAAAGAGAGGGGTCTCCCCTACAGTGGAGGAGGTTGATTTTTATATATTGTCTTGGAGATTTATCAAGAGATCGATAGGAGAACAACCATGGAGGGCGTGTCTACATGAACAATGCAGACATCCACGACCATGAAAAACTAAACCGGTATCTAGGATTTTTAACAAAACCCTAGCCAAGTAATGTAGAGTATTTCTTATTTTAATTGTATAAGGGGAAACTGAAAGACATATATCTGATGATTGGGTAGATGAGTGATTACGTTTGATTTTATATTAGATTCTTCGTTTATTCTATATCTTGTCTTAGCTTGAATGAGTGTTTATCTTACACAATCATGGTTTGTCACGCCCCAAATCCTAAGACTCAAATAATGACTAGAATACCCTGAATTTTATGAAAAGTCAACTAGTCAAATCTAGTCAACCAATACTCTTTACGTGATTATTATTCACTATTGTAGAAGCAAATTCGAAAAAAATTATAAATTGTACAATCCCCGAAAATTAAAACAAAGTACAAGCATGGATATACTAATCCAGAGACAATCAAATAAAAATACTCAATACAAACAACATACCACACAAAATCTTTATTATTACATTAAGATGTAATTAACTTAGGTTCAAATCCCACAATAATTCTTTATTATTCCAAGAGCTCACGCATCATCCACCAACGGTTCCTTTCCTGAAAAATGTTACAAGTATAAGATTACGCAAATATGTAAATCAATGAATACATATAGATTCAGTCTCTAATCTAGTCTGATGCCATAATATAAATGCATCAAAAATCATAATATAACTCATGTAGAACAATTTAAATATCACCAATAAAATAGTTTAAAAAGTTCCAAAACTAGGAAATCAAAACCAATAATCTCAGCATGAACTCAAATCCAACTATCACAAATCAGATAGTAAAAATATCAAAATCAAGTAGTTGGGAAAATTCAGTGGTGACACAAACCCTAGGACATGAACAACGGTCCATCTGCCTAGTCAAATGATCGTCTTGGGGTTACTGACCATATGGTGACGTCAACCAATAGCACGATAATTCGAGGACTTGCACCCTGGGAGATCCTTCGTCCCCCCATTGCTCACTTCACACAACATTTTTCCAAAATCAACAACCAATTCACAACTCATCAAATCATAAATGCCATTTACATGCGCACGTAAGTAATAAATATATATCCGCACTTCATGATCCACTTAATAAAATGTCTATTGTGGCATGAATCAATGCATTTAAATATATTAATGCAATTTCACAACTCATGTCAAAATAATAAAAATCTCATGCTCAGGCTATATATAAGCATTAAAATGCATAAATGAAGATTCTTAAAGTCACACGATACCCCAATAAATCCCTACATCAAACATAGATGAAATCTAGTAAATACCAATGTCAAAATAGTAATGTGGAATAGAGAACGAAAAAGTTATTGGTTCGTCCTTCACACCTTCACTTGCACCCTATTTTGCCCTGAATCACGTAACACATTGAATAATTTGTACAATCAAAACCACATTAAGTTTTCTAGTGAATTTCATCAATAAATAATCTGATATATAAGAATACATATACAAAAATTCTAGAATCAATTGAAGAAGACAGGTTAAACAATTAAAGTTTAAAAGTTTAATATTCAGCATGTTACCGAAAACGAACAGTAGGTAATCAAGAAATTTTCTGAAAAATATGTAGATTTGAACAATTCATGAAATTTTCAGAGTATACTTTCGACACATACATGGTACTACTATAAAATATTCAGATTTTTTTATCAAAAGAAAGTGCTCAAAATATATATCATCAAAAGATAGCTTCCATAACAGATCTGTAAACTGAATACCTCTCACTCACAGAATTTCCAAAATTTATCCGTATGTAAATAAAATATAACCTTCTGGATATTTACATCATACATACTTATAATCATGTTATAAACATTTTAGGACAAAATCATAAGTATAAACATGTCAAACCAGTACCCAAAGTTACGTTTTCACAATAGAGGAGTAAAGAGAACATCAAGTACTCATGATTCTTTATATGAAATTCTATACATGATAAAATCATGAACTTTGATACATATGTTTTAATCTACAATAAAAGTTATAGGAATTTTAAGAATACTAAAACATGTGAAATAATTGGTTAAACCGAAACCAAAAACGGATCTGTAAGTAGTATAACATAACTAGACAGCCTACTTCCGTGATTTTTAGTCAATTAAATACTTATTGAAAACCTTTAAAAATTTCAAAGATGATATTAGATATACAAAAACATGCTATAAAAGTTTCATAAATTTATAGTTACAGGAACATGAGTAATAAATTGCTCAAACAGAAACAATAAAAATGGTTCTACAACAACAAGATAGATTCGGACAACATGCCTCTCTAGATTTTTCATTAAATATCTACTCATGGATAATTTATGAAATTTTCAGGAATAGACTATAACAAACATATCCAGATGCTATAAAATGTTCAGAAAATATAAATAAATATAACACATAATAAAATCATAGTTCAAAAGCCTTTAATTTGTTAAACATGCAATTCTATAATCTGAAGTTTTGTAAAACAATAATAAAATCAAATAATGAACATCACATACCGAATTTGGTATCAAACTAAAGATCTCGATGTGTAAAACAACTTCTTAGTTGAGCACAAGACCTGATTCCTATTCTAAGGTACCCAAATCATATAGGGAAGAAGATAGGAGTAATGGAGAATAAATGATGAAAATCACTTTCTCTCTCTTGGCATAATTTTATTTTTGATGTTGTGTGTGTGAAAATGAATGATGAACCCACTTTAATATACTACAATATAGATGAATTACCTAACTCATTGATGTGTCAAATTGGTGTAAACATGTATCATTACACTTGGATAGTGGAGGAAAGAAAGAAAAAAATGGAAGTGATAGAAATTGTCAAACTTTTCACAAATCATATTGATATATATGTGATTTGCTTCCTACCACATTAACCCATAATTTAACCAAAATCACCAAATGACCCCTCTTGAAACACAAATTCAATTACGCATCCAAACATGTCCTTACGAACCCAATAACTAAAATCATATAATCCCCAATGCATAAAAGCAGATATAATGCCACATAATATCACAATTTGATAATATCATAAAAACAATTAACCGAAATAAATAATTAAATAAACCCAGTCATTACAACCTCCCCCCCTTAAAAAGATTCCATCCCCGAAATCACAACATACCTTAAGTGGCAAATAAATTTGGATACTTGGCATGAACCTCATCCTCACTCTCCTAGGTAGCCTCCTCCACGCCATGATGATGCCACAAAACTTTGACTAAAGGAATCACCTTTCCACGCAGAACTTGATCCTGATAAACCGTGGCGATAACTTGCCACCCCATCAAAATCTCATCAATCCCTTCCATGGAGAAACCTTTAGGAACACGTGGTTCCCCATATTAAAGGATAACGGTCTCTTCCTCCGATCGACATAACTCTTCTGTCGGCTTTGAGCTGTGATCAACCGTTGCCGAATCGCCTTGATCTTCTCTGTCGTTTCTAGAATAATATCCGGCCGCCCTAAAATGGATGTCTCATGTAACACCCCGTGTTATTTTCCTTTTTCCTGAAATTATATTTAATTTAATTTCGATAATGACGTCACTTGTTATTGACGTATTGTTTATTCTTGGTATTGGGTACCTGTAAATTTTTCGCGTTTAGTTTTAAAAGTCGACTGGATGACTTTACGTTTTTTCCTGGACGACTACGCGAATTATCGTTATCGATTACACGGTCTCGTTTCGACGTTAGTTTATTCGACGTTTAATGATTAGCGTTTCAATTGGATGACGACACATTTTAATTGGTCGGGCTTGTTTAAGTGTTCCGACGTTTGGGTTTCTACCCCGATATATTTTATTGGGCGTCCCGTTATTATTTTGGACTTACGAGATTATGTTTGGACGTTCCCGGTATTTATTGGGATTTATCGTATATATATATATTTAATTGTAATTATATATATATAGTTTTGGGGGTTATTTCGTAATTATAGATAAATAGAGGGCTAGTATTGTAATTTGGGAAGCTATTGTCACATTTATTTCTTTTGGTCACATGGCATGTCACATGAGCCTATTGACAATTAGGTTGTACAAAATTCAATTTTAGGATATATATATATATATTAAATAAATATGATATATGTATATGTATACGTGCATCTTCTCCTACACTACTGCTGAATGACCACTTCTTTCCTCCTTCTCCACGACGGAACCACCTCTTCTCCTCTCTTCATGCACGGCTGATGCGGCAGCACCTCTCTACCTCCATGATCGCCGGCAAGAGAGTCGGCTGAAAGGGTGGTCGCTAGCGGGCGGCAACACGCAGAGTCGCCGGACTGTGAGAGCTGCGGCTGGAGCAGGGCTGTGGACGGCGGCGGTTCGCGGTGGTCGGCGAGGCTAGCAGGTGGTGGTCGCGCACGGCGGCGCAGGGCGGCGTCGGTGGTGGCGCAAGGGACGGCCAGTGCAGAGACGCGCGTGAGCAGGGACGTGTCCGGTTGGGCTTCGGCCAATTTTTCGGCGACCTTCCGGTGATCGGTTTGAGCCGATTTTCGGTGAGTAGCTCCGTATATACATGGTATTCGATATATATTAATTTCATGATTTTAGGATTAACGATTTGTCCGGAAATCGCAATTATAGGTTATAGTTTCCGTTTGGGGTATTTTAGATTTAACCCAATTAATTAACCAAATATTAATGGGCTTCGTATATATCGTATAGGTTGTCGAGACGGACATTTCGATATATTCGAAATAATTATCGGACGAATTTGGTCGGCGGGCTTCGTGTTCGGGCGCCGGTATTGTGCTGTTTGGACTGTTCGGTAACGTATAAATTAGGTGGGAAATTATATTTCTCACTCGGCATTATTGAAATAGTTTAGGGGTGTAAAACCCTATTTTAATTTAATATAGATGATTTAAATCGTTAATTTAAATATCTATAATTTGTTTAGAATCGGAATTGGACTTAGGAATTAATTTAAGAAAATTAATTAAATTATTTCCTATGTGATTAATTATATTCTTATTTAAATTAAATAAGAATAGACGGCTTAGAAAACCCTTATGAATTTAAATGGGATAGTAGAGATTCGTAAAGCTTAGATGATGTGCTAGGTTCTTTTTGGAATACGTGAAATAATTGTTTAAATTATTTTAAAAAGGCATATTAATTGAAAATGAGATATTTTCTAAAGAATTAAAGAAAATATATTTTTGGAGAATATGAATGGTATATGAAATTATTTTCATGTGATCTAAATGCTTTAATATATTTTTAAAAGCATGTAAAGAGATTTGAGAATTTTTGTTGATATTATCATGTGGATAATTACATAAATATGATGCATGATATATTTATGTTGAGATGTGATTTGATTGTACACCATGTCGTGTGAGCACATGGGTGTTGGTGCGTGTAGTGCACGGTTTCACCATTGACAGAGAGAGTTCATTTGGTGTGGTCTACTTCATTTCGTGTGGTTTATGAGTAGACGTTTGTGTCGGATCATCACAACAACTGGCCAGGAGGTATCACGCCTACGGAACTAAAAAGCCGACAAATGTGAGTTAGGAGTCCAGGTAGAGGCTCGTGTTCTTGACTCAAGGGTAGTCATGGCGTACGGAGTTGCAAGTTGGGCTCTCGTACAACCGCCTTCCCTGTTGAAGTGATAGAGAGAAAAATCACTTGGGAAAGGTCGGTGTGGTAACTCTACACTATGATGAGTGGACAGAGTTTGTATCCGTTGCCCTTGGGAAGGGTGTGTTGTGTGTGAGTATCACGTGGGGTGTTGAGTCACATTACACTGCACACTGTTTATGTGATCTCGTTTAACATGTATATGTGCTATATTACATGTGATGTTGGAGCATGCTAGTTATGAATATTGTGAATTAAATTCATATTTTATAAATGCTCAGATGAAAATGAATAATGTGAAACAAGCCTTTAAATGAGAAAATCATTATAGTATAAATGAAACATATAATCTTTATACTTGTGTTATATGCTTTTATGCCTTTGAGGGAGGTTAAGTGTATTGACGTAGTAATCTCTGTGAGTAGTTGAGGCTACTGGTGGATGTGGAGTTGATTTTGATTTGTGGCCTTAGAGAGGACTGTTAATTGTTTTGTGGTTGTAGTTAGTTGTGTGATACCTTTAGAGATTTGAGGTCAGTGATTGACTTAGTATCAATTGTGATTGAGGCCTTAGATAAGGCGGTTGATGTGATTGTGGTCTTAGTGGATGTGGTAGTATAGACCTTTAAGTGTTTTTCATTCTTTTGAGGAATGGGTAGAGGTTATGATTGAAGTAATTTCATTAAGTACTTAGGGTACTGTAGCGTGGTTTCTAGTGCTTAGTTCATTCCCCTAAGCATTTCTTGTACAGTGTTTATACACTAGTACGTGGCCTTTGACTTACATGTCATTCCTTGACTCGTTGGTTACGGCGTGGTGCCGAACCTCTTCCATGTGTTGTCGTTTGGTTTCGTGAGGTTGGGAACGGACAGTTGTGTTCCGTGAAACCAATGTAGTACTCTTCCTTTACCGTCCTCTCGGACATTATAGGAATCCATAGAGTTGTGTTTTCTCTTATTGGCTGTCATTTCGAAAACGGTGTTTCCTAAGTTTTGAAGTAAACTCTTGTATTTAAAAGGAAAAACCCGTTTTCGCCTACCCCCGTATAAATGAAAAGTTTTAATACTTATAAAATGATCTTGTGATCTTCTTTGAAATGATTTTCAACTTGTAAAAGCCAGTGATGGCAACTGACGGAGACCGGGGGCAAGACGGTCATTTTTACTATGTGGTTCTTAAAAGTAAAACCATTTTATTATTTTCTTGGGATTCCGAGATTTCGAGACTTCTTTCTCAATATCTTATCTTGTAGAGTTTTGAAAGGTGTTCCATTGTTTCACCTTTGTTTCCTATCATGCTAAGTCTCGGATTGAGGCTTGTTGTTGTTCAGTGCACACATATAGTGTTGCCTTTCCCTTTTCTGGGTTGTTGGTATCACCACCTAGGTGATATGAGTTTTTCTTACGTTAGGGGCACGGATACCAAAGGGATTGGTTCGAGTTTGAAAACCTTTTTCTTAAAAACTATTGAATCTCTGGGATTCATCTTTTTATTACTTCCACTCTCGGCCATTCGTTTTTGGTTTCCTTATTCCCTCTTGGTGTTCTTTCCTTGTTCACTTGTGGTGTTTTAACCTTGACATTGTTGTCTCGGTTATCTGTTGGTTTAGCATTGGGAAGTCTTTTCCTTTGCTTTGTTTCGGTGACCATTGGGTGGTCGTTCTGGTGAGTTGAGTCCGTGTACTCTAGTGATTTGATTGGGTGGTCTTCCTCGCCTACAGTGAGAGTGTTAGTGATGTGATTGACCCTATTGGTGATAGTATTATGAGGTCGATATGATTTATGATATGGTGATATGATTGAGGTTTGTTATATATATATATATATATATATATATATATATATATTGTACATTTACAATATATATATAGATGACGGTCGTGTTAGTACGCAAGGACGTGAGTACTTTTCCTCCTGTGTATCGGGGAGTGAGTTATGAGTATTCCTTGGTACTAGTGGTGGATTTTGATCCCTGTGGATATTAGAGGTGAGTGTGTTTCCCCTCTGTTTAGATTTTCTGGTTAGCGTTGTGAGCGCTGGATGATTGGTTAGAATTGACATTAGTGTCGTGTACCTAGTGTACGTTGGTGAGAGTAGTGTAGACTACTGGTGTTGGGTACTTGGAGTACGAGTTTTAGAGACTCATGTTGTGTATTTATATATATATATATACGTGTAGATATATATATATATATATATTCCCTATATACTTATGTATACTCGTTTACGATAGTATATGAGCGTGTGACTTGGGTTTGCGTGGATGGGACTAGTTGGGCTATATTTATATCTTATTAGACGGTTTAGCTTTACCTAAACTATCAGAGGATGTGGTAGTTAGGATATCTTTTCCCACTGAGCTTATTTGCTCACAGGGGAATTTCATTCGCCCCCTGGTATTCCACGCCAGGTTGCAGGAAATATACGGCTATGAGCAGGATGCAGTGCAACGGCAGCTTCCTTTTGTTTCCTTGTTACAGGTTTGGAGTTGCGTTGGGTGATGCGGTTACGGTTGCAGCACGACTGGGTTTGGGGACGGTAGTATTCTTCTGTCAGCTTCTTTACCCATTGTTATGGGATTATCATGTATCTCTTTTGGGAGCCAGTCTGTTGGCATATCCCTATTGATGTATTCTTTACTTTCCTGTATTTATTCTTTCAGGATGTATTGTATTTATTCTGTACAGTTGACGCTTTTCTGTATTCTTATTCGAGCATTTGTGGCTCTGTTGATATTAGAGGGTTTGGAGGGGTTTTGGTTTCTTTCCACTACCTCGGCCCTAGTAGGATTGATGAATGTGGGGCTTGGAAGCCATTGTGATTATTGAATTGCTTTGAGCAGGTTATTGTGTTGTGTTTGGTTGTCCGGATGTTCCATTTACAAACGGAACTCTGCCGGATTTTCGTTAGATTCCGCTGCTTAGTTTTATTAGTCATTTGGGTATGGAATATACCATTTCTATCATTAACCCACGTGTTTTCTTGGTTAATGATGTCTTAGTTGGTCATTCATATTAAGGATCACATTCTGGATTCCTTGGATATCCCAGTTCGGGAGTCTTAGGGATTTAGGAGCGTGTCTGTTGGTATCTGAGGATACTTTTGAGTTCTAGTATCCTATTTGGCATGGAGTATAGTTTTCATTGTTATTCCATGTATTTCCTTTGTTATTGTTGACTCTAGTAGTTGCTTGGCTTGCGTCACCCTTTAGGGGCGTGACAGCATGGTATCTGGGCATTCATTGCAACCCTTTATGGGTGTTTGATGACTGAATGTCTTTTGGTTCTCGTTTCTTTTTACTTCCGCAATCACTCCCTTAGCTCTTAGGCTCGGGTTTCGGAGTCCTAGGAATTCGGGGCGTGACAACTTGGTATCAGAGCGTGTTCTTTCTCTATGGGACGACGGGAAATGGTCGACGGTACGTTCGACGTGTGGGGTCTACCTACGATTACGATATGCGTTCGACGTATGGGGTCTACCTACGATTACGATTACGATCGACGTTTGGGGTTTATCTACGATTACGATATGCGTGTTCTCTGTGTACTCTAGTTTCACTGTCTTAGGGACGATGGTTGATGGTCGATGGTACGTTCGACGTTTGACGCTTTTCTACGATTTCGATCTGCGTTCTTGTGTACTTCAGTATTTCTGTGTATTTGACTTGTGTTGTGTTGGGGACATGTCTCGCTAGATATATCCCGTTGTGATTTAATTCCAGCGGAGTGAGACGATTCCTCAGTCACATGTATTCTTCGTACCTGTATCATGGGTTGGTTACCGAGGAATGTGAGTAGATCATGCGGCCTAGCTAACCGGATGTGACTTATAGACTAAGGTACTCCCTGATTTCGAGGACGAAATCTCCTAAGGTGGGAAGGTTGTAACACCCCGTGTTATTTTCCTTTTTCCTGAAATTATATTTAATTTAATTTCGATAATGACGTCACTTGTTATTGACGTATTGTTTATTCTTGGTATTGGGTACCTGTAAATTTTTCGCGTTTAGTTTTAAAAGTCGACTGGATGACTTTACGTTTTTTCCTGGACGACTACGCGAATTATCGTTATCGATTACACGGTCTCGTTTCGACGTTAGTTTATTCGACGTTTAATGATTAGCGTTTCAATTGGATGACGACACATTTTAATTGGTCGGGCTTGTTTAAGTGTTCCGACGTTTGGGTTTCTACCCCGATATATTTTATTGGGCGTCCCGTTATTATTTTGGACTTACGAGATTATGTTTGGACGTTCCCGGTATTTATTGGGATTTATCGTATATATATATATTTAATTGTAATTATATATATATAGTTTTGGGGGTTATTTCGTAATTATAGATAAATAGAGGGCTAGTATTGTAATTTGGGAAGCTATTGTCACATTTATTTCTTTTGGTCACATGGCATGTCACATGAGCCTATTGACAATTAGGTTGTACAAAATTCAATTTTAGGATATATATATATATATTAAATAAATATGATATATGTATATGTATACGTGCATCTTCTCCTACACTACTGCTGAATGACCACTTCTTTCCTCCTTCTCCACGACGGAACCACCTCTTCTCCTCTCTTCATGCACGGCTGATGCGGCAGCACCTCTCTACCTCCATGATCGCCGGCAAGAGAGTCGGCTGAAAGGGTGGTCGCTAGCGGGCGGCAACACGCAGAGTCGCCGGACTGTGAGAGCTGCGGCTGGAGCAGGGCTGTGGACGGCGGCGGTTCGCGGTGGTCGGCGAGGCTAGCAGGTGGTGGTCGCGCACGGCGGCGCAGGGCGGCGTCGGTGGTGGCGCAAGGGACGGCCAGTGCAGAGACGCGCGTGAGCAGGGACGTGTCCGGTTGGGCTTCGGCCAATTTTTCGGCGACCTTCCGGTGATCGGTTTGAGCCGATTTTCGGTGAGTAGCTCCGTATATACATGGTATTCGATATATATTAATTTCATGATTTTAGGATTAACGATTTGTCCGGAAATCGCAATTATAGGTTATAGTTTCCGTTTGGGGTATTTTAGATTTAACCCAATTAATTAACCAAATATTAATGGGCTTCGTATATATCGTATAGGTTGTCGAGACGGACATTTCGATATATTCGAAATAATTATCGGACGAATTTGGTCGGCGGGCTTCGTGTTCGGGCGCCGGTATTGTGCTGTTTGGACTGTTCGGTAACGTATAAATTAGGTGGGAAATTATATTTCTCACTCGGCATTATTGAAATAGTTTAGGGGTGTAAAACCCTATTTTAATTTAATATAGATGATTTAAATCGTTAATTTAAATATCTATAATTTGTTTAGAATCGGAATTGGACTTAGGAATTAATTTAAGAAAATTAATTAAATTATTTCCTATGTGATTAATTATATTCTTATTTAAATTAAATAAGAATAGACGGCTTAGAAAACCCTTATGAATTTAAATGGGATAGTAGAGATTCGTAAAGCTTAGATGATGTGCTAGGTTCTTTTTGGAATACGTGAAATAATTGTTTAAATTATTTTAAAAAGGCATATTAATTGAAAATGAGATATTTTCTAAAGAATTAAAGAAAATATATTTTTGGAGAATATGAATGGTATATGAAATTATTTTCATGTGATCTAAATGCTTTAATATATTTTTAAAAGCATGTAAAGAGATTTGAGAATTTTTGTTGATATTATCATGTGGATAATTACATAAATATGATGCATGATATATTTATGTTGAGATGTGATTTGATTGTACACCATGTCGTGTGAGCACATGGGTGTTGGTGCGTGTAGTGCACGGTTTCACCATTGACAGAGAGAGTTCATTTGGTGTGGTCTACTTCATTTCGTGTGGTTTATGAGTAGACGTTTGTGTCGGATCATCACAACAACTGGCCAGGAGGTATCACGCCTACGGAACTAAAAAGCCGACAAATGTGAGTTAGGAGTCCAGGTAGAGGCTCGTGTTCTTGACTCAAGGGTAGTCATGGCGTACGGAGTTGCAAGTTGGGCTCTCGTACAACCGCCTTCCCTGTTGAAGTGATAGAGAGAAAAATCACTTGGGAAAGGTCGGTGTGGTAACTCTACACTATGATGAGTGGACAGAGTTTGTATCCGTTGCCCTTGGGAAGGGTGTGTTGTGTGTGAGTATCACGTGGGGTGTTGAGTCACATTACACTGCACACTGTTTATGTGATCTCGTTTAACATGTATATGTGCTATATTACATGTGATGTTGGAGCATGCTAGTTATGAATATTGTGAATTAAATTCATATTTTATAAATGCTCAGATGAAAATGAATAATGTGAAACAAGCCTTTAAATGAGAAAATCATTATAGTATAAATGAAACATATAATCTTTATACTTGTGTTATATGCTTTTATGCCTTTGAGGGAGGTTAAGTGTATTGACGTAGTAATCTCTGTGAGTAGTTGAGGCTACTGGTGGATGTGGAGTTGATTTTGATTTGTGGCCTTAGAGAGGACTGTTAATTGTTTTGTGGTTGTAGTTAGTTGTGTGATACCTTTAGAGATTTGAGGTCAGTGATTGACTTAGTATCAATTGTGATTGAGGCCTTAGATAAGGCGGTTGATGTGATTGTGGTCTTAGTGGATGTGGTAGTATAGACCTTTAAGTGTTTTTCATTCTTTTGAGGAATGGGTAGAGGTTATGATTGAAGTAATTTCATTAAGTACTTAGGGTACTGTAGCGTGGTTTCTAGTGCTTAGTTCATTCCCCTAAGCATTTCTTGTACAGTGTTTATACACTAGTACGTGGCCTTTGACTTACATGTCATTCCTTGACTCGTTGGTTACGGCGTGGTGCCGAACCTCTTCCATGTGTTGTCGTTTGGTTTCGTGAGGTTGGGAACGGACAGTTGTGTTCCGTGAAACCAATGTAGTACTCTTCCTTTACCGTCCTCTCGGACATTATAGGAATCCATAGAGTTGTGTTTTCTCTTATTGGCTGTCATTTCGAAAACGGTGTTTCCTAAGTTTTGAAGTAAACTCTTGTATTTAAAAGGAAAAACCCGTTTTCGCCTACCCCCGTATAAATGAAAAGTTTTAATACTTATAAAATGATCTTGTGATCTTCTTTGAAATGATTTTCAACTTGTAAAAGCCAGTGATGGCAACTGACGGAGACCGGGGGCAAGACGGTCATTTTTACTATGTGGTTCTTAAAAGTAAAACCATTTTATTATTTTCTTGGGATTCCGAGATTTCGAGACTTCTTTCTCAATATCTTATCTTGTAGAGTTTTGAAAGGTGTTCCATTGTTTCACCTTTGTTTCCTATCATGCTAAGTCTCGGATTGAGGCTTGTTGTTGTTCAGTGCACACATATAGTGTTGCCTTTCCCTTTTCTGGGTTGTTGGTATCACCACCTAGGTGATATGAGTTTTTCTTACGTTAGGGGCACGGATACCAAAGGGATTGGTTCGAGTTTGAAAACCTTTTTCTTAAAAACTATTGAATCTCTGGGATTCATCTTTTTATTACTTCCACTCTCGGCCATTCGTTTTTGGTTTCCTTATTCCCTCTTGGTGTTCTTTCCTTGTTCACTTGTGGTGTTTTAACCTTGACATTGTTGTCTCGGTTATCTGTTGGTTTAGCATTGGGAAGTCTTTTCCTTTGCTTTGTTTCGGTGACCATTGGGTGGTCGTTCTGGTGAGTTGAGTCCGTGTACTCTAGTGATTTGATTGGGTGGTCTTCCTCGCCTACAGTGAGAGTGTTAGTGATGTGATTGACCCTATTGGTGATAGTATTATGAGGTCGATATGATTTATGATATGGTGATATGATTGAGGTTTGTTATATATATATATATATATATATATATATATATATATTGTACATTTACAATATATATATAGATGACGGTCGTGTTAGTACGCAAGGACGTGAGTACTTTTCCTCCTGTGTATCGGGGAGTGAGTTATGAGTATTCCTTGGTACTAGTGGTGGATTTTGATCCCTGTGGATATTAGAGGTGAGTGTGTTTCCCCTCTGTTTAGATTTTCTGGTTAGCGTTGTGAGCGCTGGATGATTGGTTAGAATTGACATTAGTGTCGTGTACCTAGTGTACGTTGGTGAGAGTAGTGTAGACTACTGGTGTTGGGTACTTGGAGTACGAGTTTTAGAGACTCATGTTGTGTATTTATATATATATATATACGTGTAGATATATATATATATATATATTCCCTATATACTTATGTATACTCGTTTACGATAGTATATGAGCGTGTGACTTGGGTTTGCGTGGATGGGACTAGTTGGGCTATATTTATATCTTATTAGACGGTTTAGCTTTACCTAAACTATCAGAGGATGTGGTAGTTAGGATATCTTTTCCCACTGAGCTTATTTGCTCACAGGGGAATTTCATTCGCCCCCTGGTATTCCACGCCAGGTTGCAGGAAATATACGGCTATGAGCAGGATGCAGTGCAACGGCAGCTTCCTTTTGTTTCCTTGTTACAGGTTTGGAGTTGCGTTGGGTGATGCGGTTACGGTTGCAGCACGACTGGGTTTGGGGACGGTAGTATTCTTCTGTCAGCTTCTTTACCCATTGTTATGGGATTATCATGTATCTCTTTTGGGAGCCAGTCTGTTGGCATATCCCTATTGATGTATTCTTTACTTTCCTGTATTTATTCTTTCAGGATGTATTGTATTTATTCTGTACAGTTGACGCTTTTCTGTATTCTTATTCGAGCATTTGTGGCTCTGTTGATATTAGAGGGTTTGGAGGGGTTTTGGTTTCTTTCCACTACCTCGGCCCTAGTAGGATTGATGAATGTGGGGCTTGGAAGCCATTGTGATTATTGAATTGCTTTGAGCAGGTTATTGTGTTGTGTTTGGTTGTCCGGATGTTCCATTTACAAACGGAACTCTGCCGGATTTTCGTTAGATTCCGCTGCTTAGTTTTATTAGTCATTTGGGTATGGAATATACCATTTCTATCATTAACCCACGTGTTTTCTTGGTTAATGATGTCTTAGTTGGTCATTCATATTAAGGATCACATTCTGGATTCCTTGGATATCCCAGTTCGGGAGTCTTAGGGATTTAGGAGCGTGTCTGTTGGTATCTGAGGATACTTTTGAGTTCTAGTATCCTATTTGGCATGGAGTATAGTTTTCATTGTTATTCCATGTATTTCCTTTGTTATTGTTGACTCTAGTAGTTGCTTGGCTTGCGTCACCCTTTAGGGGCGTGACAGCATGGTATCTGGGCATTCATTGCAACCCTTTATGGGTGTTTGATGACTGAATGTCTTTTGGTTCTCGTTTCTTTTTACTTCCGCAATCACTCCCTTAGCTCTTAGGCTCGGGTTTCGGAGTCCTAGGAATTCGGGGCGTGACATCTCACCCACCTCATTCCAACACACTGGAGATCTACACGGTCTACCATACAATGCCTCAAATGGTGCCATCTCAATACTGGCCTGATAGCTATTGTTGTATGCAAACTTGACCAATGGTATGTGACCCTCCCAATTACCATGAAAATCCATAATCCAAGCCCGTAGCATATCCTCTAATATCTGAATAGTCCTCTCAGATTGGCCATCAGTTTGAGGATGAAATGTCGTGCTAAACCTCAATTCTGAATCAAGAGCTACCTGAAAAGCATGCCAAAACCGGGAAGTAAACCTCGGATCTCTATCTGATATAATAGAAATTGGAATACCGTGCAGTTTGACAATCTGGTCAATAAACAGTCTACTGAGTGCCTCTACACCATCTGTCTCTCGTATGGCTAGAAAATGAGTTGTCTTGGTCAACCTGTCAACAATAACCCATACTGCATCATGCCATTTCTATGTCATCAGTAATCCTGTCACAAAGTTCGTAGTGATGTCTTCCCACTTCCATTTTGTCACTGGAAATGGCTGCAACAGACTCGCAGGCCTCTGATGCTCAGCCTTTAATTGCTGACAAGTAAGGCATCTGGCAATAAACTAAGCAACCTCACACTTCATACCTCTCCACCAAAACTGGCGTCTCAAACTGTGATACATCTTGGTACCTCCAGGATATACCACAAACCTAGAACAATGAAAGTCCTTCATCATCTTCTCTCTGCTTGCTTCTGGTACCACCATCTTCCCTTTGAACCTTAGACCCTCATTAGAGTGCAAGGTCCCACCACCCATGATCTCACCGGCTGAAATCCGGGTGTGAATAGAATCCATCTCATTATCCCCTCTCTGTGCCTCAATCACTTCATCAATAAGAGTGGGTCATACCGTTAAGCTAAATAAGGTAGTTTGTCCTCCATCATTACTGAAAATCAAGCCCAACTCTGCAATGTCCTCCATCATCTTCCACTCACGAATGATAATGCTAGCAATTGTCCCTCGTGACATTCGACTCAAAGCATCAGCCACAACATTGGCCTTTCCAGGATGGTACTGTAACTCGTAATCATAGTCCCCTATGTACTCAACCCATCTTCTTTTTCTCATGTTCAAGTCCTTTTACTAAAAAAGATACTTCAAACTTTTGTGATCAGAGAAAAATTTAAACTTTTCACCATAGAAGTAATGCCTTTAGCTCTTCAACGCAAAGATCACCGCTGCCAGCTCTAAGTCATGAGTGGGATAATTCTTCTCATGAGTCTTTAGTTGTCGAGACCCATAGGCAACAACCCTCTCTGACTACATCAAGACACACCTCTAGCCCTCTTTAGAAGCATCACAATAAATCACATAGCTCAATCCCTTCTCTGGGATCACTAAGATCGGTGTTGATGTCAACTTGTGCTTTAATTCTCTAAAGGCAAGCTCACAAGCTTCATTCCACACAAACTTCACTCCCTTCCGAGTGAGACGGGTTATCGATTGTGCTAAACTCAAGAAATCCTTCACAAACCTCCGGTAGTACCTAGCCAATCCCAAAAAGCTCCTAATCTCAAACACATTACATGGTTGATTCCAACTCATCACAACCTCAACCTTAGAAGGATCTATAAAGATTTATTCCGTAGAGACAATGTGGCCAAGGAACTGTTCCTTTGGTAGCCAAAAATTGCACTTCTCATACTTGGCATACAACTGATTCTCCCTAAGGATTTATAAAATAATCCTCAGATGCTCCTCGTGCTCCTCCTTGGACGATGAATACACCAGAATGTCATCCACAAAGACCACTATAAACTTATCCAACTAAGCACTAAATACCCGGTTCATTAGATCCATGAAGGCTGCCGGTGCATTTGTCAACCAAATGGCATTACAAGAAACTTAAAATGCCCATAGCGAGTGCGAAAAGTTGTCTTCGAGATGTCCTCATCCCTGACTCTCAACTAGTAGTAACCTAATCTCAAGTCTATCTTCGAAAAGCACTTGGATCCCCTGAGCTGATCAAAGAAGTCATCTATCCTCAGTAATGGATACTTGTTCTTGATCATCGCCCGATTCAGCTTCCTGTAATCAATACAAAGCCTTAGAGATCCATCTTTCTTCTTCGCAAAATGAACAGGAGCTCCCTAAGGTGATGCACTAGGACATATAAAACCTTTCATCCTAAGATCATCAAATTGATTTTTCAGCTCCTCCAACTCAGCTGGTGCCATGCGGTACGGTGCCATAGAAATCGCATCGGTACCGGGAATGACATCAATGCCAAAATCCACTTCTCGTTTCGGGGGCAACTCGGTCAAATCATCTGGAAAAACATCTGTGTACTCACAAACCACCCTTGGAAAGTCACCATAAGAACCATCCCCATTCTCCTCATAGTCCAAGAGATTATCTAAGAAAGAACTATCTCCTCCTCGAATGCCCAAACTATGAAGAGAATAAGTGAAGAAATGGCTTCGATCCCCCATAAAACAAAAACAATCACCATCAGGAGTGCAGATTGAACCCCTTCCTTGAAAGCAATCAATGTTGGCTCGAAAATTTGAAAACCAATCTATACCTAAGATCACATCAAAGCTGGTCATCTCAAGAAGGATAAAATCAAACACCAAAACTCTTCCCGCGATCGAGATCTCACAATCTCAGCAAACTCTGGCCAATGTCAACTCATCACCTACTAGTGTATCAACATAGAAGGCTCTATCAAGAAACTCAACCTCTAACCCCAATGCTGATGCAAAAGAACTAGAGATGAAAGAGTGGGAAACACCAGAAACAACAAGAACACGAGCCCAAGAACTAGAAACATGGCAAATACCTCGAACAAGCCCAAGTTGTGAAATCATTAGTCTCTGTGGATACGATATACCCTATCTCATATATACTATATTATAATTGATTCGTGCACTTGCAATAGGGAAAACTATGTCAAATTTAAAGGCTTATTTGCACATACTATTATCATTATTATTATTATTTATTATCCTAGTCTAGTGGCCAAAACCAATCGAGGTTTTGGCACTGATCAAGACTAATGATTTCATAGCTTCGTTTATAATTATTGTAACTAAATTATTAAAGGTATTTTGTTTGTTTGTTTTCTATTACTACTTTGACAAGAAATAAAATAACATAAAAGTAAAGATAGATTTTGATTTTATGTTGAGTAAAGACAAAGATCTAGGGTATTTCTAACTCCACCACTAACCACATAATATATCCTCATAACCATTCAATTGTAAATGGCGGTTCATTATATGTGAATCAGATACAAGATTGCAAGTATTGGCAAACCCTAATCTCAAAAAGGGAACAATTAATTTGACTTGGCTACAACCCATCTTCGAATAAGTATAAATAGTGCATGCATCTACTCTAAACTACTCCTACTAACATAAATTAAAAGCATGTCTATATTATTTTTTCTTAGCATGTCTTGTCTAAATCTAGATTGCATGTGTTGTGACCGCCATTGTATAGAAAATCATGAATTAAGCATCCGAGTTCTAGCTCATATTGAATAATCATGATTGAGTAAGAAAAAACGTTCATTGAAACTAAGACAAGACATAGAATAATCGAAAAATCTTATATAAAATCAAATGTAATCAGTGATCTACACAATCATCACATACGTGTCCTTCAGTTTCCCTTTATACAATTAAAATAAGAAAGACTCTACATTACTTAACTAGGGTTTTGTTAAAAACTCTAGATATCGGTTTAGTTGTTAATAGGTGTCAAATATTAGACATTTTGACCCCTTAACTCACTATTGTTACGTTCTTTCATTCCATTATTTGGTATTTTTATTGCGTTTGTGTGTTAAGGCATATTTTAGGAGCTTAATGAAGAAATGGAGCTAACTTCGGTGAATTAACTGAATAGTATGTTCTTTTTATCCAAGAGGAGAGTTAAAGAGGTAGTTCAAGACAAAAATGGCTTCCGGAGGGTGAAAATGACATTTCCAGAAGCCGTCACCTTTAGCAAAAAGTATCGTGGGTTTAAGATGGTCGTTTTGGTGTATTCACTGAGAAAAGTGACTTTCCACAAAATACCTACGCTTTTAGTTTCAAAAGGTGACTGGAAATCACATTTTTATGCTTGGACCTACGCTTGAAGCGTAGGCATGCTACGCTTGAAGCATAGGACACCTACGCTTGAAGCATAAGTGAGACAACTTTTGGTGGTTCTTCATGAATTTTTCCTGTTTCACCCCTGGCTTAATTGGAAGACGTTTCTGCGACTCCAGACGTATATATACATGTATATACACTTATATATATGAGACATTAGGGTTTGCATGAGTTTTTAGAGTGAAAACACTAAAAAGGGTCTCTCTATACCATTGTCTATATATACATGATCATATATGAGAGAAAAGAGGATTTATTTTGAGATTCATAAGGTTGGTTTTGGTGAGATATTCAAGGAGGTTCATTCATTCAGACTTACTACTGTTGAGATCCATATTCAAACCTAGAGATCCGGAGAAAAAGACTACAGAGAGTGTTTCTACATCAACGATGCACTCACCATCTTCCATGGCTAACTAACTCAGTATCTAGGGTTTTATAGCAAAACCCTAGCCAAGTAATGTAGTTCTTTTGTTGTTTTCAATTATAAAGAGGGGAAACTATTGACCATACTGTGATGATTGTAGTAGTTAAGAGAGCGTAAGGATTTGCAATATAAAATTCTATATTTGTTCTAAATTCTTGTCTTAGATGAAATGAATATATTATTTTGCACAACTATGATTATTCAATATGAGCAGGAACTCGGATTCTTAATTATGGTTTTCTACATAATGGTGGTAATGAAACTTGAAACCCTAGGTTGACACAGGTCTTGCCTTGGCGATTTAATATAGACATGCTTTAGTTTATTTTCATGCATTAGGAGTATATTAGAGTAATATAATTGGCATGTACTAGTTAGGTCAGTCATGAGACGGGTTGTCGCAATCCAGTTGATGGTACAATTGATACAGTGAGGAACTATATTATGCAGTTGGTGGTGGATTGATGAAAACCCTAGTTTTCTCTTTCACCTGAATCACAACCAATTTAATTTGCTTTCTAGATAATTTTAGTTAAAATAGATAATTTGGTCTTCGACCACCCAAACAAACAATTTTCAAAAAATATAATTCAGTGTTTTTAAATTATTAATGTGAACAATTTTAGACTCTGTGAGATCGATATCCCTTACTCAAGCCATTTGTTATTTTACAATTGATACGTTCGCTTGCGTAGGGTAAAACTTAGAGACGTTAAGGTGTTGTTTTTAACCACATATTTTTATACACCTGACGCCACATCAATTGTTCATGGTCGTGGATGTTTGCATTGTTCATGTAGACACACCCGCCTTGGTTAATATTCTTTAATGCTTCTCTATCGCACTCTTGCAGAATCTCCAAAATAACACACACCAATTGTAAGGGATACCCCTCTCTTTTATAAAATAAGAGACGTCTTTATTTGGTAAGTTGATTGCTTCACCGCTAAGTTAGGATCGTCTATAGTTGTAATCCTTGAAGAAGTGTATTAAATTCCATCAAATATGGTTAATATTATGTCCAAAATAGTTTAGAAGTCATTCCATATTGATTCTGGCCGAAATGGGTCCCATTAGTGTATATATAAGTTGTTGAGTCAAACTAGCCATTTTTGGTCTCACTGAGTACTCGGTGGAGCGCTATGGTGCACTATGGCGCACTTGTTGCTGGAATCCGCACTCTTGTGCGCTAAAGCGCACTGTTCTGGGCTTACCGAGTACTCGGTGAAGGCAGTACCGAGTACTCGATAGTTCTTCACATTGTTTTTCATATTTCATATTCTTCGCTCCGTCTCTCTTCTCGGTTTCATTCCACTTCACTTCTTTTGCATCCTTGGCTTATTTTTGGTCATTTATAGGTATTTTATCCATGGTTTTAACTCTCGATCAATCTTGAGTCACACATTCGGTTATTTCACCGGATTAAACTGAATTTGCATGATATAGTCCTGAAACGTTTTAAAACAAGCAAATCGTATAAAAGCACCAATGTACGATATTTGGCTCCTATCAAGCCCTCAAACTTCAATATTACTAGTCCCTTAGCAATCAATTTAATAGAAAAAAAAAATTTCAAAATTCGTTATGATTGTGTTTTTAGTACAAGAAATCAATACTAACTTACTAAACTAACTAACTAACATTTTCTTTTGTGAATGTGTACGATTACACTTTGCATGTGTAACAAGACTTTTAAACCCCTCGTCAATACCGAGTGGACGAGTGAAGTCTCGTGAGGGCTAAATATACTACCCATAAATTCTTTCATTATTTATTCTTGTATGCTCATGAAATAAAAAACTTATCAATCATGCAATGTTATAATGTCGTCAGAATAAAATGCATACAAGTTATCCTCACACACTCATAAATAACAATCTTCATGAAATTAGATTCAAAAGAATGGTCCCTACAGTGGTGAAATTAACTTGCTAGTTTCTACAACCAATTCCCATAGTTTTCCGTGTTTTTGTGAATATTTTCTATGGTAGACTAATCTATCTTCTTCTACTTCACTGATCAAACTTTGCCATGATATAACATGTATACAATATTCTTATTTTCATCCCTTTTTGTCTTTCTAAGCCTTCGGACTTTCCAGTAAGGATTTTTAGTCCTGACCAACTGGGCTCGAGCTTCTTCCATGGGATTTATGCTCATCTGTTTTCTCCCCTTTTGACGCGAACACTCTGCTACTTTGTGGTAGGAAGCCCGGTTACTCAGATCGAAGAACTGCTTTTTGCATTTTTATTTTTTATATTTTTCATAGAGATAATTTTTCTATTTTCTCCATACTACTTACTTCTCCCCTTCTACCCTTGTTATGGTTACAAAGCTATTTTTTCAACAACATAGTCGGAGGTCAATTAGTTGTCCCATAAAGAACATGTGTATGTGCTTATAAGTCAAAACTATCATTCTCGGTTTCAATTTCACTCATCTATTCAATCATGTGGACCACATCTTAAAAATTAATTTAATCAAACTATTACATACTCACGAGTGGGGTAATTGCATGCATATATCTTTCTAGTCATAACATGTACATAAATCGACTCATATTTGACCTTAATCTCATATTCCGAATGAAGAACTTAATAAAAAAAAAATTTCTCATTCCTTTAAAAGTATCTAATAGCTAATTCCTTCCTCTCAAACTTAAAGCGAACCATGTCCTCATGGTCTAAAAAGAATAATAAATAAAGGAAGAAATTGTAACTGCCCTTGAAGTGTAATTATAGTTGATTGCATTGTAGTTCTCATTCCTCCCTCAAACTTATTTTGTATGATCTATTCAAACATAAAACACTATGCAAAACCCAAGATCATATCAAGTAGAGAGATAAGAATTAATAAACCACAATATTAGAGATAAACAAAAATTTCAAGGGAATGGAATTTTATTAATAAATGCACACATAATTTGGCCTTAAGGGTCTACAATCCTATAAACAAAATAGAAATTGCAGAAAAATAAATGCATAAACAAAGATAGAACCAATCCTAAACAGATTTGGTGAGAAGGAAAATAATAAAATTAATTAAAGAGACAATTCTAGATCCATTCTCAATCCTACAGATTCTTCCTATTCCACTTCTAGCCACATAAGGTAAAATCATCATTCCATGTATTGAATCCTTTTGTCCACCATTTCCTTCACTCCGAGATGGATGATTTCCCTAAGAATTGACCATAATCGATTTTCTTCTTATAGGTTTGCATTGGTTCATCAGTAGCATCCAAGAATTCACCCAATTGATCTTTGATTAACTCCGTGATGGGGGAAGGAAACAAAAAATTTACCTCCGTATGTATCAAAGCACATGAATTATGTTCAAGAGTATGCCAACACTTCATCATCTTGTCGTAAACCAATTCCGGAATAGAGACCCAAAACCCCTTTTTAAAGCAATAGAGTGCATACACCATCTCTCATTATATTGATGCATCTCTATCCTTGGAACATGCTTGCTTCTCCAACATTCCATCAATATACCAAAGCTCCGGTTCTAGCTCTGTTTTCGTAATCCAAAACTTAGTAGGTGGATTTTCAAGTCCAACACAAATCTCTCTCACTAGAGCATGAAAAGATGGAATCAGATGTGGAATAAGGCGGAATTTCCCATCAAGATCGGAAGGTAAATCATGAGGTATTCTCCTTGCTTTTGCAATAGCCTCGAGAGTCACATTAATAGATCTTGAATTATAACGCATAGTAGTACGAGCTATCAAACCACCTTCCCCTTGAACATCATACCTCATATTGTAGTAGAAATCACGCATAATGTTCGGAAAAGCCCTCAGATTAGTCGGTTTGTAAAGCTTCTATAGTCGTTGCTCCTTGAACGCCCGATCCGTCATGATTTCTAACGGGTCATACATAATATGCTTATAGAAAGCACACTCATACTTAATCTTATAATCAGCAAGAGGATCTCCTTTAGGAGTAGCATCATTGATCTCCTCCTCATTCAAACTTCCTATAGCCATAATAGCTTGTTAATTTTTTTCTAAAAGTATTGAATAAAGTATGAAAGAATGAAGAGGGGATGTCCTATATCTATAGACCTAAATTTCAAGTCCTTTCTATGAGAAGAATGATTGATTTAAAGCAGAAATTTGGAATATGAATTATTGAATTGGAAATATTTAAAATAGTAACTAGCTTTAATATTTAATATTCCATAGTTGAAAAGGATTTCATATTTATGGAAACTTTCTAGAATTTTCTTGTCTTATTGAAAATTACTAAAACTACATAAAACTAATATTATATTATAGTCAAAATCCTATTTTGAAGATAAAATGTAAAATAAGTAAGTATATATATTTAAGTTTTTGAAAATAAAAATAATATTTTTCCAGGTTCCACCGAGTACTCAGTAGTTCCTATACCAAAATTTGAAAAATATCTTTTATTTTTCAAACATTTTCCCAATTAATTAAAATTAAATATATAATATATATAAGAATTAGTCTACATAAATATTTATATATAATAATAAAGTTAATAAAAATTATTTTTTTATATTTTTAAATAAATAAATATCTATATATATAGTAACAATATATACATAAGTAAAATTAGTAAAATATAAGTGTATATTTATATAAGTTAAAGATTTTAGAAAAATAGTTTTGAAAAACTCGTACCCCCCCCCCCCCCCCCCCCCCACCCTCCCACCCACCCCACAAACTTATATCATTATGTTCGCATAATGGGAAAATAGGTAATATAGATAATTTACTCAATAAAAAAAAATGTCCTTTTTCATTGATTTTTAATATTTTGTGGGAATGGAGTACAAAAGTAAACAAAAATAAATGAAATAAAACAAAAAATACAAAACAACGATTCATAGCTCGGCCTAAGGCAATATCTAGAAAATAAATCTATCGGCTCATGATCATACTCTCTAAATCCTAAACTAAGATGACGGTGGTGGTGGATGAGAAGTGGAGGTCGAGCCTTTTTCTATCAACGAATCTGCCTTAAAGGTTAGCTCCTCCAATTTCTTCATTATCAACCCTTGTTTTGCGCAAAGCGTCATGTATTGCTCATTAGTGATCATTAGCTCACTTTCCTTTTCCGCATTTTCCTTACATAATCGGGACACCATGCCATTCCAACTAGACAACTCAAAATCTTTCAGTTTATACTCATTATTTCCTAGCTTCACTATCGGCACACTATTATCTTTCATTAACTTCATAGTTAGTGTCGGAAACGGAACCATGTATGATAAGGCATCAACCTAGTTAATACTACTCATGTCGACCCATGCTTCATAGGTATTCATCCAAATGACCTCCGGAATCGAAATTCAATGGTTCTTTCAATTTTAATACTCATCATTTACTCTAACACCTCTTCTACGCTTAATAAAACATAAAATAACTATAATTATAGTAAAGTTAATAATCAAAATACAATAATAAAAATCCTATTAGTACATACTCGTCTAAGAGAACACAAACTTCTCTTAGCCGGTGATTCTATTTAACGTCATTGGCCCGACGTTCATAGATAATCTAACCGTTATCATATGTGGGATCTACCAAATCTATAGATTCTATACATCCTAACTCGGGATTAATTTCTAAGAAATGTTTTAGTTGTTGACCACATTCCTTATAGCTTGTTCTTTTCCTCGGACCTTTAAGTTTTAATGAACTAATGCTAAATAATTGCTCATCAGGGAAATAATCCATCACGGGGTGTTATCGATTGTGGATTAAACAATTATTCTTGATAAGTGATCTGCCACAACATTTTTCGTACCCTTTTTATCGCGTATTTCAATATCGAACTCTTGTAACAATAAAATCCATCTAATGAGTATGGGTTTGGAATCTGCTTTACGTAGTAAATATTTTAAAGTTGCATGGTCATAAATAATAACTACCTTGGTTCCTAATAAATATGATCTAAATTTGTCCAAGGCAAATACTACAGCTAGCAATTCCTTTTCGGTAGTAGTGTAACTAATTTGAGTAGTAGCGTGATATACTACATGTGGTAACTTATCTTTTCGTTGTCCTAATATTGCTCATTTGGCATAGTCAGATGCATCACACATTAATTCAAATGCTAGAGACCAATCTAGTGGTTGCATTATTGGGGCTGTTAAGAGTAAATTACGCAATTTCTCAAATGATTCAAGACATTCTTTATTGAAATCGAAAGTTGCATCTTTAGCTAAGAGATTACATAACGGCCGAGATATTTTACTAAAATCTTTAATAAATCGTCTATCAAACCAGAGCGTGACCTAGGAATGATCGAATCTGTTTAACAGATATAAGAGGAGGTAGATTAGAAATTAATTCAACTTTATCTTTATCTACTTCTATCCCCCTTTTAGAAATTGTGTGTCCTAGGACTATACCCTCTTGAACCATAAAGTGGCCATTTTCCAAACTTAATATTAGATTTGTCTCCCAACTTAATGTCATCATTATCGAATTCTACTTGGTCATCTCTATCCATATTAATGTCATTTTCCTCAGTTATTATTGTTTCCCAATCATCTTTTACTAATATCTCTTATGTCACCTCTTCCACTAATTCATCTATCTCATCAACGTTAAAACAATCAGCTTTTTCTAGAAGTTGACTATTTGTATTAAACACATTTAATCTTAATTTCATATTCCCAAATGATATATCCATTACTCTTATTCTACAATTAATGCACGCATTAGTTGTTGCTAAGAATGGTCATCGTAACATTACAGGTATATCTTTCTTTGGACTATGAACAGGTTCTGTGTCCAAAATTATGAAATCAACAAGGAAATAGAATTTGTCTACTTGAACTATCACATCCTCAACTATCCCTCGTGGTTGTTTGATTGATCTATCTTCTAGTTGAAGTACAACTCTATTAGGATTTAATTATCCTAATCTCAATTGTTGGTAAACTGAATAAGGTAATAAATTGACCCTAGCACCTAAATCAAGAAGAGCCCGGCCTACTTCTCGATCTCCAATTAAGTATGATATTGTAGGCGCTCCTGGATCTTTGTACTTTGATGATGTATCATTTAACAATAACGAACTCACTTGTTTAGTCAACATTATCATTTTTGGTACCTTAGCTCTACTTTTACATTTTTGCGTACATAAATCTTTCAAGAATTTAGCGTAAGGGGGGATTTTAGATATGACATCTAATAATGGCAAGTTAATCTTTACTTGTTTAAGTACTTCTAAAATTTCTGTTAGTCACTAAAATACCCTAGAGGGGGGTGGGGGTGAATAGGGTTTTAAAAATAATTTCTAACTCCTTTTTATTCTTACTAGAACATGCAACAATGTTCAATATTAATTTACAAGGTAAAATATGCAATGAATGATTTCACTTAAATTCAACAAGCTATTTACCACAATATAAATTAAGCATGCATGAACATAAAGTAAAAAGATAGAGATAGAGATATTGACACCGTGATTTTTACGAGGTTCGGTAACTCCTACTCCTCGGCTCAAAGAATCCCCTTCCTTGAGACTTTCCCAATCCTCACACTATGGCTCTTCCTTCAATAGGTGGAATAGCAAAACCTTTACAAAAGAACTAACTAGCTCTTCACACAATCAAGAGAACAATCCTCCCTTGATACAATGGGCTTCACTCACCCAAGATCACAAATTTGTGTATGTAATCAATATATCACTCAAGAAACAAAAACACTCAAAACCCTAAGGTTTTTATGGATGATAGATCAATATAAGCTCAAGTGTTTTTAGGTGATATTTCAAGAACTCAAGATATATATATTCTCACAATATATTTTCAATAAGAGAATAGGCTCAAGGCTTGAGTTTAAATCTTCAAAATGATAAGAGTGAAAAGCGAGATTTTGCTATCAAAAGATTTTTCAGAAGATGCTTGAGAGAAAATTAGAGATGAACAATATTTGGAAAATTTCTCACACAAGAACCTAGGCATTTTTAATCCATATCTCTTTGTTTATATAGTGAACACTAGGGTTTGGAGAGTGTGTCTCACCCTAGACAATATGGAGAGTAGGACCTGAAAATCTGCAAGCAAAATCATTTCTTTTTGGGCAAAAATATTGTTTAGAAATACTTTTCCTTAAAATCCTGAAGCACCCAGTCGACTTCCTACCGGCACCCAGTCGACTGCCTCCATGCTTAGATTTAAAATATTTTTCCCAATGGCTAGGGTCAGTCGATTGCCTCAAGAAGGCCAGTCGACTGCCTCATGAGTCAGTCGACTGCCTTGGATAGGCCAGTCGACTGGCTCAGGCAATCAAAAATGTTCGAAACTCTCTGGTCCAGTCAGTCGGCTGGGTCCTTAACTGCCAATCGACTGGTCACAGTCAGTCGACTGCCTTGGACAGGCCAGTCGACTACCTCATGCAGTTAGAATGTTTTATAACTCACTGGTTCATCCAGTCGGCTGGGTCCTTAAGGGCCAGTCGACTGGGTCACAGTCAGTCGACTGCCTTGGACAGGCCAGTCGACTGGGTGACTCCAAAAATTGTTTTCAAGGTCCGTTTTTGATCCGTTTGAGTTCGTTTGATTAATTACTTGAGCTTATAAGATCAATCAACGCATAAGATACCTTGTTACAATATTCTCACCCCGACCTATCTACCCCAGGTCTTGAGTCCAGCTTTTGTTCTTTCTTTGATCTTTTTGTCCTTCTTCGAGTTTGCGCTTGAGTTTCCTTATCGCTTGTTGCTTTAGCGATCTTCCCGAAACATTTACCTGTACTTGCTGAAACACTTAGCTCAAAGCCATATTAGTACCAAACACGGTTTTGAATGTTTTGTTAATATCAAAATAAGATTTATTGCTTGAAATGGAATTTCAAAGCCAACAATCTCCCCCTTTTTGATGTTGACAAAACATTTCGTGTTTGCTCATAATTGGTAAAGTATCAAGTGATACTCCCCCTCAATGTGTGCATCTTTCATTTTTATTTTCATGCTCCCCCTTAGGAAATAAATTTTGCAATTTGATATTCATTTACGTAATGCATTGAAGAATAATAGAAACAACATTTTTCAATTAATAATTGCAAGATCGGTACATGTTGTTTTACTACTACACATTACAAAATAATAAAGCATAGAAATAAAACTAAAGATAACATAAACAACACACATGGTAACGTCCTATGCTACGCAAAATGGACCTATGGCCAACACAAACAACCTAAACATTCTCCCCCTTTAACGACATCAAAAAGGCGGAGGGTCACGGCGAAGTGCATCCATGGCGGTGGTGAGGCGGTCGATCTTGTCCTCAAGGCGCTTCATGTCCGCGGCCGTCTGCTTTTGGGCCTCCTCATTGCGCTTCACGATTTCCAAGATTTGGGTAAGAGTTTCGGGATTACCCCCGAACCCAAAATCCGGAATATCGAAATCGCTACCAAGAGACGGAAATGAGGAAGTTGGAGCATCCGGACGAGGTGCCTCGGGACGAGGAACAGAAGGACCGGCTTGGTCCGCAGGAGGGGCAACCCTAAGAGAGACCAACACTCTATCAGCATTTTTGCCAATGTGCATTTGCTTGAGATGAGTGCGGTCCAGAAAGATTGGATTGTGCTCCGTAGGCTCGTCAGCAAGTGGCACACCGTTCCGACTGAGAAGATAGGATAAATGGATAGGAAAAATAAGTGCGCCTTTCTTCTTGTGGCACTCGAGGATTGCCGATATGAAGAGGAAGGCAAGATTGACCTTCCGACCGGTCATGACACAGTAGACAAGGAAAGCTTCCATAATCGACACAAGACTCCGGCTTCCGGACTTGGGCAAAATGGAATACGTGATAATGTTGTGCACAAGTCTAGCCTCGAGAGTAAGCGAGGAAGAAGGAAACTCAGCAATGGCGATGGTTGTTTTATTCACAGAAATAGCCCGAATTGCTTCGAGAGGATTGAAATCACTCGAAGAGTACCAAATAGATGGGCAGTAATAGGAGATACCGCCAGGAGGTAGCCGAAAAACAGTATTGAGTACTGCTTTGGTGATCTTAACAGAGAGGCCTCCAACATTGGAGCTAAGCAGGGTGGAGATAAGGCGTGGTTGAGAAGGATTCACCAGATTGGTGTAGAATGCTTTGACAACCCTCGGATAGAGCGGAACATCGAGCGAGAGAAAGAAATCCCAACCCATATTTTGAAAAAGATTGAACGTATTAGCGCCAATCTCTTCGCACAAGGGTTGAGTCACAATGCGACTCCGAGCAAATTTTTGATGAAGGAACTGAGTTTCGAAAAGACGAACACTGTCTTCATCACCGAGAAGAGCAGTCAGAGACATCGGACCAGATTCAGATTCGGAATTAGTGTCCTCATGAACAGGAGATGGAGGTGGAGGAGGTGCAGCCGAAGAGCTTCCACCCCTACGGGCGCGTTTCTTGAGGCGCACGACATTAGGAGCCATGAGAGAGATGAGAATCAAGAAGATGGGAAGCATTTTGAGAAGAAAAACGAAAAGAAATGGTGAAAACAGAGAGGGAGAAGTGAAACTGTAAAAAAATATATATGGATATATATATGGAGATATATAATTGAAAATGAAGAGGGGAGTGGTGATGATGGAGGAGAGGATCGTGGTGTAGTGGGAAAGTGGTTTCAAGATGAGTAAATGGCGTGAAGGAGAGAAGAAATGGGAGAGATCGTGGAGAGAGTGGAGAGAAGACGAAGAGAAAGAAGAAATAAAAACAATGTTCGCGACTGGCCATATGGAGACAGTCGACTGGCTCATGACCCAGTCGACTGGCCAATGTAGGCAGTCGACTGGCTGAAGATAGTTAAAAACACAAAAACTCACTGGTTGATCTAGTCGACTGGCCGTATATGAGGCAATCGACTGGCCCTCAAAAAAAAAAATTTGAAAAATTTTTAAATTTTGAAAGCCGAGAACGTGGACGAGAATTTGTGAAAATTAACTGATGACTTCAAAATCCATGGCCATTCCTAAGTCCCTACGAATTTTTGAAAATGGTTCATCCGAGAGGGGTTTAGTAAAAATATTCGCCAATTGATTCTTAGTGTCAATAAAAACCAATTCAACGTCGCCTTTAGCTACGTGATCCCGTAAAAATTGATGCCTAATCTCTATGTGCTTTGTGCGAGAGTGTTGAATAGGATTCTTTGAGATACAAATAGCACTAGTGTTATCACATTTAATAGGTACGCGATTGAAAACAAGCCCAAAATCAAGTAATTGTTGCTTAATGTAAAGAGTTTGAGCACAACTACTACCGGCCGCAACATATTCGGCTTCAGCCGTAGATAAGGCAACCGAATTTTGCTTTTTACTTGACCATGAAACTAACGAGTGACCTAGAAAATGACATGTACCGCTTGTGCTTTTCCGATCAACTTTACAACCCGCAAAATCGGCATCCGAATAACTCGTGAGATCAAGTGTAGTACCACTTGGATACCAAAGTCCTAAGTTAATCGTCCCGTTAAGATAGCGAAAAATACGTTTTACGGCTAGCAAGTGAGATTCTTTGGGACAAGATTGAAAGCGAGCACATAAGCATACACTAAACATGATATCCGGTCTACTAGCAGTTAAATAAAGTAAACTTCCTATCATGCCTCTATATTTAGTAATATCAACACATTTCCCATTTTCATCTTTATCGAGTTTAATAGAGGTACTCATGGGAGTAATGGCATGTTTGGCTTCCTCCATACCAAATCGATTTAGAAAATCTTTAGTATACTTAGATTGGCTAACAAATAAGCCATCCAAGCTTTGCTTGATTTGCAACCCTAAGAAGAATTTCAACTCACCCATCATACTCATTTCAAATTCGTTTTGCATGTTAGATGCGAAATCCTTGCAAAGGGAAGTGTTTGTTGATCCGAATATAATGTCGTCAACATATATTTGGATAATCAACAAATCATTCTTGACAGTTTTTGTAAATAGAGTGGTGTCAACTTTGCCTTTAGAAAAACCTTTTTGAAGTAGAAAGTCACTAAGCCGTTCATACCAAGCTCTAGGAGCTTGCTTTAACCCGTACAAAGCTTTAGATAATTTGTAAACATGATTTGGAAAACGTTCATTTTCAAAGCCGGGTGGTTGTTTCACATACACTTCTTCATCTATAGTTCCATTTAGAAAAGCACTTTTGACATCCATTTGATAGAGAATGAAATTTCTAGATGATGCAAATGCAAGAAGCATTCTAATTGCTTCTAATCTAGCTACGGGTGCAAAGGTTTCATCATAGTCAATGCCTTCCTCTTGATTGTAACCTTGAGCTACCAATCTTGCTTTATTTCGAATAATCACTCCATTTTCATCCTTCTTATTTCGAAAAACCCATTTAGTGCCTATTATAGTTTGATGTGTGGGTTGAGGGACTAAATGCCAAACTTGATTGCGTTCAAATTGATTTAGTTCCTCTTGCATAGCCATGATCCAAGAATCATCACATTGAGCTTCGTGGAAGTTCTTGGGTTCAATATTGGACACAAAAGCCACGTGATTGCATAAGTCTCTAAGTTGAGATCTTGTGTTAACACCTTGTGAAGGGTTTCCTATGACTTGGTCAAGAGGATGGTTGTGCACAATCCTCCAAGATTTAGGAATGGAGCAAGTCAAGTCATCATTTGATTGATCTCCAACTTTACTCTTATCCATTTGCCTACTTGACGAGTTGGAGATATTGAGATTATTGAAATTATCCTCAATTCCTACAACTTCATCATCATCTAGGTCAACTCTAGGTGAGGGTAGAGGTGGTGATTCATCAAAAAAAACATGGATAGACTCTACCATGGTTAAAGTCCTTTTGTTAAATACTTTAAAGGCTCTACTTGTTGAGGAATAACCTAAGAAAATTGTTTCATCCGATTTGGAGTCAAATTTTCCCAAGTTATCTTTATCATTTAAAACAAAAAATTTACAACCAAATACCTTGAAATAACCAATATTGGGTTTCCGACCATTCCACAACTCATACGGAGTTTTACCCAATTTCATTCGAATTATAACTCTATTTATGACATGACAAGCGGTATTTACCGCTTCCGCCCAAAGACTTCGGGGAAGGTTGTGTTCATTTAACATAGTTCTAGCCATTTCTTGTAAAGATCTATTTTTCCTTTCAACTACCCCATTTTGTTGAGGAGATCTTGGAGCCGAGAGATCATGAGATACACCAAATTCATCACATAATTTCTCTAGATCTTGATTGTCAAACTCTCTACCCCTATCACTTCTAATTTTCTTGATTTTCAAATCTTTTTCATTTTGAATGACTCTATAAAATTTATCGAGAATGGAGTGAGTTTCATTTTTATGAGCAAGAAAGTAAACCCAAGTAAATCTAGAGTAATCATCTACTATAACAAGTACATAGAGTTTCCCGGCCAAGCTAGCCGTTCTTTCCGGACCAAAGAGATCCATATGAAGTAACTCTAAGGGTCGAGAAGTGGCGATATCTTTCTTTCTCTTAAAAGAAGATTTCACTTGCTTACCTATTTGACATGCACTACATATTTTATCTTTTGAAAAATTAGTCTTCGGGAGGCCTTTGACTAATTCATTTTTAGACAAACGTTGGATGAGGTCCATACTAGCATGTCCTAAGCGTCTATGCCATAACCAACTATTTTCACTCGATGTGACAAAGCACTTAACATCTTGTTCATTTAATTCACATAGCAACATAGTATATAAATTTCCGTTTCTCTTTGCATTGAACAATTGCTTTCCGTCTTTCTCAACTATGCATGCATTTGACCTAAAGATAACATCATAACCTTTGTCACAAAGTTGGCTAATACTAAACAAGTTATGCTTTAAACCATCAACTAAAAGTACGTTATCTATAGCTAGAGAGGAAGATATACCAATAGATCCGATTCCAACAATTTTGCCTTGTGAGTTATCTCCAAAAGTAACGTTTCCTCCTTCATAAGATTTTAAGGACATGAATTTCGATTTGTCCCCCGTCATGTGCCTTGAACATCAGCTATCAAGAAACCATCTTTCTTTTGAGGCGGTCTTCAAGCACACCTACAAAACAACGTTACGTGACTTTTATTGGTACCCAATCTATTTTGGGTCCATTTTGGTTAGAAAGAGATGCAATAGTTCCTTTCGGAACCCAAATTGATTTAGTTACCAAGTTTTCTTTAGCACGTAGAGATGCAATAGTTCCTTTTGGAACCCAAAACAGTTTTGAAACAATTTTCTTCTTCTTTCTTAGAAAACATGCATTTGCTTTGTGACCTCTTTTCTTCCAATAGTAGCATGAAACATGATTGTGATCAATAGAAGTTGAGCATGAAGATTGTTTTGAAAAAGTATGCTTTAATGATTTTCTTTTCTTCAATAAAAGTGCATCTTTGTTGAATGCATCATATCCTAAGCCGCATTTGTCAAAAGAGTTTCTTTGTCTTCCTAGCATGATGCTCAAGTTTTCTTTTCCTTTTGTGAATTTTGCAAAGATGTTTATTTGATCATCAATGGTCTTCTTCAACAAAATATTTTCCTCTTCTATCTTCATACTTTTGTCATTAGTTGCATTTACATCAACTATGGTGTGGCAAGTGGAATTACATGAAGATTTAGATTTCTTGAGCAAACTATGTTTTTTTGCTAGTTTTTCAAACTCATCATACAAATTTTCAATGCATATTGTAATTCATTATGAGAAAATAATAGCTCATCATATGATAAAATGGAATTATCTAATGCATGTAAATTTAAATGTACCTCATGTTCATTTGCCATGAGGCAAAGATTTGCAATTTCCTCACCATTCTCTTCCTCATCCGAATCACAAGAGTCATAATCATCCCATGTTGCATTCATGGCCATTTTGTTTGGCCTTTTATCGTTCTCCTTTTTGGGCTTGAAACACTCATTTCTATAGTGCCCCGGTTTACCACAATTGAAACAAGTAATAGATTCCTTCTTGCTTGTCTCTCCTCTTGGTTCATTGCTCTTTAAGAACCTCCGACCTTTAGCCTTCTTTCGTTGAAGAAATCTATTGAATTGTTGAGTGATCAAGGCAATGTCTTCATCAACCTCTTCTTCGATTCTCTCATTTGCTTCACTTTTAGTTGAAGCTTGCAAGGCTATACCTTTTCTTGGCTTGGCGTCTTCTTCACGAGATTTCAAGGTAATTTCCCATGTAAGGAGTGACCCGAAAATCTCATCAAGACTCATAGTGCTAAGATCATGTGTTTCTTTAATAGCCGTCACCTTCGCATCCCATTTGACCGGAAGGCTTCTAAGGACTTTGCGTGCCGCATCGGATCTAGGAACAATTCTACCAAGATGCTTTAGTCCATTCAAAATGTTAGTAAAACGAGACATCATAGAATTGATATTTTCATCTTCCTTCATGGCAAATAATTCATATTCATGCATAAGTATATCAATTTTAGATTCTCTAACTTGAGTAGTTCCTTCATAAGTAACTTCAAGTTTATCCCACATTTCTTTGGCCGTGGAGCAAGTAGAGACTCGATTAAATTCATTTGGACTTAAGGCACAATTTAGATTAACCTTAGCTTTGGCATTAAATGAAATAAGTCTACGCTCATCATTATCCCATTCGTTGGGCAATTTGGGAATGGTTTTTCCATCAACTACTTAGAATCTATTGGGAAGTTAGAGTCTAAGAATGATGAAACAATATTTTTGAGTTATTCATTGACTAGTCGAGCATATAGGGTGTTTAACCTTAGAACTCAAACTATGCTAGAATCTGCCAAAGTAGTGGTTGATGACTCATGTGTTGATGAGTCTCCGATATCTGCTGAGGAGGAAGATGGTGAGCCGTTCTTTATATTGGATAATGATTCTTCTGAGGTAGAAGAAGAGGACAATGTGGTTAATGATGATACTTCAAGTCCTGTAGAATCACATGATCATATTGGTGATGTTTAGCCTACACCTTCTAAAGAACCATCTACAAGGGTATAGTTGTACCATCCTTTGGATAATGTTTTTGGATCTGTTGATTAGATGATGGTGACACGGAGAAAGGCTATGAATGAGGTTTCATATGCATGCTATACTTCAGCAGTTTGTTAAGAATGATGTGTGGTATATTATGCTTAGACCGAAGGAGATAAATGTGATTGGTACCAAGTGGATTTTCAAGAAAAAAAAAGATGAAAATGGTACAGTTGTTAGGAATAAGGCTAGGTTTGTTGTTAAAGGATATACTCAGATGGAGGGTATTGATTTTGATGAGACTTTCACTCTGGTTGCTAGGCTAGAATCTATTCGGATTTTGTTTGTTATCGTTTGTCATCTTGGATTTAAGTTGTATCAAATGGATGTAAAGAGTGCATTCTTGAATGGCATTCTGCATGAGGAGGTGTATATGGAGTAGCCAAAAGGATTTGAAGATCCTCATTGTCCGGGTCATGTTTACAGGCTTAAAAAGGCTTTGTATGGGCTAAAGCAAGCTCCTAGAGCTTAGCATGAAAGGTTACCTGATTATCTGTTGGGAACAAGTTTTACTCGAGGGGGAGTGGAGAAAACACTATTTATTTAGAAAATTGAGAGTGATACACTTATTGCTCAAATCTATGTTGATGATATTGTGTTTGGTTCCACTTCTGATCAGCTTGCTCATTATTTTGGAGAACAAATGAAACATGAATTTGAAATGAGCATGATTGGTGAATTGAACTTTTTTCTAGGGCTTCAAGTTATGTAATTAAATGATGGGATTTTTGTTTCTCAAACTAGATATGCCTTGGAATTAGTAAAGAAGTTTGGTTTAGAAAAGGCTAAGGATGCTCGCACTTCTATGAGTTCAAGTGTCAATCTTAGTATAGATACTAAAGGCAAATATGTTAACCCTACACTTTATAGGAATATGATTGGGAGTTTGTTGTATTTGACTGTTAATCGACCTGACATAACTTTTAGTGTTGGTTTGTGTGCACGTTACTAGGAAAGTCCTAAGGAGTCTCATATTACTACTGTGAAAAGGATTATTAAGTATGTTAAAGGGACAGTGAATTATGGACTGTGATATCTATCAGGTACTAATACTGATATCGCATCCTTTTCTTATGTTGATTGGGCCGGTAATGTTGATGATAGAAAAATTACCAGTGGAAAGTTGTTTGGAATAGTAAGAAGCAAAATTGTGTTTCCCTTTCCACTGTTGAGGCTGAGAATATAGCAGTTGGTAGTTATTGTACTCGGGTTTTATGGATGCGTCAGACGTTGCAGGATTATGGTTTTTCTCAAGGTACAATGACTGTGTTCTGTGATAACACGAGTACAATAAATATTTCAAAAAATCTTGTTCAACACTCTAGGACAAAACATATAGATATTCGACATCATTTCATTTGAGATCTTGTTGAAAATGGTATGGCGTCTTTAGAGTTCATATCCACAGATTCTCAGTTGACAAATATCTCTACAAAACCATTAGATTTTCAAAAACATGTTAGTCTTAGGAAATCTATTGATATGTTTTCTTTAAAATAGATATCTTCTTATCTATCATTCTAGGAACACATTGCATTTTTTCCACTAGAATTGATAGGTAATCATGCATTTGTATTATTTTTAGTCATGCATGCATTTTATTTTGAAATAAATGACAATAAACTTTTTGAGACTGTTGAGCTTGGCTAGAGTACAAAAGTTGTCATATTTTACTCTATTTTCACATTTACTTGTCTCATTATGCATATGTGAAGTATAGGTATCGTCTGACCTAAATTGATCACTTGGCATGATTATTTTATGTTACAAAACTTTAATCTTAGGTGCTAGTTGCTTCGGTGATGATTATAATGCATGTTGAATCTGTTAATTTCTTTATTTAATCCGAAGTGGTATGAAGGTTCATGAGCTATTCTAGATTGGTCTATGCATGGAATATTTTTTGTATGTGTATGAATGTTGTGGTGCTGTTGAAAAAAAAGGAAAGAATGAGATGTTTAAAATATAAAAATGCAAAAAGTAGTTCTTCCATCTGAGTAATTGAGCCTCTTGCCTTAGTAAGCTTTGAGTGTTTGCATAAAAAGGGGAGAAGACTAATGAGCATAAATCCCATGGAAGAAGCTCGGGCCTAGTTGGTAGGACTAAAAATCCTTGCTGGAAAGTCCAGAGCTTAGAAAGACAAAAAGGAATATGGTGAAAAAGGTAAAAAGATGAAAAGGTGGAAATTGTGTGACAAAGAGAAAGTATATTTTTTTTTGCCTTCTAGTTTGGATGGATTGAATTATCATCACGGTTGGTAGGGAGATTATCAGCTTTAGTATGTATTGTTTGCGTCTTGCCTTAGTGGTTGCACATGAGAACCTTCATATATATATTTATTTGCTAAACATGACTTGTGCATTCTTGAGTTTACAATGTATATGTGCTGATTTTCTTCTATACCGTGTGTATAATGGTTGAGTTACATCTGAGAATATGATGTGTTAATGACTGGATTTGTGTCTCTACTGCCTTGCTCACAAATTTATAAAACAAATATGTTTTATTTTATTCTTTTTCATGACATTTTGCGTTCGTGCTTTAGTAATAGGGTCATGCATAGTAGAGATTTCTGTTACCCTGACTTTAGATATGATCTTATAAGAGTTCCGGATCTTGGTGTTTTTCTTTGAGTACTTCTTTGTATCTCTCCACATTGTTGATATGGTATATACTCTCTTTGCTTGACATTTCAGTGACAAAAATGGGGAGAACTATTAAGTAAGGGGGAAAGATTATTTGGTTAAGATTGTTTGATTAAGAGGGAGAAATATTTAGCAAGAGGGAGTTTATTCTAAAGGAGAGAATGATGATCATTATGTTGGTTTATATATGTCTTCCACACTTGCGTTTAATGGTTTGTTCAGTGTTATGGTTACAGGATTGGTCGTCATGAAAGCAATGTGACAATTTATATCTATATTTATTAGTGTGTGTTCATAGGTATAGATGTTATGTTGTTATTTGTGAGGCTATATTGTAAAACATGGTTTTGTCTCAGAAATGCCAAGGGAGAGATTGTAAGAACACTTTTGTGTATTGTTTATCTATGGCATGTTCTAGACAATAACAATGTTGAGTGTTAGATAGGTTGGTGTGGTTTCAATGACATCGATAAGCTTCGTCAAAGGCAGAATCAAACATTGAAGTAATGAAGAATACAAGTGAAGCATGAAAGTGAGTATATTGAGGAAAAACGTCTCCTGGAGGGCGAAAACGACATTTTCCAAAGCCGTCACTTCAAGAAAAAAGTATTGTGGGTTCAAGAGGGTCATTTTGGCGCAGTTGCGGAGAAAAATGGTTTTAACAAAAATGTCTAAGCTTAAGCTTACGCTTTCAGTTTCAAAAGGTGGCTGGAAAACATATTTTTATGCTTGGAGGTATGCGTGGACCTATGCTTCAAGAATAGGGGGCCTATGCTTCAAGCGTAGCTGCAGCAAGTTTTTGCTGCGATGCCCAAATTATTTGTGGGTTGGTTTTATGATTTATCCATGACTTATATACATCAAAGTGCGTGCTATATACATTATATTCACTAGAATATAGGGTTTTGGATGTGAAATTATGACAAAGGGAAAACTTAGGGTTTGGATCATCATTGTTTATATATATTGAAGGTCTGCAGAATAGGAGGCACATCTTTAAGAATTCTCTACAAGTTTTCTACAACTTTTTCTTCTTCTACAGAGATACACATGTTCTCTCTTGTTTGTGAACGTCTTCAATCGTACTTCTACATCGATGATTTCTATGCATTATTGAATGGTATAGTTGCTGAAAAACTCACATACCGTTTATAACAACATGGTTACGTTGATCCGTTGAAGAACGGAGTCGTCTGTGTGCGGAGGTCGAAATAGGAGGCTTCATGGTGATTTTTATCTGTTGAGAAGCAGAGCCGTCAAATTACGGAGATCGGAGCTAGTGCTTCGTGGAGCGCGACAATTTGTTTTTTATAGTCGCGAGTAGGCATGGCAATAAGGCGGATCGAGGCGGGTATCATATTCCCCATCCCGAACCCGGTTTAATTTCCCCGCCCCGTGCCCGCCCAGTCCCCAATTATTATTTTTATTTTCCACCTCACCCCGCCCCGCGACCCGGTTATCCCTACCCCGCGCCATGCCCTGCCTCACCCCATTTATAATATGGACACAGTACTGACACTACACCCATGCGCCTCCTCCGAATCAAAAGGGCAACGGTCAGACAACACCTTCCGAGCCTGCGTATAGAAATCTAACCCCGCCTCCGCCGCTGCCGGTTTATCGTTCGTTGGAACCCTTGAAACCAGAGCAGGCTTCTCCTCCTTGCAACTACCACCTTCCGCTCCCCTGCCCATCATCTTCCTCGGCCGGTGACATCGGACTCCGGTCATCGCCTCCACCATAGACCACCACCACCACCACCTACTCCCGCGCATTCCATGTCAAGAATAAAAAAACCCTAACCCTAACCCTAATTGAAACTTAAATAGAGAAATAAGGTGTGTTTTCTAGAGAGAGAAACAAAATGTGTTTTGTTTCTAGATAGATAAGGTGAGAGAGAAAAAATGAAGGGGGGCTCGCGGCTAGGGTTTACTGTGAATCATAAAATTGGATCAATTTATTTTTGTAGTTCGATTGGCATTTGTTGTAGGCAGAGAGAAGACGGTTGGCTTTAAAGAGATAATTTTATAGTGGGGTCGATTTAAAGTCCCATGTGTGACGTAACACACTTTGTACTCGATTTACTAGAGAGAGAGTCACACCACTATTTATAGACGTGGCACATTTAAATTAGAGCACCACCTCATATATATGTATTCTTCAGGCGGGGCGGGTTCGGGGTGGGGTGGGGGTGACCCATACCCACCCCGTTTATAATCGACTAATTTTTTTGCCTCATACCCGCCCCGATTAGTTTAACGGGGCGGGGCAGGTTTTTTTACTATCCGTAAGCGCGAGTGAATCTAGAATTTCTTTCATCAAGTGAAGAACAACAAATTACAGTGGTTGTAAGTTCTGTTTTCATAGTGTCTGTACAAATTCTCTGATTTATAGTGCATCAATACCTGAGCGTATCCATGGTTTTTACTTGAAGTCTTTCCAAGATTTTCCATGGTTTCATAGTGTCGGAATATACGGGTGGTGTAGTGATGTGTTAGTAGTCGGGTTCAGATCAAGCAACAACTGGCCAGGAGGTATCACGCCTACGGAACTAATAAACCGGAAAATGTGAGTTAGGAGTCCAGGTAGAGGCTCATGTTCTTGACTTTTGTAGTCATGGCGCACAGAGTAGCAAGTGAGGCTCTCGTGCAACCGTCTTCCTTGTTGAAGTGATAGAGAGAAAAATCACTTGGGGAGAGTCGGTGCGGTACTCTACATTACTTGATGAGCTTGTATCCTCAAAAGTAATTGGACAGAGTATGTATCCGTTAACCTGAGTTGGGCGCCTTGTGTCTCGTGGGGTATGTTGAGTCATGGTGTATTTAGACTATTATATATATATATGTGATTATGATGTTATTATGGAAGCATACTATAATTGTAGAAAAATTGTGTTGTGAGCATGTTGGGGAAACTTAATTGTGGGGTTCGATGGGGTTCCGGATTGGCGTAAGAGCCATGTGAAACAAAAGACTGGCCTAGGAGTAGTTGCATGTACCATGGGTGGGTTGTACCACTCGGACTACCGAGATTGAGGCGATGACGCTTCCTCTACTGGGTTAGTGAGCTCACCCCATGACATATATTTTTTTTCAGGTAATGATATCCACTTGGGAGGCCTGTATTCTTCCGGTAGAGACTCGGTGTTGGTTCCATCCTTTTTGCGCATATGGAGGCGGAGTACTTTTGTAGAGCATTGATAGACATTGTATACATGTGCTTATTTTGTTTAATGCTTCAATTAAGTTAAACCTATTATTTTTCCGACTAGTATGTTAGTCGGGTGGCTTAAATTGATGTATACCCTTGGAGCGCTATGCGCGGGGATTTTATTCTTTTGGAGCACTCTGGTGCTTGAAATGTAAAACTATAACATGTTTCACCTTAGAGCGCTTTAAATGTAATTATTGAATCTTCTCCTTGGATTTGTGAATGTGAAATGAATTATTTGCCATGAAATGTGGGTTTTAGGTATTTGGCCGAAAACGGCATTTTTATAGGTTTTCAAACCAATCCTTTTCGATTTAAATGGAAAAACCCGTTTTCGCCTACCCCCGTGGCCCCGATGAAATTTCTTGTTTTAGAAATGATTTTAAACTCATATTAAGAAGATTTTGATTCTTTACAAATCGCTGGCCGTTAAAACGGAGACTGAGGGCAAGACGGTTATTGTTTTACGGATTTTTCTGAAGCGTCTTGATAAAAATAACCATTTTCCTTCTCATTCCTAAGTTAGGGGACTTTTCCTCATTTCTAGAGTCCCAAGGACCAGTTGGGATCTTTCTTGATAGTTTGTAAGGGTTTGGGGCTGTAGTGGAGTCATTTTTGAGGTTTTCTAGTCTAGGCAGTCGACTGGCCCCTTTCGGGCAGTCGATTGGGTGAAACGGAGGAAAACAATTCTTCAAAACTTGAGGTCTCTGGTTAAGCCAGTCAACTGGGTCCTTAGCCAGTCGACTGGGTCCTCATTTTTCTTCAAAACTTGAGGTCTCTGGTTCAGCCAGTCGACTGGGTCCTCATTTTTCTTCAAAACTCGAGGTCTCTGGTTCAGCCAGTTGATTGGGTCCTTAGCCAGTCGACTGGGTCCTCATTTTTCTTCAAAACTTGAGGTCTCTGGTTCAGCCAGTCAACTGGGTCCTTAGCCAGTCGACTGGGTCCTCAGTCAATCGGTTGGGTCATCAGTTAGTCGACTGGGTAGTTCAGCCCTGTACTAACCATGTTCTACTATTTTGCTCATATCTTGAGCTACGAGTGTCGGATGGAGGTGTTCTTTAGCTTTTTAGAAAGCTGACTTAAAGATCTTGATGTTAGGTTTTTGAATTGCCTCATTTTAGGGCGAAATGATCGATTGATGTTGATAGTAGATTTCTGAACCTAAACTTAGGAACGCCGATTTCAAAATGTTGTAGTTTCCGCCTCGTACTTCAAATTCGGTTCCGTTTGTTCCTATAACTTCTTTTAGGTCTAAAACTTGTATTTATGCCTTGGAATCACTACTTTATCCCTGTGATGACCATTTTACCCTTTGGTGGACGCTTAATAATTGAAGGTCACTTATTCTCATTTTTTTTACTCCCGCATTCACTCCCTTAGCTCTTAAGCTCGGGTTTCGAAGTCCTAGGAAATTTGGGGCGTGACACCCAAGGTGTAAGGATATTCATGGAAACCATTATCATTAAACAAAACTCTTTTAACAAGTATGAAATACTAAAATAAAATATAAAAACTTAAATGCAACAACTATACTTCCAAATGTACCATCAGTAATACCAACTGCAGCAAAATATATGCCAAATGCAACCTCTCTACATACAAATGCAACATCTCTACAGCCAAATGTAGCACCTATAGCCCTATCCAAATATACTTATAAATCTTAGCTTTAACCTCTGAAATGTCATTATTACCTCTTTTCAGGATTAGAAAGACCCTTTTGTCCGTTTAATGTGTTTTCAAATCTTAAAAATATTTAAGTTTTGAAACAAATATATAAATTTCTAAACAAACATGTAAAATTCTAAAACATATATATTAAATTTCAAAAAAAAATTCAAATTTCGAATATATATATAAAATTCGAGAAAAATAAATAAAATTCGTAAATAAATATATAAAATTTGAAAATAAATATAAAATTAACAAATACAGATAAAATTCGTAAAAATATATATATAATTCAAAAATAATATATAAAAATTGAAAACATATATATAAAATTCGAAAAAAACATAAATTCAAAATATCTATATAAAGTTTGAAAAAAACATATAAAATTCGAAACAAATATATATTAAATTTTGAAAAAAATTATAAAATTCAAAACTAAATATAAAATTAAAAAAAAAACATATAAAATTCAAGAAATATATATATTAAATTTCAAAAAAATTAAAAATTCAAAAATAAATATAAAATTCGAAATAAATATATAAAATTCATAAATAAATATATAAAATTTGAAAATAAATATAAAATAAAAAAACATATAAAATTCGTAAAATATATATAAAATTCAAAAATAATATATAAAAATTGAAAATATATATATAAAATTCGAAAAAAAATATAAATTCAAAATATCTATATAAAGTTTGAAAAAAATATATAAAAATTCGAAACAAATATATATTAAAATTTAAAAAACATTACCTAATTGAACCCCCAAGGTGTAAGGATATTCATGGAAACCATTATCATTAAAAAAAAAACTCTTTTAAGAAGTATGAAATACTAAAATAAAATATAAAAACTTAAATGCAACAACTATACTTCCAATTGTACCATCAGTAATACCAACTGCAGCAAAATATATGCCAAATGCAACCGCTCTACATACAAATGCAACATCTCTACAGCCAAATGTAGCACCTATAGCCCTATCCAAATATACTTATAAATCTTAGCTTTAACCTCTGAAATGTCATTATTACCTCTTTTAAGAATTAGAAAGACTCTTTTGTCCGTTTAATGTGTTTTCAAATCTTAAAAATATTTAAGTTTTGAAACAAATATATAAATTTCTAAACAAACATGTAAAATTCTAAAACATATATATTAAATTTCAAAAAATATTCAAATTTCGAAAATATTTATAAAATTCGAGAAAAATAAATAAAATTCGTAAATAAATATATAAAATTTGAAAATAAATATTAAATGAAAAATGAGAACCAACGACATTCAATCATCAAACACCCACAAAAGAGTAAATGATTTGATACCATACTGTCACGTCCCTAAGATTCCCGAAACTCTAATCTAGAGAATCAGCGAATCTCCAAAGGGTGACGTAAGTCAAGCGACCACTAGAGTCAACAATAACAAGGCAACTAAGATATCATTAACCATGAAAATGTATGGAATAATGATAGAAAATGGTATATTTCATACCCAAATGACTAATAAACAAAGCAGCGGAAATCTAACAAAAATCCGGCAGAGTTACGTTTGTAAATGGAACATCCGGACAACCAACCACAACACAAGAACCTGTCAATAACAGTTTGATAATAATAATGGCTTCCAAGCCCCATATTAATCAATCCTACTAGGGCCGAGGTAGTGGAAAGAAACGAAAACCCCTCCAAACCCTCTATAATTAACAGAGCCACAAATGCTCGAATAAGAATATAGAAAAGCATCTAGCTGTGCAGAATAGATACAATAACATCCTGAAACAATAAATACAGGAAAAGAAAGATACATCAATAGGGATATGCCAACAGACTGGCTCCCAAAAGAAATACATGACAATCCCATAACAATGGGTAGAGAAACTAACAGAAGACAACTACTGTCCCCAAAACTAGTCGTCCTGCAACCATAACCGCATCACCCAACGCAACACCAAAACCTGTAACAAGAAACAAAAGGAAACTGTTGTTGCACTGCATCCTGCCCATAGCCGTATATTTCCTGCAACCTGGCGTGGAATACCAGGGGAGCAAATGAAATTCCCTCCGTGAGCAAATAAACTCAGTGGGAAAAGATACTCTAACTACCACATCCTCTGGCAGTTTAGGTAATGCTAACTATCTAGCAAGATATATATATAGCCCACAAATCTCATCCACGCAAAACCCAAGGCACGCACTCATTATACTACCGTACGTAAGTATATAAGGGGATATATATATACATATATATATATACAAGTATACATGTATAAGTATGCAACCTGAGTCTACAAGGTACAACTAAGGCTCATACTCCAAGTACCACTCCGGTAGTCTACACTACTCTCACCAACGTACACTAGGTATACGATACTAAGGTCCAATATAAAAAATCATCAATTTCTCACAACACAAATCAGAAAATCCAACAGAGGAAATCACACTCAACTCTAACCTCCACAGGAATAAAATCCACAACTAGTACCAAGGAATACTCACAACTCATTCCCGAATAACACAGGAGGAACTCACGTCCTTACGTACTAACACAACCATCATCAATATATATATATATATATATATATATGTACAACATATATATAACAAACCTCATCCCATTCCCAGAGAAAATCTACCTCTCAAGGACTAGATCACCTCAATCACATCTCTTCATCAATACCATAAATCACATCATCAATAGGATTGATCAAATCACTAACACTCTTACTATGGATAAGGAAAACCACCCAATCAACTCACGGAGAGCACACAAACACTACTCTCATGAACGACCACCTAAGGGTCACCAAAACAAGGCAAATGAAAGAATTTCCCAATGCTAACCGACAGATAACCAAGACAACAATGTCAAGGTTAAGAATACCCGAACAAGGAAGAACACCACAAGTGAACAAAGAAAGAGCACCAAAAGTGAACAAGGAAACCAAAAACGAATGGCCGAGAGTGGAAGTAATAAAGAGATGAATCCCAGAGATTCAATAGTTTTTAAGAAAAAGGTTTTCAACTCGAACCAATCCATTTGGCATGGATGCCCCTAACGTAAGAAAAACTCAAATCACCTAGGTGGTGATACCAACAACCCAGAAAAAGGAAAGGCAACACTATATGTGTGCACTGAACCATAACAAGCCTCAAAACCGAGACTTAAAAATGATAGGAAGCAAAGGTGAACGAGAAGACACCTTTCAAAACTCCACAAGTCGAGGTTTTGAGAAAGAAGTCTCGTAACCTCAAAATCACAAAAAAAGTAATAAAATAGTTTTCTTTTAGGAAATCACACAGTAAAAATGACCGTCTTGCCCTCGGTCTCCGTCAATTGCCATCACCGGCTTTTAGAGTTAAAAATCTTTCCAAAGAAGATCCTAGGATCATTTTATAAAGTGTTAAAACTTTTCATTTCTACGGGGGTAGGCGAAAACGGGTTTTTCCTTTTAAATACAAAAAATTTAGAAAACACCGTTTTCAAAATGACAGCCACATAAGAATGAACACCACTATAAGGATTCCTATAATGTCCCGAAAGGACAATGAAGGAAGACAATATGTTGGATTCACGGAACACAACTATCCGTTTCCAACCCCACGAAATCAAATGACGACACATGGAAGAGATTCGGCACCACGCCGTAACCGACAACTTAAGGAGTGACAGATAAGTCAAGGACATGTACTAGTATATAAAGTACAATAAGGAAAATACTTAGGGGAATGAACTAAGCACTATAACCAAGTCTGTCAAACTATAGTACCTCGAGTACTTAATAAATCACATCACCCATAACCTCTTCTCATCAATCCAAATCTCACACAATCTCATCACCCACCTACTCTAAGGCCTCAAATATCAATTGATACTAAGGTCAATCACTAACCTCAAATCTCCAAAGAGGTCACAAAACTAACCACAAACACAAAACTATTAACCCCGCCTTCTCTAAGGCATCAACTTAAGATCAACTCTACAATTCATCACTAACTGCAACTAACCACAATCACTAAACCATTAACCACATTCTCTAAGGCATCACTCCACATCAACTCAACAGTACATCTCTAACCTCAACTAACCACAGAAGTCACAACGTCAATATACCTAACCTCCCCTAAAGGCATAAAAACATATAATTACAGGTATAAGATTATAATCCATTATACTTTTTAAATTACCACATTTACTTCATGTTTCACATTATTCATTTCCAACTGAGCATTTATAAAATATGAATTAAATTCGCAATTTTCATAAATAACATGCTCCAATATCATATATACATACATATCAATGAAATCACATAATGATATGCAATGCACCGTACTCACAGACCGCCTGTAGTACACACACACAAACACACACCCTCCCAAAGGGTAACCGGATCATTCTCCACCATTCCCCTAAGTCTGCAGGCTCACTAAGGAATGTGGACTCATCGAACCGTTCTTCCCAAGTGCTTTTGACACTTCACACTTTTAACCAAGGAAGACGTCCTCCACGATGCGGTCGTGCGCATAAGCTTTGGACGATATGTCCTCCCCCTATCATCTGTGTTTCTTAGCTTTTTAGTTCTGTGGGAGCATGAAGCACCCCCTGGCTAGTTGTTTCGACGATCCAAATACAAAAGTCTACTCGTGCACCATGCACAAAGGAAGTAAACCACACCAAATGAACTCTCTCTGCAAATGGTGAAACCATGCAATACATGCACCAACACCCATGTCTCACAATACATGGTGTACGCAATAAAATCATGTCTCAATATAAATATGTCATGCATCATATTTATGAAAATAACCACATGATAACATCAGCATAAATCTCAAAATCTCTTTTCATGCTTTAAAATACAATAAAGCAAGTAAATCATATGAAAACAATTTCATATACCATTCATGTTTTCAAAAATATATTTTCTTTAATTCTTTAGAAAATACTTTCAATTTCCCTTATCATGCCTTTAAAATAAATTAAACAGATAATCCATGTATAATGAGAGGAACCTAGCATAACGTCTAAGTTTCTCACATCCAACGTTTACAAAATTCTCTAGCCCATTTAATTATCAAGGGAATTTCTAAGCCGTCTATTCCTATTCAATTAAAATAGGAATTTGTTTAATTACATAGGAAATAATTTAATTAATTTTCTTAAATTGAATCTCTAAGTCCAATTTCGATTCTAAGCGAAATATAGATATTTAAATTAACAATTTAATATATCTATATTTAATTAAATAAGGGTTTCCACCCCTAAACAACTTCTATAATGCGGAGTGAGAAATATAATTTTCCACCTAATTTACGTTTACCGAACATCCCAAAATAGCACAGTGTCGGCGCCCGAATATGGAGCCCGCCGACCAAAATCGTCCGAAAACTATTTCGAATATATCGAAATGTCCATCTCGACAACCTATACGATATATATGATGCCCATTAGTAATAGGTTAATTAATTTGGTTAAATCTAAAATACCCCAAACGAAAATTCGAAACTTCAAATCAAATTTCCTGACAAACCGTTCAACGAAAAATTACGAAATATTTACACGTCATACCTGACATCGAGGCGAAGCTACCCTCCGAAAATCAGCCCTAACCGAGGTCGGGAAGTCGACCAAACAAATGGTCGAATTTTCAGCCAGACTGCACTATTGTGCGTCGTTGCTCCCAGCTGCGTCGCCACTATGCGCGACCACCCCTGCACCACCACCGCGCCGCCTGCGACTACCTTCGCTGACGCCGCCAGCCGTCGTCAACTCCAGCAGCGCCACCGCCTGCTATAGCGACCACCAGTCGCGCCTCCCTCCAGCCGACTTCTCTATCCCTCCGGTTCTCTCTCTCTTTCTCTAGCTGCAACAGATAGTGAAGAAGATGGAGACGTGCAGTATTGCGTGAAGAGAAGAGGGAAGCTGTAGCAGATTCCGTGTGGAGAAGAAGAGAGTAGGTCAGATTGTGTAAAGAAGGAGAAGAGTTTCACAGATCTGTACATATACATGTATATATATATCTGCAAAATCGCTTAAGTGACCCACATTTTATCCACAATTACGAAATAACCCCCAAGACTATATATATATAATTACAATTAAATATATATATACAGTAAATCCCAATAATTATTGGGAACGTCCAAACGTAATCTCGTAAGCCTGAAATAATAACAGAACGCCCAATTAAATATACCGGGTTAGGAACCTAGACATCGGAACACCTAACAGGCCTGATCCAATTAAAATCCGTCGTTGCCCAGTTGAAGTACTAAACATTTAAATGTCGAAACGATACCGCGTAGTCGATAACGATAGTTCACGAACTCGTCAAAGAGAAACCGTAAAGTCATCTAGTCGATTTTAAAAATAAACGCGAAAATTTTATACGCAAAATACCAAGGATAAATAATACGTCATGAAGAAGTGACGTCATTACTGAAATTAAATTTTGAATTAATTTCAGGAAATAGGAAAATAACACGGGGAGTTACATAGCATGTTGTATTTTCATTTTGAAATTTATGAAAATTATTGAGAACGATTTCGGGAAAGAAGTGACTGAGGGGTAAATTAGTAATTTCACATTTGGAACACTTAGTGGAAAGTGTAGAGAGTTTGGGTGAGAATTAGGGCATGAGTGGTATTTTGGTAATTAGGGAGGATGACAAGGGGTAAAAGGGTAATAAAGAGTCTTGATGGCACTCTTGTAATTTACCCCAACTTTGGAAGAATTTGGTCATTTCCACTTTTCATGTGTTATCTCATTCCTAGCCCTTGATCTCATTCTACCATATTTATTCTAGACCCTTGGATCATAAGGCCTTGTTTGGTTGACACTTAAATGGAATAATCCATTATTGTTGGTCATCCACTTGGAAAGACTTTTTCTCAACCATTGGATGGTTTATTGAATTCCATCTTTATTCTAAGCCCTTGGATGATAAGGCACCGTTTGGAAAATTAATGAGTTTTGTGAGTTGTGTAATAAGTCTTCCACTTGGCAAGACTTGTTCTTAGCCCTTGGATTCATTTCCCTTTTCCTAGCTTCATTTTGAACCATTGGATTTGAGAAGGGTTAGTGGAGAATCTCTACACTTATGAGTTTCTCCCATTTGCAAGATATTCTCTCATTCACACAAAAATATCTATCTTCTCTCATAAGGTTCTTGCTAAGTTCTCCCTCACTTCACTCCTTCTTCCTCGAGTTGTCAAATTCTCTCTTCCTTGTGATTAGAATTTGAAGGGGGTTTGTGCATGGAAGTTGATGTTGGTGCTCCAAGCTTCCTTTTGAGCTAAAGCTTGGTAAGTGATTTTTCCTCCTTTAAAATTTCTAGTTTCAAACCCTGGCTTCTATTATTGGATTCTTGTCTTCAATTTTTCATTATAGAGTTGTTTATCTATAGCTCTTGCTTAAGACTCCATTAAAGCTTAGCTATCGGTTGAATTGGGCTTATTGTTGGATTTGGAGGAGGTTGGGTTGATTCGTTTCACCTTGGAGGCCTTTACTTGTTCTTGGTGTTCTTGCTTGGAATTGAGGTAGGGGAAAATGATTTGTCTTTGTCTTTATAAGAGGGTGTGTGCGTCTAAGTGTATATATGTCGTATATATATATACGAGTTGGTTTTGACAACTTAGACTATGATTTAGGCCCTTGAGAATATGATTATGTGATATAAATTCATGTTGTTGTTTATTGATCATAAATGTGATATGACTTTATGTTGTGGTTTATTGATCATAAATGTAATATTATGAGCATGTGGAAAGTTTTGACATGATATATTGCCTAGAGAGAAAAAACATATATTATGATGGAGTATGGTTGATGAAAAATCATACGTGCATATTGAGTACGTCATGTAGTGTCAAATTCATGGTGTTGGAATATGTGGGTGCTGTAGTGATGTGTTGGTAGTCGGGTTCGGATCAAAGCAACAACTAGCTAGGAGGTATCACGCCTACGGAACTAAAAAGCCGGCAAATGTGAGTTAGGAGTCCGGGTAGAGGCTCATGTTCTTGACTTTTGTAGTCATAGCGTACGGAGTTGCAAGTTGGGCTCTCGTACAACCGTCTTCCTTGTTGAAGTGATAGAGAGAAAAATCACTTGGGAAGAGTCGGTGCGGTACTCTACATTACTTGTTAAGGTTGTAACCTCAAAAGTAATTGGATAGAGTATGTATCCGTTAACCTGAGTTGGGCGTCGTGTGTCTTGTGGGGTGTGTCGAGTCATGGTGCATTTAGACTATCATATATATGTGAATATGATGTTATCGTGGAAGCATGCTATAATTGTAGAGAATTATGTTGTGAGCATGTTGGAGAAACTTATTTGTGGGGTTCGAAGGGGTTCCGGATTGGCGTGAGAGCCATGTGGAACAAAAGACTGACCTAGGAGTAGTTGCATGTACCATGGGTGGGTTGTACTACTCGGACTACCGAGATTGAGGCAATGACACTTTCTCTACTGGGCTAATGATCTCACCCCACGCCTTATATATTTTTTAGGTGATGATCCCGTTGGGAGAGTTCCGTAGTCTCTCTGTGGACGTGTGGATGTATGTCCGTCCTTTTGTGCATGGGAGGCGGACCACACTTTTATTTTTGTTGGGCATTAGGTCGATAAATATGTTCTTTTTGCACATGTAAAACAAACTTGTAGAAATATATTATTTTGATCCGTCTAGCATGTTAGCCGAGGTGGTATGGTCCATGTATATCCCTTGGAGCGCTATGCGCGAGGATTGTATTTGTTTGGTGCACTTCGGTGCCGGATTGTGTATTTTGAACCAAATTATAGCATCTTTTCGCCTTAGAGAGTTTAAATGTCATTGTTGAATATTTTTACTTGGAGTTATGAATGTGAATTGGATGAATTGCCATTAATTGCGAGTATTAGGTGTTTAGCCAAAAATGGCGTTTTTCTAGGTTTTCAAACTAACCCTTTTTTATTTGAATGAAAAAACCCGTTTTCGCCTACCTCTGTGGCCCCGGTAAAATTTCTTGTTTTATAAATTATTTTAAACTCATCTTAAGAAGATTTTGATCTTTACAACTCGGTGGTTGTTAAAACGGAGACCGGGGGCAAGACGGTTAATTTTATGGATTTTTAAGAAGCGCCTTTGATGAAAATAACCATTCTTCTTCTAATTTCCGAGTTAGGGGATTTTTCCTCATTTACAAAGTCCCAAGGACTAGTTGTGATCTTTCTTGATAGTTCCTAACGGTTTGGGGCTGTATGGGAGTCAAATTTGAGGTTTTCTAGTCTAGGCAGTCGACTGGATGAAACGGAGGAAAAAGTTTCTTCAAAACTTGAGGTCTTTGGTTCAGCCAGTTGACTGGGTCCTTAGCCAGTCGACTGGGTCCTCATTTTTCATTAAAACTTGAGGTCTCGGGTTCAGCCAATCGATTGGGTCCTCAGTCAGTTGGCTGGGTCATCAGCCAATCGACTGGGTGGTTCAGCCCTGTTCTGACCCTGTTCCACTATTTCGCTCATATCTTGAGCTACGGGTGTCGGATGGAGGTGTTCTTTAGCTTTTTAGAAACCTAACTTAAAGATATTGATGTTAGGCTTTTGAATCACCTCATTTAAGTCATTTTGGAGGGCAAAATGGTAATTTGAAGTTGATGGTAGATTGCTGACCCTAAACGTGGGAATGCCGATTTCAAAACGTTGTAATTTCCACCTCACACCTCGGATTTCGGTTCCGTTTGTTCCTATAGCTTCTTTTAGGTCCAAAACTTGTATTTACACCTTGACATCACTACTTTATCCCTGCGATGACCATTTTACCCTTTTGTGGGCATTTAATGATTGAAGGTCATTTATCCTCATTTCTTTTTACTTTCGCATTCACTCCCTTAGCTCTTAGGCTCGGGTTTCGGAGTCCTAGGAAATTTGGGGCTTGACAAAATGGTTGAAAGTAGAACAAGACATTGGTTTTAATTTAGGGATTCAACCCCTGCAACATTGCTTTTACCAAATGCAGCGTTGCTACAGCCAAATGCAATATTTTTTTAACCAAACGCAGCATCGTTATGTTTTTAAATACCCTGAATTCAAACCTAATTGAACCCCCAAGGTGTAAGGATATTTATGGAAACCATTATAATTAAAAAAACTCTTTTAACAAGTATGAAATACTAAAATAAAATATAAAAACTTAAATGCAACAACTATACTTCCAATTGTACCATCAGTAATACCAACTGCAGCAAAATATATGTCAAATGGGGCGACTACACGTTGCAATTTATCGGGCTCGTTAGGTGTTCCGACGTTTGGGTTCCTAAACCGGTGTATTTCTTTCGGACTAATTTGGTTATTTGGTGTCCTGTGGACTTACGGGTTGACGCAATATTATATGGAGGCTTTCGGTAATTGTTGGAATTTATTATATATATATATATATAATTATATATATATACATTGAAGTGCGGTTATTTCGCAATTATGGACATTTAGAGGGTTAGTTTTGCAATTAGGTTATATATATGTATATGTATATACACCTACGCAGATCTGACCTACTATTTCCTTCACGTACGCAACCACCTCCTTCTCCTCACACGCAACTGATCTACATCTTCTCTCCACACGACTGAAGCAGCTCCTCTACCTCCATTATCATCATCTTCGGCTGAGAGAGAGAGAGAGCTCGGGCTGGTCGTGAGAGCAACACGCAGAGGCGTCGGTTGGTCGGGAGCAACGACGGCTGGAGCAGGGTTGGGCGGCGATGGCGGCGACCATGGCTGGCAGCGGCGTGCACAGAGTAGCGGGTAGCTGCGACTAGTGGCGCAGTCGTGCAGGGGCGGAGCAGTCCGCAAGACAGGGGCGATTTCGGCCAGGCTTCGGCCATTTTTTCAGTCGACTTCCGGTGATCAGTTTGGGCCGATTTTTGGTGAGTAGCTTCGTATATACGTAGTATTCATCATACTTTAATTTTGTATTTTTACGTTGAATGGTTTACCCGAAAATCGCATTTATAGGTTATAGTTTTCGTTTGGGTTAATTTTAGATTTAACCAAATTAATTAACCTATTGCTAATGGGCTTCGTATATATTGTATAGGTCGTCGAGGCGGACATTTCGATATATTCGAAATAGTTTTCGGACGATTTTGGTCGGCGGGCTTCATATTCGGGGCGCCGACACTGTGCTATTTCGGGCTATTCGGTAAACGTAAATTAGGTGGGAAAGTATATTTCTCACTCCGTATCGTTGAAGTAGTTTAGGGGTGCAAATCCTTATTTAATTAAATATAGATATATTAAATTATTAATTTAAATATCTATAATTTGCTTAGAATCGAAATGGGACTTAGGGATTAATTTAAGAAAATTAATTAAATTATTTCCTATGTAATTAAATCAATTCCTATCTGAATCGAATAGGAATAGACGGCTTAGAAATTCCCTTGATAATTAAATGGACTAGAGGATTTTGTAAACGTTGGACGTGAGAAACTTAGACGCTATGTTAGGTTCCTCTCATTATACGTGGATTATCTGTTAAAATTATTTTAAAGGCATAACAAGGGAAATTGAAATATTTTCTAAAGAATTAAAGAAAATATATATTTTGAAAACAAGAATGGTATATGAAATTGTTTTCATCTGATTTACTTGCTTTATTGTATTTTAAAGCATGAAAAGATATTTTGAGATTTATATATTACCATGTGGGTATTTTCATAAATATGATGCATGACATATTTATGTTGGACATGATTTTATTGCGTACACCATGTATTGTGAGACATGGGAGTTGGTGCATGTAGTGCATGATTTCACCATTTGCAACCAGATTCATTTGGTGTGGTCTACTTCCTTTGTGCGTGAGGCACGAGTAGACGTTTGTATTTGGATCGTCGAAACAACTGGCCAGGGGGTGCTTCTTGCTCCCACAGAACTAAAAAGCTGAGAAATGCAGACGATAGGGGGAGGACATATCGTCCAAGGCCCTAGTGCGCGACTAGATCGTGGAGCACATCTTCCCGATAAAAAGTGTAAATGTCAAAAGCACTTGGGATGTACGGTTCGATGAGTCCACATTCCCTAGTGAGCCTGCAGACTTAGGGGAATGGTGGAGAATGATCTGGTTACCCTTTGGGAGGGTGTGTTTTTGTGTGTGTGTACTACAGGCGGTCTGTGAGTACGGTGCATTGCATATCATTATGTGATTTTATTGATATGTATGTATATACGATGTTGGAGCATGATTAATTATGAATATTGTAAATTAAATTCATATTTTATAAATGCTCAACCTGAAATGAATAATGTGAAACACGAAGTAAATGTGGCAATTTAAAAAGTATAATGGATTATAATCTTATACTTGTAGTTATATGTTTTTATGCCTTTAGGGGAGGTTATGTATATTGACGTTGCGACTTCTGTGGTTGGTTGAGGTTAGTGGAGACCGTAGAGTTGATTTTAAGGTTGAGGCCTTAGAGAAGGCGGTTAACTGTCTTGTGATTGTGGTTAACTATCTTGTGATTGTGGTTAGTAGTTTTGTGAATGTGGTTAGTAGTTTTGTGAATGTGGTTAGTTGTGGGACCTTGTTAGAGATTTGAGATCCGAGATTGATTTTAGTATCAATTGAGGATTGAGGCCTTAGAGAAGGCAGGTGATGAGATTGTGTGAGATTTCGATTGATGAGAAGAGGTTATGGTTAAGTGATTTTTTTAAGTACTTGGAGTATTGTAAGTGTTGTTCCAGTGTTTCTTATACTTAGTTCATTCCCCCTAAGCATTCCTTGTACTGTGTTTTGTATGCTAGTACGTGGTCTTTGACTTACATGTCATTCCTTGAGTTGTTGGTTACGGCATGGTGCCGAACCTCTTCCTCGTGGTGTCATTTAATATTTTGGAGTTGGAAACGGATTGTTGTGTTCCCTGAGTCCAACGTATTGCTCTTCCTTCTTATCCTCCTGGACATTTTAGGAATCCGTGGAGTTGTCTTCATCCTATTTGGTTATTTTTCGAAAACGGTGTTTTCTAAGTTTTGAAATAAACTCTTTATATTTAAAAGGAAAAACCCGTTTTCGCCTACCCCCGTAACAACTAAAAGTTTAAATACTTTATAAAATGATCTTAGGATCTTCTTTGAAAATATTTTTAACTCTAAAAGCTGGTGATGACAATTGACGGAGACCGGGGGCAAGACGGTCATTTTTACTGTGTGATTTCTTAAAAGAAAACTATTTTATTACTTGTCTCGAGATTCTAAGATTTTGAGACTTCTTTCTCAAAATCTCGACCTGTAGTGTTTTGAAAGGTGGTTCCTTGTTTCACCTTTTCTTCGGTTCATTCTAAGTCTTGAGTATGAGGCTTAGTGTTGTTCAGTGCACAGATATAGTGTTGCCTTTCACTTCTTCTTGGTTGTTGGTGTCACCACTTAGGTGATCTGAGTTTTTCGTATGTTCATGGATGTCGAAAGGATTGGTTCGAGCTTTTAAAACCTTTTTCTTAAAAACTATCTGAATATCTGGGATTCATCTTTTTATTACTTCCACTCACGGCCATTCGCTTTTGGTTTCCTTGTTCACTTTTGGTGTTCTTTCCTTGTTTATTTGTGGTGTTCTTTCCTTGTTCGGGTATGCTTAACCTTGACGTTGTTCTCTTGGTTATCTGTTGGTTAGCATTGGGAATTCATTTCCTTTCATTTGTTTTGGTGGCCCTTAGGTGGTCGTTCTTGTGAGTTGAGTTCGTGTACTCTTAGTGATTTGATTGGGGTTATTGTCGTCTATAGTGAAAGCATTAGTGATATGATTGACCTGATGGTGATTCATTGACCTTATTGGAGATGGCATTCGAGGTTTTCATCTGGTGATATGATGAGGTGATTCCATCCTTGAGGGATAGATTTTCTCTAGGAATGGGATGTGGTTTGTTATATATATATATATATATATATTGATGGTGGTTGTGTTAGTACGCAAAGAAGTGAATATTTTTCCTCCTGTGTTATTGGGGAGTGAGTTATGAGTATTCCTTGATACTAGTGATGGATTTTGACCCTGTGGATATTAGAGGTGAGTGTGTTTCCCTCTGTTGGATTTTGTGGTTAGTGTGGTGAGCATTTGATGATTTTTAGATTTGATTTGGGTTGTCGTGTACCTAGTGTACGTTGGTGAGAGTAGTGTAGACTACCGGTATAGGTTCTTGGTGTACGAGTCTTAGTTGTACCTTATAGACTCTTATTGTGTATTTATATATATATATATTCCCGATATATATATATATATATTCGTTTACGGTAGCATATGAGCGTGTGCCTTGGGTTTTGCGTGGATGGGATTTGTTAGGCTATGTATATCTTGCTAGATAGTTTAGCTTTACCTAAACTGCCAGATATGTGGTAGTTAGAGTATCTTTTCCCACTAAGCTTATTTGCTCACGGAGGGAATTTCATTTACCCCCCTGGTATTCCACGCCAGGTTGCAGGAAATATACGGCTATAGGCAGGATGCAGTGCAACGACAGTTTTCCTTGGTTTCCTTGTTACAGGTTTTGGAGTTGCGTTGGGTGATGCGGTTACGGATGCAGCACGACTGGTTTTGGGGATGATAGTCTTCTGCTGTTAGTTTCTCTACCCATTTGTATGGGATTGTCATGTATTTCTTTTGGGAGCCAGTTTGTTGGCATATCCCTGTTGATGTATCTTTTATTTCCTGTATTTATTCTTTCAGGAGGTTATTGTATCTATTTTGCACAGCTATGTGATTTTCTATATTCTTATTCGAGCAATTATGGCTCTGTTAAATATAGAGGGTTTGGAAGGGTTTTGGTTTCTTTCCACTACCTCGGCCCTAGTAGGATTGATGAATGTGGGGCTTGGAAGCCATTGTTATTATCGTATTGCTATTGGCAGGTTAAATTGTTGTGGTGGTATGTCCGAATGTTCCATTTACAAACGGAACTCTGCCGGATTTTCGTTAGATTCCGCTGCTTGGTTTTGTCATTCATTTGGGTATTAAATAAACCATTTCTTATCATTATTCCATAAGTTTTTCATGGATAATGATATTTGAGTTGGTCATTTGACTTACATCACCCTTTGGAGATTTGCTGATTCTCTATATTAGAGTTTCGGGAATTCTAGGGGCGTGATAGTAGGGTATCAGAGTGTGTCATTCTTACCCTTTTGTGGGTGTTTGATGACTGAATGTCGTTGGTTCTCATTTCTTTTCACTTTCGTTCACTCCCTTAGCTCTTAGGCTCGGGTTTCTGAGTTCTAGGAAATTTGGGGTGTGACAAAAACAGTTGACTGTAATATATATATATAGCAAAATATATGCCAAATGCAATATCTATACATCCAAATGCAGCACATATACCCCTATCCAAATATATACTTATGAATCTTACTTTTATCCTCTGAAATGTCATTATTACATCTTTTAAGGATTAGAAAGACTCTCTTGTCAGTTTAATTTATTTTGAAATCTTAAAAACATTTAAATTTTGAAAGAAATATATAAATTTCTATACAAACATATAAAATTCTAAAACATATATATTAAATTTGGAAAAAAATTCAAATTTTGAAAATAAATATAAAATGCGAAAAAAATATATAAAATTCGTAAGTAAATATATAAAATTGGAAAATAAATATAAAATTAAAAAATACATATAAAATTCGTAAAAAATATATAAAATTCAAAAATATATATATAAAATTCGAAAAATATATAAATTCAAAATATCTATATAAAGTTAAAAAATATATATATAAAATTCGAAACAAATATATATAAAATTTTGAAAAAAAATAAATATAAAATTCAAAATATATATATATTAATTTTTTTTTAAATTATAAAATTAGAAACTAATTATGAAATTAAAAAAAACATATAAAATTCGTAAAAAATATAAACAATTTGAGAAAACATATAAAAATATATATTTGGAAAATATCATATTAAAATGAAAAATATAGTATACTAGACAAATAATTTTATTGTATTCCGTTGTTCAAAATGGGAAAAAAAATAAGTTGGTACTAGGCAAATAGTTGTGCAAATAGAAGTATAAAAAACACAAGTAACCAAAGTACAATACACCAAAACAACATTTAGGTAGAAACATTTTTTTTTCAAATATATATCTTTTTCAAATTTATATATTTCTTTTCGAAATTTATTTATGTTTTTTTTTTAAATTTATATATATTTTTTGAAATTTATATTTTTTTCGAGCTTTGACATATATGTTTTGAATTGTATATTTTTTCCCGAATTTTATATATATTTTCCAAAATTTATATTTGTTTTCGAAATTTATATTTTTCTTTCAAACTTTATCGGGGTGTGACAATTATAATTAAAAATCCCTTTTAGCAAGTACTAAATACTACCATGTCTAATCAAAACTTAAATGTACCAACTCTACTTCCAATTGTAACATTAGTAAAACCAAATGCAGAAAACAAAGTAAAACAGTTGACTGTAATGTATGTAACAAAATAGATGCAAAATGCATAATCTCTACATCCAAATGTAGCACATATACCCCATATCCAAATGTAATTATGAATCTTAGTTTTGAGGCAAATCCGTATGAAATATATTTCCAAATAGCATCCTTAACATGCTTGAAAAAAACAAAAATTAAAAAAGTTGATCTCCTAAAAACGTTTGTACAAAACCCTAAATGGATAAACCACAAGTTTGGAGGGAAGATAGGGTAACCCTATCAATACCCTATCTTAGTTTTTATTTTAGGGATTGAACCACTGCAACATTATTTTAACCAAATGCAACATTGCTAAAGCCAAATGTAGCATCGTTATGTTTTTAAATGTCCTGAATTATAACCTAATTGAACCCCAAGGATATTAATGGAAACCATTATAATTAAAAAACTCTTTTAACAAGTACTAAATACTAAAATAAAATATAAAAACTTAAATGCAACAAATCTACTTCCAATTGTAAACTAGGGGCAAAACGGTCATTTATAGCAATTTTTTACGAAATGAAACATTTCTAAGCTTATTAGTGTAATATTGAATCAATCAATAGGGGTTGAATATAGTTTTTCAAAAGTCAAAAAATTGCAGAATGTTGGGTTTTTTGGTGGTTCTGATAGTAATCAGAGTAGCGGGCCGCACCTTGCTGCCCTGCACGTGCGATATTTTTCAAAACTTGATATCTGGAGCTACAGACCTCGGATTGAAACAATTTTTGTTGTGTTGGAAAACTGACATCTTGAAATTGTATTTAGGCTTCTGAATCACTCGAGTTAACATATTTTTGAGTGAGTTATGTTCGTTTGAAAGTGATAGTATATTTTAAACTTTTCATGTCGCGACTTTTTTTTCAAAATTCATATTTTTCGGCTCGCTTACTGGAATTCATTTCCGTTTCTTTCTATGGACTTCTTAGAGTCTCCTTTATCATATATATCTTCAGTATTTGAATGGTGGTCCAAGCACCACGGTTTTGGCGCTCGAACTCATGTTTTATCCATTTTTTATTCGGTTTTGTTTAAATCTTCCGCACTTCGTCATTTCCCTCGTTTCTCGGACCCGTTTCGGAACCTGAGTAATATCAGGGCGTGAAAATTATAATTAAAAAACCTTGTTAATAGTACATTTTAATTATAGTCCTTTGAATATAATTTGTTGGACACGGGATATCAATAATTTTGCATTCATCATAATCCGATGTAGCTCGTTATAATATTACTTATAAAATTACATATATAATATTTCTAATTTTTAACTCAAGTTATTTGTGTGTTATATTCAAAGTTTGTGTGCACTTACACTTTATAACATGCATAAATTGTATAATATATCATGTACTTATTTATAATTACGAGTATATTGCGGGTATTATGCATAATTAATCATATATAAATTTGTTTTATTAAATAATCTACAGTTTATTATTATTATTTTTTGGAAATTCGGATACCCATAAATTACTATACCCGTCACAATAAATTTTTTGTAAGGGTGATATCAATAATCTTACATTCGTCACAATCCGAAAACCTATTATATGTAATCTGATTTTTATTATATAATAATTGAAATCTTTATGGACTATCTTACTAAGTAACCATAGACTATGTTACTCGTTATAATATTACTTATAAAATTACACATATAATATTTCTAATTTGTAACACAAGTTAGTTGTGTGTTATATTCAAAATTTATGTGCACTCACACTTTATTGCATGCATAAATTATATAATATATCACGTACATATTTACAATTACGAGTATATTACAGGTGTTATGCATAATTTTACATATATAAATTTATTTTATAAAATAATTAACAGTTTATTATTATTTTATTTTGGAAATTCGGATGTCCATAAATTACTAGACCCATCATAATAAATTTGTTGCAAGCGTGATATCAATAATCTTGCATTCGTCAATATCTGAAGACCTATTTTATGTAATCTGATTTTTATTATATAATTATGGAAATCATTATGGACTATCTTACTAAGTAACCATATACTATGTTACTCGTTATAATATTTCTTATAAAATTACATATATAATATTTCTAATTTTTAACACAAATTAGTTTTGTGTTATATTCAAAGTTTGTGTGCAATTACACTTTATAACATGCATAAATTGTATAATATATGACGTACATAATTACAATTACGAGTATATTACGGGTGTTATGCATAATTCTACATATATAAATTTATTTTATAAAATAATTAACAGTTTATTATTATTATTTTTTTGAAATTTGGATACCCATAAATTACTAGACCCATCACAGTAAATTTGTTATAAGCGTGATATCAATAATCTAACATTCGTCATAATCCGAAGACCTATTATATGTAATATGATTTTTATTATATAATGATTGAAATATTTGTGGACTATCTTACTAAGTAACTATATACTATGTTACTCGTTATAATAGTTTTTTATAAAATTTCATACATAATATTTCTAATTTTTAACACAAGTTAGTTGTGTGTTATATTCAAAGTTTGTGTACACTTACATTTTATAGCATGCATAAATTGTATAATATATCCCGTCATTATTTACAATTACGAGTATATTATGGGTGTTATGCATAATTGTACATATATAAATTTATTTTATAAAATAATTAACAGTTTGTTATATATTGTTTTTTTGGAAATTCGGTTATTCATAAATTACTAGACCCATCACAATATATTTGTTGTAAGCGTGTTATCATTAATCTGAAATTCGTCACAATTCGAAAACCTATTATATGTAATCTAATTTTTATTATATAATGGTTGAAATCTATATGAACTATCTTACTAAGTAACCATAGACTATGTTATTCGTTATAATATTACTTATAAAATTATTTATATAATATTTCTAATTTTTAACTCCAGTTAGTTGTGTGTTTTATTTAAAGTTTGTATACACTTACACTTTATAGCATGCATAAATTATATAATATATCATGTACTTATTTACAATTATGAGTATATATTACGGATGTTATGCATAACTATACATATATAAATTTATTTTATAAAATAATCAACCGTTTATTATTATTTCTTTTTGGAAATTCGGATACCCATAAATTATTATACCCATCACAATAAATTTGTTTCAAGGGTGATATCAATAATCTAAAATTCGTAACAATCCGAAGACCTATTATATGTAATATGATTTTTATTATATAATGATTGAAATATTTATGAACTATAAACAATAATCTGTGATTGGTCTAGTAATTTGTGGTTATACTAATTTTTAAAAATAATAAACAATAAACAATAAACTGTTAATTATTTTGTAAAATAAATTTATGTGTGTATAGTTATGCATATCACCCGTAAAATAGTCGTAATTTTAAAAAAAGTATGTTATATATTTTACAATCCGTGCATTCTATAAATTGTAAGTGCACACAAATGTTAAATATAAATATGAAACTAAGTTGTGTTAAAAATTATAAGTATTATATATGTAAATTTATAAGTAATATTATAACGAGTAACATAGTGTATGGTTACTTAGTAAGACAGTTCATAAAGATTTGAATTAATATAGAATAAAAATCAGATTATATATAATAGGTCTTGGGATTGTGACAGTGTAAGATTACCGTTATGCCGGATGCAACAAAAATAGTGTGATAGGTCTAGTAATTTGTGGGTATACGAATTTCCAAAAATAATAAAAAATAAACTATTAATTATTTTGTAAAATAAATTTATGTGTGTATAGTTATGTATACCACCCGTAATATAGTCGTAATTTTGAAACAAGTACGTTATATATTATACAATCCGTGCATTTTATAAAGTGTAAGTGCACACAAACATTGAATATAAACACGCAACTAAGTTGTGTTAAAAATTATAAGTATTATATACGTAAATTTATAAGTAATATGATAACGAGTAACATAGTGTATGGTTACTTAGTAAGATATTCCATAAAGATTTAAATCAATATAGAATAAAAATCAAATTACATAGAATATGTCTTGGGATTGTGACGGGTGTAAGATTACTGTTATGCCGAATTCAACAAAAATATTGTGATGGGTGTAGTAATTTTTGGATATACTAATTTCAAAAAATAATAAAAAATAAACTGTTAATTATTTTGGAAAATAAATTTATATGTGTATAGTTATGCATACCACCCGTAATATAGTCGTAATTTTAAAACAAGTACGGTATATATTATATAATCAGTGCATTCTATAAAGTATAAGTGCACACAAACGTTTAATATAAACACGCAACTAAGTTGTGTTAAAAATTATAAGTATTATATACGTAAATTTATAAGTAATATTATAACGAGTAATATAGTGTATGGTTACTTAGTAATACATTCCATAAATATTTTAATCAATATAGAATAAAAATCAGATTACAAATAATAGGTCTTGGGATTGTGACGGGTGTAAGATTACCGTTATACCGGATACAACAAAAACATTGTGATGGGTCTAGTAATTTGTGGGTATATTAATTTCCAAAAATGATAAATAATAAACTGTTAATTATTTTGTAAAATTAATTTATGTATGTATAGTTATGCATACCACCGGTAATATATTCGTAATTTTAAAACAAATACGTTATATATTATACAATCCGTGCATTCTATAAAGTGTAAGTGTATACAAACGTTGAATATAAACATGTAACTAAGTTGTGTTAAAAATTATAAGTATTATATACGTAAATTTATAAGTAATATTATAACGAGTAACATAGTGTATGGTTAGTTAATAAGATAGTCCATAAAGCTTTAAATCAATATAGAATAAAAATCAAATTACATAGAATAGGTCTTGGGATTATGACGGGTGTATGATTACTGTTATGCCGGATTCCACAAAAATATTGTGATGGGTCTAGTAATTTTTGGATATACTAATTTCAAAAAAATAATAAATAATAAACTGTTAATTATTTTGGAAAATAAATTTATGTGTGTATAGTTATGCATATCACCCGTAATATAGTCGTAATTTTAAAACAAGTACGTTATATATTATACAATCCGTGCATTCTATGAAGTGTAAGTGCACACAAACGTTGAATATAAACACGCAACTAAGTTGTGTTAAAAATTATAAGTATTATATACGTAAATTTATAAGTAATATTATAACGAGTAATATAGTGTATGGTTACTTAGTAATACAGTCCATAAATATTTTAATCAATATATAATAAAAATCAGATTACAAATAATAGATCTTGGGATTGTGACGGGTGTAAGATTACCGTTATACCGAATGCAACAAAAATATTGTGATGGGTCTATTTATCACGCCCCAAATTTCCTAGAACTCAGAAACCCGAGCCTAAGAGCTAAGGGGGTGAACGGAAGTAAAAGAAATGAGAACCAACGACATACAGTCATCAAACACCCATAAAAGGGTAAGAATGACACCCTCTGATACCCTATTATCACGCCCCTAGAATTCCCAAAACTTTAATCTAGAGAATCAGCGAATATCCAAAGGGTGACGTAAGTCATGCGACCACTAGAGGCAACAATAACCACTAAATACATGAAATAAAAATGAAAACTATACTCCATTCCAAATAGAATACTATAACTCAATAGTATCTTCAGATACCACCAGACATGCTCCTAAATTCCTAAGACTCCTGAACAGGGACATCCGAGGAATCCAGGATGTGATCCTTAATACGAATGACCAACTAAGACATCATTAACCTTGAAAACATATTGAATAATGATAAGGATGGTATATTTAATACCCAAATGAATAACAAAACAAAGCAGCGGAATCTAACGAAAATCCGCAGAATTCCGTTTGTAAATGGAACATCCGGATACACAACCACAACACAATAACCTGCCAATAGCAATTTGATAATGACAATGGTTTCCAAGCCCCACATTCATCAATCTTACTAGGGCTGAGGTAGTGGAAAGAAACCAAAACCTCTCCAAACCCTCTATAATCAACAGAGCCACAAATGCTCGAATAAGAATACAGAAATGCACCTAGCCGTGCAGAATAGATACAATAACATCCTGAAACAATAAAGAGAGGAAAATAAATGATACACCAATAGGGATATGTCAACAGACTGACTCCCAAAACAAATACATGACAATCCCATAACAAATGGGTAAGGAAAACTAACAGCAGAAAACTATCATCCCCATACCAGTCGTGCTGCAACCGTAACCGCATCACCCAACGCAACTCCAAAACCTGTAATAAGGAAACAAGAGAAAACTGTCGTTGCACCACATCCTGCCCATAGCCGTATATTTCCTGCAACCTGGCATGGAATACCAGGTGGGCAAATGAAATTCCCTCCGTGAGCAAATAAGCTCAGTGGGAAAAGATACTCTAACTACCACATCCTCTGGCAGTTTAGGTAATGTTAAACTATCTAGCAAGATATATATATCTATAGCCCAACTAATCCCATCCACGCAAAACCCAAGGCACACGCTCATATACTCCCGTACGTAAGTATATAACGGGGATATATATACATATATATATATACAAGTATACATGTATAAGTATGCAACCTGAGTCTACAAGGTACAACTAAGGCTCATACTCCAAGTACAAACTCCGGTAGTCTACACTACTCTCACCAACGTACACTAGGTACAAGATACTAAGGTCCAATCTAACAAGTCATCAAGTACTCACAACACAAATCAAAATATCCAACAGATTGAAACACACTCACCTCTAATATCCACAAGGATCAAAATCCACCATTAGTACCAAGGAAGGCTCATAACTCACTCCCCGATAACACAGGAGGAAAAGTACTCACATCCTTGCGTACTAACACAATCATCATCTATATATATATATATATGGGTACAACATATATATATAAGAAGCATCATCCCATTCCTAGAGGAAACCTACCTCTCAAGGACTAGATCACCTCAATCACATCTATTTCTCAATACTATAAATCACATCATCACATTGACCTCATAATACTATCATCAATAGGGTCAATCAAATCACTAACGCTCTCACTGTAGGCGAGGAAAACCACCTAATCGACTCACTAAGAGTACACGAACTCAACTCACATGAACGACCACCTAAGGGTCACCAAAACGAAACAAAGGAAAATAGTTCTCAATGCTAACCAACAGATAATCAAGACAACAACGTCAAGGTTAAGAATACCGAACAAGGAAATAACACCACAAGTGAATAAGGAAAGAACACCAAAGGTGAACAAGGAAACCAAAAACGAATGGCCGAGAGTGGAAGTAATAAAAAGATGAATCCCAGAGATTCAATAGTTTTTAAGAAAAGGTTTTTAAAACTCAAACCAATCCATTTGGCATCCATGCCCCTAACGTAAGAAAACTCATATCACCTAGGTGGTGACATCAACAACCAAGAAAAGTGAAAGGCAACACTATATGTGTGCACTGAACAACACCAAGCCTCATAACCGAGACTTAGAATGATCCGAAGAAAAGGTGAAATAAGAAACCACCTTTCAAAACACTATAGGTTGAGATTTTGAGAAAGAAGTCTCAAAATCTCAGAATCTCGAGACAAGTAATAAAATAGTTTTCTTTTAGGAAATCACACAGTAAAAATGACCGTCTTGCCCCCGGTCTCCGTCAGTTGCCATCACCGGCTTTTAAAGTTGAAAATCATTTTAAAGAAGATCTCAAAATCATTTTACAAGTGTTAAAACTTTCAAATTTAATACGGGGGTAGGCGAAAACGGGTTTTTCCTTTTAAATACAAAGAGTTTAGAAAACACCGTCTCCAAAAGACAGTTGAATAAGAGTGAACATATCTCTACAGATTCCTATAATGCCCAAAAGAATAGTAAAGGAAGAACAAAACGTTGGACTCACGGAAGACAACCCACTTGTTTCCAACTCCACAAAATCAATGACAACACATGGAAGAGATTCGGCACCACGCCGTAACCGACAACTCAAGAAGTGATATATAAGTCAAGGACATGCGCTGTCACGCCCCGAATTTCCTAGGATTCCAGAACCCGAACCTAAGAGCTAAGGGAGTGAATGCGGAAGAAAATAAAAATGAAATAAAATCCCTCGAGTCATCAAGTACCCGTACAAGGGTAAGATAGAAATAAAACATCTCAAGGATGCTAAAAGAATAACACGAGATCAAAAGAAGGTAAACCGAAACAAACGGTACCTTAACCGAAACATAGGAATACCCTAAGTTCAATCTAGGGTAAAATGGTAAGTTCCAACTACAAACACAAAGTTTGGACCTAACACAAGCCATAGGAACAAACGGAAGCAAAATCCAAGGTGTGAGGTGGAAACTACAAAGTTTTGAAATCAGCATTTCCACGCTTCAGGTCTGAAAATCTACTGTCAACTTCAGTCGACCATTTCTCACTCAAAAATGACTCAAATGAGGTGATTCAAAAGCCTAAACGCAAAATATTGAAGTCAGAGTTCTAAAAAGCTAAAGAAAACCTTTATACGACAAGCGTAGCCCGAGATATGATTGAATTACTGAACAGTGTGTGCAGAGTGCGCGAGTTGTAGTCGACTGAAAGAACTTTTAGTCGACTACAAGGGTCGTCTAGTCGACTGAAACAGCTCTTAGTCGACTAGAAGGAGTATCTAGTCGACTGAAACAAGTATTGAGTCGACTAGATCAGTCAGTAGCTTGCGGAAATGAGAGTTTGAGGATTCAGTCGACTACACAAAGCCCTAGTCGACTAAACGAAGTTCTAGTCGACTACCTAAAGCACTAGTCGACTAAAAGGAGGGTTCTAGTCGACTAAAACATGCCAAAGCCAAGAGAGAAATGTACTGAAATGGAAAGGTGAAGACTTAGTCGGCTACTTAAAACTCAACTCAACCACAAAGTCTGCAGAAGGGGAAAAATTGTCTCTACACCATCCTTAGCACTTATAGGATGCTACTACTATTTCCGAAACTCATGAACTAGAAGGAAACAATTATTTTCCTCGAAATCATTTTACTTGAATTTTTGTAAAAATCATCCGTCTTGCTCCCGGTTTCCGTTTGAGTAAACCACCGACTCAAAAATCTCAATTTCTTTCAAACAACTTCAAATTAGTTCAAAACACAAGTTTTTTATTAATTTTACGGGGGTAGGCGAAAACGGGTTTTTCCATCCAAAACGAAAGGATTGGTTTGAAAACTTAGAAAAACGCCGTTTCGGCCGAATACCAAATAATCACATTCACGACAAATAATTCATTCCACACTCCAAATTCCAAATGAAAGAGTTCCATATTTTCATCATAGCGCCCTAAGGCGAAACATAGTAGAGTTGTTCAAAATTACATGTTTCCACGATTCGACACCGAAATGCCCAAAAGAATATATTCCCCGCGCCTAGCGCTCCAAGGGATGTACATCAACACCAACATCTCGGCTAACATGCTAGCCGGATTAAAATAAAATAGTTTTGACTTAATGAAGCACTAAACAAAATAAGCACGTGTACACAACGTCTATCAATGCTTTACAAAAGAACTCCGCCTCCGTATGTGAAAAAAGGACGGAACCAACACCGAGTCTCTACCGAAAGACTACGGGCCTCCCAAATGGGAATCATCACCTGAAAAAAAATGTATATAACGTGGGGTGAGCTCACTAGCCCAGTAGAGGAAGCGTCATTGCCTCAATCTCTGTAGTCCGAGTGGTACAACCCACCCAAGGTACATGCAACTAATTCCTAGGTCGGTCTCTTGTTCCACATGGCTCTCACGCCAATCCGGAACCCCATCAAACCCAACAATCAAGCTCCCCAACATGCTCACAATATAATTTATCACAATTATAACATGTTTTCATTATTAAAATAACAATCACATATGTATAATAATTAAGATGGAAGGTGACCGACACCCCCATTACACGCACACAAAAACACACCCTTCCCAAGGATGAACGGATCATTCTCCACCATTCCCCTGAGGATACAAGCTCACTAGGGAATAGTAGACTCATCGACCTGTCATTCCCAAGTGCTTTTGACACTTACACTTTTACTAGGAAGACGTTCTCCACGACCTAGTCGCGCACATAGGGCCTTGGACGATATGTCCTCCCCCTATCGTCTGCGTTTCTCAGCTTTTTAGTTCTGTGGGAGCAAGAAGCACCCCCTGGCCAGTTGTTTCGACGATCCAAACACAAGACGACTCTCACAAAATTTACGCAAAATGTAGGAACCAATACCCACGTTTTCACACTATGTGGCACACTCAACCGAATCAAGGTTCACAATTTCCATCACAATACATACTTATTTCTTTATGCAATATATTGTAATTAAATTAACATCATGCTCATAATTTCACAACAAGCATTAAAATCACATACTCATGCTTTTCAAGGGGACCTAATTCATCGTCTAAGTTGTCGAGACTCAACTCGCATATATATATACGGCATATATACACATAGACGCACACACCCTCTTACAGAAACGAAAGCAACTCGTTTTTCCCCTACCTCAATCCAAGCAATTTATAAGCAATAGGGCGCAAGCAATCCGTCCAAGACGCCAACAACAACCGAGTCAAGATTTCCAAGAGAGCTTCAAGAATATGATTTTCGGGAATTTGAGTAAAAGGTCTCCCAAGCCTTCAAGCAACATTAAAACAAGTATGGATTCTTAACTAGTGATTTTTAATAGCAACAACCGATTAAAAATCAAGAATTCAAAGTAAAGCTAAAATCCCCCAAAATGGCTAAACTAGGGTTTCAAAAAAAAAAAAAAAAAGAATAATCAAGAGGAAAGGAACTCACAAATAAATTCAACACAAGATACACAATGTGGACATCAAGCAAGCTTGAAGCAATGAAATTCCCGAAATTAGCTTTTTCAAGTCTTCTCAAGCTAATAACAATTCAATGGAAGGGAGAGTCACAAAATGGACCAACAACAATTATAACCATGGAATTTCCAAAATTTTATGGGAATAAAAGAAATCATTCCAAGGAAATAAAAGCTAGGTTTTCAATTTAATGGAGAAATCAAGGGAAATGGTGAGAGAACTTACCAATCATCAACACCAATTGTAGACAATGAAGCACAAATAAGACCCAAGCTTCAAGCTATCATCAACAAGACTAGAAGAGAAAGTCTTGTGCATCCATGGAGGAAGATAGAGAGAAACGTAACAAGGAAATTGGGGAAGAAGAGAGAAAGGAAAGAAAAAAAAAACGTGTGAAATGTAGAGAATGAGAGGAAATGGGTTGTGGGTTAGCAAGACTTTACTCTTGTGTAGAGATACCAATAATGCACCTCTCAATCCAATGGCTAGAATCTAAGATGGTTAAATGGAGGATGATCCAATGGCTAATAGGAAGACAACACTAAAGGTGGTAGTGAAATGTCTAAGCTACCCACCCCTTTATAACTTAATCACAACCCTTACCATTATGAACCCAATTTACTATTTTGCCCAAGTCTTCTACACAACTACAATATTGCCACTCTACATCTCCCCAACACTTAGTCAATAATTCTCTACAAAACCCACTAACTCAAACATGGAAAATTTCTAGTTTACGCTTTTGTCGTTTATTTATTTTCCAACGTTTCAATTAATTTCAAATATTCACGAAATGAAAAATAACATATAACATGTAACTCAAAATTTCAATTTCGTATAAATCACATAAGCACGTCAACATGTTAGGCACATAAACACATAAGCAATTAATTGTTTAATAAATAAATGAAAATAAAAATTTTAAATTAGCACGTAAAAATACCGGACGTTACATGTGCTAGTATACAGGGTACAGTAAAAGAAATGCTTAGGGGAAATGAACTAAGCACTAGAACGACACTAAGCTACAGTACCTCGAGTACTTAATAAAATCACCTACTATCATAACCTCTTCTCTCCCAATCAAATCTCATTTACAATTGATAACCTGTTCCTAAAAAGGTGACATGCATCTAAAGGTCCATACAACAACAGTCACTAAGTTCACAATCTCACCACCCGCTTTCTCTAAGGCCTCAAATCTCAATTGATACTAAAATCAATCCCTAATCTCAAATCTCCAAAGACATTACACAACTAACCACAATCACAAGACAGTTAACCGCCTTCTCTAAGGTCTCAACCTTAAAATCAACTCTACGGTCTCCACTAACCTCAACCAACCACAGAAGTCACAACTTCAATATACCTAACCTCCCCTAAAGGCATAAAAGCATATAATTACAAGTATAAGATTATAATCCATTATACTTTTTAAATTACCACATTTACTTCGTGTTTCACATTATTCATTTTCAACTGAGCATTTATAAAATATTAATTTAATTTACCATATTCATAATTTTAACATGCTCCAATATCATATATACATATCAATAAAATGACATGATGATATGCAATACAAGGTACTCACAGACCGCCTGTGGTACACCCACACAAAAACACACCCTTCCCAAGGGTACGGGATCCTTCTCCACAATTCCAATGAGGCTGCAGGCTCACTAGGGAATGTAGATTTATCATACCGTTCTTCCCAAGTGCTTTTGACACTTCACATTTTTAACCAAGGAAGACGTCCACCACGACCTAGTCGAGCACATAGGCTTTGGACGATGAGTCATCCCCCTATCACATATGCGTTTCTCGGATTATTAGTTCTGTGGGAGCAAGAAGCACCCCCTGGCCAGTTGTTACGACGATCCAAACACAAACGTCTACCCGCACGCAAACGGAAGTAGACCACACCAAATGAATCTCTCTGCAAATGGTGAACACATGCACTACATGCACCAACACCCATATCTCACAATACATGGTGTACGCAATAAAATCATGTCTCAACGTAAATATGTCATGCACCATATTTATGAAAATATCCACATGGTAATATCAACATAAATGTAACACCCCGTGTTATATTCCTTTTTCCTGAAATTAATTTTTTATTTAATTTCATTAATGACGTCACTTGTTATGACGTATTGTTTATTCTTGGTATTTGGTACCTGTAAATTTTTCGCGTTTAGTTTTAAAGTCGACTGGACGACACTACGCGAATTCTTATTCTTGACTACGCGTTATCGTTCGACATTTAATGATTAATGTCTTGACTGGACGACGACACGTTGTAATTAATCGGGCTTGTTTAAGTGTTCCGACATTTGGATTCCTAACCCGGTATATTTAATTGGTGTTCCGTTATTATTTCGGGCTTACGAAATTATGTTTGGGCGTTCCCGATAATTATTTGGGTTTACTGTATATATATATATATATATTTAATTATATATATATTGAAGTGGGGTCATTTCGCAATTATGGATAAGTTGAGGGATTGTTGTGCAAATATGGCATATATATGTATACGCGTGTACGCTACCTTTCTCCTCACCTACAACAGACCTGCTACACTCTGCCTTCATTCATCTTCACCTGACACAACTTCATTCTTCCTCCTCCATTATCGTCTTGCAGAGAGAGAGAGAGGAGCTGTGGAGAGTGAGAGTCGCCGGCGAGAGAAGGAGCTGCGCGACTGGCTGAGGAGTGGTGGTCGCTGGCTTGCGGCGATTGGCAGCAGCGGCTGGAGCTAGGGCAGATGGCGGCGATGGCTGTGGACGACAGCGGCGCTGGTGGCGGGAGGCGACGACACGAGCGGCGTGAGTCGCCGGAACGGGAGGCGCACTGGTTCGCGCGTGGACGCGTGGACAGGGACGAACCCGGCTGGACTTTGGCCAATTTTTCGGTGACCTTCCGGTGATCGGTTTGAGCCTATTTCCGGTGAGTAGCTCCGTATATACATGGTATTCGATATATATTAATTTCGTGATTTTAGGATAAATGGTTTGCCCGGAAATCGCATTTATAGGTTATAGATTTCGTTTGGGGTATTTTAGATTTAACCCAATTAATTAACCGATTATTAATGGGCTTCATATATATCGTATAGGTTGTCGAAACGGACATTTCGATATATTCGAAATAGTTTTTGGACGATTTTGGTCGGCGGGCTTCATATTCGGGCGCCGGTACTGTGCTGTTCGGACTGTTCGGTAACGTATAAATTAGGTGGGAAATTATATTTCTCACTCCGCATTATTGAAGTAGTTTAGGGGTGCAAAACCCTTATTTAATTTATTATAGATATATTAAATTGCTAGTTTAAATATCTATAAATTGTTTAGGATCAGGATGGGGCTTAGGAATTAATTTAAGAAAATTTATTAAATTATTCCTATGTGATTAAATAATATTCTTATTTAAATTAAATAAGAATGGACGGCTTAGAAACCCTTACGAATTTAAATGGGTTATTAGAGATTCGAAAAGCTTAGACGATGTGCTAGGATCCTTTTGGTATACGTGAAATAATTGTTTAAATGATTTAAAAGGACATGTTAATTGAAATTGAAATATTTTCTAAAGAATTAAAGAAAATATATTGTTTAGAACATGAATCTATTTTCTCACGATTTAAATGCTTTAATATATATTTTTAAAAGCATGTACAGAGATTTGAGATTTATGTTGATATTACCATGTGGGTATTTTCATAAATATGGTGCATTACATATTTATGTTGGACATGATTTATTTGTGTACACCATGTATTGTGAGACATGGGTGTTGGGGCATGTGTTGCATGATTTCACCATTTACAGAGAGATTTATTTGGTGTGGTCTACTTCCTTTGTGCACGTGGTGCACAGGTAGACGTTTGTGTTTGGATCGTCGAAACAACTGGCCAGGGGGTGCTTCTTGCTCCCACAGAACTAAAAAGCTGAGAAATGCAGACGATAGGGGGAGGACATATAGTCCAAGGCCCTAGTGCGCGACTAGGTCGTGGAGAACGTCTTCCCGATTAAAAGTGTAAGTGTCAAAAGCACTTGGGATGTACGGGTCGATGAGTCCACATTCCCTAGTGAGCCTGCAGACTTAGGGGAATGGTGGAGAATGATCCAGGACCCTTTGGTAGGGTGTGTTTTTGTGTGTGTGTACCACAGGCGGTCTGTGAGTACGGTGTGTTGCATATCATCATGTGATTTATTGATATGTATATATATATGTTGGAGCATGATTATTTATGAATATGCAAAATGAATTCATTTTATAAAATGCTTAGTTGGAAGTGATAAATGTGAAAAACGCGAATTTAAAAGCAGTAATTATTAAAGTATAAACGAGGCGTATATCCTTATACTTGTGTTGTATACTTTTGTACCCGTAGGGGAGGTTAAGTATAATGGTTTGGTGACTTTTGTGGTTAGTTGAAGTTAGAGATGGATTGTAGAATTGAGGTTGAGTTGAGGTGGAGTAATGCCTTAGAGAATGTGGTTAATAGTTTTGTGATTGTGGTTAGTAGTTTGGTGATTTTGGCTGGCTATGTGACCTTGTTAGAGATTTGAGGTCCGAGATTAATTTTAGTGTCAATTAAGGATTGAGGCCTTAGAGAAGGCAGGTGATGAGATTATGTGAGATGTTGATTGATGAGAAGAGGTTATGGTTGAGGTGAGTTCTATTAAGTACTTAGGGTACTGTAGCGTGGTTTTTAGTGCTTAGTTAATTTCTCTAAGCATTCCTCGTACTGTGTTTTATACGCCAGTACGTAGTCTTTGACTTACATGTCATTTCTTGAGTTGTCGGTTACGGCGTGGTGCCGAACCTTTTCCTGGTGTTGTCATTTGATTCTGTGGAGTTGTTTTCACTTATTTGGCTGTCATTTCGAAAACGGTGTTTTCTAAGTTTTGAAAGTAAACTTTTGTATTTAAAAGGAAAAACCCGTTTTCGCCTACCCCCGAATAAACGAACAGTTTTAATACTTATAAAATGATCTTGAGATCTTCTTTGAAATGATTTTCAACTTTTAAAAGCCTGTGATGGCGACTGACGGAGACCGGGGGCAAGACGGTCATTTTTACTGTGTGATTTCTAAAAAGAAAACTATTTTATCACTTGTCTCGAGATTCTGAGATTTTGAGACTTCTTTCTCAAAACCCCGACTTGTAGTGTTTTGAAAGGTGTTCCATTGTTTCACCTTTGCTTCCGATCATTTTTAAGTCTCGGTTTTGAGGCTTATCGTTGTTCAGTGCACACATATAGTGTTGCCTTTCTCTTTTCTGGGCTATTGGTTTCACCACCTAGGTGATTTGAGTTTTTCTTACTTTAGGGGCATGGATGCCAAATGGATTGGTTCGAGTTGAAAACCTTTTTCTTAAAAACTATTGAATCTCTGGGATTCATCTTTTTATTACTTCCACTCTCGGCCATTCGTTTTTGGTTTCCTTGTTCCCTTTTGGTGTTCTTTCCTTGTTCACTTGTGGTGTTTTAACCTTGACATTGTTGTCTTGGTTATCTGTTGGTTAGCATTGGTATTTCTTTTCCTTGATTGGGTTCTTGACTCTTACGGGGTTTTTCTTATCCTTAGTGAGAGTGTTGGTGATTTATTGACATTGTTGGAGATAGCAATTGAGGTGTTTATGTGGAGATATGATTGAGGTGGCCTAGTCCATGAGAGGTAGATTTTCTCTAGGGATGGGATGAGGGTTGTTATATATATATATTGTGTATATATATATATATATTGATGACGATTGTGTTAGTACGCAAGGACGTGGGTGTTTTCCTTCCTGTGTTATCGGGGTGTAGGATTTGAGCCTTCCTTGGTACTATTGGTGGATTTTGTTTCCTTGTGGACATTAGAGGTGAGTGTGATCTCCTCGGTTGGATCTTCTGAATTGTGTTGTGAGTAATTGGTGATTTGTTAGACTGGACCTTAGTATCGTGTACCTAGTGTACGTTGGTGAGAGTAGTGTAGACTACTGGTGTTGGGTACTTGGAGTACGAGTTTTAGAGACTCATGTTGTGTATTTATATATATATATATATGTATATATATATATATATATTCCCTATATACTTATGTATACTCGTTTACGATAGTATATGAGCGTATTGACTTGGGTTTGCGTGGATGGGACTAGTTGAGCTATATTTATATCTTATTAGACGGTTTAGCTTTACCTAAACTATCAGAGGATGTGGTAGTTAGGATATTCTTTTCCACTGAGCTTATTTGCTCACAGGGGTATTTCACTTGCCCCCTGGTATTCACACGCCAGGTTGCAGGAATTATACGGCTATGGGCAGGATGCGGTACAACGGCAGTTTTCCTTGGTTTACTTGTTACAGGTTTGGAGTTGCGCTGGGTATTGCGGTTACGGTTGCAGAACGACAGGTTTGGGGACGCTAGTATTCTTCTGTCAGCTTCTTTACCCATTGTTATGGGATTATCATGTATTTCTTTTGGGAGCCAGTCTGTTGGCATATCCCTGTTTATGTATCGTTTAGTTCCTGTATTTATTCTTTCTGATGGTTATTGTATTTATTCTGCACAGCTAGGTGCTTTACTGTATTTTTATTCGAGCATTTGTGGCTCTGTTAATGTTAGAGGGTTTGGAGGGGTTTTGGTTTCTTTCCATTATCTCGGCCCTAGTAGGATTGATGAATGTGGGGCTTGGAAGCCATTGTGATTATTGAATTGCTATTGGCAGGTTCTTGTGTTGTGGTTGTTGTCCGGATGTTCCATTTACAAACGGAACTCTGCCGGATTTTCGTTAGATTCCGCTGCTTAGTTTTATTAGTCATTGGGTATGGAATATACCATTTCTATCATTAACCCATGTGTTTTCTTGGTTAATGATGTCTTAGTTGGTCATTCGTATTAAGGATCACATCTTGGATTCCTTGGATGTTCCAGTTCGGGAGTCTTAGGGATTTAGGAGCGTGTCTGTTGGTATCTGAGGATACTATTGAGTTTTCAGTATTCGTGTTAGCATGGAGTATATTTTTATTGTTATTCCATGTGTCTATCCTTGTTATTATTGACTCTAGTGGTCGCTTGGCTTGCGTCACCCTTTAGGGGCGTGACAGCATGATATCAGAGCTAGGGACGTTACAGCTTGGTATCTGAGCATTCATTGTAAACCTTTGTGGGTGTTTGATGACTGAATGTCTCTTGGTTTTCGTTTCTTTTTATTTCCGCAATCACTCCCTTAACTCTTAGGCTCGGGTTTCGGAGTCCTAGGAATTTGGGGCGTGACATAAATCTCAAAATATCTTTTCATGCTTTAAAATACAATAAAGCAATTAAATCATATGAAAAAAAATTCATATACAATTCATGTTTTCAAAAATATATTTTCTTTAATTCTTTAGAAAATATTTCAATTTCCCTTATCATGCCTTTAAAATAATTTAAACAGATAATCCACGTATAATGAGAGGAACCTAGCATAGCGTCAAAGTTTCTCACGTCCAATGTTTACAAAATTCTCTAGCCCATTTAATTATCAAGGGAATTTATAAGCCGTCTATTCCTATTCAATTCAGATAGGAAATGATTTAATTACATAGGAAATAATTTAATTAATTTTCTTAAATTAATCCATAAGTCCCATTTCGATTCTAAGCAAACTATAGATATTTAAATTAACAATTTAATATATCTATATTAAATTAAATAAGGGTTTCCACCCCTAAACTACTTCAACGATACGGAGTGAGAAATATAATTTCCCACCTAATTTTACGATTACCGAACAGCCCGAAATAGCACAGTGTCGACGCCCGAATATGGAGTCCGTCGACCAAAATCGTCCGAATATTATTTCGAAATGTCCGTCTCGACAACCTATACGATATATACGAAGCCCATTAGCAATAGGTTAATTAATTTGGGTAAATCTAAAATAACCCAAATGAAAACTATAACCTACAAATGCGATTTCCGGACAAACCGTTCAACGTAAAAATACGAAATTAAAGTATGATGAATACTACGTATATACGAAGCTACTCACCAAAAATCAGCCCAAACTGATCACCGGAAGTCGACCGAACAAATGGCCGAAGCCTGGTCGAAAACGCTCATGCTCGTGTCCACGCGCGGCTGCCCAGCCGCGGCCTTGCCCTTTGCCCTTGCACCACCGTGTGCGACCACCACTGGACCGCCACGCCATCGCCGCCGTCGTCAACATCTCTGCTCCAGCTGCGACGCCGCTTGCTGCGGCGACCACCAGGCCGCACCGCCTCTTCAGCCCGACTCCTCTCTCTCTCGCTTGCTCTCTCTCTCTCTGCCGACAAAAAATGAGCATGGAGAAGATGGTGGCGTGCAGTATTGCGTGGAGAGAAGAGGGAAACTGTAGCAGATTTCGTGTGGAGAAGAAGAGAGTAAGTCAGATCTGTGCGTATACATGTATCTATATATATGCAAAATCGCTTAAGTGACCCACATTTTATCCACAATTACGAAACAACCCCCAAAACTATATATATATAATTACAATTAAATATATATATATATACAGTAAATCCCAATAATTATCGGGAATGCCCAAATAATATTGCGCCAACCCGTAAGTCCACAGGACACCAAATAACCAAATTAGTCCGAAAGAAATACACCGGGTTAGGAACCCAAACGTCGGAACACCAAACAAGCCCGGTCAATTACAACGTGTCGTCGCCCAGTCGTAATACTAAACATGAAATGTCGAAACGATACCGCGTAGTCGATAACGATAATTCACTAACTCGTCAAAGAGAAACTGTAATGTCATACGGTCGACTTTAAAAGTAATCGCGAAAAATTTACAGGTATGAAATACCAAGGATAAACAATACGTCAAGAACAAGTGACGTCATAACCGAAATTAAATTAAATATAATTTCAGAAAAAAGGAAAATAACAGGGGGTGTTACACTAGTAATTTGGGGGTATATTAATTTCCAAAAATAATAAATAATAAACTGTTAATTATTTTGTAAAATTAATTTATGTGTGTATAGTTATGCATACCACCTGTAATATATTTGTAATTTTAAAACAAGTCCGTTATATATTATACAATCCGTGCATTCTATAAAGTGTAAGTGCACACAAACGTTGAATATAAACACGCAACTAAGTTGTGTTAAAAATTATAAGTATTATATGCGTAAATTTATAAGTAATATTATAACGAGTAATATAGTGTATGGTTACTTAGTAAGACAGTCCATAAAGATTTGAATCAATATAGAATAAAAATCAGATTACATATAATAGGTCTTGGGATTGTGTCGGGTGTAAGATTACCGTTATGCCGGATACAACAAAAACATTGTGATGGGTCTAGTAATTTGTGGTTATACTAATTTCCAAAAATAATAAATAATAAACTGTTAATTATTTTGTAAAATAAATTTATGTCTGTATAGTTATGCATACCACCCGTAATATATTCGTAATTTTAAAACAAATACGTTATATATTATACAATCCATGCATTCTATAAAGTGTAAGTGCACACAAACGTTGAATATAAACACGCAACTAAATTATGTTAAAAATTATAAGTATTATATACTGTAAATTTATAAGTAATATTATAACGAGTAAAATTATAAGTATTATTTCATACTTGTTAAAATGATATTTTTAATTATAATGGTTTCCATGAATATCCTTACACCTTGGGTGTTCAATTAGGTTTTAATTCAGGACATTTAAAAACATAACGGTGTTGCATTTGGTTAAATAAATGTTGCATTTGGCTGTAGCAATGTTGCACTTGGTAAAACCAATGCTGCAAGGGTTGAATCCCTAAATTAAAAGTTAAGATAAGGTATTGATAGGGTTACCATATCTTACCTCCAAACTTGTGGTTTATCCGTTTAGGGTTTTGTACAAACTTTTTTAGGTGAGAAATTTTTTTTATTTTTGTTTTTTCAAACATGTTTGGTATGCTATTTGGAAATATATTTCATATGGATTTGCCTAAAAACTAAGATTCATAATTCCATTTGGTACTTGCTAAAAGGGATTTTTTTTATTATAATTGTCACACCCCGATAAATTTTGAAAGAAAAATATAAATTTCGAAAACAAACATAAATTTTGGAAAATATATATAAAATTCGGGAAAAAAATATAAAATTCAAAATATATATGTTAAAGATCGAAAACAATATAAATTTCAAAAAAAAAATATAAATTTCGAAAAACATATATAAATTTTGAAAAAATGTATAAATTTGAAAAAGATATATATTTGAAAAACAAAAAATGATCCTGCCTAAATGTTGTTTTGGTGTATTGTACTTTGGTTACTTGTGTTTTTTATAGTTCTATTTGCACAACTATTTGCCAAGTACCAACTTGTTTTTTTCTCATTTTGGAGAGGGGGGTCGGCTGGAGAGAGAGAGAGCTCGAGTTGGTTGCCATGGCAGACGCGGCGAGAGGCGGCGGCTGGAACAGGGTTGGACGGCGACGACTGTCGGCGGTTCGTGGTGGTCGCGCAAGGTGGCGCAGGGCGGAGGAGCTGGTTCACGCTGGCGGCAGTCAGCGCAATGGCTACGCGCGTGAGCAGGGGCGAATCCGGCCAGGCTTCGTCCCTTTTTTCGGTGACCTTCCGTTGATCGGTTTGAGCCGATTTTTGGTGAGTAGCTCCGTATATACATGGTATTCGTCATATATTAATTTCGTGAATTTAGGATGAATGGTTTGCCCGGAAATCTCATTTATAGGTTATAGATTTTGTTTGAGTTATTTTAGATTTACCCAATTTAATTAACCGATTATTAATGGGCTTCGTATATATCGTATAGGTTGTCAAGACGGACATTTCGATATATTCGAAATAATTTTCGGACGATTTTGGTCGGTGGGCTCCGTGTTCGGGCGCCGATACTGTGCTCTTTCGGACTGTTCGGTAACGTATAATTAGGTGGGAAATTATATTTCTCACTCCGCATTATTGAAGTAGTTTAGGGGTGTAAACCCTTATTTAATTTAATATAGATATATTAAATTGCCAATTTAAATATCTATATTTGGGTAGAATCGACGTAGAATTTAGAAATTAATTTTAAGGAAATTAATTAAATTATTCCATACGAGATTAAATATATTCCTAATTGAATTGAATAGGAATAGACGACTTAGAAATTCCCTGTAGAATTAAATGGGCTAGAGAAATTTGTAAACGTTGGATGTGAGAGACTAAAACGCCATGCTAGGTTCCTCTTATTATACGTGAATTAATTATTTATTTTAAATGAATGATAAGGGAAATTGAAATATTTTCTAAAGAATTAAAGAAAATATATTTTTGGAGAACATGAATGGTATATGAAATTATTTTCATATGATTTAATTGCTTTATTGCATTTTAAAGCATGAAAAGAGATTTGAGACTTATGTTGATATTTACTATGTTGGTATTTTCATAAATATGGTGTATTACATATTTATGTTGAGGCCCGGGGTGCCTGTTTAGAATGTCGTGTAGTGTCAAATCACGATGTTGATATGTATGAGTTGTGTACTCAAGTATGGGTGTCTTTGTGTCAGATCATCACAACAACTGGCCAGGAGGTATCACGCCTACGGAACTAAAAAGCCGGCAAATGTGAGTTAGGAGTCCAGGTAGAGGCTCATGTTCTTGACTCAAGGGTAGTCATGGCGTACGGAGTTGCAAGTTGGGCTCTCGTACAACCGTCTTCCCTGTTGAAGTGATAAAGAGGGAATGGTCGGTGTGGTAACTCTACACAATGATGAGTGGACAGCGTTTGTATCCGTTACCCTTGGGAAGGGTGTGTTGTGTGTGAGTATCACGGGGAGTGTCAAGTCACATTACACTGCATACCATTTATGTGATCTCGCTTGACATGTATATGTGCTAGATTACATGTGATGTTGGAGCATGCTATTTATGAATATTGTAAATTAAATTCATATTTTATAAATGCTCAGTTGAAAATGAATAATGTGAAACAAGACTTTAAATGTGGTAATTATTAATAAGTATAAATGAAACGTATATCTTTATACTTGTTGTTGTATACTTTAGTGTCTTTGGGGGAGGTTATTTGTATTGGCATAGTGATCTATGTGGCTAGTTGAGGCTAGTGGTGGACCATAGGCTTGATTTTGAGTTGAGGCCTTAGAGAATGTGGTTAATGGTCTTGTGATTGTGGTTAATAGTTTAGTTATTGTGGTTAGCTGGGTGACCTTGTTAGAGATTTAAGATCCGAAATTGATTTTAGTATCAGTTATGCATTGGGGCCTTCGAGAAGGCGGGTGATGAGGTTGTGAGTTGTAGTATGGACCTTTAGGTGTCTTCCACCTTTTGAGGAATGAGTTATCAACTATAGTTGAGAGTTTGATTGGTGAGAAGAGGTTACGGTTGAGTGACTTTATTTAGTACTCGAGGTACCGTAGCTTGACAGTCTCGGTTCTTGTGCTTAGTTCATTCCCCTAAGCATTCTTTGTACTGTGTTTTGTACACTAGTACGTGGTCGTTGACTTGTATGTCATTCCTAGATTCGTTGGTTAGGGCGTGGTGTCGAACCTCTTCCATGTGGTGTCATTGTGGAGTTGGAAACAGATGGTTGTCTTCCGTGAGTCCAATGTGTTGTTCTTCCTTTGTTGTCCTTTTGGGCATTATAGGAATCTGTAGAGTTGTGTTCGCCCTTATTCGACTGTCTTTCAGAAACGGTGTTTTCTAAACTCTTTATATTTAAAAGGAAAAACCCATTTTCGCCTACCCCCGTAGCAATGAAAAGCTTTAACACTTTATAAAATGATCTTAGGATCTTCTTTAAAAAGATTTTTAACTTCTAAAAGCCGGTGATGGCAACTCACGGAGACCGGGGGCAAGACGGTCATTTTTACTATGTCGTTTCTTAAAAGGAAAAACTATTCTATTACTTGTCTTGAGATTATGAGATTTCGAGACTTCTTTCTCAATATCTCATCATGTAGAGTTTTGAAAGGTGTTCCATTGTTTCATCTTTGCTTCTTATCATTTTTATGTCCCGGGTATGAGGATTGGTGTTGTTCAGTGCACACATATAGTGTTGTCCTTCCTTTTTTCTTGGTTTTTGACGTCACCACTTAGGTGATTCGAGTTGTTCCACATGTTATGGGCATGGATACCTAGTGGATTGGGTTCCTTGTCCAGGTGTTCTCCTTAAACACTTTTGGTGTTTTAACCTTGACATTGTTGTCTCGGTTATCTGTTGGTTTAGCATTGGGAAGTCTTTTCCTTTGCTTTGTTTCGGTGACCATTGGGTGGTTGTTCTTGTGAGTTGAGTTCGTGTACTCTTAGTGATTAGATTGGTGGTTTTTCCTCGCCTACAGTGAGAGTGTTAGTGATGTGATTGACCCTATCGATGATAGTATTATGAGGTCGATATGATTTATGGTATGGTGATATGGTTGAGGTGATCTAGCCTTTGAGAGGTAGATTTTCCTTAGGAATGGGATAAGGTTTGTATTATATATATATATTGTACATTTACAATATATATATATATATATATATATATATAGATGATGATTGTGTTAGTATGCAAGGACGTGAGTATTTTTCCTCCTGTGTTCTCGGGGAGTGAGTTATGAGTATTCCTTGGTACTAGTGGTGGATTATGATCCTTGTGGATATTAGAGGTGAGTGTGTTTTCCCTCTGTTGGATTTTCTGAATTGTGTTATGAGTAATTGAGGAATTGTTAGATTGGATCCTCGTATCATGTACCTAATGTACGTTGGAAAGAGTAGTGTAGACTACCGGTGTTGATACTTGGAGCACGAGTCTTAGTCATATCCTATAGGCTCATGTTGTGTATTTATATATATATATATATGTCCCCTATATACTTACGTACGATAGTATATGAGCACGTACCTTGGGTTTTCGTGGCTGGGTTATGTTGTGGGCTATGTATCTCACTGGGTGGTTTAGCATTACCTAAACTATTAGAGGATGTGGTAGTTAGAGTATCCTTTCCCACTGAGCTTATTTGCTCACAGGGGTATTTCATTTGCCCACTAGTATTCTCACGCCAGGTTGCAGGAAATGTACGGCTATGGGCAAGATGCGGTACAACGACAGCTTTCCTTGGTTTTCTTGTTACAGGTTTTGGAGTTGCGTAGGGTGATGCGGTTACGGTTGCAGCACGACTGGGTTTGGGGACGATAATATTCTTCTGTCAGCTTCTTTACCCATATTTTGTGGGATTATCATGTATTTCTTTTGGAAGCCAGTCTGTTGGCATATCCCTATCGGTGTATCATTTATTTCCTGTATTTATTATTTTAGGATGTTATTGTATCTATTCCGCATAGCTAGGTGCTCTTCTGTATTTTTATTCGAGCATTCGTGGCTCTGTTGATTTTAGAGGGTTTGGAGGGGTTTTGGTTTCTTTCCACTATCTCGGCCCTAGTAGGATTGATGAATGTGGGGCTTGGAAGCCATTATTATTATCGAAATGTTATTGACAGGTTCTTGTGTTGTGGCTGTGTATCCGGATGTTCCATTTACAAATGGAACTCTGCCAGATTTTCGTTAGATTCCGCTGCTTAGTTTTATTAGTCATTTGGTTATGGAATATACCATTTCTTATCATTATTCCATACATTTTCATGGTTAATGATATCTTAGTTGGTCATTCGTATTAAGGATCACATCCTAGATTCCTTGGATGTCCCAGTTCGGGAGTCTTAGGAATTTAGGAGTGTGTCTATTGGTATCTGAGGATACTAGTGAGTTCCTAGTATTCGGTTTGGCATGGAGTATATTTTTCGTTGTTATTCCATGTAATTCTTTGTTATTGTTGACTCTAATAGTCGTTTAACTTACGCCACCCTTGGAAATTCGCTGATTCTCTAGATTAGAGTTTCGGGAATTTTAGAGGGATGACAGCATGGTTAGAGCGTGACATTTTCATCCTTTTGTGGGTGTTTGATGATTGAAGGTTATTGTTCTCGTTTCTTTTTACTTCCGCAATCACTCCCTTAGCTCTTAGGCTCGGGTTTCGGAGTCCTAGGAATTTGGGGCGTGAGATATTTGCCTAGTATACTATATTTTTCATTTTAATATGATATTTTCAAAATATATATTTTTTAAAAAAATTATTTATATTTTTTGAATTTATATTTTTATATGTTTTCTCAAATTGTTTATATTTTTTACGAATTTTATATGTTTTTTTTAATTCAATAATTATTTTTGAATATTATAATTTTTTTTTTAAATTTAATATATATAATATTTGAATTTTATATGTTTTTTTTAATTTTATATTTATTTTCGAATTCCCCAGCTTTCTATCTCAAGGGAAGTTGATTACAATGACCCAGATGTGTAGAACAATTGACACGTGCTATGTCCCTACCTATGTGATGGCAAGTCTCAATACACGTCTTGTATATATATAAGGTCAGGTCAAAGCTTCCAAAGGAAGCTTTTCTAATTTAATTTAATTTTGCCATTGGTTAAAGAAATGTTGCATTTGGTTAAAGAAATGTTACATTTGGCTGGAGCAATGTTGCATTTGGTAAAAACATTATTGCAGGGGTTGAATCCCTAAATTAAAAATAAAAATAGGGTATTGATAGGGTTACCCTATCTTACCTCCAAACTTGTGATTTATCCATTAAGGGCTTTGTACAAATTTTTTTAGGAGAGAAAGTTTTTTTATTTTTGTTTTTTCAAACATGTTTGGGATGCTATTTGGAAATACATTTCATATGAATTTGTCTCAAAACTAAGATTCATAATTACATTTGGATATGGGGTATATGTGCTACATTTAGATGTAGAGATTCTGCATTTGGCATCTATTTTGCTACATACATTACAGTCAACTGTTTTACTTTGTTTTCTGCATTTGGTTTTACTGATGTTACAATTGGAAGTACAGTTGGTACATTTAAGTTTTGATTAGACAGAGTAGTATTTAGTACTTGCTAAAAGGGATTTTTAATTATAATTGTCACACCCAGATAAATTTTGAAAGAAAAATATAAATTTCGAAAATAAATATAAATTTTGAAAACAAATAAAAATTTTGGAAAATATATATAAAATTCGGGAAAAATATAAAATTCAAAAGATATATGTTAAAGATCGAAAAAAATATAAATTTCAAAAAATATATATAAATTTTGAAAAACATATATTGTCACGCCCCGAATTTCCTAGGACTCCAAAACCCGAGCCTAAGAACTAAGTGAGTGAATGCGGAAGAAATAAAAAATGAAATAAAATCCCTCGAGTCATGAAATACCCGTACAAGGGTAAGATAGAAATAAAACATCTCAAGTATGCTAAAAGGATCACACGAGATCAAAAGAAGGTAAACCGAAGCAATCGGTACCTTAACCGAAACATCGGAACACCCTAAGTTCAACCAAGAGTAAAATGGTCATTTGAAGGGTAAAAGGGTAAGTTCCAATTACAACCACAAAGTTTGGACCTAGCACAAGCCATAGGAGCAAACGGAAACAAAATCCAAGGTGTGAGGTGGAAACTACAACGTTTTAAAATCAGCATTTCCACGTTTAAGGTCCGAAAATCTACCGTCACCTTCAGTCGACCATTTCTCAGTCAACAATGACTCAAATGAGGCGATTCAAAATCCTAAACGCAAGACCTTGAAGTCAGCTTTCTAAAAAGCTAAAGAACACATCCATCCGACAAGCGTAGCTCTAGATATGACCAAATTACTGAACAGTGTGCGCAGAGTGCGCGAGTTGTAGTCGACTGAAAGAACTTTTAGTCCACTACAAGGAACATCTAGTCGACTGAAACAGCCCTTAGTCGACTAGAAAGAGTATCTAGTCGACTGAAACAAGTATTTAGTCGACTAGATCAATCAGAAGCTTGCGGAAATGGGAGTTTGAGGATTCAGTCGACTACTCAAAGCACTAGTCGACTACATACAGTTCTAGTCGACTATAAGAAGGGTTCTAGTCGACTAAACCAAGAAAGAAGTCGATTAAACCAAGAAAGGAATGTACTGAAAAGGAATGGTGAAGACTTAGTCGGCTACCCTAAAACGCAACTCAACTACAAGTCTGCAAAAGGGGAAAATTGGTCTCTAAATCATCCTGAACACTTATAGAATAAAGAAAATAGCCTCAACATTAATAGGATGCTACTAATATTTCCGAAACTCAAGAACTAGAAAGAAACAATTATTTTCCTCAAAATCTTTTACTTGAATTTTTGTAAAAATCATCCATCTTGCCTCCGGTTTCCGTTTGAGTAAACCACCGATTCAAAAATCTCAATTTCTTTCAAACAACTTCAAATTAGTTCAAAACACAAGTTTTTATCGGTTTTTACGGGGGTAGGCGAAAACGGGTTTTTCCATCCAAAACGAAAGGATTGGTTTGAAAACTTAGAAAAATGTCGTTTCGGCCGAATACCAAATAATCACATTCAAGACAAATAATTCATTCCACACTCAAAATTCCAAATAAAAGAGTTCCATATTTTCATCATAGCGCCCTAAGGCGAAACATAGTAGAGTTGTTCAAAATTACATGTTTCCACAATTCGACACCGAAATGCCCCAAAAGAATATATTCCCCGCGCCTAGCGCTCCAAGGGATGTACATCAACACCAACATCTCGGCTAACATGCTAGCCGGATTAAAATAAAATAGTTTTGACTTAAATGAAGCACTAAACAAAATAAGCACATTTATACAATGTCTATCAATGCTCTACAAAAGTACTCCGCCTCCATATACGCAAAAAGGACGGAACCAACACCGAGTCTCTACCGGAAGACTACGGACCTCCCAAATGGGAATCATCACCTGAAAAAAATGTATATAACGTGGGGTGAGCTCACTAGCCCAGTAGAGGAAGCGTCATTGCTTCAATCTCTGTAGTCCGAGTGGTACAACCCACCCAAGGTGCATGCAACTAATCCTAGGTCGGTCTTTTGTTCCACATGACTCTCACACCAATCCAGAACCCCATCAAGCCCAACAAACAAGTTCCCCAACATGCTTACAACATAATTTATCACAATTATAACATGCTTCCATTATTAAAACCACAATTACATGTATAATAATTAAGACGCAAGGTGACCGACACCTCCATGACACGCACACAAAAACACACCCTTCCCAAGGGTGAATGGATCCTTCTCCACCATTCCCCTGAGAATACAACTCACTAAGGAATGGTAGACTTATCGTACCGTCCTTCCCAAGTGTTTTTGACACTTAATGTTTTTATCAAGGAAGACGTTCACCACGACCTAGTCAAGCACATAGGCTTTGGACGATATGTCCTCCCCCTATCATCTGCATTTCTCGGCTTATTAGTTCCGTGGGAGCAAGAAGCACCCCTTGGCCAGTTGTTACGATGATCCAAACACAAGACGACTCCCACAAAATTTTCGCAAAACGTAGGAACCAATACCCACGTTTTCACACTACGTGGTACACCCAAAATGAATCAAGGTTCACAATTTCCATCACAATACATACTTATTTGTTTTTGCAATATATTGTAATCAAACTAGCATCATGCTCATAATTTCATAATTCAAGCAATAATTCACAACAATAATTAATATCACATAATCATACTTTTCAAGGGGACCTAATTCATCGTCTAAGTTGTCGAGACTCAACTCGCATATATATATATGGCATATATACACATAGACGCACACACCCTCGTACAAAAACTAAAGCAACTCATTTTTCCCCTACCTCAATCCAAGCGAATAATAAGCAATAGGGCGCAAGCAATCCGTCCAATTGACGCCAACAACAACCGAGTCAAGAATTTCCAAAAGAGCTTCAAGAAGATGATTTTCGAGAATTTGAGTCAAAGGTCTCCCAAGCCTTCAAGCAACATTAAAACAAATATGGATTCTTAACTAGTGGTTTTTTGTATTAACAACTGATTAAAAATCAAGAATTCAAAGTAAAGCTAAAAACCCCAAAATGGCTAAACTAGGGTTTCGGGAAAAGGAAGAATCAAGAGGAAAGGAACTCACCAATAAATTCAACACAAGATATACAATGTGGACATCAATAAAGCTTGAAGCAATGCATTCCCGAAATTAGCATTTTCAAGTCTTCTCAAGCTAATAACAATTCAATGGAAGGGAGAGTTACAAGAATGGACCAACAATCAATTATAACCATGGAAATTCCGAAATTCTATGGGAATAAAAGAAATCATTCCAAGGAAATAAAAGCTAGGATTTCAATTCAATGGAGAAATCGAGGAAAATGGTGAAGGAACTTACCACTATGAGCTCAAGAACACCACACCAAGAGACCACCCCAAGTTCTCACCATCCATCAAGCATGAAGAGTAGGAGAAAGCAACACTTGAAGCCAAAAGTACCAAGGAGAACAAGGTGGCCGAAAATTTGGGTGTAGAGAATTGTGTGTGTAAATAGTGTGTGTTCTTGGTGAGAAATGAGAGAAGAAGACAATGATAGAGATCGATTTGGTGTGTGGAGAATCCCATCCAAGGGCTAGAAATGAAGATGGCAAGATAGATTTGATCCAAGGGTCACAATGATGACAACATTAAAGGTAGTGGTGAAATGTCCAAGTTACCCACCCCCTTATCACTTAATCACAACTCTTGCCATTATGGACCCAATTTACTATTTTGCCCAAGTCTTTTACACAACTACAATATTGCCACTCTACATCTCCCCAACACTTAGTCAATAATTCTCTACAAAACCCACTAACTCAAAACATGAAAAATTTCTATTTTACGCTTTTGTCGTTTATTTATTTTCCAAACGTTTCAATTAATTTTAAGTATTCACGAAATGAAATATAACATATAACATGTAACTCAAAATTTCAATTTCGCATAAATCACATAAGCACGTCAACATGTTAGGCACATAAGCACATAATTTTTTAATAAATAAATAAAATAAAATTTTTAAATTAGCACGTAAAAATACCAAACGCAACATATATAAATATTTTGAATTTATATTTTTTCGAATTTTATTTACGAATTTTATATGTATTTTTTAATTTTTATTTATTTTCCAATTTTATATATTTACTTACGAATTTTATATATATATTTTCGAATTTTATATTTATCTTCGAAATTTGAATTTTTTTCAAAATTTAATATATATGTTTTAGAATTTTATATGTTTGTTTAGAAATTTATATATTTCTTTCAAAATTTAAATGTTTTTAAGATTTGAAAATACATTAAACTGATAAAAGAGTCTTTCTAATCCTTAAAATAGGTAATAATGACATTTCAGAGGTTAAAAGTAAGATTCATAAGTATATATTTGGATAGGGGTATATGTGCTGCATTTGGATGTATAGATATTGCATTTGGCATATATTTTGCTACATATATATATTACAGTCAACTGTTTTTACTTTGTTTGTTGCAGTTGGTATTACTGATGGTACAATTGGAAGTATAGTTGTTGCATTTAAGTTTTTTTATTTTATTTTATTATTTCATACCTGTTAAAAGAGTTTTTTTTAATTATAATGGTTTCCATGAATATCCTTACACCTTGGGGGTTCAATTAGGTTTTAATTCAGGGTATTTAAAAACATAACGATGTTGCGTTTGGTTAAAAAAATATTGCATTTGGCTGTAGCAACGTTGCATTTGGTAAAATCAATGTTGCAAGGGTTGAATCCCTAAATTAAAACCAATGTCTTGTTCTGCTTTCAACCATTTCTTTCCTTTGGTACTTTTATTTATCTGTTGCAATCCTTTCTCAGTTTCTCTCCCCACCACCCATTGTCTGGGTACAATCTTTCAGGTGGTTTGAGATGACCCACCAACAACTATAATATCTTATATTTATATTATCAACCAAAAATATTTCTAATCCCTTGACCAAGACTATTCATTCCGCTCTATTATAGTGCATTAGATTGCTTCTTCTTTTTCTTTTATTTTCTAATTTGAGGGTTTGTGACAATTACAATTGAAAATATAGTTATTGCATTTAAGTTTTTATATTTTATTTTAGTATTTCATACTTGTTAAAAGAGTTTTTTTTAATTATAATGGTTTCCATGAATATCCTTACACCTTGGGCGTTCAATTAGGTAATATTTTTCAAAATTTAATATATATTTGTTTCGAATTTTATATGTTTTTTTCAAACTTTATATAGATATTTTGAATTTATATTTTTTTCGAATTTTATATATATTTTTTCAATTTTTATATATTATTTTTGAATTTTATATATATTTTTGAATTTTATATTTATTTTCAAATTTTATATATTTATTTACGAATTTTATATATTTATTTCGAATTTTATATTTATTTTTGATTTTTGATTTTTTTTTTTGAAATTTAATATATATATTTCTTGAATTTTATATGTTTTTTTTTTTATTTTATATTTAATTTCGAATTTTATATGTTTTTTTCAAACTTTATATAGATATTTTGAATTTATGTTTTTTTCGAATTTTATATATATATTTTCAATTTTTATATATTAGTTTTGAATTTTATATATTTTTTACGAATTTTATATGTATTTTTTAATTTTATATTTATTTACAAATTTTATATTTATTTTTAAATTTTGAATTGTTTTTGAAATATAATATATATGTTTTAGAATTTTATATGTTTGTTTAGAAATTTATATATTTGTTTCAAAATTTAAATGTTTTTAAGATTTGAAAACACATTAAATGGATAAAAGGGTCTTTCTAATCCTTAAAAGAGGTAATAATGGCATTTCAGAGGTTAAAGTTAAGATTTATAAGTATATTTGGATAGGGTTATAGGTGTTACATTTGGCTGTAGAGATGTTGCATTTGGCTGTAGAGAGGTTGCATTTGGCATATATTTTGTTGCAGTTGGTATTATTGATGGTACAATTGGAAGTATAGTTGTTGTATTTAAGTTTTTATATTTTATTTTAGAATTTCATACTTGTTAAAATAGTTTTTTTTTTAATTATAATGGTTTCCATGAATATCCTTACACCTTGGGTGTTCAATTAGGTTTTAATTCAGGGCATTTAAAAACATAACGGTGTTGCATTTGGTTAAATAAATGTTACATTTGGCTGTAGCAATGTTGCATTTTGTAAAGGGTTGAATCCCTAAATTAAAAGTTAAGATAGGGTATTGATAGGGTTACCCTATCTTACCTCCAAACTTGTGGTTTATCCATTTAGGATTTTGTACAAACTTTTTTAGGAGAGAAAGTTTTTTTATTTTTGTTTTTTCAAACATGTTTGGGATGCTATTTGGAAATATATTTCATATGAATTTGCCTCAAAACTAAGATTCATAATTACATTTGGATCTGGGGTATATGTGCTACATTTGGATGTAGAGATTATGTCTTTGACATCTATTTTGCTACATACATTACAGTCAATTGTTTTATTTTGTTTTCTGCATTTTGAATTTATATTTTTATATGTTTTTTCAAATTCTTTACTAATTTTATATGTTTTTTTTTAATTTCATAATTATTTTCGAATTTTATATAAAAATTTGAATTAGTGTTCAATATAAAAATATGTAAAGGAAGATAACAAAACCTTTAACAATATAAAACTCTTAATGTATATAGACAGAACTCTGCACTTGACTAATCCATTTCCATTAAACAATTAGAAAGAAAATCCCACCATTTTCTAAAACCAAAGAAAGCTGGGAACACAAAAAAGCAAGATCCAAGCTTCCAATATTTATATAAATGAATATTAATAGCATAATTGCACATCCTCCTCCTCATTACGTAGTAGATAATGATGGTATTAGATGTCCCCAAACAATTCAAGTATAAGAACCAATTGTAGCACAATTCTCAACCCAAACAGAAAATGGGGGAAATAGCTAATAAATATTCACCCAAAACCAATTAGATAGTCCAATTGATTGCCAAAAAATACACCGCAAATGAAGAAACAACTTGGAATTGGGGTATCAATATAGATTCCAAATTTTCATTTCTCAATCCGAAACACACACACAGAGTAGAGATACCTTGAAAGAACAATCTGCAGATAGCTATACACTAGTGCTCTAGAGCTATATAACCTGAAATGGGGCACAAATATTGAATCAAAATCTCACAAAAATTATTCAAACAGTATAATTTCAAATCAATTGTGGTCATGAAATCAATTGAATAAAATCACCCCTAACATCAAGCACTAGTGTTTGATTCAAACAGTTAGGAGTGACTTTAAGAAACAAATTATCCTCCCCTTCGCTCCACTTCTAAGTTCATAAGTCTTCGAAACACTCTGTCCTACTACAGAGGAACAACAAATTATCACAAGCAATAGAACATGCATAAGTTTTAAGCAGACCCATTATTCGAAAAAGAAAAAAAAATTAAATAGGAGAGTGGAGAAGAACATACACGAACACAAGTCATAAAACCAAGAGATTGACTCGTTCTTGTACAAGTATTCAACGATGTGGGGGTTGTTGTACTGATCGACGACCATCTCGTGGTCAAATCGCTGAAAAATTGCAAGGTCAAGTTCTTCCTCACAGCCAGATTCTTCATCACAAAGTAAATTTGGGGGTTTTGCTCCTTTCTTTCTTTAGAACTCTAAAAAAATTGAAGGGAAGAATGTTACGCCCCAAATTTCCTAGAACTCAGAAACCCGAGCCTAAGAGCTAAGGGGGTGAACGGAAGTAAAAAGAAATGAGAACCAACGACATACAGTCATCAAACACCCACAAAAGGGTAAGAATGACACACTCTGATACCCTACTATCACGCCCCTAAAATTCCCGAAACTCAAATCTAGAGAATCAGCGAATCTTTTAAGGGTGACATAAGTCAAATGACCAACTAAGATATCATTACTCATGAAAATGTATGGAATATTGATAAGAAATGGTATATTCCATACCCAAATGACTAATAAACAAAGCAGCGAAATCTAATGAAAATTCGGCAGAGTTCTGTTTGTAAATTGAACATCCGGATACAAAGCCACAACACAATAACCTGCCAATAGCAATTCGATAATAACAATGGCTTCCAAGCCCCCACATTCATCAATCCTACTAGGGCCGAGGTAGTGGAAAGAAACCAAAACCCCTCTAAACCCTCTAAAATCAACAGAGCCACAAATGCTCGAATAAGAATACAGAAATGCACCTAGCTGTGCAGAATAGATACAATGACATATTGAAAGAATAAATACAGGAAATAAAAAGATACATCAATAGGGATATGCCAACAGACTGGCTCCCAAAAGAAATACATGACAATCCCATAACAAATGGGTAGAGATGCTGACAGAAGAATACTACCGTCCCCAAACCCAGTCGTGTTGCATCCGTAACCGCATCACCCAACGCAACTCCAAAACCTGTAACAAGGAAATCAAGGAAAACTGTCGTTGCACTGCATCCTGCCGTATCCGTAACATTTCCTGCAACCTGGTGTGGAATACCAGGGGGGCAAATGAAATTCCCTCCGTGAGCAAATAAGCTCAATGGGAAAAGATACTCTAACTACCACATCCTCTGGCAGTTTAGGTAATGCTAAACTATGTAACAAGATACATATAGCCCAACTAATCCCATCCACGCAAAACCCAAGGCACATACTTACATGATACCGTAAACGAGTATACATAAGTATATAGGGGATATATATATATATACACATATATATATATATAAATACACAACATGAGTCTCTAAGACCCATACTCCAAGTACCCAACACCAGTAGTCTACACTATTCTCACCAACGTACATTAAGTACCCGACACTAAGGTTAAATCTAACCAAGTCATAAAGTACTCACAACACAAATCAAAAAATCCAACAGAGAGAGAACACACTCACCTCTAATATCCACAAGAATTAAATCCACAACTAGTACCAAAGAATACTCATAACTCACTCCCCGATAATACAGGAGGAAAAGTACTCACGTCCTTGCGTACTAACACAACCATCATCAATATATATATATATATGTATAATATATATATATATAAGAAACATCATCAAATTCCTAGAGAAAATCTAAATATCAAGGACTAGATCACCTCAATCACATCTCTTCCTCAATACCATAAATCACATCATCACATTAACCTCATAACACTAACATCAATAGTATTGATCAAATCCCTAACACTATCATTATGGATAAGGAAAACCACCCAATCAACTCACGGAGAGCCACACACTACTCTCATGAACGACCACCTAAGAGTCACCAAAACGAAGCAAGGGAAAAGAGTTCCCAATGCTAACCAACAAATAACCAAGACAACAACGTCAAGATTAAGAATACCCCAAGTATTTAGGGAAAACACTCGAACAAGGAAACCAAAGCAAGAGTAAGAAATGCCAATACTAACCAACAGATAACCGAGACAGCAATGTCAAGGTTAAAACACCACAAGTGTTCAGGGAAACAACCGAGCAAGGAAACCAAAAATGAATAGCCGAGAATAAAAGTTATAAAAAGATGAATCCCAATGATCCAATAGTTTTTAAGAAAAATGTTTTAAAACTCGAACCAATCCATTCGGCATCCATGCCCCTAACGTAAGAAAACTCAAATCACCTAAGTGGTGATACCAACAACCCAGAAAAAGGAAAGGCAACACTATATGTGTGCACTGAACAACAACAAGCCTCAAAACCGAGACTTAAAAATGATAGGAAACAAAGGTGAACAAGAAGACACCTTTCAAAACTCCACAAGTCGAGGTTTTGAGAAAGAAGTCTCGTAACCTCAGAATCCCAAGAAAAGTAATAAAATAGTTTTCTTTTAAGAAATCACACAGTAGAAATAACCGTCTTGCCCCCGGTCTCCGTCAGTCGCCATCACCGGCTTTTAGAGTTAAAAATCTTTCAAAGAAGATCCTAAGATCAGTTTATAAGTGTTAAAACTTTTAATTTTACGGGGGTAGGCGAAAACGGGTTTTTCCCTTTAAATACAAAAAGTTTATTTCAAAACTTAGAAAACACCGTTTTCGAAATGACAGTCAAATAAGAGAAAACACAACTCTACGGATTCCTATGATATCCCGAAAGGATAATGAAGGAAGAATAATACGTTGGACTCACGGAAGACAACCATCCGTTTCCAACTCCACCAAATCAATGACACCACGAGGAAGAGGTTCGGCACCACCCCGTAACCGACAACTCAAGGGATAACATACAAGTCAAAGACTACGTACTAGCGTACAAAACACAGTATAAGAAATGCTTAGGGGAATGAACTAAGCACAAGAAACAACGCTACAACACCACGGTTCCCCAAGTACTTAATAAATCCCTCAACCATAACTTCTTCTCATCAATCAGAATCTCACAAATCTCATCACCCGCCTTCTCTAAGGCCTCAATTCTCAATTGATACTAAAATCAATCTCGGATCTCAAATCTCTAACAAGGTCACACAACTGACCACAATCACAAAACTACTAACCACAATCACAAGACAGTTAACCACCTTCTCTAAGGCCTCAACCTTAATATCAACTCTTCAGTTACCACTAACTTCAACTAACCACATAGATCATTATGCCAATACACATAACCTCTCCCAAGGGCACTAAGGTATACAACCACAAGTATAAAGATTATAATTCATTATACTTTTTAAATTACCACATTTACTTCGTGTTTCACATTATTCATTTCCGGTTGAGCATTTATAAAATATGAATTTAATTTACAATATTCATAAATTTTAACATGCTCCAATATCATATATACATATCAATAAAATCACATGATGATATGCAATGCACCGTACCCACAGACCGCCTGGGGTACACACACACAAAAACACACCCTTCCTAAGGGTAATTGGATCATTCTCCACAATTCCCCTAAGGATACAAGCTCACTATGGAATGTAGACTTATCGTCTCATTCTTCCCAAGTGTTTTTGACACTTCACACTTTTAACCAAAGAAGACATCCACCACGGCCCAGTCGTGAACATAGGGCCTTGGACGATGAGTCCTCCCCCTATATCGTCTGTGCTCTCAGAAGATTAGTTTCGTGGTGCAGCACCCCTTGGCCAGTTGTCACGATGATCCAAACACAAACATCTACTCGTGCCTCACGCACAAAGGAAGTAGACCACACCAAATGAATTTCTCTACAAATGGTGAAATCATGCACTACATGCACCAACACCCATGTCTCACAATACATGGTGTACGTAATAAAATCATGTCCAACATAAGTATGTCATGCATCATATTTATGAAAATACCCACATGGTAATATATAAATCTCAAAATCTCTTTTCATGCTTTAAAATACAATAAATCAAGTAAATCATATGAAAATAATTTCATATACCATTCATGTTTTCAAAATATATATTTTCTTTAATTCTTTAGAAAATATTTCAATTTCCCTTGTCATGCCTTTAAAATAATTTAAACAGATAATCCACGTATAATGAGAGGAACCTAGCATAGCGTTTAAGTTTCTCACATCCCACGTTTACAAAATCTTCTAGCACATTTAATTCTCAAGAGAATTTCTAAGCCGTCTATTCCTATTCAATTTAAATATGAATTAATATAATCTCGTAGGAAATAATTTAATTAATTTTCTTAAATTAATCCCTAAGTCCCATTTCGATTTTAAGCAAATTATAGATATTTAAATTAACAATTTAATATATCTATTATTAAATTAAATAAGGGTTTGCACCCCTAAACTACTTCAATAATGCGGAGTGAGAAATATAATTTCCCACCTAATTTACGTTTACCGAACAGCCCAAAATAGCACAGTGCCGGCGCCCGAATATGGAGTCCGCCGACTAAAATCGCCGGAAAACTATTTCGAATATATCAAAAATTCCGCCTCGACAACCTATACGATATATACGAAGCCCATTAATAATAGGTTAATTAATCTGGGTAAATCTAAATTAACCCAAATGAAAACTATAACCTATAAATGTGATTTTCGAGCAAACCGTTCAACGTAAAAATACAAAATTAAAGTATGATGAATACTATGTATATACGAAGCTACTCACCAAAAATCGGCTCAAACCGATCACCGTAATTCGACCGAAAAAATGGTCAAAGCTCGGCCAGATTCGCCCCTACTCACGCGCGTCACCTCTGCGCGAGACCAGCTCCGCCCTGCGCCACCGACGACCCCTGCACGACGCTTCCATGCCGTCACCGACCACCGCGAACCGCCGCCGCATCACCGTGTCTGCTCTAGTCGCAATTACTGCTGCGGCAAACCAGCCCTGGTCATTCCTCTCTCTCTCTCTCTCGCCTGCGTAAATGGAGAAGAAGGGAAGAGAAGCAGGTCTGTGGTCGTGGAGAAGGGAAGAAGTGTAGCAGGTGGTCTGTATGGCGTGAAGAGAAGGAGAAGAGATTCACAGATCTGTTGCGTATACATATATCCATATATATGCAAAATCGCTTAAGTGACCCACATTTTATCCATAATTACGAAACAACCCCCAAAACTATATATATATAATTATAATTAAATATATATATATATATACAGTAAACCCCAATAATTATTGGGAACGCCCAAACATAATCTCGTAAACCCGAAATAATAACGAGACGCCCAATTAAATATACCGGGGTAGGAACCCAAACGTCAGAACACTTTACAAGTCTGATCAATTACAATGTGTCGTCGTCCAATCGAATTACTAAATATTAAATGTTGAAACAATACTGCGTAGTTGAGAATAAGAACTCGTGTAGTCGTCAAAGAGAAACCGTAAAGTCATACAGTCGACTTTAAAACTAAACGCGAAAAATTTACACGCGAAATACCAAGGGTAAACAATACGTCAAGAACAAGTGACGTCATTACCGAAATTAAATTATAATTAATTTCAGTAAAAAGGATAATAACACGGGGTGTTACAAAGAAGATATAGATTCCTTCCTGGAATATAATTCCTCACAGCAGGGTTCTTCCTCACAAAGTAAATTTGGGGCTTTTGCTCCTTTGTTGCTTTAGAATCCTACAAATTGAAGAAAAGAAGATATAGATAAAAGGAATGTAATCAAAAAGTCCATTAAGTCCCCAATTACTGTTCTAAATTTCAGATCTCAAACAGTTCCAAAGATTTCAAATTCTTTCAAAATCTGCAGCTGTAGCATATTTGGAGTTACTGTTTGTGTGTAAATTGGTGTGTATAACTGTGTGAAAGTCAAACAGCTGGGGACCACTTATCTTGCCACATAGGTGCTACCGCAGCGACTTGTGACTGGTAGTGAGAGAATGAATGGAGACGATCCTAATCCACTAGAGAGTGCCTTGGTCATGAGCCAACATTATTTATAGTTCTAGATATTGCCTAGGGCCATGCCACGATCATTATTTTGTATTTTTGCTTGTGTTAATTTATTTTTGTTTTTAAACTCTCTCTTGTACTCAAACTCAATATTATATATATGAAAATGTTGCTCAAATTATATATATATATATATGTGAATGTGGTGTGTTTATTGCAATTTATTCATGATTAACAATTTATGTGCGTATACAGACATGCTTGACTTTAAGTTTGGGGGAGAGACGTTTAAATTAACACTTTAATTTAGTTTTAACATAGGAAAATTATGAACAAATTAAAAACCTAAACATACAACCTTAGAATTTTAATTAGAACATGTTATAACATAGATTTAGATAGTATTAAACCAACCTAAGTGGCAGAATCAAACGAAAGGAGAAGAATCAAAATTTGGAACTATTGCAGTCGATATTTCGAACTATTGTTTGAGATCTCGACCATATGTTCGAGATCTCCACCAAACCTTCAAAATTTCACAGTTCAAATTCCTACTTGCTTTGGGATTTTGACTTTCAACTCCGAAAATTCTTTCAAACTTAGAACTTTGACCACCTATATTAGCATATAACTGGTATTCTAGGATAGTTTAGTTTAACATTAAGCTCAAGAATCAAAATCACCATAAATGACCCTTAAGACTCAGAAAGGAAGGTTTTTGCCTCCTTTTGAGAACTTCCATTTTAGAAATCCTTATATTTTCAATTCCATTCCTTTTCTATACATTCATCTCCCATTGAGGACTTGGGATTCAGTCTATAAATACAGAGCCTCTACAATTCATTCTTCCAAACCTCACAATACACTTTTTAGCAAGAGAATAATAGAGCGCTAGTCCATCATGCGTCCTAAAGGTATCTCGACCTCTTCCAAGGTGGTTATACTTCATGACTTCGAGGCATTGCCGATAAGGAATCCCTCATATGGTTGGGGCAAGATGGCATATGAAGTCACTTACTTCGATGAAGATGTTGCTACACCCTGTATGAAAATTGGTATTCGTATCTTACGGGCACACGAGTTAGCTAAACTAGAAGAACTAGTATCCACAATCACATATCCAAGGCTGGTGAGAGATTTTTATTATAACATGGCTTATCAGTATGAGGGTGAAGACCTAATTCTCCGAATTTGGTTGGGCCCCGACTTACGTGCTTTCTATGTCACAACTGACACAATCTCTCAAGCATGGGAAATCCATCATAAGTGCCCCAAGTCCCTCAGTCAGAAATACAAACCCATGCCAAAATCCTTTTTGGTCTCACTTCCCGAGATGATTGCTACAATTTTACCAAGCTATGTGGTGCGCGGCAATATAAAGTATGTCAATAAGCAGAAAATTCATCCGAACTATTGGTTTATAGATACTTTGTTCACTTCTCAAATTTGCCCCAACGCACATCGGTATTGAAGAAACAAGACAATGGTAAAAATTATTTATTGTCTTTATATGGGGTATTGGGTATCTTTTCCTAAGATTATCCTTGATAGTATGCTAGCACATGTTCGGTTTGGGGAGACATTGCCAAATTTCCATATCCTTTCCTCATCTCTCAAATTGTTAAGAACAAATTAGGCAAAGACATTCTCACTAGAGAAAAGTGATATGTTTCTTTTACCTCGTATTTCTATGACAAGGAATTTATACGAGATTATGGGGCAGAGGAACATGAGTATGTAGAAGAATTAGAGGATGGGGAACTTCAACAACTTGTGCTAGAATTTGAGAGACTGTCTAAAGAGATCAATGACATCATAGAGAAGGCAAAAAATAGGAGAGTTGAGAAAAGTGGCTAGAGTGGAATTTAGAGAAATTCGTAGGATAGGGAATGGAATAGAATATGGTAGTTTTAGAACTTTTTGATTAATTTTAATTTTCTTTCATGTTTTGTTTTTTACCAAATCCGTTTAGGATTGGTCCTATCTTACTTTTCATGTTATTTATTTTTCATTGTCATTTACTTTCATAGGTTTTGTAGGCCCTTAAGTCCAAAATCATTTTTATTAATAAAATTTCCATTCCCTTTAATAATTATTTGTCTTAATGCATGCACTATTGGATTCAAGTTATTATTTATCTCCATTTGGTATGATCTTGGGTATGTGTATGTTTTTTATTATTTTTGCGTATATTGTACAATTCAAGTTTGGGGGGGAGATACCGAGCTTCATAAAGATCAATTCTGGTAGTATTGGCAAGTTGGTAACTATTTCTATCTCTATATGTGTTTATATGTGTTGACCCAAGGTTTTTCACCATGTGTAAACATGATATTTTGATGATAACAAACCATTGAATGTGGTGAACTTAATATCTACTTGAGTTGTGCTTAATAGGCTGTTGATTCAAGATAAAGTCAAGAGAGCTAGTGGATCCATGAGAAGATCAAACAAAGGTGCTTAGAGCTCAAAATCTATTGAAGACAAGGATAAAGATATCAACCCAAAAGTTTAAAGAAATTGAAGAGCAAAGAAATGGGTAAAGTAGGCTTGGGTGAGTCATAGATTAATTGTAAAGTTATTTTTTAAATAACTTACTTGAAAGCTCAACTCTTAACCATATAGCATATAGGACCATACATATAATTCACAAGTCCTTGCATCATTAGCATTAGACTATGAACATCATTTAGTCTTTGCTAAAGTTGAGTTACTTCAAGCTTTCATAAGTTATGGAAGAACTCAACAAATATGTTGTCCTAGAACCATTAACTTAACTCATATCACCTGAAATGGATTCTAAATGCATATTAAAGCTTTGAACAAAATTTTTAAACCATGAAAAGCTTTGTCTAATATTGAGAATTTGTTTAAATTGAAAAATTATTTTATGATCTAAATATTTACTCTAGGCATGACAAGGACCTTAATAAGTCTCTAAGACATCCTAGAAGTGTGTCTAAGTCATTTCGGAAAAATCCCAAAAGATTTCACGAAAAACCATCAAGTGGGTTAGAAGTTCAAAATTAAGTGTCAAATTCAAATGACCATATCTCACTCAACAATGGGTTAAATGGAGTGATTCAAAAGCCTAAACTCAAGCTCTTGAAGTCATATTTCCAAAATACTAAAGAACACCTTCATCTGAGTTATGAAACTCCAGTTATGACCAAAAGAGTGAGTTGCATCAAAATGGGCTGAACAGCCTAGTCGACTGGGTTAACCACCCAGTCGACTTCCTGTTGACCCAGTTGACTGGGCCAAGAAGGCCAGTCGACTGGTTGAGTCAGAGAGCTAAAAATAAATTTCGGAATGAATTTTTGAAAATCCAGTCGACTGCCCCAAAACACCCAATCGACTGCCTCATCCTGGATTTGAATTCTAATGGCTAGTTTCGAATCCAAAGTGTTCCAAAACTTCCCAAATCACCCCCAAACGGCTATATTGTGTTCCCATGCTATATATATGACATACATGAGCCAAAAATGTGTAATAAGAAGGAGAGAAGAGTATGAGTGAAAATCTACCACTTTGGGCAAAATAGTTGAAATTATTTTTGAGTAGAAATCTCTTCTATAGGAATCACCATGAGCATCATTCATATCATCCTCTTGTGATTCATTCTTAATACTTGAGTTGAGATTTTCATTTGATTATTTCATCTATAACTCTAAGTATGTGAGGAAGTGAGCTTTGAATTTCAATATCTATCTATTGAGAGATATTGTTGTACCACTCAAATGTAAAATTCTTATTCTTTGTGAGTGAAAGACCAAGAGGTTATCTTGGCATGGGATGGGCTTGTTGAAGCTTTGTAAAGGTTTTTCTCTACCTTAAAAAGAGAGGATTAGGTTGTCTCTCCACTCGCAAGAGTGAGCAAGGTTGGCTCTTCACCCAAAAGAAGGAGCATGTAAGGGTTTGTTATTCACCCGGAAAGAAGGAAGCATGTAAGTGTTTGTTTTTCCCCGAAAAGAAAAGCACTATAGTGGAATCCTTGAGAGGTTTTCTCAAGGCATGGACGTAGACCAAAGATTTGGTTAAACCATGTAAAAATCTCGGTGTCCTTGGTTTGCATTTTCTCTAACCCTTATCTCTTTACTTTAAAAGCAATTGTCATTTAAAATCTTGAGTTTTATATATCAATGCTATGAAATTGCTTGTGTTTGTGTATTAATGAAGAGGTTAGGAAAATGCATAGTTGAGGAAATTGAATTATGATTTTGGTTAAATATTGTGTAGATTATAATTTATCTACTTCCTTATTTATCTATAATCTAAGTGCATACCAAGTGTTTGATAGAATTTATTTTCAACGCACCATAGCATAAAATATTCATATGCACCCCAAGGGTTTGACACAATGCACATTCAACACAACCTTTTTATGTCTAATAGCACTTTATACATTAAATCTATATATATAAGAAAAGTGTTTTACATTGTTAGTTGAATAACATATTCACTTGGTTAATTGAATTGTTCCACTTCTACATGAATAAATGATGCATGTATTTAATTATGTAAATTAATATTGCATGATTACAAGTATGAAATGTGAAAGTCACTTAAGAGATTATCTAAATCAGTAAGTGTTTGAAAAGAGCCTAATGAAGTGTAATTTTGATAAAATAAAGTCAAACCGGAAAAAGTCTCAAAGTTTGTCATTGACCCTATTCACACCCCCCCCCCCCCTATAAGTCTCAATATATCGCCAATAATATGATTGACCATGAGGACATGGTCTGGTTTAAGTTTGGGGAGGAAGAAATAATTACTTAGCTTAGCATATATAAAAGGGTTTGGATTTTTTTTAAAAATGTTGAAAATATTGAAATTTTTTTGAAAAAGTTCTTCATTCAAAATATGCAATTGAATTGAGATATGAGTTGATTATGAATATGATTATAATTAGTGAAGTGGTTTGTTATGCAATTACCCCGCTCATGATAAATAATGGTTTGATTAGGTTAATTTAAAGTAGTGGTCAACATAGGTGAGTAAATAAGTGAAATTGAAACCGAGAAGGATAGTTTGACCTATAAAGCACTTGCAGACGATCTCTATGGAAACATTAATTCACCTATGACTATGTAGTTGAAAAAATAGTTTTGTTCTAGAAAGAAAAAAATAATGCAAGGGGAGAAAGGGAGTAGTATGAGAAGAAAAATAAAAAATTTATTAGAAAATGCAAAAAGTAGTCCTTCAACGTGAGTAAACGGGTTTCTTACCACAAAGTAGTGAGTGTTCGCTTAAAAAGGGGAGGAGGCCAATGAGAAAAGCAAAGGAAGAAGCTCGAGCCTCGTTAGTCGGGATTAAAAGTCTCCGCTAGAAAGTTCGAAACTTAGAAAAAAAAGAAAAAAATAGAGGAAGAATAAATAGAAATAGAAAATTTATCATATCAAATCTTGATCAATAAAGTAGGAGAAGGAAGATTAGTCTACCATAGAGAGAGTTCACAAAAACACGCGAAACTATATAGATTGGATGTAGAAATTAGTAAGTTTATTTCACCATTGTGGGAACCACATGTGAAGATTAATTTGAGAAAATTGTTATTCTTGAGTAAGTGGGAATAATTTGTATGCATGCTATCTTTTGCGAAGTTATATCATTGTATAATTAATGAGTATGCATATTCATGAACATATGAGAATGAAGGATGAAAGAATTTATGGGTAGCATATTAAACCCTCACGAGACTTCACTCGGCCACTAGGGAAACCTATGAGTTTAAAAGGCTTATTACACGTGCTAAATGTAATCGTACACCTTCACGAAAGAAAATGTTCAGTTTAGTTAGTTTGTTAATATTATTTTCTTTGTTTGTATAAAATAAATACAGTCATCACAATTTTTTAAAATAAAATTCTTCTTATGAGTTGATAGCTAAAGGACTGGCAATATCTAATTTTGGGGGTGTGTTGGGAGCCGAATGTTGTACGTTCAAGGCCCCTAATTAGCCATTGTTAGTCTATGCATATCATTATCTTGATATTTTTATCTGGTTTGCGTGTTTAAGAGATTTTAGGTTCAAGTTATGTAAAGTGAGCTAATTTCGGGGAAATAACCAGAATACGAGCTCTAAACCCATCAAGAACCAAAACCAAGGGTTCAAGGACCAAGAACAAGCTAAACATCAGTTTAGGAGTCAATACGAATAAAGTGAAGCGAAATCAAAACAGGCAAAAAAGGAGAAACACCATCATAACTCGAAATCTCGAGTATTTTCCCAAGATTTTGAGTCTGGGCGCCTGTGGCCTCACTGGCAAGAAAGTGGCTAAAACCACCAGAACGTTTTGAAGAAATTTGTACCTCGATATTTCGAAGGCTTTACCGAGATCTCGAGTATGTTGAACTTCGAAATCTCGAGCTTTTAACTTTGACCGCTACTGAAAAATCTATTGGGACCCACCACGACTTTGGACGACTTAAAGGTTATTCCAAGCTATCTTTGGTTAACCTATATTCATCATATTTTATGTCTTTTCTCGACCCGCGACACACAAGAAAAAATTATAACTTAATCACGAAAAAACCTCTCTCATTCCTCTATAAAAAAGAGGGTTGGGGTTAGAAGTTGAGAGGTTTTAGAATTGGAGGTTCGGAGTTCAAGAAGATACAATAGAACAAAATACACCGGAAGACAAGCATATAGTGACATTGTGCGCTGTTGACGGTATCCAAAAGAAAAGATCCGAAGCTACCGTGGAAGTGGTGTCTACATCAACGATGGAGTTCACCACCACCATGAGCGACTAAACCAGAATCTAGGATTTTTGACAAAACTCTAGCCAAGTAATGTAGATGTTATTTATTTTTATTATAACAATGGAAAATTGGAGACCTCGTATGTGATGATTGTGTGGATTGAGTGAACAAATTAGATTCTATATAAGATTTTATATTTATTCTATGTCTTGTCTTAGCTTAAATGAATATTCTATCTTGCACACCATATAGACCTGTCAATGGATCGGATTCGGATCGGATCAGTTAAATCCAAATCCAATTTGTTAAGAAATCGGATTATCGGATTCGGATCCTAATCGGGTTATCGGATTTTATTTTCAATCCATATCCGGTTAATATCGGATTCAGATCGGATTCGGATCATAATCGGATTATTGATAAGTCTATTGATAAGGATGACAAAAACTCCCAATCCGCGATCCGAATCCGATAATTCGACAGATTTTCACTTAATTATTTCATATTCGGATTTCTTCATTATAGACTATCTGATCCGAATATTTAATTAAAAAAATACAAAAATCAATAAATACTAAAACACTAAAATTATTCACACTTTTAATAATTGTATTTATGATCAATCATTATTAATAAATAATAAAATAATTAACAACTAACATTTATATACATGTACAATATTAAATATATACACATATATATAAATATATATGTATATTTTATCGGATCGGATTAGGCTAATCCAAATCCAATTTGGTAAGGAATCGGATTATCGGATTCGGATCATATTCGAATTATCGGATTTTTTTTGCAATCCAAATCCGACTAATCGGATCGGATTCGGATCGGATTCGGATCAAAATACAATCCATTGACAGGTCTAACACCATATTTCTCTTCAGGGCTAGAACTCTAACATTAAAATTATGGTTATCCCATAATGGTACTTAATGAACATTAATATCTAGGTTTGGATAGTTAATGCTAAGGAGAGGTAATAAATGCATGTTTAGTTTAATTTAGCGTTTCGTAGGAGTAGTTTAGAGTAGCGTAGTATGCATGCACAAGTTATGCTTATTCCGAAGATAGATTGTAGCCAAGTTGGATGGATTGTATCCTTTTAGGGATTAGGATATGCTAGTAACGACTTTGACCTGATTCACATGCGCAGGATCGCCCTTTTACAATGAATTAAACATATGTTTATGTTATAAGGTTAGTGATGGCGTCAGAAGTACCCTAGACTCTCTATCTATTGATTTCCAACCAAATTATCCAATTTCATTATTTGTCAAAGTAGTTATAGAAAACAAAGCAAATCAAACTATACATTCATAATTCAATTAGAGTGATTCAAAGGAGAACAAAATACGACTTAGTCCCGTGGATTCGATAACCCTATCATAAGTATACCATACTACAATACGATTCATGCACTTGCGATAAGTAAAACACCTTGCTCGCATAAGGTCCCTGTCTTAACCGTTATTATTACGGCCCCATGGGTGATAACAGTAAGTCCTAACTTCATAGAGCCTGTACAAATTCTTTGATTCATAGTGCATCGATACCAAAGTGTATCCGTGGTTTGTTATCCGTGTTTTTCCAAGGTTTTTCATGTAAAAATATTAGTGTCTTCTCTGCTTTATTTTCTCCACTTATATTTTTATTGCGTGGATTATCTTGCTAAATAATTGGATTAAAATTAACTATTCCGCAATTAAATTTTTAATTTGTCAGCAAATTCATAAAAATCCTATTCACCCCCCCCCCCCCCCCCCCCTCCATCCTCTAGGCTTAGTTTACCGTCTCCTAGGTAATTTCACCTTTGTTGGCCACATATTGACACCTAGAGGGGGGTGAATAGGGTCAATGACAAACTTTAAGACTTTTTCAGTTTAACTTTATTTTATCAAAATTACACTTCATTAAGCTCTTTTCGAACACTTAGTGATTTAAATAATTTCTTAAGTTACATTCACATTTCATGCTTGTAATCATGAACAATGAATTACACTACCAAATACATGCATAATGGATTCAAGTAGAATGAGAACTAATTCAAGCATCCAAGTGTGCAATTCAACTAAATATGTATAAGCACTTTTCTCACATATATTTAGACATAATGCAAAGTGATATTTATCATAAAGAATACTTTAAAGACTTTATAAAAATTAATTAAACATTTAGTGCAAATAAACTCTTAAAGAGAATGATATGTTGAATATGAATTTTTGTCAAACACTTGGGATGTGTATGAACTTTCAATGCTTATAGTTTGTGGAAGAGTCTTTTTATCACACACTTGGGGCCTGTTTGGTAGAGTTGTGTTTGTGTTTGTGTTGAAATAAACAAAAAACACGTTTTTTGTTTTTTTGTTTATTCATCCAAAAACATAAGTATGTTTGGTAGGGATGTTTTTTGGGTTGAAATTGAAAAATTAAAAATCAATAATTAAAAATTAATAATATAAATAATAAATAAAATATAATATAATAATAATAAAAAATGAATACAATAATAATAAATAAATATAATAATAAAATAAATGGACTAAATAATAAATAATAATAATAAATTAATAAAATAAATAATAAATTACATAAAACATATTTAAAAATATAATAAAAATAATAAATAATAAACAAAATGAAATAAATAATAAATAAATGTAATAATAAATAATAAGTAAATATAATAACAAATAAATAATTCATAATAATAATAAAAAATGAGTATAATAATAATAAATTAATATTAAATTAATAAAATATATTTTTAAATAATTAAAAATGAATAAATAATTTATAAATAAATTGAATTAATAATGAAATAATAATAAATAAATAAATATAATATATTTATAAATTAATATATAAATTCATAAATAATAATTTAATAATATAAATAATAAATATAATATAATAATAATAATCAATGCATACAATAATAATAAATAAATATAATAATAAAAAATGGACTAAATAATAAATAATAATATTAAATTAATAAAATAAATAATAAATTACATAAAACATATTTAAACATATAATAAAAATAATAAATAAAAAAAAAATGAAATAAATAATAATAAAAAATAAATATAATAATAAATAATAAATAAATATAATAATAAAGAATAAGGAAATATAATAACAAATAAATACTTCATAATAATAATAAAAAATGAGTATAATAATAATAAATTAATATTAAATTAATCAAATATATTTTTAAATAATTAAAAATGAATAAATAATTTATAAATTAAATGAATTAAATAATGAAATAATAATAAATAAATAAATATAATATATTTATAAATTAATATATAAATTAATAAATAATAATTTAATAATATAAATAATAAAATAATAAAATATATTATAAAGTGAAGAAAGTGTAAGTGAGAAACACCCCAATAAACACCAAATTCATATTTATTGGAATATGCCTAAAATTTGCCTAAGTGAAAAAGTATTTTTTTAACACATATATCCCAAAAACACTAACCAAACAAGTTTATAAACACAAAACACATAAACAGACACAAGAACACTACTACCAAACAGGCCCTTGGTGTGCACATTGATCATGGCTAAGTAAATGAAGTATAGGAAATGTAATCTAAGCCATGTTCTATTAAGTTCATAATCTAATCAACCACAATTAAGCATTTTACTATCCTCTTTATGACATCACAAGCAATAATAACATTCATATGTAAAGCTCAATAATGTAGATAAAATTGCTTGTACAATAAAAAGGAATATGGATTTTGTCAAGCACATGGAATTAATATAAACCTTCAAGGCATTGGTTTATTGAAGTAAAATTTTATTTAAACACATGTTGTGTAACAAGATTTAGCAAAATTAATGAGATGATAGTCTAAGCTATAATTCAATCAAGCTCACAATCCAATCAACTACTTCAACTAACATTTTTTCATACTCCTTATAAATTTAAAACCACAAACAATTTCATAGCATGACATCAATATGAAGTTCAAGATTGTAAATGACAATTGCTTATAAGGTAAAGAGATTAAGGGATAGAGAAAATGCAAACCAAGACACCAAGATTAAACATGGTTCAACCAAACATTTTATCCTATGGTGTGTTGAAGATAAGTTATATCAATTCACTTCAACTATTCATTTTCCTAACCTCTTCATTAATTACACAAACACAAACAATTTCATAGCATTGATATATAAATATCAAGATTGAAAATGACAATTGCTTTTAAAGTAAAGAGATAAGGGTTAGAGAAAATGCACACCATAGACACCAAGATTTTTACATGGTTCAACCAAATCTTTGGTCTACATCCATGCCTTGAGAAAACCTCTCAAGGATTCCACTATCGTGCTTTTCTTGCGGGTGAAAACCAAATCCTTACATGCTCCTTCTTGTGGGTGAAGAGCCGACCTTGCTCACTCTTGCGGGTGGAGAGCCAACCTTCGAACACTCTTGCTTCCGGGTGAAGAGCCGACATTTGCTCATTCTTGCGGGTGGAAAGCCAACCTAATCCTCTCTTTTTAAGGTAGAGAAAAACCTTTACATAACTTCAACAAGCCCATCCCATGCCAAGACAACTTGTTGGTCTTTCACTCACAAAGAATAAGAATGGAATTTGAGTGTACAACATTTTCTTTCAATAGATAAATATAGAAATTCAAAGCTCACTTCCTCACATACTTAGAGTCATGTATGAAATACTCAATTGAAAAGCTCAACTCAATATGTAGATGAATGAATTACAAGAAGATGATATGAGTGATGCACAATGGTGTGATTCCTATAGGAGAGTTTTCTACCCAAATACAAATTCAAAAATGAAGCACAAATGGTAGATTTCTTTCATACTCATATCCCTCTCTTCTTTTTAACCCTCTTTTGGCTCATATATGGCATATATATAGAGTAGGAAATAATTATAGCCGTTTGGGGGTGTTTTGGGTAGTTTAGGAAAAGTTTGAACTCTAAACTAGCTGTTACAATTCAAAATTAGGACCTTATAGTCGACTAAGGACATTGGGTAGTCGACTAAGGCTTCAAAAATCAATTTCGTAGCTTTTTTTGTAACTTTCGACTTGGTTCAGTAGTCTACCCTTTTGGCTTAGTCGACTAAAGCACCCTGTAGTCGACTAGGAGGTTTTACCTAGTCGACTAAGAGGTTTTACCTAGTCAACTCGGCGGTTTGACCCAGTTTCAACGCAGTTCACTCTTTTGGTCATAACTCGAGTTTCGTTCATTGGATTGAGGCGTTATTTAGCTTTTTGGAAATAGGACTTCAAGATCTTGATTTTAGGATTTTGAATCACTCCATTTAACCCATTTTTGAGTACGATATGGTCGTTTGAATGTGACACTTCATTTTGAACAATTAACTCCCTTGACGGTTTTTCATGAAATCTTTTGGGATTTTTCCGAAATGACTTAGACACATTCCTAGGATGTCTTAGAGACTTAATAAGATCCTTGACATGCCTAAAGTCAATATTGAGATCATAAAATGTTTTTCCAATTTAAACAATTTCTCAATATTAGACAAAAGTTTTTCAAGGTTTAACAATTTTGTTCAAAGCTTTAATATGCATCTAGAATCCATTTCAAGTGATATGAACTAAGTTAATGGTTCTAGGACAACATCTTTGTTAGTTCTTCCATAGATTATGAAATCTTGAACTAACTTAACTTTAGCAAAGACTATACATAAAAATGTGTCTTCAATAATGTGCGTAGTCTATTGCTAATGATGCAAGGACTCAAAAATGATATGCATGGTCCTATATGATATATGATCAAGAGTTGAGCTTTCAAATAAGTTATTTCAAAAATAACTTTACAATAAGTCTAGCACTCATCCAAGCCTATTTACCCAATTCTTTTATCTTCAATTTTTTTAAGCTTTGGGTTGATGTCTCCATCCTTGTCTCCAATGTATTTTGAGCTCTAAGTACCTTTGTTTTATCGTCTCATGTATTCACTAGCTCTCTTGAGTTTATCTTGAATCAACAACCTATTAAGCATAACTCAAGTAGACATTAAATTCACCACATTCAATGGTTTGTTATCATCAAAATGTCATGTTTACCCATGGTAAAAAACCTTGGGTCAACAACCTTTATTTCCAAATGTGATATACGTAAATTACCAAGGCTAGTTTCCACACAAGAATTCTATTTTTCTTTAGCCTTTTCTTCCAATTAAACGAGGCCTATACTGTAACACCCCGTGTTACTTTCTCTTTTTACTGAAATTAATTCTAATTTAATTTCGGTAATGACGTCACTTGTTATTGACGTATTGTTTATTCTTGGTATTTGATACCTGTAAAAAAACAATTTCGTTTAGTTTCAAAGGCGACTGTATGACTTTACAATTTCTCCTTGACGACTACGCGAATTCTTATTTTCGACTACACGATATCGTTTCGATTATTTCGGTTACGGTATTAGTATTTTTACGGAACCGGTGTGAAGCGTATTAATTTACTTTCTCGGTGTTCCGGTTGTTGGGTTCCTAAACCGGTATATTTCTTTCGGACTAATTTGGTTATTTGGCGTCCTGTGGACTTACGGGTTGACTCAATATTAATTGGAGGCTTCCGGTAATTGTTGAGATTTATTATATATATATATATATTTAATTATATATATGTATAAAATGAAGTGGGGTTATTTCGCAATTATGGAAGTTTTGAGGGTTAATTGTGTAATTATAGCATATATATGTATATGCTTATATACGCAACAACCACAGATCTGTAGCTTCTCTTCTCCTTCTCCTACACGATACACAGACCTGCTACTCTTCCTCCTCTCCTTCACACGGACTTCGTCTTCTCCATGGGCGGCGGCCACCATGGTCGCCGGCGAGAGGGTGAGAGAGAGAGAGTCGGCAGAGGGAGAATGAGTCGTGGCTGGACACGGGCGGCAGCCGGGTGGAAGCGGACGGCGACGGCGACTGGAGCGGAAGCCGCTGGTTGCGGCTTCGGCAATGGCGACTTGGCGGCGTTGAGGTGCAGCTCTGGTGACGCAACAGCAGCTGGTCGCGCACTGTAGCAGTTCGCGCTACATGGCCATTTTCGGCCAGAAACTTCGTGATTTTATTTGGGCGACTTCCCGAGCTTCGATTGAGCTGATTTTCGGAGGGTAGATGCGTCTTGGTGTCAGGTACGGCGTGTAAAAATTTCGTAATTTTTCGTTGAACGGTTTGTCGGGAAATTCGATTTGAAGTTTCGAATTTTCGTTTGGGGCATTTTAGATTTAACCCAATTAATTAACCAAATATTAATGGGCTTCGTATATATAGTATAGGTTGTCGAGACAGACATTTTGATAGATTCGAAATATTTTTCGAACGATTTTGGTCGGTGGGCTTCGTGTTCGGGGGCCGGTACTGTGCTGTTTCGGACTGTTCGGTAACGTATAATTAGGTGGGAAATTATATTTCTCACTCTGCATTATTGAAGTAGTTTAGGGATGCAAAACCCTTATTTAATTTAATATATATATATTAAATCGTTAATTTAAATATCTATAATTCGTTTAGAATCGGAATTGAGCTTAGGAATTAATTTAAGAAAATTAATTAAATTATCTCCTATGTAATTAAATATATTCCTAATTGAATTGAATAGGAATAGGCGGCTTAGAAATTCCCTTGAGAATTAAATGAGTTAGTAGAGATTCGTGAAAACTTAGACGTTGTGCTAGGTTCCCTTTGCGATACGTGAATTAATTGCATTAATGTATTTTAAAGGCATGATAAGGGAATTTGAAATATTTTCTAAAGAATTAAAGAAAATATATATTTGAGAACATGAATTATATATGAAATTATTTTCATATAGTTTAATTGCTTTATGGTATTTTAAAAGCATGTTGAAAAGAGATTTTGAGACTTATATTACCATGTGGGTATTTTTATAAATATGATGCATGACATATTTATATTGAGATATGATTTGATTGTACACCATGTTGTGTGAGCACATGGGTGTGGGTGCACGTAGTGCACGGGTTTCACCATTTGCAGAGAAAGGTCTTTTGGTGTGGTTTACCTCATTTTGTGTGGTATATGAGAGGGTTTGTGTCGGATCATCACAACAACTGGCCAGGAGGTATCACGCCTACGGAACTAAAAAGCCGGCAAATGTGAGTTAAGAGTCCGGGTGGAGGCTTATGTTCTTGACTCAAGGGTAGTCATGGCGTACGGAGTTGCAAGCTGGGCTCTCGTACAACCGCCTTCCCTGTTGAAGTGATAGAGAGAAAAATCACTTGGGAAGGGTCGGTGTGGTAACTCTACACTATGATGAGTGGACAGAGTTTGTATCCGTTGCCCTTGGGAAGGGTGTGTTGTGCGTGAGTATCACGGGGAGTGTTGAGTCACATTACACTGCATGTTATTTATGTGATCTCATTTAACATGTATATGTGTTATATTACATGTGTTGTTGGAGCATGTTATTTATGAATATTGTAAATTAAATTCACATTTTATAAATGCTCAGTTGAAAATGAATAATGTGAAACGAGACTTTAAATGAGAAAATCATTATAGTATAAATGAAACATATAATCTTTATACTTGTGTTATATGCTTTTATGCCTTTGAGTGAGGTTAAGTGTATTGACGTAGTAATCTCTGTGAGTAGTTGAGGCTAGTGGTGGATTGTGGAGTTGATTTTGATTTGTGGCCTTAGAGAGGACTGTTAATTGTTTTGTGGTTGTAGTTAGTTGTGTGATATCTTTAGAGATTTGAGGTCAGTGATTGACTTAGTATCAATTGTGATTGAGGCCTTGGATAAGGTGGTTGATGTGATTGTGGTCTTAGTGGATGTGGTAGTATAGACCTTTAAGTGTTTTTCATTCTTTTGAGGAATGGGTAGAGGTTATGATTGAAGTGATTTCATTAAGTACTTAGGGTACTGTAGCGTGGTTTCTAGTGCTTAGTTCATTCCCCTAAGCATTTCTTGTACAGTGTTTGTACACTAGTACGTGGCCTTTGGCTTACATGTCATTCCTTGACTCGTTGGTTACGGCGTGGTGCCGAACCTCTTCCATGTGTTGTCGTTTGGTTTCGTGAGGTTGGGAACGGATAGTTGTGTTCCGTGAACCCAATGTAGTACTCTTCCTTTACTGTCCTCTCGGACATTATAGGAATCCATAGAGTTGTGTTTTCTCTTATTGGCTGTCATTTCGAAAACGGTGTTTCCTAAGTTTTGAAGTAAACTCTTGTATTTAAAAGGAAAAACCCGTTTTCGCCTACCCCCGTATAAATGAAAAGTTTTAATACTTATAAAATGATCTTGAGATCTTCTTTGAAATGATTTTCAACTTGTAAAAGCCAGTGATGGCAACTGACGGAGACCGGGGGCAAGACGGTCATTTCTACTGTGTGATTTTCTAAAAGAAAACTATTTTATTACTTTTCTTGGGATTCTGAGGTTACGAGACTTCTTTCTCAAAACCTCGACTTGTAGAGTTTTGAAAGGTGTTCCATTGTTTCACCTTTGCTTCCGATCATTTTTAAGTCTCGGTTTTGAGGCTTGTCGTTGTTCAGTGCACACATATAGTGTTGCCTTTCTCTTTTCTGGGTTGTTGGTTTCACCACCTAGGTGATATGAGTTCTTCTTACGTTAGGGGCATGGATACCAAAAGGATTGGTTCGAGTTTGAAAACCTTTTTCTTAAAAACTATTGAATCTCTGGGATTCATCTTTTTATTACTTCCACTCTCGGCCATTCGTTTTTGGTTTCCTTGTTCCCTCTTGGTATTCTTTCCTTGTTCACTGGTGGCATCTTAACCTTGACATCGTTGTCTTGGTTATCTGTTGGTTAGCATTGGGAACTCTTTTCCTTTGCTTCGTTTTGGTGACCCTTAGGTGGTCGTTCTTGTGAGTTGAGGTCTTGTACTCTTAGTGAATTGATCGGGTGGTTTTGTAGCTTATAGTGCAAGTGTTAGTGATTGATTTATCATGTTGGTGACTTATTGACTTGTTGGAGATAGCATTGAGGTTTTCGCATAGTGAGATGATGGGGTGATCCCATCCTTGAGGTACAGACTTACTCTAGGAGAGGGATGAGATTTGTTATATATATATATTGTGAATATATATATATATATTGATTATGGTTGTGTTAGTACGCAATGACGTGGGTGTTTTCCTTCCTGTGTTATCGGGGTGTAGGATTTGAGCATTCCTTGGTACTATTGGTGGATTTTGTTTCCTTGTGGATATTAGAGGTGAGGTGATCTCCTCGGTTGAATCTTCTGAATTGTGTTGTGAGTAATTGGATATTTGTTAGACTGGACCTTAGTATCGTGTACCTAGTGTACGTTGGTGAGAGTAGTGTAGACTACTGGTGTTGGTTCCTTGGAGTACGAGTTTTAGAGACTCATGTTGTGTATTTATATATATATATACGTGTAGATATATATATATATATATATATATATTCCCTATATACTTATGTCTACTCGTTTACGATAGTATATGAGCGTGTGACTTGGGTTTGCGTGGATGGGACTAGTTGGGCTATATTTATATCTTATTAGACGGTTTAGCTTTACCTAAACTATCAGAGGATGTGGTAGTTAAGATATCTTTTCCCACTGAGCTTATTTGCTCACAGGGGAATTTCATTCGCCCCCTGGTATTCCACGCCAGGTTGCAGGAAATATACGGCTATGAGCAGGATGCAGTGCAACGGCAGCTTTCTTTTGTCTCCTTGTTACAGGTTTTGGAGTTGCGTTGGGTGATGCGGTTACGGTTGCAGCACGACTGGGTTTGGGGACGATAGGTATCCGCTTTCAGTTTCTCTACCCATTGTTATGGGATTGTTATGTATTTTCTTTTGGGAGCCAGTCTGTTGGCATATCCCTGCTGATGTATCTTTTGTTTTTCTGTCTTTATTCTTTCAGGATGTATTGTATCTATTCCGCACAGTTAGGTGCTCTTCTGTATTTTTATTCGAGCATTTGTGGCTCTGTTGATGTTAGAGGGTTTGGAGGGGTTTTGGTTCCTTTCCACTACCTCAGCCCTATTAGGATTGATGAATGTGGGGCTTGGAAGCCATTGTGATTATTGAATTGCTATTGGCAGGTTCTTGTGTTGTGGTTGTTGTCCGGATGTTCCATTTACAAATGGAACTCTGCCGGATTTTTGTTAGATTCCGCTGCTTAGTTTATTATCCATTTGGGTATGAAATATACCATATCTATCATTAACCCATTTGTTTTCACGGTTAATGATGTCTTAGTTGGTCATTCATATTAAGGATAACATCTTGGATTCCTTGGATGTCCCTGTTCGGGGGTCTTAGGAATTTAGGAGAGTGTCAGTTGGTATTGGAGGATGTTAGTGAATTTCTAGCATTCTACTTGACATGGAGTATATTTTTATTGTTATTCCATGTGTCTCTTCGTTGTTGTTAACTCTAGTAGTCGTTTGACTAGCGTCATCCCTTGGTGATTCGCTGATTCTCTAGATTTGAGTTTCGGGAATCTTAGGGGCGTGACAGCGTGGTATCAGATCATTTTACCCTTTCGTGGGTATTTGATGATTGAATGTCATTGGTTCTCGTTTCTTTTTACTTCCGCATTCACTCCCTTAGCTCTTAGGCTCGGGTTTCGGAGTCCTAGGAATTCGGGGCGTGACATATACGATAAACATTTTCCAGGTGTTTGGACTGGTGTACAAATCACATTTATCCTGGATATCTTCCCACACCCTTCTTGAGTATGGACACAAGTGGAATAGATAATTTTTGGGGATCCAAAAGTCCGATCGACGATCCGATAAAAGGGATCAATAAGTAATTTTTGGGGCCCACATCCCCTGTGTGGGGATTCAGGACCCCTGTGCTTGGATTATGGTCGATCGGGTCTAAGGAACATGTATGATAGTGAAAATCAAGATTGTAGGAAAAAACAACACACGAATCGGAGTTCAGATAAGAAAGATCACACCCAGGAGTCAAAACCCTAAAAGTGACTTTAAGCAGTTCAACGGTGGGTCTGTGTGATTAGTCATCAGAGAGCAATCCCCGGGGGTTAAATCTTTTAAGAGACTCATCGGAGAAGACAAATCGCAAATCCAACGGTCGGATTGGGAGATATCGCAAAGTCAAACTTCGCGGTTTCCCGGTCAACTATAGTCAAAGGGTGTACGTTGACTACCTCCCAGAGTGCAATTCTGGTGTATTTTCTTCAACAAGCTTAAGGTGCTGAGAATTTGTTTCTCTGTTCCTGTGTATTTTGCCTCAACGATCTTAATTAAGGTGTTATTTTGATGATTTGTATAAATATATCATGAAGTTTACAATGCTAAAGATAGTGAAAAAGAGTCAAGTTTGACATCTAATAAGAAGATGTAAATATTACATAAAAAAATGATTATACTAGAAAAGTGAGTAAAGAATTTGGATGGATGACAATTATAATTGAAAAAAGAGTTGTGGCCACAACTGGTGCCATCTTTTTTTTTACATCTTGCTGGTAATATTATAGAGTAATGTATAGATATGTGTGTAACAATATTGGTTTGACGGATGATTGATCGGTTCAAGTTATGTGAAATAAAAGTGTTTAAAATGAAGAATTAAAACGATCTAGTTTTACCTCTCAGTCGCAAGTACGCGAGTAGTATATTGTATAGTTGGGTAAAAAGGATATCGAACCACAGAGATCAAAGTCGTATTTCAAATAAACGTAAAGTAGCAAATTGAATTATATTAATAACGTGCTTTTGATTGATTTGTTTTATAAACTATTAAACATAAAATAAATAAAAAGATAGTTGTTTTGGTTTAAATCAAGATAAACAAGTCTAGGATTTTGTTCCCACTCCACAACTAGTCTTGTAATATAGTCCTTTAATCTTATTATTGTAAGAGGGAGATACATCTTATATGAATCAGATTAGTAACGCTACAAGCAGATATCTAATTCCCAAAGAGATACAATCGGTCCAATTCGCTACAATCCATCTTCGATTAAAGTATGATTACTGTATGCATCTATACTACAACTACTCCTAAAACATGAAATTAAAAGCATGTCTATATCATCTTCTCTTATCATGGATTATGGAAACCTAAGACTTTATCATGCCAATTAAGAACCATTATGTAGAAACCATTATTAAATCTTCGGGGTTCCAGCCCTAGCAATAAAACATAGTTGTTCAAGATTAATTATTAATTTAATCTAAGACAAAAAGATAATTAACAAAGAATCTTATTTAGATTATATGTTCAGTCTCTCACTACATAATCATCATATAAGTGCTTTTTAGCTTCCCCTCTTTGCAATAAAATCAATTAAAGTTCTACATTACTCGACTAGGGTTTCATTGGAAACCCCCGATTAGCCGCTCATGGGAGGAAAAGACTGCATCATTGATGCAACAATTATCTTTATGATTGGTTGGTTGGTTTTTGAGTTCTTGAGGAGAATAGTCTCTCTAAAGAGAGACTTTGTATTCAATTCTCTGTATTCTGTGTATTTGTCTTCATGAAGTCTTCACATATTTATAGACAAAAGTTGGTGTAATTATGGCATGTCTTTGCTTGCACTCCAAGAAAACTTTGTGTGAGGACCAAGTAAAAGCTGTGAACGGACCAATCTGTCCCTCAATATGCTTGCACAAGGAGCCAGAATTTGCCAGTACAATTTCGCACGAATTCCAATATTGGCGTGGCCAATCGATCAAGGATTCCACCGATCGATCGGCGGTCCCTGAATTTTAATATTTAATTATTCTTTGATTTTATGTTTTGGTCGTTTGTACTCTGCTTCGCTGACTTATACTTTGCTTTAAACTGAATATTTTTCTATTTTAAATGTCATTCCGGATCAGGCATATTTGCTAAAATCCTGGAATTAACTCAAATTTGCATTAAAGCCCCTGAAACATGCTTAAACACGTAACTTGGATAAAAATATCTTATTAATTAATTAAAGAAACTAACAAATGGTTAATTAACGAATATTCTGGTCTCATCAATGATCAAATAATAAGTTGAAAAAGATAGTTTACATGTTGTGGTTTCAACCCCATTTTAGTGGATGGGGTTGAAACCCATTTTTTTAAATCACCAATAATGATAACCCGACTTTGCACTAGAACATAACTAATTTAAAAGTTTAATGGGTAATAACAAGTTACTAATAAGTGATTGCTTAATATTGATAATATTATCAATACTCCTTCTAGGATGTTCAGAGTAGACTGCTACTTATTGAGGATGAGTTATATCCAAGTTAAAAAATAAGTTAAGTTCCTAAAGTAGATAGGACACATATTGGAACTTCTCGTATAGAACATAAGAAGTGGTGTTGCTGGCGCCGCTTCTAGCAAAGATTATTTGGGTTTACTCTTCTAAATATAAATGCAACTGGGGATGAACACATGTCCATAATAGCGCTAAAGAGAATATGAACACCTCATAGAAACTAGATGGAATCATGTGTGTGGTATCTTCGGTTTTAATTTGTACAACTATTTTTTTATTATTATTATTTTTGCTTTAATGTCGGTATTTAAAACAAAAATAATTTGTTAATCTAGGTGTCTAACCAAATAATGGGTCAATGTTTTAAATTAGAGATTGTAAAGTTTTTCTAATCCTCAATGTTGATAATACATGTCATCTATTATAACATGACCCAACTTTTAAATGATCAATAATAAATTTTTAAAATCCCCAAAGAAAATTGTCTTTTCTACATACTAAATGTTGTTTGATAAATCTATTTCATTACTTAAATTTGAACACATTTAGCACTTATTCAATCAAGTGCGTTTAATAAGGATTTGAACATCACTAAAAGATTAAGTACTTTCAATGACAATCCTCACTTAACACTAAATTAATTTACCTGAAAAATATCAAAAAAATTAAGTATCACTCAAAATCTCCTGCACTTAAATTTCAAATCTTAAATTTTTTTATATTTTAAGTTTTTTTTATCAAAGAACACCTAAGTCATATAAGACTTTTTAAAAGAGAATGGTATCACACACTATTTGACTGGACACTTTTAAATTTAATTCCACTCAAATTAGTACATAAAATAACCTTAATATCCTTTCTTAAAATAGTCTTGTATTACGCTGTTGTATCACCGACTTTTATTTGTTGCAATAATATCTGTCTAATTTTATTTACTCGTACACAAAATAACCCTAATATCTCTTCCTATTTTTACTTTAAATCAATAATATTTTATCTTACTTAAGATAATAATTATACCATCTACATTAAATATATTTGAATAAAAATATATACTCAAATGAAAAAGATGAATTTATAAATTATAACTATTTTATTTTTAGAATAATTAACTTATTATTAATTTTTTTATTTAACAACAAAATCTATTATCCTAAGTTGATTGATTTATTTTACACAAAAATAAAAAAATCTTTTACATAAAAATAATAATATCTTTTCATAAGATATATTCATGAAGAGATTACAAATAGATAATAAACACCTTAAGAAATTACTTAAACTATCATTATATTTTGAGTAATTTTTATTTAGATAACTTAAATTATTACTCAATTAATTAATTTTAAAAATATGCTTATATTTATGCAAATTTGAATGGAAATTTTATTAATATTAATATTTATAGTTTATATTAACAAGAAAATGCATTAAGTGAAATTCAATAAGAAAGAGTATTGTGGTCATTATAAAAAAAAATATTGGAATATTTTTTAGAGAACGGTGATTGTTTAAAGAGTTTATCTTACAAATTAGTTCACAATGTTATTCACAAACCTATGTATAGATCAAGATTTTTGTACCTGTGAAAATATTAGGGTTCATCAAGCATTTAAGCCCAACAAGCATCTGGGTCCAGCCCGCTAACCCAGCACAAGTGATCAAAAGCCCGAGGAGAAAGGCCCATTCAAAAGCCAATTTCTTAGATGTTCTAGAATAAACTTGGAGAATAAGTTAATGATGTGGCAAAAAAGTGAAAAATTGCTGATGTGTAGGGAATGTCGCCCTAATGGGCTCAAAGCCCAAAAAAAGTATGTATATAAACAAAAAGAAGACATCAATAAAGCATTCTATTATTGTATTGTGCATTTTTTAGCATCTACACATTGGCTCCGTCTGTGGGAAATCTCTTGATTCTAGATCTGTGATTCATCTTTACCTTCCAGATCTATGATCATCTTCCCAGCTCGATAGTTTAGTTTGTTTCTACTCATCTTAACATTCTTTTTTATGATTATCTTGTTCTTTCAACCTCCGAGCAATCATGTCGGTAACCCATTCCCAAATGTATGCTCTGACCACCGGAGATAGCCAGACAGATGGTTCTCAGACCATTGAACAGATCCTGCAACGCCTATTAGCCGCCGAGGAAGGGAGCCAAACTCTTGAGAAGCAGAACACGGAGCTTTATGGCGAGGATAGCTCTTCCACCCGCTCCCCCAGCAGCACCCATCCGTTCTCAGGACCAGGAGGATGGTGTCGGGGTAAAGGAGCATATTGAATCCTCTCATCGCTTAGGAAAGGCCCCCATCACCGATGAGGCCTTGACCCCCCAAAAGCTCTAACAGATGATGGTCGAGTTCCAGAGAAAGGATCTTAGAGATATGAGGACCCAGTCTACCGAAGATCTGGCTTTTCAGGCCTCTACTGAATTGATCCAGTCACCGTTCACTCCAGGAATAACCCGAGAGCCCTTCCCAAAGAAGTTTTTCATGCCCCTATTCACACCTTATGACGGCACTAAGGATCCCGAGGAACATGTTTATCAAATTCATTGGAAAATGACCATGTATGCCGAGAATGAGGCCTTGTTTTGTAAAGTATTTTCCATAAGTCTTGTCGATGCAGCTCTATTGTGGTTCAGAAAGCAACCACCCGGATCAATCGGTAGCTGGCAACAACTAACAAAGCTCTTTGTCTCCTAGTATTACGGGAACAAGAGACAAATGAAAACTATATCCTGCCTCTTCATGATGATTCAGTAGAAGGGAGAATCCCTGAAGAGCTTCCTATCCCGATTCAACATTGAGTCTTCTTCCATCGACAATTGTGACCAGCACTCTGTCGTTGAAGCCTTCCGAATGGCCCTGGTTCCCGGGACTAAGTTCCATCAGTCTCTGGTGAAGCGCCCACCATCAGGCATCGGGGAGCTAAACTCCAGGGCCCAAGGGTGTCTAAGGATAGAAGAGGAAGAGGTTATCAGACAGAAGAGGGTAGCCTTGGTCAGTATTGAAGCCCGATAGAAAAAGCCAGCAACTAACCGAAAGTGCCCAAGTACCTTGGGTCCTTCAGCCCCAAACCCGGTGAAGCATCCCAGGTTTGAAGACAAAGTGACTCCCCTAAGGGTCACCATTGGCAAACTTTACCAACAGACCAAATCTAGAGGAATCTTCCAACTACCATCACCGATTAGACAACCTTTGGATCAAAGGGATAAGTTGAAGCACTATGCCTTCCACAGTGATTTCGGGCCCCTCACCAATGAGTACCGAAATCTCAGGCGCCATGTGGAGCTGATGATACTTTGAGGTGAGCTCCAGGATTACATTCAAAGGGACAGACCGAGGACCGATCAGCAAGCACCCAACGCTGCTCAAAATCCTAAAAATGCGCAGCCAGTCAGAATTATCAATATGATTCTCGAGGGGGCCACCTCTAAGGAGACAGAAGTAGCCAGCTGCGTCGAGCCCAAAAAATGAGGAAAATCAACGAAGTGAGGGAAGTCCACCACAGGACAGGGGTAACACAAGTTGTTTTTTCTAATGCAGACCTTCAGGACATCCAGACCCCTCATGATGACCCACTGGTTATTACATTAATGGTAGCCAACTGCCTCATTAGGCGGGTCATGGTTAATCCAGGGAGCAGTGCAAACATCATCACCATATGGGCCTTCGAGAAACTTGAAATCAATCCAAGTAAAGTGGTGACCTCTCGAAGTCCTATTGTAGGATTCGACAGAAAGCAGGTTCAACCCATCGGGGAAGTCCAACTACCAGTATTCGCTGCTCAAAGGACCCTGCTGGAAACTTTTGTCATAGTGGATGTGAAGCCATCTTACAATTTGCTCATGGGAAGGGGATGGATCCACAGGATGCAGGGAGTACCTTCAACCCTACATCAAATGATGAGATGCATAGGCCCGAATGGATTTGACGTCATCGACATCAAAGAAGATCAGGTGGCTGCAAAGGAATGTTATGCCATTACCCTAAAAGAGATTACGAAAGAGAAAAGCCCGAAGGAGATCCTCACCGAAGATCGGGGTCTAAGTCCTAAATAGCAATTAAAGGATGGGGATTCGGATATCCCAATCATGGTCGAGCCTTTATAGCCTGTATCCATAATACTCGAAAAGCCCGAAAGAGTCACATATGCAGGTATCAACCTTACTGATTATGAATTAAAAGCACTGACCCATTTTTTGTAGAACAACTCTGATGTCTTTGCTTGGGGACACATAGATATGCCCGGTATTGATCCCGCTGTCTGCCAGCACTCCCTACATGTTGACCCTAATGTAAGGCCAATCAGGTAGAAGCAAAGGCGTATGGGAGCCCACAGGAACCAAATCATAGCATAAGAGGTATCCCGATTGCTCCAGGCCGGGTTCTTCAGGGAATTGAAGTACCTCGATTGGATTTCCAACGTCGTATTTATCCAGAAGAAGAATGGTAAGTGGAGAGTTTGTGTTGATTTTACTGACTTGAACAGGGCATGCTCGAAGGATAGCTTTCCCTTACCAAAAATTGATCAGATGGTGGATGCTACCGCTGGCTATGAGGGATTGACTTTCCTGGATGCATACTCGGGGTACAATCAGATAAAGATGAACCCGGTCGATGAAGAAAAGACATTCTTCATCACCAGAATAGGTACTTATTATTTTAGAGTCATGCGTTTCAGATTGAAAAATGCAGGTTGTACTTTCCAAAGATTGGTAAACAAGATGTTTAAAGGGGTGATGGGCACTGTGATCGAAGCTTATATCGACAACATTGTGGTAAAAAATAGAGCAAAAGGGGACCATTTGGGACATCTGCAACAAGTGTTTGATACCCTTAAGAGACATAAAATGAAACTCAACCCAAAGAAATGTTTCTCCAGCGTGTCATCTGGACAGTTCTTGGGACACATTATCGATTAAACCAGAATTCAGGCTAGCCCGACACAAGTCAAAGCCCTGATGGAAATGAAGGAACCACGAACTTATAAGGATATTCAAGTCCTGACTTGAAGAGTGGTTGCCCTTAGCAGATTCATCTTAAGACTTACCGATCGATGCAGACTGTTCTTTCAGACAATCAAGTCAAGGAAAGGTGAGGTCTGAGGTCCAGAGCAATCCATGGCCCTCTCAAGATTGAAGGAGTACATGGCCGAACCCCCAATCCTTACCACACTGAAACCTGATGAAGTCTTGTATCTCTATCTAGCAACATCCTCCATTTTAACCAGTGCAACCCTCATCAGAGAGGATGGGATCTTACAGATGCCTATTTTCTACACAAGCAAATCCTTGGCAGATGTTGAAACCTGATATAGCAGGCAAGAGAAATTGGTGTTATCACTGATAAATGCAAAACATAAACCATGCATTACTTTGAGGCACATCCAATCATTGTCCCGACCTTCACTCCTATCTGGGTCATTATGTCTAAACCTGACTTTTCTGGCATAATTTCAAAGTGGGCCATTGAATTAAGCATTTACGATATAACTTACGTACCCCGGGTCTCCATCAAGGGTCAAAAAGTTGCAGACTTCTTACTCGAGGAGGAAACTGAGGAGACCGATTAGCAGCATGAGCCAGATACTTGGAAGCTATTTGTGGATGGGTCAGCCAGTTCAAACGGGTCAGGGGTTGACTTGGACATTCAGACGCCCGATGGTACCCATCTCCATATGTCAGTGCGACTGCAGTTCCCAGCCACCAATAACGAAGCCGAGTATGAAACAATCATATATATTTTAAGGTTAGCCAAAAGCCTCCAGATCCAGGTCTTAGTAGTGCACAGTAAGTCCCAATTAGTCATCAAACAAATTAAAGGAGAATATGAGGCAAAGGATACAAAAATGGAGTCTTATCAAGCACTTGTGTTAAAAGAAACGGAGCATTTTCAAAAAATATCTTTCACTCAGATCCCGAGAAATGAGAATATTGTGGCTGACCACCTAGCCGGGCAAGCATCCTTAACTGATGAGGACCTGACCCGGGTTGTGTTAGTCAATTTCCTAGTCAGACCAAGCATCCAGGAACCCGAGAATGTAATGCTTATCCTTGGAAGCCCAGCTGGATGGATCCCATGACGGATTACCTCAGGCATGGGGCCCTCCCGGAGAATAAAGCTGAAACTCGAAAGATCCGGATGAATTCAACCCAATACTCAATCATAAGAGGGAAACTCTATCAGAAATCATTCTCAGGTCCTTATTTAAAATGCGTAACCCCCTCTGAAGCAAGGGCAGTAATAGAGGAGATCCATAACGGGTCATGCGGGAATCACTCTGGAGGAAGATCTCTAGCTCACAAAATACTCTCCCAATGATACTTCTGGCCCTATCTGTCACGGGACACCGAGGACTATATACGAAGGTGCAAGGCATGCCAAATGCATGGAGATGTTATCCATCGGTCACCAAAGTTCCTACACCCTACCGTGGTCCCTCACCCCTTTGCCCAATGAAGAATAGATATTGTGGGTCCACTACCGAAAGCAATACGATCAACATCCTATGTCCTTCTAGCTACTGACTACTTCATAAAATGGGTAGAAGCCGAATCTTATCCAGCAATTAAAAGCAGTCATGTCACCAAATTCATCTAGAGCCATATAATATGCAGATTCGGGCTACCAAGGATAATTATGATAGACAATGGGACAAACTTGGACAACTAGAGGGTAAGGGCATTCTTTGTCGAGCATGACATCAATCAGAATACATCATTGGTCGGATACCCATAATGGAATGGACAAGCCAAAAGGACAAATCGAACCATATTTGATACTCTTGCAAAAAAGCTTGAAGAAGCCAAAGGAGCATGGCTAGAAAAACTGCCTGAAGTGCTCTGGTTGTATAGAACGACACCCAGACAACGTACCAGGGAAACACCTTTCACCATGGCATATGGCGCTAAGGCTGTAATCCCCACAGAAATCAAAGTTCCAACCCTCATGAGCCAAGCCTAGGAAGATGGCCCTAATAATCAGCATCTGACTCACGACCTTGATCTGCTAGATGAAAGAAGAAACGCAGTAGGAATCAGGTTGGTAGCCTACCAACAGCGTGTCCGAAACCATTTCAATTAAAACTTCAAAATAAGAGAGTTCCATATCAGGGACATGGTCCTTAGGCAAAAAATTGGACTCGTAGGCAAGCTCAAGGAGCCTTGGGAGGGCCTGTACACCATCACCAAAGTTATCAGGCGTAAAGCATATCGCGTTTACAGAAATGAAGATGGTAGAATGGAGTCGAACTCCCAGAACGCCTCTCGCCTAAAGAGGTACTACCTGTAACGGGTCAATTCAATTTTTACTTTACCTTGTTCACCTTTGTAAAAGGCTTCAATGCCAGATCAGTTGAGTTGACATCAGTAAAATTGTCTTTCCTTGGCAAAGATATCTTATAGATGATTACTGATGCAAAAATGAACTAAGTGTTGTCATGTCTCTCGCATAGCCTCAAGAGCCCGAAAGACACAATACCCTATCCATAAGTGATCCAAGTTTTACAAAATTATCCAAGTGTTGTTATGTCTCTCGCATGGCCTCAAGAGCCCGAAGACACAACATTGATCCGCAAGTGATCAAAATTGTAAAAATAAACTAAGTGTTATCATGTCTCTCGCATGACCTCAAAAGCCCGAAAGACACAACACCTGATCCATAAGTGATCCAAGTTTTACAAAATTATCAAAGTGTTGTTATGTCTCTCGCATGGCCTCAAGAGCCCGAAGACACAACAATGATCCACAAGTGATCAAAATTGCAAAAATAAACTAAGTGTTGTCATGTCTCTCGCATGGCCTTAAGAGCCTGAGAGACACAACGCCGATCCATAAGTGATTCAAGTTTTACAAAAATTATCCAAGTGTTGTTATGTCTCTCGCATGACCCAAGAGCCCGAAGACACAACACCGACCCACAATTGGTCAAACTGTTAAAGAAAAAATAAACTAAGTATTGTCACATCTCTCGCATGGCCTTAAGAGCCCGAAAGATACCACACTGATTCACAAGTGGTCAAGAAACCACAGAAAAAATTACCTAAGTATTGCAACGTCTTTCACATGGCCTCAAGAGCCCGAAAGAAGCATTATCGATCGATCCGCAAACGATCAACATTTTACAAGAATTATTAACTAAAGCAGTATGACAACAAGGGCCCGATAGAAAATATTAGTTGGCTCTAAAAATGTCTCAAATATTTATATTAGATATAGGCCCCGGTGGCCAAGGCTTACAAAGTATAAAAAGAAACAGAGAAGAAATGTTAAGTCTTCTGGCCCTGGTATCTGAACTCAGGACCAAACTCATCAATCATGTCACTGGCCCTAGTAACGTCCCCCTCTTGCGCGCTTGAATATGTTCGAGAGGGATCAGACTAAGCAGTGGGATCAGGAACCAGAGCTAGTTCAGACACAGAGGTGCCAGAGGCTGAGGCTGACTCGAGAAGAGGCTTAACCAAAAACTCACAAAAGAGGAGGTCATCGGGGCCTGCTTTCGGATCCTTGTAAGGAGGAACAATGCCAAGAGACTTATCCAATTCCTCCACTAAGATAAAGTCCATTTCCTCAGCAGGTTTCTGGAAGTCCTGGAAGCAAGTCCGCCAGCCGAATCTAGTTCGATAGTTGGAGGTATCACATAAACGTTTACACATCTGGTTGCCACCCCGATGACACATCTCCACCCTGGACCTCTCCACTGCCAGAAGATTCTCAGTCTCGACTTTCTCCTCCAGAAGCTTCTCATTTAAAGTCTCCAAGCCCTCATTCTCAGTCACTAGCTTCTGGTTTCGCACCAATAGGGCCTGATGAGCTTCCTATGTCTCTTTGACCTTCTGATCAACCTCCCAAAGTTGTTGTTCAACAACTATAGCCCGCACAGTTTGAGCCTCCAACTTCTCATTGGCAATCACCAGCAAGGCAGTCGTCTTCTTCCTGCCATCCTCTTTCAGCCTCAAGTACTCTTCCGATTGGTGGAGGGCCCTATTGTCTTCCTCAAGCTTTGAATTATAAGCTTGGATCAGGTAAAACATCTTCCATATAAACACAAGTGTTACACAATCAGTAGACAAATCAAGAAGAAATCATATGCAAGGCAAGATCAAGTTGCATACACACTACCTTCATTGCCATATCAGGTCTAGTCAGGTCCAACTCATTCATGTCTACCTTCTGGATAGCCTTTCGGTCAATTGGGGTCCAGATCTGAAGACCCATATCCCAAATAGCAACGTCAACGTTGATGGTCTCACTCCCAGTGACAAAAAACCCGCCACCCAGGAGCCTTATTCTCAGATTCCAAGGAACTAATTTCTCAGCTACAGCTTCGGTTTCCATTTGCTCACTAGGAGAGGCTGTCGTTTCCGTTTGCACACTAAGAAAGGCTGCAGTTGTTAATCGGGGCCATACCAAACGCCCAACCTAATCATTCTCCAGACGGGGTCGGGTGGTGCCCTAAATAGACAAAGATAGCAATGTAGCCCCCCCTCCAGCTAATACTGAAGCATCGTCATCAGCGGACCGGGGTGGATCAGCAAGATTCTCCCCTGAGGAAGGAAGAATAAGAGGAGTAGGGGTACAGAGACTCTCCTCCCCAAAAGGAGGGGGACGAGGAGTGAGTGGAGCATCGCTTGGAGGGGGAGGTGGTGGAACCTCACTGACGGAAGGGGATACGGTTCCAGAAGGGGTAGCCGGAGTGGCAGGGTTGCCTGATGCCCTATTTCATTTACCCTTGCGGCTGGGTTATATAATTGCCAGCATGATGTCTACTCCTTTAGACGATATTTCCTACAAAGCATCATCAGTCAGGAAGTCAGGACACATCCTTAGAGGTTTACCCCAAACTTTGGACTTTAGGAGGTCAAAATGAGATCTGATATAAGATGGGATTTTTTGGTTAGCGGGTGCCTTTAAAAAACCTAAAATGTGCATCTCCAACTTGTCATCACACACCTCACAGAAACATACCCCTGAATGATAGGGTTTGAAATAAGGGAGTAGGTGCTGGCTAAAAGTTTTGGGGATCGGGAAGTTTACAGAGGGATGCCTCCAGTTCCCGCTCACCAAAATCATTCCCTCCTTCCAACCCTTATTAGATTTTATAACTCCATCACACATCTTTCTCCCCTGATAGGGAAAAGATTGAAACGCTCCTTATAGTCCTTTTGATCCTACAACTTATAAGAAAATAGAATCTCGGCTAGGCCCAAATCCATACCCAAATCCCAATTGAGCAGCAAGACCATGGCCAGTATTCTAAAGAAGTTTAGCCCAACCTGAAGTGGGGCCAGACCTAAGGTAGACAAGGCAATCAGGAAGAATTGATGAATTGGAAATCGGAAGATCTGTAGATTATAAGAGGAAAGTAGGATCTGGTCATCCCTAACCCCCTCACCGATCCTAAAATCCTTATCAGGCACTACCCCATCAGGGATCTCAAGCTTTTTCAGGACTGCGTCTACCCTTTTCTCAACTATCAAGGGGTCAATAGTAATTTGTACTCTAGATCCCCAAACAGCCCAACCCCTAACTGGACCAGTGACAACGGGAACCTTACCGACACTGACACGCTGGGTGACCTCCGGAGGACTAGATCTAACTGTCCTAACCACTTCAACTGATGGGGAATTGAGGGATGAATCAGGGTCAACGGAAGAAAGATTGAGGTCGCTAACAGATCCGGTAGCCTCGCTCCCGGACATGGTAACAGAAAGGTAGAAGAGTCAGAAGAAAGAACTTACTCTAAAAGAGAATTCCGGTGAATCTTCGACGAGAATCTCTGAGTTTTTTGGGAAGCAAGTGCAGATTCCGATGAAGATATTTGTGGAGAGAAAGTTTGCAAAGAGAAATCTTTTGCTAAGAAATCAAATTAACAAAGTAAGAAGTTTGCAAAGAACCCAACTTAGGGGTATTTATAGGAGTTAATGGAGGAGACCAACCATCCCCTTTATGTGTTAAACGGTGTACCGAGCCGTCTTCTCAGCCACCATTGCGAAAATCAAGGCCATGATGGCTTGCGTTTCAAATTCAAATAATGATGATAACTGCCTTCATTTAATGACATCGCCACGTCACCTGACAGAGGCCTTACATGCGCATCCCACACGTTTTCTTTCTCGATTATGGGTTCGACACACTTAAAGGCCTATAGCCAAGAAGGGGCCAGTGTACGTGTGAAAATATTAGGGTCCATCAAGTATCTAGGCCCAGCAAGCATCTGGGTCCACAAGTCCGCTAACCCAGCACAAGTGATCAAAAGCTCGATGAGAAAGGCTCATTCAAAAGCTTATTTCTTAGATGTTCTAGAATAAATTTGGAAAATAAGTTAGTGACGTGGCAAAAAAGTGAAAATTATTGATGTGTAAGGAAATGTTGTCATAATGGGCTCAAAGCCCAAAAAAAGTATGTATATAAACAAAAAGAAACCATCAATAAAATATTTTATTCTTGTGTTGTGCATTTTTTAGCATCTATAATTTTATTTATTAACTTACCTATTATAGAGGCCAATGTGATAAACATGTTCAATTTTAAATTAAGAAATTCATAACTTGTGGGACATTATTTATTAAAAGTAAATAACAATGACACTCGATACAAAATGCTAGGAGGTGAGATTAACAATAAGTTGTGATTTCAGATTAAATTATTTTTCAAAAAAGCTTTAAAAAAAAAACTTAAATGTCTCACACTTCCTAAAAGCAATAATGATTGGATAAGGTGGTCCAACCCGCAAGGGACAACGTACTATATCAAAGAAACGTGGCGTTCACTTGACGCACTGTGAATTGACTTGACGCGCCTTCAATGAGAGTACAGGATGAAAAAAAGGAAGTGGAGGAAAGATATGATGGTGTGAGTGGGCAGCACGTTCCATGCTCACGCAATCACAGCGGTTCACTAGACACGTATTTCCTTGCTTTCCTAAACCACCGTGTGTCGTAGACACCTCCTCATCCACTATATAAGAAAGAGAGTGGGGACCACCATTATCTTTGTGGCATCATCAGTGCTTAAACATGTGAAATTGAAACACTTAAAACAGTGAAAGATCAAACACCGTTACTTTTGTTGACCAATTGAGTCCTACCAAAATGGATAGCAATTACGTCACGGTCAACGTAAGTAGACTGTAGCTTTAGCTTAACTCTAGCATTTAAGATGAGATTGTATACAGAAACATCCATACCTTGACGTGTCTCCCTCTTGAATATATCTGAAAAAGGCTTATTTTTGGGAATATTTTCTGTTTCCTTACCCAAACAAGAAGAGGTCTCTATTATACATGTAAACGGATCGGATTTGGATTGGATCCGAATCCGATAAGCTTATATCCGACCTAATAATTCGATATATTTTTACTTAATTGATCCAAATTTAAAATTTTTTATTTTCGGATATCTAATCCGATAACCCGATCCGATTAGGTAAAAAAAATTACAAAAAATTATTATTATTATTTTTATTTTTATATTATTTTTTAAAAATATTAAATACTAAATTATATATTTTACAATCAATGCTTAATACATGATTATAAAAACATAAAAATGAAAAAGCGAAAAAAAAAATTTGAAACATAATTAAGTATACTATTTAATATTTACATATTAATAACATGATATATATGTGTATATATAAAATTAATCGGATCGGATTAGCATAAATCCAAATCCAATTTGTTAAGAAATCGGATTATCGAATTTTATTTTCAATCCATATCCGGCTAATCGGATCGGATTCGGATCAAAATCCAATCCATTGACAGGTCTAGTTTCTACTGCCTTTAAATGAATCGGATTTTGGTTTGAATCGGATCTCATTAGCCGAATATGAATTGAAAATAAAATTCGATTAAGATCCGAATTTGACAATTCAATTTCTTAATAAATTGGATTTGAATTTATCCTACTCCGATCCGAAATTATATAATATGTATATGTATACCAATATATATTTGATATTTTTATGTGTATATATTTAGTATTATATTTGTATATAAATATTAATTGTTAATTATTTTATTATCTATTAATAATGATTGATCATAAATATCATTGTTAAAAGTGTGAATAATTTCATTATTTCAGTACTTATTGATTTTTGTATTTTTGTATTTTTTAATTAGATAACTGAATAAGATATCCTATAATGAAGAAATTTATATATGAATTAACTAAGTAAAAATTTGTCAAATTATCGAATTCGAATTGCGGATTATGATCGGATATCATTATTAAAAGTGTGAATAATTTTCACATCATCAGGAGTTTTTGTCATCCTTATCAATAGACTTGTTAATAATTCGATTATGATCCGAATCCGATACAAATCCGATTAACCGGATATTCGATAACCCGATTAGGATCCGAATCCAATAATCTAATTTCTTAACAAATTGGATTTGGATTAACTAGATCCGATCCATTGACAGGTTTATCTCTACCTCTTTACATTGATCCCAAAAAGGCATACATGTATCTATATGTATGCGTTTATATATATAAGGGTAAATTACACTTTGACCCCTCAAGATATGATATATTATACCGCCATCTATTTTTTATATAATTATAGTTTTACCCGCTCTAGTTCATCGACGTCCAATTCAGGTGACGGGAGCTATAAAATGAATTATCTACTCATGACTATTTGTCATGTCTTTGCATCTAGTTGATGGTATTTTATACATTTCACCTCTGAAAAAGTGATGACGTAAGCGTTGACTGAGTTTGACTACGCCGGAAGTTTAACTGAGGGAAGTATTTGTTATGATTTACAAATTTGAGAGGGTCTAACTGTAATTATCTAAATAACAGGGGATGTGGGTGTAATATATTATATCTTGAGAGGGTGTAATTATAATTTATCCTATATATAAATGTTATCCGTAAGTAATTAGGAATGTCAATTTGTGTTTGTGGGTGGTGCTCATGTCGGGTTGAGACACTGTAGTTCATTAGATGAGTTATGTGGAATTGTTTTTTTATTAATATACACGTCAAATATGGTCAATCATAATCCAACCCATTATTTAATCAATATGAAACGAATTGTTTAACATGTTTATCAGCAAAATTAAATTGAATTTCACACGACTGGATTACAACTATTTGATATATTTTAACCCATAACCAATTAGAGAAGAGAAAAAATTTAAATATAAATAAAATAGGATCAAACGGGTTGTTCGGTTACTCGAGTTTGACTTAAACACGACATTAATAATTTTGTGTCGTGTTAGGGTCGACCCTTATAAAACATGAATGGTTTATGGTAAATCTTAACCCTTTTAATTAATGTCGTGTTCGTGTTATGTTAGCGTATCGTGTCTAATTTGCTAGCTCTAGTTAATATGCTAGAGGGTTTTGTCCTAAATCGGTTTCGGTTTAGAAAATAATTTGGGTGTATATTAGTTGAGCTTAAGGTTTTTGTCGAACTGCGAAACATCTCATTCCATACTGTTGGTATTAGAATCTGAGTAAATTTTTGTTTCGGTGCCACGCCTAGCACCCGCTTGGGGTGTCATTACCTATGTTGAATCCGAGCAAGGGCGAAGCCAGGATTTCAATATATAAGCGGTCGGTCAAACTAATTTCTTCTTTAGTAAAATAAATAAAATATTGAGTTATTGACTATAATTATTAAAAATATATAACAAACTAAACTCTGACATTTTTTTTAAAATAACTGGCCTTTATTTAATTATTACGAAAAAAACCCCTCATAATCTACTATCAAATTTGAACTTGAAGATATCCAAAGAGTAAAAATGATTTATTATAGAATATAAACTAAACATTTGAACAATTCTTTCTCTAATAGTGATGTTGAAGTAAACTTAAAAGAGAAACTTGTTTTTCATCTTGTAACTGATTTGTGTTTTGATAATTTTATCGTAAAAAATGCCATTTGAAAAAAATTCCACATATTAGTTTGTTTAGCTATTCTACTCGTCTCAAGTTTATGGAAATCTATCAAATTGACAATTTTTAATAACGTGAATAAATTACATTTGATCATAATTGATATTCTTTAATTGAAAAAAATTATACATCTTGAAACAAATTTTATCATATAACCATAAATAATATAGATTAATATATGATTTGACGTGTATTCAAAATAATAAAATAAAAATAAGGTAAGAAAAGATGAGTTTTTTTATTTTTTAGAGTAAATGCAAATTGAATAGATGTTAAAATGAAAAGTCGATTAATTAAAGAGATTAGAATAGAAATAAATTGATAACATTGATAACAGAGCATTATCATTTTTTAATCTATAATAGTATAACCTTAGCATTGATATTTGTCTTTAATTATTGATACTCGATACGTCCCAAATTAGTTGTCTACTTTTTCTATTTTACTTGTATAAAATTAGTTGTCCATTTTTTAATCCCAATATAATATTATCATATATTTTCCCAATTTATTGCCTTACATTAACTTCAAAAAATAATGAGTCTCACTAAAAATTATAAATATATTACATTATCAAATGGCAAAATAGAAAACACAAAATATCAGAAAAATTATTGAAAAGTCAAATGTGGCAAATTAATTTGGAAGGGAGGGAACACTTTTTCAAATTTCTTATTTTTTATGGGAAAATTATAGAAAGGGGACCATTTCTAAACTTATTTGGTGGATAGGGACCAAACGTTTTTCAAAAGGTGAGAAGAGACCAAAATCAAAACTTAATTACTTGGAAGTGACCCTTTTATTGTAATGACCAAAAAACTCATATCACAGTGTAATATTTTGTTGTGAAGCTTTATATTATTTTATTATATATTAATTTTGAAAATATTCAAAATTACATCCGAAAATATTAATTAAATATAAATTCCAAAATATTAAGTCGAAAATACTAATTAAATATTAATTCCGAAATATTATTTTTTTTCCCGAATACAACTTCAATAATATTATATATCACTTATATACAAATATATATATATATATATGAAATTTTACTTTATTGATAGATAGTATTAAAAAATATTGAAAATATTACAATTCCAAAAATATTAAAAAATAAGTCCAAAAATATTAATTAAATATTGATTCCGAAAATATTAATTCCGAAATTTTAATTTTTTGCCGAATACAACTTCAATAATATTATATATCACTTACATACAAATATATATATATATATATATATATATATATGAAACTTTACTTTATTGATAGATAGTATTAAAAATTTTGGAAATATTAAAATTCCGAAAATATTAAAAATTAAGTCAGAAAATATTAATTCTGATATTTTGTTGTTGTGAACTTTTATATTAGTTTATTATTTAATATTTTAGACCAAATTTTTTCATATTTTATTTTTAAAAAAAAAATTCAATTGAAGTATGGGTATTTTGACCAAAAAAAAAATTGGCAATTTTTTATTAGCTTTTGATGCGCATAAGAGAGAAGAAGGAAAATGTAAGAACATTTTTGTGTATTGTTTATTTATGGCATGTTCTAGATAATAACCATGTTGAGTGTTAGATAAGTTGGTTTGGTTTCAATGATATCGATAAGCTTTGTCAAATGCAGAATTAAGTATTGAAGTAATGAAGAATACAAGTGAAGCATGAAAGTGAGCATATTGAGGTAAAATGTCTCCTGGAGGGCGAAAATGATATTTTTCGAAGCCGTCATTTCAAGAAAAAAGTATCGTGGGTTCAAAAGGGTCATATTGACGCAGTTGTGAAGAAAAGTGATTTTGACAAAAATATCTACGCTGAAGCCTACGCTTTCAGTTTCAAAAAGTGGCTGAAAAACACATTTTTACGCTTGGAGGTACACTTAGACCTACGCTAAAAGCGTAGGCATTGCTACGCTTGAAGCATAGTTGCGGCAAGTTTTTGCCAATTTTTGCCTGCAATGTCTAAATTGTTTGGGGATTGATTTTATGATATGACCACGACTTATATACATCAAAGTGCGTTCTATATACATTATCTTCACTAGAATATAGAGTTTGGATGTGAAATTATAAGAAAGAACAAACTTAGAGTTATGATCACCATTGTCTATAAATACCCAAGTCTATAACAAGAAGAGGCACGCCTTGAAGAATTCTCTGCAAGTTTTCTACAGCTTCATGTTCTTCTACAGAGATATACATATGGTGAGAGAATATTATTGAGTGATTAGAGATACACAAATTCTCCTTTGTTATTGGACGTCTTCAATCGTACTTCTACATCGACGATTTCTATGCACAATTGAATGGTATAGTTGCTGAAAAATTCACACGCCATCTATTGCAACGTGGTTGCTTTGATCCATTGAAGAACGGAGCCGTCTGTGTGCGAAGATCGAAGCAGAGGTTTCGTGGTGATTTTGATCTATTGAGAAGTAGAGCCGTCTGAGTACGGAGATCGGAGTGAAAGCTTCGTGGAACACGAGTGAATCTAGATTTTCAGACGTCGAGTGAAGAAAAACAAATTACAATGTTTGTAAGTTCTGTTTTCATAGAGTCTGTACAACTTCTTTGATTCATAGTGCATCGATACCCGAGTGTATCCGTGGTTTTTACTTGGAGTCTTTCTAAGTTTTTTCACGTAAAAAATCATTGTGTTTTCTCATTATTTATTTTCTCTACTTATATTCATATTTGTTTGATTGATCTGTTTTTGAGAATTAAATTGAGAATTAGGGTTTGGGATTAAATGAAAATTTATTTTCTGCTAAATAATTTTAATTGATCATAAAATCGACAAAAAATCTATCCACCCCCCTCCTCTAGGCTGTTTTCACTATCGTCTAGGTAATTTCAGAAAATATTTAATTAATATTTTAGGACTTAATATTTCATAATTAATATTTTCATATTTGATTTTGAATATTTTCGGAATTAATAGATAATAAACTAATATAAAGTTTCACAACTAAATATTACATTTTGAAATGAGTTTTTTGGTCATTATAATAAAATGGTCTCTTTCAAATAATTAAGTTTTAATTTTGGTCTCTATCGGCCAAATAAGTTTAAGAATGGTCCTTTCTATAATTTTTCCCTTTTTTTATTTTGTAAATTACTGGGCCATAAATGTTTTTTGGTCCCTTCCTTTACGTGTCTCCCTCTTGAATGTATCTGAAAAAGGTTTATTTTTGAGAATCTTTTCTGTTTCCTTACCTAAAACAAGGAGGGCTCCCTCTCTCTACATTTATCCCAAATAGGCATACATGTATCTATATATCTACGTATGCGTTTATATATATAAATGTTACGTGTTAGTAACTTATTATGCTAGCGGTCTTGTCGCACATTGGTTGGGTTGAAAAAGTAATTTGGGTGTATAAATAAGTATATATTAGTTCAATTAAATTTTTGGGTTAATTTTATTTATACATTTTGAGGTTTGTTTTTATTTTAATCAAATTTTTTCACCTCTAATTTTTTGAAACAATCACCATTTACATCCCTTAAAGCATGACATCATCCTAAAATTTCATTTTAATACCTAAACTACCCTCAATGTTATGCATGTTGTGTTTGGATACAAGGATAAGGGTTTTTTTTTTTTTTCTTCAATTTAACCCCCTCATTTTATAACTTATCCAAATATTTTTTATTTTTATTTTTATCAAATTGACCCCCCCCCTCCCCATCATTAAAAATATGATAGTTATGGAAACTGAAAGTAAAAGAAAAGTAATATATATATGAAAACTAATAAAAATATATTAAAATAATACAAGAAAACTGAAAAAGTACATACGAACAAGAAAAAAATTAGAAGAAAATAACAAATTGAAAGAAAAATTACACAAATACCTATACAATCAAAATTACCATGAAATCAACATTATTTAAATTATGATGTATTTATTGAAATTAAAAATTAGTAAATATATATATAATGATGTATTTATTAGATATAGAAAAAAAAGTGAACAAATATACAATGACGAAAGGTTAAGAGAAAAATAAAAATCAAAGATAAACACTTATAAATAATTTAAATGTACATATATTTATGAAATATTTATTGAAACTAATATACTATATTGGTGTGTATATATTTAAACTTGTTAGAAGAAAAGATGTTTTGGTATGATGTTAATGGAGAGAATATAACAAGGAGAATAATAGAAGAGAATAAAGATGAATAATAGATTGTTTTCTGTATATTGAAGTATGTCTATTACAATAGAGATGACCCCTATATATAGGGAAAAATGTGTGGAGAACAAGTAAACTTGGTGTAGGGGAGAACCAATATAAATTAGGTAATACTAAATGGACTGAGACTAACTATCTGGATGGAAATACTAAATGGACTAGGATTATTTAGATGGGCCTAAGCCCTAATATATTTTAACACCCCCCCCCCCCCCCCCCCCCCCCTCAAACTTAAGGTGGGAAATAAGAGACCAACTTGAGTTTGGAAATCAATTCTTGAAAGACAGATGAACTTTGGTGAAAATATCAACATGTTGATCTTGAGATTAGTTTCGGTAGCTTCTCGGCATAGAGTGACAACATCTCCAGTAATTAGTCGCCAAAGTTTGCGAGCTTTGAAAAAAATTGGCACGAACTTGAGCCTAAAGAGTGTAATTAGAGCCATTGAGAACAAGAAACTTCAAAACGTTCCATAGTAATGGAAAAATGGACTTGATCTGAGTTGGTTTTGAATGAAAGATTTTAAATCACCAAAATAGAACAAAGAAGATGATGTAGAATTGAAGGTTTGATTAATTAAAAAAGAGATGACGATCGATCGAAAAAGAGGCGGCGATCAATGGAGAGAAGAGGCGCTGATTGATTGAAAAGATGTGGCGATCAATCGAGAGAAGAGGCGATGATTGATTGATTGCGAGATCAGATTTTCCCGTGAGACGAGAAAATAAGATAGAAATAATTGAACCAGTGAAGTGGTTGTTCTCTAGATAGAGAGTACCCAAATGGGTCAGATTGAGATTTTCTCGTGAGACGAGAAAATAGAGAGTACCCTAAATGTAATAGGATTATATAGATGGGCCTAAGCCTTAATATATTCTAACACCCCCCCCCCCCCCCCCCCCCTCAAACTTAAGGTGGTAAATAAGAGAACATCTTGAGTTTGGAAACCAATTCTTGAGATCGTCGTGGCAGATGAACGTTGGTGAAATTATTAGCAGGTTGATCTTGAGATTAATTTCGGTAACTTCTCGGCATGGTGTGACAAAATCTCCAGTAATTGGTTGCCAAAGTTTGTGACATTTGAAAAAAACTAGCATGAACTTGAGCTCAAAGAGTGTAATTAGGGTCATTGAGAACTAGAGATTTCAGAACGTTCCATAGTGATTGAAAAATGGACTTGATCTGAGTTGGTTTTAAATGAAAGATTCTAAATCACCAGAATAGAACAAAGAAGGTGATGTAGAATTGAAGGTTTGATCGATTAAAGAAGAGATGGCGATCGATCGAAAAAGAGGCGGTGATCAATGGAGAGAAGATGCGATGATTGATCGAAAAGATGCGACGATGAATCGAGAGAAGAGGCGATGATTGATCGAAACGAGCGGCAATTTCAATCGAGAAAACAAGCAATGATAAATTGATGGCGAGATCAAATTTTCCCGTGAGACGAGAAAATAAGATAGAGAGAATTGAAGCAGTGAAATAGTTGTTCTCTAGATAAAGAGTACCCAAATGGGTCAAATTGACATTTTCCTATGAGACAAGAAAATAGAGAGTACCCTAAATGGACTAGGATTATCTAGATGGGCCTAAGCCCTAATATATTCTAAGACCCCCCCCTTAAACTTAAGGTGGGAAATAAGAAACCAACTTGAGTTTGGAAACCAATTATTGAAATCGTCCTGGTAGATGAACTTTGGTGAAAATATCAACATGTTGATCTTGAGATTAGTTTCGGTAGATTCTCGGCATAGTGTGACTACATCTCCAGTAATTAACTGCCAAAGTTCGCGACCTTTGAAAAACCTGCCACGAACTTGAGCCCAAAGAGTGTAATTAGGGCCATTGAGAACGAGAGACTTCAGAACGTTCCATAGTAATTGAAAAATGGACTTGATTTGAGTTAGTTTTGAATGAAAGATTCTAAATCACTAAAATAGAACAAAGAAGGTGATGTAGAATTGAAGGTTTGATCGATTAAAGAAGAGATGGAGATCAATCGAAAAAGAGGCGACGATCAATGGAGAGAAGATGTGATGATTGATAAAAAAGATGCGGCGATCAATCGAGATAAGAGACGATGATTGATTGAAAAGAGCGGCGATTTCAATCGAGAAAGGAGGCAATGATTGATCAATGGTGAGATCGGATTTTCCCGTGAGACAAGACAATAAGATATAGAGAATTGAACCTGTGAAGGGGTTGTTCTCTAGATAGAGAGTACCCAAATGTGTCAGATTGAGATTTTCCTGTGAGACGAGAAAATAGAGAGTACCCTAAACGGACTAGGATTATCTAAATTGTCCTAACCCTAATATATTCTAAACCCCCCTCAAACTTAAGGTGGGAAATAAGAGATCAACTTGAGTTTGGAAACCAATTCTTGAAATCGTTATGACATATGAATTTTGGTGAAAATATCAGCAGGTTGATCTTGAGATTAGTTTCGGTAGCTTTCAACATGGCGTGACAACATCTCCAGTAATTAGTCGCCAAAGTTTGCGACCTTGATCCGAACTTGAGCCTAAAGAGTGTAATTAGGGTCATTGAGAATAAGATACTTCAGAACGTTCCATCATAATTGAAAAATGGACTTGATCTGAGTTGGTTTTAAATGAAAGATTCTAAATCATCAAAATAGAACAAAGAAGGTGATATAGAACTGAAGAGATGAAGATCGATCTAAAAAGATGCGGTGATCAATGGAGAGAAGAGGCGATGATTGATCGAAAAGATGCGGCGATCAATCGAGAGAAGAAACGATGAATGATAGAAAAGAGCGGAAATTTCAATCGAGAAAAGAGGCGATGATTGATCGATGGCGAGATCAGATTTTCCCGTGAGACGAGACAATAAGAAAGAGAGAATTGAACCAATGAAGTGGTTGTTCTCTAGATAGAGAGTACCCTATTTGGACGAGGATTTTCTAAATGGGTCTAAGCCCTTATATATTCTAACACCCCCCTCCCCCCCACACACAAATTTAAGGTGGGAAATAAGAGATCAACTTGAGTTTGGAAACCAATTCTTGAAATCGTTATGACATATGAATTTTGGTGAAAATATCAGCAGGTTGATCTTGAGATTAGTTTCGGTAGCTTTTCAACATGGTGTGACAACATCTCCAGTAATTAGTCGCCAAAGTTTGCGACCTTTGAAAAAAACTAGCACGAACTTGAGCCCAAATAGTATAATTAGGGACATTGAGAACAAGAGACTTCAGAACATTCCATAGTAAATGAAAAGTGGACTTGATCCGAGTTGGTTTTGAATGAAAGATTCTAAAGCACTAAAATAGATCAAAGAATGTGATATAAAATTGAAGGTTTGATCGATTAAAGAAGAGATGGCGATCGATCGAAAAAGAGGCGGCGATGATTGATAAAAAAGATGCGGTGATCAATCGAGAGAAGAGATGATGATTGATCTAAGAAAAATGACGATTTCAATCAAGAAAAAAGGCGATGATTGATCGATGACGAGATCAGATTTTCCTGTGAGACGAGAAAATAAGATAGAGAGAATTGAAACAGTGAAGTGGTTGTTCTCTAGATATAGAGTACCCAAATGGGTCAGATTAAGATTTTTTCGTGAGACGAGAAAATAGAGAGTATCCTAAATGGACTAGGATTATCTAGATGGGCCTAATCCCTAATATATTCTAACACCCCCCTCAAACTTAAGGTGGGAAATAAGAGACCAACTTGAGTTTGGAAACCAATGCTTGAAATCGTCCTGGCAGATGAACTTTGGTGAAAATATCAGCAGGTTGATCTTGAGATTAGTTTCGGTAGCTTCTCGGCATGGTGTGATAACATCTCCAGTAATTAGTCGTTAAAGTTTGCGACCTTTGAAAAAAACTGGCATGAACTTGAGCCTAAAGTGTGTAATTAGGGCCATTGAGAACGAGAGACTTCAGAACGTTCCATAGTAATTGAAAAATGGACTTGATTTGAGTTGGTTTTGAATGAAAGATTCTAAATCACTAAAATAGAACAAAGAAGGTGATGTAGAATTGAAGGTTTGATCGATTAAAGAAGAGATGGAGATCAATCGAAAAAGAGGCGACGATCAATGGAGAGAAGATGTGATGATTGATAAAAAAGATGCGGCGATCAATCGAGATAAGAGACGATGATTGATCGATGGCGAGATCAGATTTTCATGTGAGACGAGAAAATAAGATAGAGAGAATTGAAACAGTGAAGTGGTTGTTCTCTAGATAGAGAGTTCCCAAATGGGTCAGATTGAGATTTTCCCGTGGGACGAGAAAATAGAGAGTACCCTAAACGGGTCAGATTGAGATTTTCCCATGAGACGATAAAATGTGATGCTGGCTACAAAAATCAGCATAACGAGTACCTAAAACGGGTAGAGAGTGAGTACCCAAAATGGGTAGAGAGATCTCGCCAGAGAAGTTGTTTTCGCAAGATTAAAACTCGAATGATCGAGGAAAAAAAAGAGATGAGAAAATAATAATATGGCTTTCATTATTTCCTTGCGAGTGTTTGAATTTTGAAAGAGTTGAGAAAATAATGATATGGCTTTCATTATTTCATTGGCGAGTGTTTGAATTTTGAAAGAGACGAGAGATGATGGTGAACAAGAGAAGAGAGAAAACGATGGTGTGGACTAAATAAGGTGATTGAGTAGTGGTGACGTCGAGTTCTCATAAGATGGAATTATCTAGTTCTCGAGGTAGGATTCTCGAGTCTCGATGGAAGTCCCGAGTTCTTGATATATGAAGTTATCGAGTTCTTGGTTTAAAATTCTCGAGTTCTCGAGATTGCAGATGGTGGTAAATGGTTTCTGAGATTTTATGTCGCGGTGGGTGACATTGTTGTGGTGGAAGAAGCTAGGGTTTTGGTGAGCCGTTCCTAGTATGCGATGGTGAAGGCAAGGTAAAAGGGCACGATTGGAGAAGTGGCTAACATTTTCAGCATTCTTCTTCACCAAGACTAGAACTGGACATTTTGATTGAGGATCAATATAGAAAAGCTTAGCCACCTCAGGACTAGAAGTTTGAAAGAAGTTGACATCATCTTCCAGTCTTGAAGCATCAACAAGCTCCTCACTTTCTGGACCCACCAAAGTGCCAATGAAGCCTAAAACTACTTTCGATTCAGCACTTAGAATACGTTCTACTTCCTCTACTGTCGTAACATTGTGTATGCCTAGGCCCATCTTCTTATTCACCCAAGTCACAATACTTTCTGATGCGCATCAATTAAGATTAAAAATAGTGCTTAAGAATAGACCCTTATGACGACAAGGTTTTACCTATTGCAAGTGCACGAATCGTATTATAGTACGGTTCGATTCGAGAAAGGGAATATCGATCTCACAAAGACTTGAATTTATTCACTCGAGTAATCTAAAAGTACAGAATTATGGTTTTGAAAAAGTGTTCATTTTGTTTGAAATCTATGATTTAAGAAAACTAATTAAAAACAAGAATTAAATTGTGTTTGTGATTCAGAGTAGAGAAAAACTAGGGTTTTCATGCTCCACCACTAACTGCATAATATAATTATCTACTTGATCAATTGTAAGAGGACGATCCATCACTTGTGAATCAGATTGTACCTCAAATAGTCGAATACATCCCAAAAAGGATACTGTTCACTAGATTCGCTACAACTCATCTCCGAACAAAGTGTGATTAGTGCATGCTATCAAGTTTACTCTAATCTACTCCTACAACATGAAATTAAACTAAAACATGACTATATCACCTCACTGAGGCATGGCCTGTGTAAATCTAGGGTTTCGGGTGTTAAACACCATTGTGTAGAAAATCATGATATGTTAGAGAACACTAGATAAACATGATTGATTAAGATAATGCATTAATTCATTCTAAGATAAGAGTAGAATAAATGTAAACCCCCTTGATAAGAGCCAAATATCATACATTATAGGCTCCTAATTATGTATTGTTATGTCTATATATATCATTATATTGGTGTTTTTATACGGTTTTCGTGTTTATAGACGTTTCAGGCCATGTTATGTAAAATGAGTTAAATTCGGTGAAATAACTGGATTTGTGATTCAAGATCATTCGAGAGCCGAAACCAGGACAAAAAGACCTATAAAGGACAAAAAACAAGTCAAGTATGCAAAATAAGTGAAGTGGAATGAAGTCGAGAAGAGAAACGGAGCAAAAAAGATGAAACATGAAAAATGAGGTGAAGAACTACCGAGTACTCGGTAGTACCTTCACCGAGTACTCGGTGAACATAAAATGGGAAAAATTCCAAAGGCATACGTGTGTTCTCACGTCATTGCATGGTGATAAGTGTCACATGTTAGATATTTTGACTCCTTAACTCATTATAATTACGTTCTTTCATTCCATTTTTGGTGTTTTTATGTCGTTTATGTGTTTAAGCTTGTTTCAGGAGCTTAATGAAGAAATATAGCTAACTTTGGTGAATTAACCAAGTACACATTCGTTTCTATCCAAGAGGAGAGTCAAAGAAGTGTTTTCAAGACAAAATGCCTCCTGGAGGGCAAAACTGGCATTTTCCAAAGCTGTCACCTAAAGCAGAAAGTCTCGTGGAATCAAGACGGTCATTTTGGCACAGTTGCGGAGAAAAGTGATTTTCATAAAGAATATACGCTCAAGCCTACGTCTACAGAAGCAAAAAGTGGCTAGAAAGCACAAATCTACGCTCAGGCTCTACGCCTAAGGCGTAGCTGTGGCAGGAAAAGTTAATTCCTGATGCAATGTCTATTCTACCCCTTGAAGTACGTGCAAAATACTTATTATTCATCAAAGAGTAGGGTTTGGATTGATTGATGGTGAAATTACCAAAAATGGTGAACTTAGGGTTTGCCTCCACCTTTTTCTGTAAATACCAAGCTTCACATCAGTTGGAGGGAGCTTCATTCATAGAATTTTTAGAGCAATCTCTGGAGATTCATCAAAAGGAGGAGCCATTCAAGACCTAGAGATCCGGAGAAGATGACCATGGAGGGTGTTTCTACATCAACGATGCAGTCTATTTCTACAATGATCAACTAATTTGGTATCTAGGATTTTCTAGCAAAACCCTAGCCAAGTAATGTAGTTCTTAATTTGTTTTCAATTGTAACGAGGAGAAGCTGTGACTACACTATGATGATTATTGTAGATGAGAGACCATTTTTATTCTTGATACAAAATTCTATATTTATTCTAAATGCTTGTCTTAGATGGAATGAATATATTGTTTTACTTAATCATGGTTATTCTAAACAAATTGTGATTTTTTACAACAATGATTCTTAACACTTGAAACCCTAGGTTTACACAGGCCATGCCCCGGCGAGATAATATAGACATGCTTTAATTTAATTTCATGCATTAGGAGTAGATTAGAGTAAAGTAAATAGCATGCACTAGTTATACTCTGTCCGGAGATGGGTTGTAGCAAATCCGGTTGATGGTATCCTTTTGGGGGTCATATTCGACTATTTGCGGTATGACCTAATTCACAGTTATAGATTGCCCTCTTACAATTATACAAATTGAGAACTATGTTATGCGGTTAGTGGTGGAGTGATGAAAACCTTGGTTTTCCCTATCTCTTGATCACAATCACAATTTATTTTCTGTTTTTAGTTAATTTAGTTATAATTATGAAAACAATTCAAAAATATTTTTCAAACATAATTCAATATTGTTAGATTATTGAAGTGAATAATCCAAGTCTCTGTGGGATCGATAACCCTTCTCAAGCCATTTTTGTACTACAATAGACTCGTGCGCTTGTGATAGGTAAAACCTAGATCGTCTTAAGGGTGTGTTTTTAACACATATTTTTAGCCACTCAGAAGGGACATCACGTGGCCATTTCGCAACCACCGAGTACTCGGTGGAACCTTCACTGAGTACTCGGTAAGATTGCAAAGAGCCAACTTCAGCCTCATATTCAATTCATCATAACCTGATCAAAACATCATTAAAGGAAATAATTCAAAAGCCTAAACTCATCTCCATGAAGTTAGCTTTCCAACACATTTTGAATCACGCAATAATTCCTCCCGTAGCTCTAGATATGATCAAAATAGTGCAGCATGATGAAGCTCAAAATCAACTACGGGTAATTTCGAGTACTTGGTAGAATTCCACTGAGTACTCGAGATTTGGACGAAATAAACTTAATGAGTGGACCCCATTTTGACCCCATTTGACTTGGTTTGCACTCCAATACATCTTGGGACATATTTTAGGCATATTATGATCAGATTTCACTTCATTTCTCATCAATTCACAAAAGGAAAGGATTTTCTTGAAGGAAAAGCAATCCACATCCAAACAGGACTTGATCAACCTCTATAAATTAAAGGGTTAGGTTTATAGTTCTATATCTATCTATATATCTACCCTTCATATCTTTCATCTTTCATCTTTTCAAAGGGAGATTCTGGATCAGAGATCAAAGAATAAAGGCATGGAATTACGTGCCTCGGCAAAGGAGAACCAACGATCATGGAGGTGGTGTCTACATCAACAATGGAGATCACCACAACCATGAGTGGCTAAATGGGTATCTAGGGTTTTGTTAAAAACCCTAGCCAAGTAATGTAACTTTTATTTATTTCAATTATATAAGGGGAAACTCAAGGACACATATGTGATGATTGTGTAGATGAGTGAACACGTTTGATTCAATATGAGATTTTTTATTTATTCTATGATTTGTCTTAGCTTGAATGAATATTTAATCTTACTCAATCATGGTTATTTAATATGGGCTAGAACTCGGATGTTTAATTCATGATTTTCTACATAATAGTGGTCATTAACATGCAATCTAGATTTAAACAGGTCATGCTAAGAGAAGATGATATAGACATACTTTTAATTTATGTTAGTATGAGTAATTTAGAGTAGAAGCATGCACTAATCATACTTTATTCAAAGATGGGTTGTAGTAAAGTCAGATGAATTGTTCTTCTTTTTGGGATTAGAGTTTGCCAATGTTACAACCATATATCTGATTCACATATGATGGATCGCCCTTTACAATTGAATGAATATAAGTCTATATTATGCGGTTAGTGGTGGAGTTAGAAATACCCTAGAATCTATCTCTATTGTTTCTATCTAAAATCTATCTTTATTTGCTTTATTTAATTTATTTGTTTATTAGCTTATAATCAAAATCCAAATCAAATTATCTTAGCAGTTCAAGAGTATTACTTTATTAGAATTTAGAATACAATTTAGTCCATGTGGATTCGATATATCCTATCATAAGCATACTATACTACAATTGATTCGTGAAAAACTAGGTCAACTTTAAAGGCTTATTTGCACAAACCACTATTTTTCTCATTATTTATTACCAAAGCCTAGTGTCCTAAACTTATCAAGGTTTGGGAACCGATCAAGTTTTTGGCACCGTTGTTGGGGACTAACGGATATTCTGAATTGAATAATCTAGTATTTTTTAATTGTTTTTATTTGCTTTATTTTTATTTACTTTTTTTTTTTAAAGTTGAATTGTGTGTTTTGACGAGGTACATCGAAATAAGCGAAAGGAGAATCGGAGAAGCAGATGGCCATTGTTTTGCTGGATCGTTTGTAAGTTTATGTGTATTTAGCATTATTGCACAATTCTACTTTACTTTTCTTGCTTAATTTATATTTTTTATGTATATTTATTTGTATTAAAAAAAAATCTGCAGTTTTCGTATAAACTATCAGAAAGTCGGATTTTAGCAAAAGAAGAGAGATTTTTAAGTGGAAACGGACCACTGAACAAAATTATTTGCAATGAGCCCATGTGAATTTAGGCCGAAACACGTCGTTTAAGGCCTCAAAACCACAATTTTAGACCTCAACTTTTTCCTGTTTATTAGTACCTTAGTCTAATGTATTATAATTTTCTTGTTGAATATTATATTGGTTGTATCATTGATCGTGATGAACAATCAAAAGAAATGCTCTCTTTGAATTATGAAATTGAAAGTGTTGTGCTTAATTCCATAAAAGAAGAGAAAAATAATCCAATAGGAGAGAACGTAGTAATAGAAGACATGACTGACCATGAAATACAACCAATAACATTAAAATAATACTACGCTCCTTCATGTGACACTTTCCCATATGATATAGATTTTCCAGGTGTTATGGCAGCTTTTGAGATCGACTTGGAAATAATTCGCGAGATATCTAAATTTTATGGATATAGTAATGAAAATCCATATCTACATATTGATTTGTTTCTAGAAATTTGTTCAATCACTAAAGCAAATGGATTAACAAATGAAAGACTTCGTTTACGCCTCTTTCCTTTCTCTTTAGAAGATAAGGCACGAAAGTGGTTTAGGAATTTAAAGCCAGAGGTTAGAAAAAGTTGGAAAGTACTTCAATGAGAGTTCATAAGTAAATTCTTTCCATTAAGTATAACCTAAGAGATACAGGATGCTATATGTAGTTTTTCGCAAATAGAGGGAGAACAATTCCATGAGATGAGGGAATGGTATAATGAACTTTTGAAGGAGTGTCCGCATCATAAAATCCTAAAAACTGAATTGGTGCACATATTTTATAAAGGGCTTAATGAGTATTGTAGAAAAATGGTAGATAGGGCATGTGGATAAATATTTTTTCTTAGGCCGGTTGATGAACTTTGGAAGTTGTTTGAGGATTTGAGTGAGAATTCTTATCAAAAGGTGTCGATGACTAGAGATCCTACGATAATTCTTAGTAACCATAAGAGATTTGAGGACGTGTACAAAAAAATACCTACAATGACAAGTTGGGCCAAAGGCCTATCCAATGAATGAATTTCACCAATTTGTCACCTAAAAACGTTTGTCCCGTATATTCCAAATTCTCTTACAATGCCAACAACTTTCCAATGGTGTACCAAAATAATGAAGTAATACAAAAGGAATTTAACTCTACTTTTCCCAAAATAGCCTATAATTCTTATTCTAATACATACAACTCGGGTTGGAACGATCATCCCATTAGCAATAATCAAGTAAATGTCCAATTTTACCCTCAACCATATAATAAATTCATATTTAAGGAGTCAAATCAATATTTTTCCCAAGAGTCATTGAGTTTTGAAGATAAGGTTTTAGCGGCCCTATAGAATATTGAAGCAACCACTCGTGAGTGTGAGGAGATCAAGAATTTTATTCATATGATTTAAATCAACCTTAGTATGAAGATTTAGTTCCGGATTTAATTCCATGTTCACCTCCTCAGTCAAACAATTTTGAAGATATAGTTTTGACTGCCTTTAGCACGATAGAAGCCAAATCACAATTACTCTACTCCCATTCACAATCCCTTCGTAAGTTAGAAACCCAAGTAAGACAACTAGCTAGTTCTTTAAATAGAAGAGAAGAGGAACATACACGTCAAACGGTAGTTGATACAATAGACCAAAGTATAGTTGAGCTATGATCCCTTAATGATGAAGAGGAAACTAGTCCAATCAATATAACTTATGACAACGAGGAGGATGATTACAAATAAATAGAGGAACAATTTGAGGTGAAGAATGAAATCTCACAAGAAGAGTGGACACAAATTACTCCCTTACCACAAGAGCCAATTGAGACATTATATGAATTTAAAGAACCACTTCCCCAATATCTCGAGGAACAATCCACGATAATAATCAAGGGAGGAAGGAATATTATGAAATTGAGATTGATGAGGTGATGACGGACACATTACCTTGTACAGTGATGGAAAATTCGTTGGACACAAATATTAGATTTGGGATGAATATAGAGCATGATAAATGAGGTAAGTTATATGATGATTATTATTTGTTTGATGCCATGCTCATTACTAAATATCCACAATGGACACCGTTGAATGACTCACTTCCCAAACTTAGACTGAAATTTGGTGGATGTGTAGCAGAGAGGAATAGTGTTGGATAGTACAATTAGACGCAGTCTTGCTAAAGACGGTAAAGATTGACGCCGGTAATCTGGAATTGTATATTAATTAGATTTTATGTTCTTTTTGCACGTGTTATGATTTATTTTATTTTGAGGAATATTTTTACGATTAGTTTAATAATTTTTGAGGTTGTAGAAGTTTAGATAGATTGTTTTTTAATTTTAAAATTCTAAATTAATATTCATTTATTAGGAAAATTTGCACCCCTACGTTGAACTCCTATGCTGACATGATATGGTATAAGTTTGGGGGTGTACGTTTTCGGAAAAAAATAATTTTTCCAAATATTTTGTATAATTTTAATATGTATATTTTATTTGACTTACATTATCTACATAAATATAAATAAATAACAATAATAAAAAAAGAGTTAGTTTTGACATATTATATATATATATATATATATATATATATATATATGGATACTAATTTTATATACATACATATGTATAATTTTACTATATATATTTTACTTAATTTTACTATATAAATTTTACTTAATTATATAAATATAAAACAAAAGAGAGAAAAAAAACATTTTCTTAATTTTTACACTTATATATATATATTTATGTATACTAACTTCTTATATATATATATATAATTTTACTATATATGTCTAGTTTATTTAATTTTAATTAGGAATATAAAAATTAATAGTAAAATAAATATATTTATATAATAAAAATCAACTATAGGATCTACTGAGTACTTGGTAGAAATCCCACCGAGTACTCGAGGGTTCTTGAAAAATTATTTTTGTTTTATTTTCTATATATATATATATATAATAATTTTAAAATATTTCTTTTCAACATAGGACTTTGACTATACTAATTTAGTAGTTATTCATATTTTAGTAATTTTTAATTTAGAAAAAGAGAGTTCTAAAAGGTTTCCATAAATACGGATTCTTTTTCAAAATTGGAAAATGATGCATTAAAGATTGTTTCATTTTAAGAAATTTCCAATTTTACACCTTCTATTCCAGATTTTTTCCATAATTCACACATTCCTCTCCTATAAGGGACTTGGATTTAGTTATGAATATAGGGCCTCCTCTATTCATTCTTTCACAATTCATTCAATATTTTTAGAGAAAGAGAGTAGTAGAAAGTTTTGCTTCGCATCCGAGTCTTAAGTTAGGATGATTCTCTTGCAGATTATTTCCTAACATAGTACGTGACTTCTACCACAAAATGAAGTATGGTTTCAAGGGAGAAGGGATGATAGTACGTACAACCATGCGATACAATTCAAGGCTTATTGGGGTATTTCCCAAAGCTACCACTATGGTTTAGAGAATCCCTTAAGAATTACCCACGATCTAGAAGCAAAATTTCATCAAATTCCATATCCAATTCCCTCTTTTCATAAGATGGTACAGTATATTTACAATGGACTTGAGAATCCACCCACTAGACTTTAGATTAAGAATATAGAGCTCAATCCCGAGTTTTGGTATCTTGATGTGATTTTGGTTAAGCAAACATACCCAATGAATCAAGAAGGAAAACGATATCACGTCATGGTTCATGTCTTTATTCCTTCAAAAAAAAGAATTTTGTGTCTCTATATCGGAATTGATTTATGATAGTATGGTGGAATGTTGGTATGAAATTGCGCACAATGGGGAGCTTATTGAGAAAAAAAAAAGACTCACACTTGCTATTTCCATATCTCATCATTGCTTTAATTGAGGACCAATTAGGTGAGAAAATAACTTTAAATGAGATGAGAAAGTGGTTAGCTAATGGAATGGCCATTTGGAGCTCGGAGATTTCACCGTATGTGGCTAAAAAGAGGAATAGAGTGAAGTCGTAGGATTAGGAATGGATCTAGAATTGTCTTAATTATTTTATTTTATTTTATTTTCCCACCAAATCCGTTTGCCATTAGTTCTATCTTTCGATTTTTGTTTTTATTTTTCTGCAATTTTATTTTATAGGATTGTAGGCCATTAAGTCCAAATCATGTGTGCGATTATTAATAAAATTCCATTCCCTTGAAAATTTGCTTTATATCTAATATTTCGATTTATTAATTATTATCTCTCTATTGGATATGATCTTGGGTATTGCATAGTATTTTATGTTTGAATAGATCATCCAAAGCAAGTTTGGGGGAGATACGAGCACTACAATGCAAGCAACCGGAATTACACTTTAAGGGCGGTAACAATTTCTTCATTTATTTATTTTTATTCTTAGACCATGAGGATATGGTATGTTTTAAGTTTGAGGGGATGAAATTAGTATTCAATGATTGAAGGGAAGGAGCAAAATAAAAATATCGAAAAATTGAAATTTTTTATTAAGTTCTTCATTCGAAGTATGTGATTAAGGTCAAATATGAGTTGATATGTGTACATGTTATGACTAGAAAGATATTATGTATGCGATTACCCCACTCATAAGTCTGTAATAGTTTGATTAAATTGATTCTTGAGATGTGGTTCACATAAGTGAATAGATGAGTGAAATTGAAACCGAGAAAGATAGTCTTGGCCTATAAAGCACTCGCACACATTCTTTATGTGACAACTAATTGACCTTTGACTATGTAGTTGAAAAAATAGCTTTGTAACCATGATAGGGGAGAAGGGGAGTGTTAGGAAGAAGTAGTATGGAGAAAATAAAAAATTATGAAAAAAATAAAAATGTAAAAAGCGGTTCTTCGATCTGAGTAACCGGGCCTCCTACCACAAAGTTGTAGAGTGTTCACGTAAAAAAGTGAGAAAACTGATGAGCATAAATCCCATGGAATAAGCTCGGGCCCAGTTGGTTGGGACTAAAAATCATCGCTGAAAAGTTCAGAGTTTAGAAAGACAAAAAGTGATAGAAATAAAAATAAAAATTGTTCTATATATATTATATCATGACAAAGTTTGATTAATGAAGTAGAAGAATGGAGATTAGTCTACCATAAAGAATGTTCATAAAAACAAGGAAGACTATGTGGATTGGCTGTAGAAATTAGCAAGTTTATTTCACCACTATGGAGGACCATTCTTTTGAATTTAATTTATGAAGACTGTTATTTATGAGCGTGTGGGGATAACTTGTAAGCATTTTACTCTGACGACATTGTAGTATTGCATGATTAATGATTATTTGATTTTATGAGCATACAAGAATGAAGAATGAAATAATTTGTAGGTAGTATACTTAACCCTCACGAGACTTCACTCATCCACTCGGTATTGCCGAGGGGTTTAAAAGGTTTGTTACACGTGTTAAGTGTAATCGTACACCTTCACGAAAGAAAATGTTAGTTAGTTAGTTTAGATAGTTTAGTTAGTTAGATAGTTTAATTTCTTGTACTAAAAACATGATCATCACTAATTTTGAAAATTTTCTATTGGATTGATTGCTAAGGGACTAACAATGTTGAAGTTTGGAGGCTTGATAGGAGCCAAATATCATACATTGTCATCATATTGGTGCTTTTATACGGTTTTCGTGTTTATAGACGTTTCAGGCCATGTTATGTAAAACGAGTTAAATTCAGTGAAATAACTGGATTTTTGATTCAAGATTGTTCGAGAGCTAAAACCATGGATAAAAAGACCTATAAATGACCAAAAACAAGTCAAGTATGAAAAAGAAGTGAAGTTGAATGAAGCCGAGAAGAGAAACGGACCAAAGAAGATGAAACATGAAAAATGAGGTGAAGAACTACCGAGTACTCGGTAGTTCCTTCGCTAAGTACTCGGTAAGCATAAAATGGGAAAAATTCCAGAGGCATACGCGCGTTATTGCGCCATTGCGTGGCCATATTCAAACCATCATAACCTGATCAAAACATCATTAAATCAAGTGATTCAAAAGCCTAAACTCATCTCCATAAAGTCAGCTTTCTAAATCAATTTAAATCACGAAAAAATTCCTCCCGTAGCTCCAGATATGATCAAAATAATACAGCAGAACGAAGTTGAAAATCAACTGCGGGCAGCTTCGAGTACTCAGTATAATTCCACTGAGTACTCGAGATTTGGACGAAATAAACTTAATGGGTGGACCTCGTTTTGACCCCATTTGACTTGGTTTGCACTCCAATACGATTTGGGTCATGTTTTAGGCATATTATTATCATATTTCACTTCCGTTCTCATCAATTCACAAAAGGAAATGATTTACTTGAAGGAAAAATAATCCACATCCAAACATGACTTGATCAACCTCTATAAATTAAAGAGTTGGGTTCATAGTTTTGTATCTATATATCTACCCTTCATATATTTTATCTTTCATGTTTTCAAAGGGAGATTCTAAATCAGAGATAAGAGAATAAAGACACGAAATTGCATACCTCGACAAAGGAGAACCAACGATCATGGAGGTGGTGTCTACATCAATAATGGAGATCACCATAACCATGAGTGGCTAAACGGGTATCTAGGGTTTTAAACCCTAGCCAAGTAATGTAACTTTTATTTATTTCATTTATATAAGGGGAAACTCAAGGACACATATGTGATGATTGAGTAGATGAATGAACACGTTTGATTCAATATGAGATTCTTTATTTATTCTATGACTTGTTTTAGCTTGAATGAGTATTTAATCTTACTCAATCATGATTATTCAATATGGGCTAGAACTCGGATGTTTAATTCATAATTTTCTACATAATAGTGGTCATTAACATGCAATCTAGATTTAAACAAGCCATGCTAAGAGAAGATGATATATACATGCTTTTAATTTATGTTAGTAAGAGTAGTTTGGAGTAGATGCATGCACTAATCATACTTTATTCAAAGATGGGTTGTAGCAAAGTTAGATGAATTGTTCTTTTTTTTGGGATTAGGGTTTGCCAATGTTGCAGCCCTATATCTCTACAATTGAATGAATATAAGTCTATATTATGCGGTTAGTGGTGGAGTTCGAAATACCCTAGAATCTATCTCTATTGTTTCTATCTCAAATCTACATTTATTTGTTTATAATCAAAACCTAAATCAAATTATCTTAGCAATTCAAGAGTATTACTTTATTAGAATTTAGAGTACAACTTAGTCCCTGTGGATTTGATATACCATATCATAAGCATACTATACTATAATTGATTCGTTCACTTGCGATAGGGAAAACTAGGTCAGCTTTAAAGACTTATTTGCACAAACCACTATTATTCTCATTATTTATTACCCAAGCCTAGTGTCCTAAACCTATCGAAGTTTGGGAACCGATCACCCCTTATATTAAATAACTACGATCACGTATCTACACAATCATCACAGGTGTGGTCTTCAGTTTCCCCTCGTCACAATTGAAACAAATAAATAAACTACATTACTTAGCTAGGGTTTTGCTAGAAAACCCTAGATACCGGTTTTGTTGCTCTTGGTGGAAGGAGACTGCATCGTTGATATAAAAATGCCCTTCATGATTGGTTGTTTCGTATCTCTAGGTTCTAAATGGCTCTTTTCTTCAAAATATGTAAACCTCCAAAGATAGTGCTCTGAAAGTAATGTATTTAAAAGCTCTTTAAATCTGGATCAAACCTTGGTATTTATAGAAGAAGTTGAGAAAAGTCTTGTTTGTATTAGACTTGTTCCGCTTAGAGTAGAATTCCTCTTTGATGTGTTTCTCCTCAATTCTGAGCTACAACCCTTCAATATGATATAAATATACATTTTATATGTGCTTAGAGGTGTTGGAATCAAAGATAAGTCAAAGGAAGTTGAATCGGATCGGGACTCAAAATCGTAGCTGTCTCCTACGCTTGAGCATATAATTGATAATTTTAGCCACTTTTTGCTCATTCGTAGAAAAAGCATGAAAGTCACTTTTTACAATTCTTCCTCTCTTTGAACCCCCTCGACTTCATTAGTATGTTTCCCGAAGTTTCGGTTCCGAAAAATATCGTTTTTGCCCTCCGGGAGACACTTTTTGCTTGAAAACTCCTTTTTTTCTCTCTTTTCGGGTAGACACGAGCACATCCTTGGTTAATTCACCAAAGTTAGCTAATTTTCTTCATTAAGTTCCTGAAACACGCTTAGACATGCAAATAGCATAAAAACACCAAGTAACATAATGATAAGACGTAACAATAGCGAGTTAGGGGCCTAAAATGGAGAACATTCGACACCTATCACACCCCAAACTTAAATATTGCTAGTTTCTCAGCAATGAACTCACAGGTGAACTTTGAAAACATCTCATGATGATTATATATTCTAACTACTTTACACTAATCTCTTGCTTTTGTGAGAGTCGACGATTACACTTAGCATATGTAACAAGTCTTTTAAACCCCTAGGCAACGCCTAGTGGATGGGTGAAGTCTTGTGAGGGTTAGCTATATTACCCACAACTTCTCCATCCTTCATTATCATGCATTCATGCATTCACGCATTCACATCCTCATTAACAAAGCCATGCTACAATATCCAAAATAAAACGGATATAAATACTCCCACTCACTACCAAATAACAACTATCTGGAGTTAATGTTGAGAATGGTCCCCACTAGAGTAGACAACTTTGTTAATCTCTACTCCCAATTCGGACAACCTTCTGTGTTTAAGTGAACACCCCTTATAGAAAATTAATCTACATTTCATATCTCTTAATGGTTTACTTCTTTTGCTATGTTTTTCACTTAATTTTTTCCCTGTTTTTTTCACATTTTTTTTCTTCTCTTTTTTTTTTTTCCAACCTAATGGCTTTAACAGACATTGGGCCAATGATCCCAAGCAAGACAGCTTTAGGTCACCAGGTGATAAAACACCCATCGGGCTTAATAATCCAAACCATTTAGGCTCGATTTGCAAAGATTTTCCAATGCTTCACTTTTTTTTTCTTTTTCATATATATTTTTATTTTTTTTTACCATAACATTCAAAATTTTTCCGACTCAATACTCCAAGATCAACTAATTTAATAGCAGGGGTCATGTGCATATGCTTATAGGTCAAAATCGTCCTTCTCGGTTTCGATTTCACTAATTCATTCACCTATGTACAACCACATCACTTCACTAACTCAATCTAATAATTACTCTCATGAGTGGGAATATCGCATCACATACTACTCATAAATCATAAACACATACTCAATCAACTTGTAATGCAAAACACTAATGCATTAAAACAAAAAAATTTCAAACATTTTCAAAAAAAATTCAATCATTCGTTATAACCAACTATACCTTTCCCCCAAACTTAAATTAAACCATGTCCGCATGGTTCACCATCATACTCATGAGAAAGAATATAGTTACATTTGAAGCGCAGTTCCAGAATTTCAACTCTTTATGCTTGTCCTTTCCCCCAAACTTGAATTGAGCCATCTATAGAGATATTCAACAAAGCATACATACCCAATATCATAGCAAGGGAAAACGAAATACAATTATCACTTTCCAAAAATCATTACTCAATATAGCACAAGGAATAAGTCTTTTATTTAATTAAATAAATAATGATTTGACCTCAAGGACCTACAATCCTACGAAATTGAAAATTGCATATTACTCTACAAAATTAAAAACAAATCCTAATTTTAATCCTAAACCTACAAATCCTAATCCGACTACGACTTCAACCCATTCGTTGCTCCTACGGATCTTCCTTCACTCCTTCTAGCCACGTCTAAGAGAAGCCATAAGAGTTGCCTCTATTTCAAGCCTTTCATACGCTTCTTGGAAGTAATATGTGAATGACCAACATAATTCATTCATCTCTTTCAATCGATCGACTAATTTTACCTCGAGGATCCTTGATATCAACATCGGATATGGAAGGTGATAATTCATCTCATGTCGGGCTTCTTCAATTCCACTCACAATCCTTCGCACCAATATCATGTTACCCAATAACCCTTTAGAATGCAATATAGTACTTTTATCATCGTGTACCCTCTTTACCTTGAACGGTGGTTTTGACACACTTGTGATGTGAGCACACAATCCAAGTATAGTAAATCCGGGTTTAGATGGTACATCTCCATTAACGTGTCCTTCGGGTCCGGGATGTGCATATCATATATCTCACTTATCATATCTGCCTCCGTGAGTGGCCATTCCGATGGGACTGTTATATATTTAGCGCAAAGGTGGTTCGGGCATCCTTGTGGTATCTTCCAAATTTGAGCAATGACCTCCTCATTCACCACTATCGGTTAATTCCAATCATCTATCCGAACTCTAACAACCTTTGATTCCCTTGGTCCTTCTATACTCATTTTCTCATAAAAATGCCGAACCAAATTTGGGTACACTCTTAACCTTACTAGACTTTCCAAATTCTCCAATCCTCTCTCTCGTAGGATTTGTACCCCCGGTGCTATCAATGGAATTTTCATTGTCTCCGAGAGAAACATGAGCTCATATTGAACTCTACACTCCGTAAAAGTAGGAGGCGTTGAACAAATTGGTGGTGACGGTGGTGCAATCGAAGCTCATATATTCACGCTTTCCTCATCCAAATACCCATTCTTCCTCCTAGTATCAACTTCTCCGAAGTGGCATCATCTTATAAGATATCCTCTGGATCAGATTCAATCTCGTATTCACTTTCTATCTCATGCACACTTTGACCGGGGAAAAGGAGAAGAATAAGAAGAAAATATCTCTCTATACTTTTTCTCTCAAGCTCTAGTAATAAATTATGAGAATTATGAACCATCAAAGGCTGTATTTATAGATGAACGATTCATATTTGAAAAGGAAAAGGAATTGGACTCATTGCTGGAGTTTTAGAGTGGAATCAAACATTAATCAAACTTTGCCATGTATTTGGATTCCATCTCCTACTCGGACTAGGATATTTCCCTAAATTCTTATCTAAACTTTAAAAATTCCTAAAAACTACTCCTAATTAATCCTAACACTGTATAAGCATATACCCATTTGGAAAACCCCTATTTTCAAGAAAAATTTGATTTTTTTCTAAACACCCACGCAAGCCCCTACGTACAAGTGTAGGGCCATGCGTAGCTTTCCTATTCATAAGGCTACGCTTGAGCGTAGCTCACGCATAGGTAACAGATCGAAATTTTCTATAAACGTTTTTTTCGGATTTTCCCCTACATGCTCCACACACTTATGCTCCAATACCACCTTTTATTATGCACACACACTCCCCCAAACTCAAACACACACATGTCCTCATTGTGTGATCCCGAAGCTCAAACGACCCTAAAAAATCCTATTGCAATTAACGCATGTATTATCATAGTAACAAAAATGTAAAACACGAGTAATACCATCACATGAATACAAAAACATGTAGTTTTGTATAATAAAAGCAAAACATCACTTAGAGATCAATCATTTAGGAGGTACACATATATCGAACTACAAAAATCCGTCTAACAATTCATCTCTAGTGTCAATAAATGAAAAGTACATCAAAATAGCTATACTAAAACAAAACTACACTACTGGTCGTCTTTTGGCGGTGGTGGTGGTGGTAAGTCAAGTCTATTATAAAACATCATCTCACATAAAATGCCAAACACCTCTCTCGATGACCATGCCAGAGCTGTCTAATCTCATCATGTCTCTGACGCATCTCCTCTATGAGTGCCGCCTAACCAACACGATACTCCTCTCTGAGCGCCGCCTGACCGACACGTAACTCGTCGTACTAAGCACGAGTAAGTGTGAATGACGCACTATCAGGGGCCCGAGGCATATCTATATCATCAGCATGTACCTCATGTCCCTGAGGTGGCACTACATCATCACCCACGACCTCTGGCTTACTAGGAAAGTTAGGAGGCGCAGCTCCAGCAGGTACCGGCATCGGCCTCCGGCGAAGCACTCTTGCTCCCTTGAGCCTAAACCATAAATTCCTCTATAATCCCACAGTATAAACGCTAGGCACATACTTGTTCACCTCCACCTCCTCATTAACCTCAACTCCGGTGTCGGTCATCAACCTTATCACCAGAGTCGGGAATCTCATATGAAACCCGCTCTGAGCAACCTTGGTTGAGCTTCGAGTGTTAGAGTAGTGCTGATATCCACAAGATATGTGGAATAGAAATCTAATGCCCGAACTCGAAGGCATAAAGTAACGGCAATAATAACTGCAATCTCTAATTCCTGTGCCCCTATGGGTGAATCTGATAATAAAACATTGTGTCTAGGAACCAGAGCTTGGGATGATAATCCGCCTTCTTGGTGCAGTTGTTTTGGATGTCGGCATAGTGCCCCTCGCACTACACTCGAACATTATCAGATAGGTCCGGAAATGGCTCGGGTAAGTGTAAAATCAACCTCCAAATCGGGAGGACACTCATGTGGGATACCCCACGCCTCTGCTATGCTCTACGGAGTGATTTTGAACCGCACCCCTCTGACCTCTGTCAGTAGCCGATATTCCCCCTTATAAAACTTTAAGTGAAGCCAGAAATCCCGAATAAGATCCGGGCATACTAGATCATAGGGAGATGAAAGAATCGGTAAAATTCGCCTCTCGCGAAGACACCAAATACCCCATGTAGGAACCTCCCCTCTCTCAAACTCCTCTATTGAGTATGTCCGCTCAATGTTGAACCCCTTTTTTATATCCCTGTCCAACAGCTCCTCAGTTGTATCCTCAGGGTCTGGTGGCCCAAGAGCCTGCAAAATCCCCTACTTCGACCCTATAGACTTATCCGCAGAGGTAACGTGGGCATCCTCCGAAGATGATGACAAAGATGAGGATTGCATAACCACACATCTCCATGCCCTCATATGTGGTGGAGTGTAACACCCCGTGTTACTTTCTTTTTACTGAAATTAATTCTGATTTAATTTCGGTAATGGTCACTTGTTCCGGACGTATTATTTTATTCTTGGTATTTCGCGTGTAAATTTTTCGCGTTTACTTTTAAAGTCGATTGGATGACTTTACGGTTTCTCTTTGACGACTACGCAAGTTATCGTTATCGACTACGCAGTATCATTTCGACATTTAATGTTTAGTACTTCGACTGGACGACGACACGTTGTAATTGGATCGGGCCTATTAGGTATTCCGATGTTTGGATTCCTAACCCGGTATATTTAATTGGGCGTCTCGTTATTATTTCGGGCTTACGAGATTACGTTTGGACTTTCTCGATAATTATTGGGATTTATTGTATATATATATTTAATTGTAATTATATATATATATAGTCTTGGGGGTTATTTCATAATTGTGGATAAAATGTGGGTCACTTAAGCGATTTTGCATATATATAGATATATGTATATGCACAGATCTGTGAAGCTCTTCTCCTTCTCTACACGATCTGACCTACTCTCTTCTTCTCCAAACGGAATCTGCTATAGCTTCCCTCTTCTCTTCACGCAATACTGCAGGTCTCCATCTTCTTCACTATCTGTTGCAGCTAGAGAGAGAGAAAGAGAGAGAGAGAGAGAGAGAAGTCGGCTGGAGGGAGGCGCGGTTGGTGGTCGCCATAACGGGCAGTGGTGCAGCTGGAGTTGACGGCGGCTGGCGGCGTCTGCGAGGGTAGTCGCAGGCGGCGCAGTGGTGGCGCAGGGGTAGTCGCGCACAGTGGCGACGCAGTTGGGAGCAGCGACGCGCAATAGTACAGTCTGGCCAAAACTTCGACCATTTGTTCAGTCGATTTCCCGACCTCGGTTCGGGCTGATTTTCGCAGGGTAGCTTCGTCTTGATGTCAGGTAAGACGTGTAACAATTTCATAATTTTTCGTTGTACAGTTTATCGGGAAATTCGATTGGAAGTTTCGAATTTTCATTTGGGGTATTTTAGATTTAACCAAATTAATTAACCTATTGCTAATAGGATTTGTATATATCGTATAGGTTGTCGGGACGGAAATTTCGATATATTCGAAATAGTTTTCGGACGATTTTGGTCGGCGGGTTTCATATTCGGGCGCCGACACTGTGCTGTTTTGGGCTATTCGGTAAATGTAAATTAGGTGGGAAATTATATTTCTCACTCCGCATTATTGAAGTAGTTTAGGGGTGCAAACCCTTATTTAATTTAATATAGATATATTAAATTGATAGTTTAAATATCTATAATTTGTTTAGAATCGAAATTGGACTTAGGGATTAATTTAAGAAAATTAATTAGATTATTTCCTATGTAATTAAAAAAATTCCTATTTTAATTGAATAGGAATAGACGGCTTAGAAATTCCCTTGATAATTAAATGGGCTAGAGGATTTTGTAAACGTTGCGTGAGAAACTTAGACACTATGCTAGGTTCCTCTCACTTTACGTGGATTATCTGTTTAATTTATTTTAAAGGCATGACAAGGGAAATTGAAATATTTTCTAAAGAATTAAAGAAAATATATATTTTGAAAAGTGTGAAGTGTCAAAAGCACTTGGGAAGAACGGTACGATAAATCTACATTCCCTAGTGAGCCTGCAGCCTCAGGGGAATTATGGAGAAGGATCCCGTACCCTTGGGAAGGGTGTGTTTTTGTGTGTGTGTACCACAGGCGGTCTGTGAGTACCTTGCATTGCATATCATTTTGTGATTTTATTGATATGTATATATGATATTGGAGCATGTTAAAATTATGAATATTGTAAATTAAATTCATATTTTATAAATGCTCAACCGGAAATGAATAATGTGAAACACGAAGTAAATGTGGTAATTTAAAAAGTATAATGAATTATAATCTTATACTTGTAATTATATGCTTTTATGCCTTTAGGGGAGGTTAGGAATATTGACGTTGTGACTTCTGTGGTTTGTTGAGGTTAGTGGTAGACCGTAGAGTTGATTTTAAGGTTGAGGCCTTAGAGGAGGCAGTTAACTGTCTTGTGGTTGTGGTTAATAGTTTTGTGTTGGTGGTTAGTTTTGTGACTTCTTTGAAGATTTGAGGTTAGGGATTGATTTGAGTATCAATTATGATTGAGGCCTTAGAGAAGGTGGTTAACTGTCTTGTGATTGTGGTTAGTAGTCTTGTGATTGTGGTTAGTAGTTTTGTGATTGTGGTCAGTTGTGTGACCTTGTTAGAGATTTGAGGTCAGAGATTGATTTTAGTATTAGTTATGAATTGGGGCCTTCGAGAAGGTGGGTGATGAGATTGTGAGTTGTAGTATAGACCTTTAGGTGTCTTTCACCTTTTGAGAAATGAGTTATTAACTGTAGTTTGAGATTTTGATTGGGTGAGAAGAGGTTTTGGTTGAGGGAATTTATTAAGTACTTGGGGTACTGTAGTGTTGTAGCATTTTTTCTCGTGCTTAGTTCATTCCTCTAAGCATTCCTTTTACTGTACTCTGTATACTAGTACATGTCTTTGACTTACGTGTCATTCCTTGAGTTGTCAGTTACGGCGTGGTGCCGAACCTCTTCCTCGTGGTGTCATTGATTTTGTGGAGTTGTAAACGGATGGTTGTGGTACGTGATTCCAAAGTATTGTTCTTCCTTTACTGTCCTCTTGGACATTATAGGAATCTGCAGAGTTGTGTTCACTATTATTCGGCTGTCTTTCGGAAACGGTGTTTTCTAAACTCTTTTTATTTAAAAGGAAAAACCCGTTTTCGCCTACCCCTGTATTAAATTTAAAAGTTTTAATACTTTATAAAATGATCTTGGGATCTTCTTTAAAATAATTTTCAACTTTAAAAGCCGGTGATGGCAACTGACGGAGACCGGGGGCAAGACGGTCATCTTTACTGTGTGGTTTCTTAAAGGAAAACTATTTTATAACTTATCTCAAGATTTTGTGATTTTGAGACTTCTTTCTCAAAATCTCAACATGTAGTGTTTTGAAAGGTGATTCCTTGTTTCACCTTTGCTTCGGTTCATTTCTAAGTCTCAGATTTGAGGCTTGTAGTTGTTCAGTGCACACATGTAGTTTTGTCTTCCCCTTCTTCTTGGTTGTTGATGTCACCACCTAGGTGATTGAGTTTTCGTACGTACCTAGGTGATTGAGTTTTCGTACGTTAGGGGCATGGGTGCCGAATGGATTGGTTCGAGTTTTTAATAACCTTTTTCTTAAAAACTATTGAATCTCTCGGATTCATCTTTTTATTACTTTTTACTCTCGGCCATTCATTTTTGGTTTCCTTGTCCGGGTGCTTTCGCTTAACACTTGGGGTATTCTTAACCTTGACGTTGTGTCTCGGATATCTTTTGGTTTAGCATTGGGACTTCTTTTCCGTTGCTTGGATTCTTGACTCTTACGTGGTTTTTCTTATCCTTAGTGAGAGTGTTGGTGATTTATTGACATTGTTGGAGATAGCATTTGAGGTTTCTATGTGGTGATGTGATTGAGGTGATCTAATCCTTGAGAGGTAGATTTTCTCTAGGAATGGGATGAGGTTTGTTATATATATATATTGTATATGTATATATATACATTGATGATGATTGTGTTCGTACGCAAGGACGTGAGTACTTTTCCTCTCGTGTTATTGGGGAGTGAGTTGTGAGTATTCCTTGGTACTAGTGGTGGATTTGGTCCTTGTGGAGATTAGAGATGAGTGTGTTTTCCATTTGTTTAGATCTTCTAAATTGTGTCGTGGGTAATTGATGATTTTTAGATTGACCTTAGTGTCGGGTACTTAGTGTATGTTGGTGAGAGTAGTGTAGACTACCGGTATGGGTTCTTGGAGTACGAGTCTTAGTCGTACATTGTAGAATCTTGTTGTGTATATATATATATTTATATATACATATATATATATATATACTCGTTTACGGTAGCTTGAGCGCGTGCCTTGGGTTTGCGTGGATGGGATTTGTTGGGCTATATATATCTTGCTAGATAGTTTAGCATTACCTAAACTGCTAGAGGATGTGGTAGTTAGAGTATCTTTTCCCACTGAGCTTATTTGCTCACGGAGGGAATTTCATTTGCCCCCCTGGTATTCCACGCCAGGTTTCAGGAAATATACGGCTATGGGCAGGATGCGGTGCAACGACAACTTTCTTTTGTTTCCTTGTTACAGGTTTTGGGAGTTGCGTTGGGTGATGCTGTTACGGTTGCAGCACGACTGGGTTTGGGGACGGTAGTATTCTTCTGTCAGTTTCTTTACCCATTTGTTATGGGATTGTCATGTATTTCTTTTGGGAGCTAGTTTGTTGGCATATCCCTATTGTTGTATCTTTTATTTCCTGTATTTATTGTTTCAGGAAGTTATTGTATCTATTCTGCACAACTAGGTGCTTTTTCTGTATTCTTATTTGAGCATTTGTGGCTCTGTTGATTATAGAGGGTTTGGAGGAGTTTTGGGTTCTTTCCACTACCTCGGCCCTAGTAGGATTGATGAATGTGGGGCTTGGAAGCCATTGTCATTATCGAATTGCTATTGGCAGGTTATTGTGTTGTGGTTGTGTATCCGGATGTTCCATTTACAAACGGAACTCTGCCGGATTTTCGTTAGATTCCGCTGCTTTGTTTATTATTCATTTAGGTATTAAATATACCATTTCTTATCATTATTCCATATATTTTCATGGTTAATGATATCTTAGTTGGTCATTCGTATTAAGGATCACATCTTGGAATCCTTGGATGTCCCAGTTCGGGAGTCTTAGGAATTTAGGAGCGTGTCTGATGGTATCTGAGGATACTATTGAGTTATAGTATTCTATTTGGCATGGAGTATAGTTTTCATTGTTATTCCATGTATTTAGACTGGTTATTGTTGACACTAGTGGTCGATTGACTTATGTCACCCTTTGGAGATTCGCTGATTCTCTAGATTAGAGTTTCGGGAATTCTAGGGTCGTGATAGTAGGGTATCAGAGTGTGTCATTCTTACCCTTTTGTGGGTGTTTGATGACTGTATGTCGTTGGTTCTCATTTCTTTTTACTTCCGTTCACCCCCTTAGTTCTTAGGCTCGGGTTTATGAGTTCTAGGAAATTTGGGGCGTGACATGGAGCCTCTGGTGTTGAGTCCGAAGACCTCCGCCTCGGTCTCGACGTACCAGTCCCCTCCATGTTCATGGTACATGGTCTTGTCTTCATTCCTACAACGTGGATTTTCAAGAAATATAAGGGAATCGTCCTAGATACTGAATTAAACTCAAAACCATATCTAAATTGATCCAATATGATGTTTAAATAAACCCCCAAATCCAAAACACTCAAAAAATTTGGAATTCCAACCCGTTCTTCAAGCCGATAATCACAACTTTGAAGAACGGATCGAAACATGTTTAAGACGTGATTCGATCATCAATACTAGTTTAAAATGATTAAAAGAGTAATGAAAAACACAAGGATTTAAAGAAAATATCACCGTATCAACCGATATATGATTTTTCCCAAAATTGGTTTTTAAAACCTCTTCAAGTTCTTCACGTGAATCCAGAAGATCAAGCAACATATCAGACATAAGAATGGAATGAATGGAATGAAATTAACGATATTCATCCTAGGGAGTTATTGGGAGTGCTTGGAGAGAGTTTGGTAGAGTAGAGAGTGAGTGGGAAATGAAATGAAGACCCGTTTTTGAAACAGAGTTGCAACCATTGGAGTCTGGAATGTCACCCTATGCTCGCTTGAGTGTAGGGTGAGCTACGCTTGAGCATAGAACACAAGCCCAATTCAAAATTTTGTCCTCTCTGCCTCATCTTAACTCATGCATCATTAAACACATTCTATCCCCGCACAATCTATACGTCTTTGTAGACACATCACCATACCAACCGTGACAACGTTAACACTACGACTCAATCTTAACCCTATCGAACTAAGCTACAAACCTAGGTTCAAAAACTAAGTTTCATCCCCTAGTACTAATGTTTAACATTGTTGGCACGACATTGCCATTTCTCGGTATTCGGGATCATGTTTGTGTGTTGGATCAGTCAAATGGATCGATTCCACAACACCCACAACTGGTCGGTCATCAACACAATGCTTAAGCCTCTGACCATTCACTGTAAATCTTTTTCCCGTGTCCAGATCATCAAGTTCTACTGCTCCATGGGGGTAAAACTTTGTAACTTCATACGGTCCGTCCCATATTCAAATGCATATTTGAATATGGTAGGCCAATAGAACCCACTCTGCAGCACTTTATGGGCTATCTTCTGAGCTCCAAAATGACATTCACATTCTAACACGTGGCAAAATCACAAGATACTCTGCACTTCACTCTTGGGAATGCAATTTCTAATAATTTTATTAAGGTAATACTTGTACAATCATGGATTATCCCAAATATAAAATTTAACTTGACTGAAGAATTGGTCTATGTCTTGCTTATACCAACATTTTGGAATTTGACCCGTGACTTTATAATTAACAATATCAGCATACCACGGTATCTATTCCATGATAGTCACACTGAACAGATGTTCATCTGGGAATGAATCCTTAAGAGGAATAATTTCCTTTTTAGTTTCCACAATGATCCTCGATAAATGGTCTGTAACCATATTTTCCGAACCCTTTTTTTCATTTATCTCCAAATTGAATTCTTATAACAATAATATCCATCGAATAAGCCTGGGTTTGGAGTTTTTCTTTGTATACAAGTGTCTCAATGATGCATGATCCGAATAAACTACCACCTTGGTTCCTAATAAATACGATCTGAATTTGTCTAAGGCAAACACTACTACTAGCAACTCCTTCTCTGTTGTTGTGTAGTTCATATCCGCATCATTCAGAGCTTTACTAGCATAATACACTGCATATGGAAACTTGTCTCTTCTCTGTCGCAATATCGCTCCTACGGCATAATCCAAAGCATCACACATCTGCTCGAAAGGTAGAGACCAATCTAGTGGTTGCACAATTGGGGCCGTAGAGAGTTGTGTACGTAGCTTCTCAAAAGCATGAAAACACTCTTCATCAAAGACAAAATTCGCAACTTTAGCTAATAAGTTGCATAGTAGCCGGACTATTTTACTAAAATCCTTAATAAATATCCTTTAAAACTCGGCATGGCCTAAAAATGATCTTATCAGTTTGACAGACGTGGGAGGAGGCAAATTTGAAATAAGTTCAACTTTCTCTTTATCTACCTCAATCCCCCTATTTGATATTATGTGGCCAACTACTATACCCTCTTGAACCATGAAATGACTCTTCTCCCAACTTAGAATTAAATTTTTCTCTTTACACCTTTTGAGCACTAGTGCAAGATGTTTCAAACAGTCCTCAAAGGTTGTCCTAAAGACCGAGAAATCATCCATGAATACTTCTAGAAATTTTTCCACCATGTCATAGAATATCGACATCATACACATTGGGAATGTAGCTGGAACATTGCACAAAGTGAAAGGTATTCTTCTGTACTCAAATGTACCATACAGGCATGTGAAAGTAATTTTCTCCTGATCGGCAGTATCAATCGCCACTTGGTTGTAACCGGAATACCCATCCAAAAAGCAATAATAGCTCTGTCTGACCAACCTCTCTAGGATTTGATCAATAAATGACAATGGAAAATGATATTTCCTAGTGTGTGAGTTGAGCTTTCTGTAGTCAATGCAAACATGCCACCCGGTAGTGGTGCGCTGAGGAATTAACTCACTTTCAGAGTTAGGCATAACTATGATACCAGATTTCTTTAGTACCACCTGCGTAGGGCTCACCCATGGACTATCAGATATGGGGTATATAATACCCGCATCTAGCAACTTCACTACCTCCTTCTTCACCACCCTTCATGTTTGGGTTCAGTCTTTGTTGCATTTCCCTTGACGATTTTGCAGACTCCTCTAAATGTATGCGATGCATGCAAATTGAGGGATCTATCCCTTTAAAATCAGCAACACTCCATCTTATTGCCTCTTTATTCTCACTTAAAACCCCAACTAGACATAATTCCCGTTCTTTAGTCAACTTCGATGATATAATGACAGGAAGAGTCTCATCCGATCCTAGAAAGACATACTTCAATTGCGTAGGCAATTCCTTGAGTTCCAAAGTAGGAGGAACTAATAGAGATGGTATTGGTGATGTACTCGAGAGCGTGGGAAGTGGCTCAATTGGCACTTTCCATGGCTGGGCAAATAAAGCAGCTTTTATTTCAGCGACATCCGTATCATTCATCCTCATCTACTCATCCCAATCCTCCAGTTCATATTCTAACCTCACTCCAGATCCGAGGTGCGAATTTTTCTACCAACTCATCAAATGTCATCAATCTGAAAGTAGTCCATTGACTCTGGAAGTTGATGATTGGTATAAAAAATGTTCATTCTCACCTTCAAGTTCCCAAAAGATAAATTCATAGCCCCGGTTCTGCAGTTAATACACGCATTGGTTGTAGTCAAGAATGGTATTCCTAATATAACGGGGATATGCTTATTTAAATTATAGACATGTTCTGTATATATAATTATAAAATATACCGAAAAGTAGAACTTGTCCACTTGAACAATGACATCTTCCGAAATTCCCCTTGCTTGCTTGATCGACCTGTCTGCAAGTTGAAGCACTATCGAGCTAGGACTGCGCTCTCCCAACCCTAGCTATTGATAGATCGAATATGGAAGTAAGTTAACACTCACACCTATATCAAGAAGAGCTCTACCAATCTTCTTGTCACCAATGATACAAGGAATAGTGGGTGCACCGGTATCTTTCCTCTTAGGGGGTGTGTTACTTAATAACAGTGAACTCATTTGCTCAGTCAACAGGATTTTTTTTGGGACCTTTGATCGACTTCTTCTCTTTTGAGTATAGAGCTCCTGATAAGTGTCAAATATTATATATTTAAACCCCTTAATTTACATCTTTTAGTTCTATAGTGATATCGTTTATTCAAGTTTTATGATATTTTTGTGTTTATCTTATTTTCTAGGTCTTCATGAAGAATTCAATCAATTCCATGCAAATTGGGTCATTAACTATACATGAAATATATTCACCCTGACCGCCCTTTACTTAAATGCCTATAAATAATTCTGTGTTTTAATTCTGGAAATGGCATTGGTACCATTGGAAATTTGATTCAAAGATCTTCAATTTGAGCAGAAGAATGACCTTATTTCGATTTCAAATGAAGGCGTTATGGCAGTTGCAATTCAGCTTCAAAACTGCAGAATTGTGCAGAAATCAATGCGGGTTCGGGTTTACCAAAGGGTGATGTGAATTTTACATCTTCTTGAAGTTTTACCACATTCATTGGATTATGATTTTACAAGAGTAAATCTGATCCATGTCAAGAAACAAAGGCACATGTGAAAAGAAGACAATGGGGTGGAAAGTAATGAATATTCAAACAAAAGGAAATCCAATTTCTCTTTTCTAGTTGTCATTTGATTCCATATTTTCCCTATAAATAGAGGTAGTCTTTCATTTGTAAGACATGAAGGAAAGGAGTGAACAGAAACATAGTGATTTATACATTTGTAATGGAAGAGTAATTCTCTAGCTAAGGTTAGGAAATGAATTTAAAATGAAGAACCAAGTGTTTGCATATCCAAGTATTTAATGCTTCAAGGTTAGTATTATTGATAATATATGAATCTAATAATTTTTATTCAATGATTCTTTGCCTCTTTATGCCATGTATATTGAGTTCTTTGAATCAATGAATACACTTATGTAATTACATCTAAGATTCATTATGCCATACAATGATATAAGTAATGCTCAACCCACTTTATATGGTGTTCTTGATTTCTTATGATCTTACATAGGTATAATGAATACTTTGAATGTAATTACATTATTATAGTTCACAATTCTTATGATTCATATGTAATTAATAATACTTATTTAATGGGATTTACTAGATCATTAGTATGTTTATTATTATTGTTAATATATGCATGATTTGTAGAGTTTCTTCATTAACGACCACTTTCTTGCCATAACATTTATAATGAACATATAATGTTTTTATTAGTTAACTTATATAATTCACTTAGTATGTTAATTATTTATTGCTTATAGGCATGATTTGGAGAGTTGCGTTATTAGTATGGATTATCCTACCAAACGACCCATTTCTTGCCATGCAAATATAATTAACATATGATGATTGTATTAGTTAACTTTTATTACTTATTTGGATATGTGGTACACTTGGTTTCGACATTGTAAAGGAATTCCCAATGCCTTAGTATTTAATTTAATTCAAGAACACAACCAAAATCAATCAATCAAATCAATTCAATGAGAAAAATAAAATTCATTTTTCATACATCTTTCCGACTCTCCCTGAGGTTTGACACTTGGACTCACACCAAGACTATATTATAACTTGACTACCTATATTTGGGTATTGTAACGTGGAACACATTTCTAGACACGTCAGCTCCTTCAGAAATTTAATATAGGCTGAGATTTGGGCAATAATGTCTAAGAGATGCAAATTAATCTTGACTTGCTGGAATATTTCTAACATGTCTTTTTCCTTATGTTTTCCATACGTATCCAACTCTCGAAGACGCTAAGGAAAAGGTGCTACCTCCTCATAACTTGCCCTATCCAACTTTTCTGGTAATGTCAGATTGATTTCTTCCTCCTCTTGGGGTTGATTCTTTTGAATCTCTTCAGTTACTTTTCACTTGTTCATCTTCTCTTCAAATTGCTGCTCAACCCTATTCTCTATCTTCTCTTGGACTATTTCATGAGTTCCTTCAGCGAATGATCCAAGTTCCATCACTTGCTTATTCTTCAGATTAGCCACCGGCTGACTAGGTAACCTTCCCTCTTCACACCTATTCATCGTGTTCGCTAGTTTCCCTACTTGGGTTTCTATTTTAGTAATGGATTGGGAATAAGAGTTCAATAGTTGGATGGCTGCCTCAAACTAATTAGATTGATTCTTAAATTCTCTTAAAGAAAGCATCATCTCGTCTTCAAAGCTAGGTGGTATCAATGGTGGGCTTTGACTTCTTTGGGGCTAAGTTTGGTAATTGAAAGGACGAATTGATTGATTATTAGGCTGAAAATTCTAGCTATTGAATGATTGTTGGTTCTGAGTGAAATTTGGTTGAGGATTTTCCACATTTTGAGAATGATATGACATATGTAGATGATTACACCAACCCAAATTGTATGAATTAGAAAAATGATTATTGTTCGAGTTGGTCCAAACTGCATTCGAATCAGCGACAACTATCTCATTGCCCTGATATTCACAATGGGAAGGGTCATGTCTTATTGCTAAGACTTCTCTAGGGGTTGACTGACTCAGATTAATGAATTTATCAAGCTTATGTCTTAATGTGACTACTTGTTCCTTAACATCATCGTCTCTTTCTACTATGAAAGGACCTTCAGATTTCGTATCGAATTTGTCCCTAGCACACATTTCGGACTCATGTTGAAGCGAGTTATCACTCACATTATCAAAGAACCTTAAGACTTCCTCTACTGGCTTCAGTATAAACTAACCTCCCACTACTGCATCTATAAATGTTTTTTGAACCTCATTAAGTCTAAGATAGAAGTTTCACACCAAATCCTGATCTACAAATTTGTGATGGGGACACTTCCTCAAAATCTCATTGAACCTATCCCATGCATCATGAAATTGCTCATCGGGCAACTCTCTAAAGTGGGTAATTGGTGTTACGCTTCATGGGTTCTACCTATTGGATAATATTTAATCAAAAATTCATATTTTTGGTTTTTCCAGTTGATTTTTATCTCCTTATCCAAGTCAATATACCATTTTTTAGATTTCTCTCTAAAGGAAAAGGGAAGAAATTGCGCACGCAACACATGAGTGCCTGGATTTTCGATTTTTGTTGTTGAGGCCATCTCTATGAATTCATCAACATGTTGATATGGGTCTTTATTCCTGAGTCCATAAAATTTGGGCAACATGTTGAGCACACTAGATTTATCTCATAGTGTGTGACTCGATTTTCTTCTGAAGATTTAGCATAGGATTCGTGATTCGAAGGTGCAAAGTACACCTTCAAGGAAGTAGCTGAGGCTCATCGCGCATCTGCTTTACAATTAGCCATCCTATCGAAATCCAACTTCCTTCGAAGCTCTTCTAATCTCTTAGCTTTACGATTCTTATGAAAATTTATTTTAATCTTAGGATTAAAGGGAGCTAATTCAGTGTTGGGATCGAAAGGGGATTGCCAAATCGCTCATACACAAGGCCAATTTGTTTTCTAAAAATAAAACTAACTACTTCTAAATTATTCTAATTATTAATAGAAAATAAAGCTAGAAGTATGCATAAAATTAATCTATAATAAAACTCACAAATGGTCCTACGACGCAATCTTCACTGCTCCGCTGATTCCTTTCGTGCTTTTCAGTGTACTTGTCAATCACACAAAAATTCCAACTTTAAGTACAGTACAATAACTCAATTCTAATAAACTACTAAAGTTAAGAATATTGCCAAGTCCCCGGCAATGGTGCCAAAAACTTGATGCGCATCAATTGGGGTTAAAAATAGTGCTTAAGAACAGACCCTTATGACGACAAGGTTTTACTTATAGCAAACGCATGAATCATATAATAGTACAGTTCCGCTTGAGAAAGGGAATATCGATCCCACAGAAACTTGGATTTATTCACTCTAGTAATCTAAAAGTACTGAATTATGATTTTGAAAAAGTGTTTGCTTCGTTTGAAATCTATGATCTAAGAAAACTAATTAAAAACAAGAATTAAATTGTGTTTATGATTCAGAGTAGAGAAAAACTAGGGTTTTCATGCTGCACTATTAATCACATAATATAGCTATCTACTTGATCAATTGTAAGAGGACGATCCATCACATATGAATCAGATTGTACCGCAAATAGTCGAATACATCCTAAAAAAGATACCGTCCACCAGATTCGCTACAACTCATCTCCAGACAGAGTGTGATTAGTGCATGTTATCTACTTTACTCTAATCTACTACTACAACATGAAATTAAACTAAGGCATGTATATATCACCTCGTCGAGGCATGACCTGTGTAAATTTAGGGTTTCGGGTGTTAAGCACCATTGTGTAGAAAATCATGATATGCTAAAGAACACCAGATAAACATGATTGATTGAGATAATGCATTCATTCATTCTAAGACAGACTATAATAAATATAAAAACCCTTATTTTAAATAACTAAGATCACGTATCTCTACACAATCATCACAGGTGTGGTATTCAGTTTCTCCAAGTTACAATTGAAACAAATAAATAAACTACATTACTTAGCTAGGGTTTTGCTAGAAAACCCTAGATACCGGTTTAGTTGCTCATGATGGAAGGAGATTGCATCGTTGATATAGAAATGCTTTCCATGATTGACTGCTCCGGATCTCTAGGTTCTGAATGACTCCCTTTTTCAAAAGATATAAATCTCCATAGATAGTGCTTTGGAAATAATGTATTTAGAATCTTTTTAGATCTGGATCATACCTTGGTATTTATAGAAGAAGTTGAGAAAAGTCCTTTTTTGTATTAGACTTGTCCCGCTTGGAGTAAGATTCCTCTTTAATGTGTTTCTCCTCAATTTTGAGCCACAACCCTTCAATCTGATGTAAATATACATTATATACGTGCTTAGAGGTGTTGGAGTCGAAGATAAGTCAAAGGAAGTTGAATCGGATTGGGACTCAAAATCCCAGCTGTCTCCTACACATGGCCATACGCTTGAGCGTAGGGTTCCTACGATTGAGCGTAGGCCCTATGCATAGCTCCCCAGCCATATGCGTATGATTGATGATTCTAGCCACTTTTTGTTTACTGTCTGTGATAGGAGCCAAATATCATACATTTAAGGCTCATAAATACACATTGTTATGTTTATGTTTATCATTATATTGGTGCTTTTATACGATTTTTGTGTTTTAAGATATTTCAAGACTATGCCACGTAAAACGAGTTTAATTTAATGAAATAACTGGATTTGTGACTCAAAATTATTCGAGAGTCGAAACCATGGATAAAAGACCTATGAAGAACCAAAAATAAGTTAAGAATGTAAAATAAGTGAAGAGAAATGAAGCCGATAAGAGAAACAAGCAAAGAAGATGAAGCTTGAAAAAAGAAGGTGAAGAACTACTGAGTACTTAGTAGTGCCTTCACCGAGTACTCGGTAGTACAAAAGTGAGAAAATTTCCAGATTTTTCATTTATTCTATGTTTTGTCTTAGCTTGAATGAATATTTTATCTTGCACAATTATAGTTATTCAATATGGGCTAGAACTCGGATGTTTAATTTATGATTTTTTTACATAATGCTGGTAATTAACATGCAATCTTGATTTAGACAAACCATGCTTAAGAAAAGATAATGAGTGGCATGTTTTTCATTTATGTTAGTAGGAGTAGTTTAGAGTAGATGCATGTACTAGTTATGCTTGTTCAATGATGGATTAATTATTCCTTTTTTGGGATTATGGTTTGCTAATGCTTGCGATCCTATATCTGATTCACATATGAAGGACCGCCCTTTACAATTAAATGATTAGGAGGATATATTATGTGGTTAGTTGTGGAGTTAGAAATGTCCTAGATCTTTATCTCCACTGTTTTCAAACACCAAAACCAAAATTTTCTTTACTTTATGTTATTTTATTTCTTGTCAATTTAGTTATAGAAAATAAAACAAACAAATTATCTTTCATAATTTAGTTACAATAATTATAAAAGAAGTTGTGAATTCACTAGTCTTTGTGAATACGATATACCCTATCTCATATATACTATACTATAATTGATTTATGCACTTTCGATAGGGAAAATTTGGTCAAATTTAAGGGCTTATTTACAAACAATATTATTATTATTATTATTATTTATTACCCAAGCCTAGTGTCTTAAACCTATCAAGGTTTGGGAACCGATCAGTCTGCGTAGCTCATGCGTATGAAAAATATGAAAATCACTTTTTCCAATTCTTCCTCCGTTTGAACCCGTTGACTTCGTTAGTATGTTTCCAGAAGTTTCGGTTCCGGAAAATATCATTTTTGCCCTCCGGGAGTAACTTTTTGCTTGAAAACTTACCTTTTTATCTCTTTTTGGGTAGACACACGAACATTATTTATTAATTTATCAAAGTTAGCTCGTTTTCTTCATTAAGCTCCCGAAATACGCTTAGACATGCAAACTTCATAGAAACACCAAGTTACAGAATGATAAGACATAACAATAGCGAGTTAAGGGCTCTAGAATGGACAACATTCGACACCTATCACATTTCTTTGTCCTCTGACCACCATAAGGTATGTGTACACCATCAATGAAGAATAACAGAGTCGGAAACCCCTGAATCTCAAACTTCTGTGCCAGCTCATTCTCATCCGTGGCAACAACCTTGGCTAGCGCCACCTTCCCCTTGATCTCCATCGCCACATACTTCGGTGTCAGCACCTAGTAGTGACAGCACCATGGCCCGTAGAACTCCACCATCATGTACCAATTCTTCGCCACCGCCTCTCTAAAATTTGACTCATTCAACACCATTACGTCCTTCTCGTTGATCTCCGACGGCGTGTATGTGTTGTCGCCGTTGGAACCTTCCTCGAGGTCATCGTAGTTCTCAAAATTGCAGTGGTGGCTTGGATCTGCCTTCGATAATGTTGTTTCATCCTCTTCGAGGAATTTGAGATCTTCGTTGAGATCGGCGTTATCTTGTGCGGAGAGAGTTACAAAAAAGATAGTGAAGTGGAGGAGGAGAAAGAGTAAGAGAATGACTAGGGTCGGGCTTCGGTGGTGGAGATGGTGATTAGACATGATAATGGAACGGTGGTAATTGAGACGTTTAGGATTGAATCAGGGGAGAGAGTTATATATATATATATATATATATGGTGTAATATATATATTAATATATATTTGTATAGATGGATGTCCGTAGATATAAGGAAGAGATTGTGATGTTAGGATTAGGGTTTGCGTGAGAGGTAGAAGTGTAAGGGATTGTGAGGAAATAGAGAGTTATGGTTTTCTTGAGTTACCATAACATAGACTAGTGATACGGGTGGTGATTCGGTTGCGAAGCGACTGTTGAGGAAGACAACAGTTTTGCGGAATTATGATGAGAATCTGTTAGATGACTATATAAGAAAAAAAAGGAATAGGAATAAGAAGAATTTGGAGAAGAAAATAGAAATAGAGAAACTAGGGTTTGTGGACGACTGAGTTGGGGTTAGGGTTTGTTTGTGTTTGGTGTATGGTTGTAGAGAGAGAGAAATAGGAGTAGAGATAGAAAAGAGAAATAGAGAGATTGAGGGTCTAGGATTTGAATTGAGGATCACCGCCGGGGATGGGAGATGGAGTGCTATCCTCCGCAGAGACGACGATAAGCGGAAATAACTACCAAGAATCGGTAGGCTCTGATACCGTGTTAGAAGAAAAGATGCTTTGATATGATGTTAATGGGGATAATATAACAAACACAATAAAAAGAATAATATAAGAGAATAAAGATGAATAATAGATTGTATTATGTATATTGAAGTATGTCTATTACAATAGAGATGACCCCAATATATAGGGGAAAATGTGTGGAGAACAAGTAAACTTGGTGTGGGGGACAAGTCAATATAAATTAGTGAAATTACATAGATGATCAATGAAAATAGCCTAAAGGGGGGGTGAATAGGATTTTTATTGATTTTATGATCAATTAAAATTATCTAGCGGAAATTAAATTTTAATCAGTCACAAACCTTAATTCTCTAATCAGATTAAATCGAAAAATCAAGAAATATAAGTGCAGAAAATAAATCATGAGAAGACACATGGATTTTTATATGGAAAACCTTGGAAAAAACCCAAGTAAAAATCACGGATATGTTCGGGTATCGATGGATTATGAATTAGAGAATTTGTACAAAGTCTATGAAAACAGAACTTACAACCGCTGTAATTTGCTATTCTTCATTCGACGTTTGAAATTCTAGATTCACTTGCGCTCCACGAAGCTCTTTCTCCGATCTTCGTACTCTAACGGCTCCGCTTCTCAACAGATCAAATAATCATGAAGCCTCCTGCTTCGATCTTTACACTCAGAAGGCTCCATTTCTCAACGGATCAAAGCAATCACGTTGCAATCAACGGTGTGATGATCTTTCAGCGACTAGATCATCCAATCGTGCATAAAGATCGTCGATGTAGAAACACAATCGGAAAATCCCTATTACAAGAAAGAACTTGAATATATCTAATCACTCAATAATATTCTCCCAATATATATCTCTCTAGAAGTATATGAATCTGTAAAAAACTTGTAGAGATCTTTCAAAGGCTTAAAAGATACCTCACATATGTAGAAGATCTTGATATTTATAGACAATGTAGAATAGAAACCCTAATTTTCTCATTTTTCGTAATTTCACACCCAAAAACCCTAACACCCTATACTCTGGTGTAAATAATGTATATAACACGTATATCAAGGTGTAAAGTCGTAGCCACCTCAAGAGAAAATAAATTGGGGTCAAATCTAGAATTTCACAATTTTTCACACAGATTACCATACGCTTGAAGTGTTGGCAGATGCGTAATTTATTTTGGCATGCGTAGCCAATGTGCTGAAATAACATTTTCTGGTTACTTTTAGCTGCTGGATGCGTAGTAAAACCTTTGGAACCAACTTTTCTTGGGACTAATGTCATTTGAACCCCCTCGACTCACTTGTAATGATTCTTGAAGTTGCGGCTTGAAAAAATGACGTTTTAGTTCTCCAATAGACACTTTTTTACTCAAACTTGTTTCCTCTTTAATTTTCTTATATTCTACACTTTTTTAGCCTTGATCTGAATTTGATGAAGCTTGACAATGTCTATGAAACCTTCCCGACTCTATGATTCACTCAATCATGACAATTCACTCAACATAGCTATTGTCTAGAACATGCCAAACATAAATAATACTATAAATGTTCTTACAATTATGTAATACTAAATGGATTGAGACTAACTATCTAAAGGGTAGTACTAAATGAACTAAGATTATCTTGATGCTCAACATGGTTATTGTTTAGAACATGCCAAACATAAATAATACTATAAATGTTCTTACAATTATGTAATACTAAATGGATTGGGACTAACTATCTAGAGGGTAATACTAAATAGATTAGGATTATCTAGATGGGCCTAAGCCTTAATATATTCTAAAAAAACTAAAGGAAACTTGAATTAAAACGACAGCGGTGGGGGGTGATTAGGTTTAGGGTTGAGGATGATTGGATGGTAGAGCGCTTGTTTGGATATGAGGATAAAATTATTTGGATTGAGGTTTAATCTTATTTAGACACGCAACTTGGTTTCTCCTGGAATTAAACTAATTTAGGTTTATTTTGGTTAAGGGCATTTAGGATATTTCATACAAAAAATTAGTGTAAATGAAGATTCTCAAACCTGGGGTAGTATGATTGAAATAAAAGCAAATCCCATGGGGTGTAAATGAAATTAACCATAATTTTTTTTGTCAACTCGTGAAACATTTCATTCCTTATCATTGGTATTAGAGTCTGACCCAATCTCTGTTTCAATGCCCTGCCTATCACCCACTTGGATGTTATTACCAGTGTTGAATTCGGTTCCGGCTCAGATAGATAGGATGATCGGATCGCAATGAGAGCGTTGCAATGTCGAATGATAGAGAGTCTTTCCCACATCGACTAATTGAATGTATAAATAGGTGAATATACTAGATTAAACTTTTCAGTCCAACCGTGAAACAATCTTACCCTTATATTATATGTCATGTCCCAAATTTCCTAGAACTCAGAAACCCGAGCCTAAGAACTAAGGGAGTGAACGGAAGTGAAAAGAAATGAGAACCAACGACATTCAATCATCAAACACCCATAAAAGGGTAAGAATGCCCTAATACCATGCAGTCATGCCCCTAAAATCCCCGGAACTCTAATATAGAGAATCAGAGAATCTTCAAAGGGTGACGTAAGTCAAATGACCACTAGAGTCAACAATAACAAGAAAAAATGGAATAACAATGAAAACTATACTACATGCCTAAAAGAATACTATAACTCAATAGTATCCTCAGATACCAACAGACATGCTCCTAAATTCTTAAGACTCCCGAACTGGGACGTCCAATGAATCCAAGATGTGATCCTTAATACGAATGGCCAACTAAGATATCATTAACCACGAAAACATATGGATAAATGATATAAATGGTATATTCCATACCCAAATGAATGACAAAACAAAGCAGCGGAATCTAACAAAAATCCAGCAGAGTTCCGTTTGTAAATAGAACATCCGGATACACAACCACAACACAATAACCTGTCAATAATAGTTCGATAATAACAATGGCTTCCAAGCCCCACATTCATCAATCCTACTAGGGCCGAGGTAGTGGAAAGAAACCAAAACCCCTCCAAACCCTCTAAAATCAACAAAGCCACAATTACTCGAATAAGAATACAGAAAAGCACCTAGTTGTGCAGAATAGATACAATAACTTCCTAAAACAATAAATACAGGAAATAAAAGATACATCAACAGGGATAAGCCAACAGACTGGCTCCCAAAAGAAATACATGACAATCCCATAACAAATGGGTAAAGAAACTGACAGAAGAATACTATCGTCCCCAAACCCAGTCGCGCTGCAACCGTAACCGCATCACCCAACGCAACTCCAAAACATGTAACAAGGAAACAAAAGAGAACTATCGTTGCACCGCACGCTGTCGTATCCATAACATTTCCTGCAACCTGGCGTGGAATACCAGGGGGCAAATGAAATTCTCTCCGTGAGCAAATAAGCTCAGTGGGAAAAGATACTCTAACTACCACATCCTCTGGCAGTTTAGGTAATGCTAAACTATCTAGCAAGATATATATATAGCCCACAAATCCCATCCACGCAAACCCAAGGCACATGCTCATATACTACCGTACGTAAGTATATAACAGGGATGTATATACATATATATATATATATAAGTATACATGTATAAGTATGCAACCTGAGTCTACAAGGTACAACTAAGGCTCATACTCCAAGTACCAACACAGGTAGTCTACACTACTCTCACTGACGTACACTAAGTACACAACAACCAAAGTCAAATCTAACAATCATCAAATGCTCACCACGCTAACCACAAAATCCAACAGGGGGAAACACACTTACCTCTAATATCAACAAGGATCAAATCCACCACTAGTACCAAGGAATACTCATAACTCACTCCTTGATAACACAGGAGGAAAAGTACTCACGTCCTTGCATACTAACACAACCATCATCAATATATATATGTAACAAACCTCATCCCATTTCTAGAGAAAATCTGTCTCTCAAGGACTATATTACCACAATCACATCTCTTCATCAATACCATAAATCACATCATCAATAGGATTGATCAATTCACTAACACTCTCATTATGGATAAGGAAAACCACCCAATTAACTCACAGAGAGCACACAACACTACTCTCAAGAACGACCACCTAAGAGTCACCAAAACGAAGCAAAGAAAAATAGTTCTCAATGTTAACCAACAGATAACCAAGACAACAACGTCAAGGTTAAGAATACCTGAACAAGGAAAGAACACCACAAGTGAACAAGGAAAGAACACCAAAAGTGAACAAGGAAACCAAAAACGAATGGCCGAGAGTGGAAGTAATAAAAAGATGAATCCCAGAGATTCAATAGTTTTTAAGAAAAAGGTTTTTAAAACTCGAACCAATACATTCGGCATCCATGCCCCTAACGTAAGAAAAACTCAAATCACCTAAGCGGTGACATCAACAACCAAGAAAAATGAAAGGCGACACTATATGTGTGCACTGAACAACAACAAGCCTCATACCCGAGACGTAGAAATGAACCAAAGAAAAGGTGAAACAAAGAACCACCTTTCAAACACTACAGGTTGAGATTTTGAGAAAGAAGCCTCAAAATCTCAGGATCTCGAGACAAGTAATAAAATAGTTTTCCTTTAAGAAACCATACAGTAAAAATGACCGTCTTGCCCCCGGTCTCGGTTAGTTGCCATCACCGGCTTTTAGAGTTAAACATCTTTTCAAAGAAGATCCTAAGATCGGTTTATAAGTGTTAAAACTTTTCATTTCCACGGGGGTAGGCGAAAACGGGTTTTTCCTTTTAAATACAAAGAGTTTATCTTAAAACTTAGAAAACTCCGTTTTCAAAACAGTCAAATAAGAGAAACACAACTCTACGGATTCCTATAATGTCCGAGAGGATAGTAAAGGAAGAACAATACGTTGGACTCACGGACCACAACCATCCGTTTCCAACTCCACAACATCAATGACACCACGAGGAAGAGGTTCGGCACCACGCCGTAACCAATGAATCAATGAATGACCTACAAGTCAACGACTACGTACTAGCGTACAAAACACAGTACAACGAATGCTTAGGGGAAAGAACTAAGCTCTAGAACCAAGACTGTCAAGCTACCGTATCTCAAGTACTTAATAAGGTTACCTCAACTATAACCTCTTCTAACCTAATCAAAATCTCAAGACACAGTTGATAACCCAACCCTCAAAAAGTGAAAGGCACCTATAGGTCTATACAACAATATCCACTAAGTTTGCAATATCATCAACCGTCTTCTCTAAGGTCTCAACTCTTTATTGATACTAACATCAATCCCTAACCTCAAATCTCCAACATTTCACACGACTAACCACAATCACCAAAACCATAACCCACATTCTCTAAGGTATCAACTAAACATCAAGTCTACGGTCCACCACTAACCTCAACTAACCACAGAGGTCACAACGTCAATATACCTAACCTCCCCTAAAGGCATAAAAACATATAATTACAAGTATAAGATCATAATTTATTATACTTTTTAAATTACCACATTTACTTCATGTTTCACATTATTCATTTTCGGTTGAGCATTTATAAAATATGAATTTAATTTACAATATTCATAATTTTAACATGCTCCAATATCATATATACATATCAATGAAATCAAATAATGATATGCAATGCAAGGTACTCACAGACCGTCTGTGGCACACACACACGAAAACACACCCTTCCCCAGGGTACTGGATCATTCTTCACCATTCCCCTAAGTCTGCAGGCTCACTAGGGAATGTGGACTCATCGAACCATTAATCCTAAGTGTTTGTGACACTTCATACTTTTATCCGGGAATACGTAACCACGACGTGGTCGTGCACATAGGGCCTTGGACGATATGTCCTCCCCCTATTCAATATCATGAGCCTCTCAAGACTCCTAAACACGTTTCTCGGCTTTTTAATTCCGAAGGCGTGAGACCTCCTGGCCAGTTGTTTCGATGATCCAAACACAAACGTCTACTCGTGCACCACGCACAAAGGAAGTAGACCACAACAGTTAAACTTTCTCTGAAAAAAGGTGAAATCATGCACTACATGCACCAACACCCATGTTTCACAATACATGGTGTATGCAATAAAATCATGTCTCAACATAAATATGTCATGCGTCATATTTATGAAAATACCCACATGGTAATATCAATATAAATCTCAAAATCTCTTTTCATGCTTTAAAATACAATGAAACAATTAAATCATATGAAAACAATTTCATACACAATTCATGTTTTCAAAAAATATATTTTCTTTAATTCTTTAGAAAATATTTCAATTTCCCTTATCAGCCTTTAAAATGATTTAAACAGATAATCCACGTATAATGAGAGGAACCTAGCATAGTGTTTAAGTTTCTCACGTCCAACGTTGACAAAATCCTCTAGTCCATTTAATTCTCAAGGAAATTTCTAAGCCATCTATTCCTATTCAATTCATATAGGAAATTATTTAATTACATAGGAAATTATTTAATTAATTTTATTAAATTAATCCCTAAGTCCCATTTCGATTCTAAGCAAATTATAGATATTTAAATTAACAATTTAATATATCTATATTTAATTAAATAAGAGTTTGCACCCCTAAACTAATTCAACGATACGAAGTGAGAAATATAATTTCCCACCTAATTTACGTTTACCGAATAGCCGTAACAGCACAGTATCGGCGCCCGAATATGGAGCCCGCCGACCAAAATCGTCCAAAAACTATTTCGAATATATTAAAATATCCGTCTCGACAACCTATACGATATATACGAAGTCCATTAGCATTATGTTAATTAATTTGGTTAAATCTAAAATACCCCAAATGAAAACTATAACCTATAAACGCGATTTCCGGACAAACCGTTCAACGTACAAATACGAAATTAAAGTATGATGAACACGAGGTTGAGACGAAGCTACTCACCAAAAATAGGCTCAAACCGATCACCGGAGGTCGATCGAAAAAATGGTCGAAGCTCCTGCCGAACGTAGCCTGTAGCACGAACAGCGCCACCTCTGTGCGCGACTAGCTCCGCATGTCGCCACCACCATCGCACCACCACACCGTCGCCTCAACCACCACGAACCGCCGTCGTCGAGCCGACCCTGCTCGCCATCGCCGCTGCTACAGGTCGTCGACTCCTCGCTCCAGCCGGCCTCTCTCTCTCTCTGCAAAACGATAATGGAGATGGAGGAACCATGGCGCTACAGAGGAGAAGAATGAAAGAGATGGTCTGGGTAAGAGAAGTGTAGCAGGTTGTGTCGTGTGGAGAAGAGGAGAACAGATCTGTGTGGTTGCTTACACGCATATACATATATATATGCAAATTGCACAACTAACCTTGTAATTATCCTTAATTGCGAAATAACCCCACTTCAATATATATATATATATATATAATAAATTCCAACAATTTCCGGAAGCCTCCAAATAATATCGCGCAACCCCGAAAGTCCACGAGACACCAAATAACTAATTTAGTCCGAAATAAATACACTGGGTTAGGAACCCAAACGTCGGAACACCTAACATGCCCGATCCAATTAGAACGTGTCGCCAACTAGTCGAAGCACCAAACATTAAAAGTCGAAACGATACCGCGTCATCGATAACAAGAACTCGCGTAGTCGTCAAAGAGAAACCGTAAGTCGTCCCGTCGACTTTAAAAGTAAACGCGAAAAATTTACAGGTATCAAATACCAAGAATTAATAATACGTCATGAACAAGTGACGTCATTACTGAAATTAAATTAGAATTAATTTCAAAAAAAATAAAAGTAACACGGAATGTTACATTATATATCTCTATCTTTTTTAAAATATACAACCTAAAAAATCCTACCGTATACGAAAGTTTTCAAGTCTACAAGCAATGACTATCCATAGTTAACATCTATAAATGATAAAGTGAAAGTGTTAAAAAAGTATGGTAAATGAAATCCTGTTTTAATGAACTCCAATTCCTTCAAATGAAAAAAAACAGAATAATAATGTTTTCTTCCTTTTATGTCCTTCACCTAATCTAAACGACAAACTTACTCCAGTGGTGTAGTCATTTCTTTCAAAATCAAGAGCATTACGTATGATTAATGTATAACTATATGTATATATAATATTAATATAAACTTATTCAAATTTATTAAGATGTTGTTTGCGTGTGTTTGAGGTTGAAATGGAGTTGCATTAAAACTCTCATTTCATGGTATTTTAACTTCGCCAATGTAGTTCCAAATTCCATGGCCCGAATTCAGAATCGAGTTTTGTTGCAACCGGTTGATTAAGAAATTGAGTTGTGTGACTTTTATGAAAAAAGAATTGATCCGTTTTTTTTTATGGCCCGTGGACTAATTTAATACTCTCTTATGCCCCCATATATATAAATACAACTAGAGTTTAGAGTGGGTTAGCAATTGAGACACTAAAAATTACACACAGTGAGAGATCAGTAGAGAGAGAGCTTGCGCGAAGGTTAGACGGTTGAAACTTATGATATTTTATTTTCATCGATCTCCACCGATAACATAGACACGACTTTTAGGTTGGACTTGCAAATTATGTGTTATTACCATGCGACTTCATATTCAATTGTTATTCAACTTGAAATCTACGCACCTTGAGAATACCTTATCTTGGCCTATACTTTGTATATTTAAATTTTAGTTTTGGGACAACACAATATCATTTGTTTGGAATTAATTAATTTAAACACTATATATATATATATATATATATATATAAAAGTACATATAATTAATATATATATATACATATATATATTTGCTACCGCAAAACGTGGATCACTTATATATGATATATCCAAAAATTATAAAAACGCGGGATGTAAACCATGAGTAAATTGTTTTTGCTATATACAAGGTCATCTATACTAATTAAATGAATTAAGTACACACATTTTGAATCCTTTACAAAATTGCATTGCTTCTTTAGAACAATCTCCAATCATTGATGCATTTTATCATATTTCCGTTATAAGCTCAAATTGAATGGGTTGAATCTGGATCAGCCCATAAGCGTCCTTTAGATATTAAGTCTTTCATTCCAAAACGTTGCAAATGCTTCTCTTTGATTTTATGATGCTTTAGGTTTGTCCTCGACAATTTGGGGTGGAACCACCTAACTGTGGACAGTATGATCACACGATTGTTAATCCTGCAATATATATATATATATATATATATATATATATATATATATATATATATATATATATACCCCCATTAGTATCACTAGCTTACTCACAAATTATTTACTTTAAAACAACAAAAAAGTAAAAACGAGATTTCATGATTGGTGAGTTGCAAGGTTACAATTCTCTTTTTCATTCAGATATGTACATGTGAGTTTTCCCGGCACATAAAAAGCCTCATCCCGATTAAATCGACCATAGAAAGGCCCGAGATGATGACCCGAGCACTGGGCCCACATCATAACCCGACTGACGCGTCTGTTCTATGGTCTGTCCCAAGACCCGACCACCAGACTCATCCTATGGCCCGACCCGAAGAGCATTCTAGAAGAAACTTGAAGATTCTAAAAGAGACTTGCAGCTCAAGATAATGACGTAGTATAGGGACAAAATAGCTGATATGTAAGGTAAGGACAGTATTCCAAAATGGAAAATGTTGCCTTAATGGGCCAAAGGCCCAAAAGGTAAATGTATATAATCCAATGAAGAGTAATGGGAAAATATCTTTTTTGTGTTGTACAAATTTTGTATCTACACAATGGCGCAGTCTGTGGGAAATTAGGTCATTTCGCCGACACACTTCCTACCTCAAAAAGTTGAGCAAAATCCAGATACCACAATCGAATCTTCAATATCATCTTCTCCGTCCAAATCTGACCATGTCAGTGACCAGATCCTAGTCAGAAATACAGATCCCCGGCGACAGACAACCAAGTGTTTCACCAACGATCGAGCACCTCTTGCAGCAGCTCGTCGAAGCCGAGAGACGAAGCCAGGCGGCCGAAGCAAGAAGCCTGGCGGCGGACAAAAGGAGCGAGGAGCTCTTGACGAGATTGAATCAGGCGACTATCCCTCCGGTAGTTCCCGATCAATCGCAGATCCAAGAACAAGCCGAACCACGGGAGGAACACGATGAAACCTCTCACCGACTAGGCGAGGCCCCAGCCGCAGGAAAAGTTCCCACCACCGACGAACCTCTGACATTACAAAAACTTTAGGAGATGATGTCGGAGTTCCAAAAGAAGGTCATGAAGGATATGAGGGCCCGATCTACCGATGACCAGGCCCTCCAAGCCTCTGCCGACTCGGTTCAGTCATCGTTCACTTTAGAGATCACCTGGGAACCCTTCCCCAAGAAGTTCGTCATGCCCAAATTCACTCCCTACGACGGAACGAAAGATCCCGAGGAACACATTTACCAGATCCACCAAAAAATGACCATGTATGCCGAGAACGAGGCCTTGCAATGCAAAGTATTCTCGACCAGTCTCGTCGACGTGCCACTCCTCTGGTTCAGGAAGCAGCCGCCGAGATCCATTGGCAGCTGGCAGCAACTGTCCAACCTCTTCGTGGCCCAATACTTTGGGAACAAGAGGCAAAATAAGACCATCTCGAGCCTCTTTACCATGACTCAAGAAAAAGGCGAGTCCCTCGAGAGTTTCCTGTCTAGATTCAATGTCGAGTCATCATCCATCGACAACTGCGACCAACATTCAACCGTGGAAGCCTTCAGGATGGCACTGATCCCGGGGACCAAGTTCCACTAGTCACTTGTGAAACGACCCCCCTCGGGAATTTGAGAACTCAATTCTATAGCTCAGGGTCACTTATGGATCGAAGAGGAGGAGGCGACCCGACAGAAGAGAGCGGCATTGGTCAGTGTGGAAATCAAGTCGAATGATAGGGCGTCGGATGCATCCCGATAAATGATTAATCGCAAACGCTCAAATCCCCCGATCCCCACTTCATCTCAGTTTCCTCCACAGCCCGAGAGGCGTGCCAAATTCGAAAAGAAGATCACCCCGTGGAAAGTGACCCTTGCCAAGCTCTTCCAGGAAAACAAAGCCAGAGAAATCTTCCAGACTCCTCCCCCAATCAGGCAACCCCTCGACCAAAGGGATAGATCAAAGCATTATGCCTTCCATAGTGATTTTGGCCATACGACAAATGATTGCAGGAACCTGAGGCGCCAGGTCGAGGCAATGATAGCCCGAGGAGAACTGAAAAACTATGTCCAGAGGGATGGTCCAAGAGCCAATCAACCAACACAAAATAACTAGCGGAATCAAGCCCCAGCGCACCCGGTCAGAATCATCAATATGATCCATAGAGGTCCCGACCCACGAAGCGGCAAAGGATCAAGGCGCTCACAAATGAGAAGAGCACACCAGGTTAGCAGGATAGCCGGGATAAACGAAGTCCACCACCGAACGGGGCAGTCTCAGATACTCTTCTCCCATGATGACTACTGGGACATCCAGGTCCCACACGATGACCCACTAGTCATCACTCTGATGGTCTCGGGATGTCTTGTCAGGAGGGTCATGGTTGACCCAGGAAGCAGTGCCAATATCATGACCAAGTGGGCTTTTGAGAAATTGGAGATCGACCCGAGGGACATTGTAACTTCCCGAAATCCAATCGCCGGGTTCGATGGAAAACAAGTCTAACCCCTCGGGGAGATCAAGCTACCCGTGTCAGCAGCCCAGAGAACTCTGTCCGAGACCTTTGTGGTGGTGGACGTGAAGCCCTCATACAATCTGCTTATGGGAAGATGATGGATACATAAGATGCAAGGCGTACCATCAACTCTCCACTAAATGATGAGGTGCGTCGGGCCGAATGGTTACGACATAATTGATATCAAAGGGGATCAAGTAGCGGCCAAGCAATGCTACACCATCACTATTAAAGGAATGAAGGATAAGCCCGATTGAAAGAGATCTTGAGAAGAGGATCAGGATCTAGACCCACAACCCAAATAACAACTACAGGATGGGGAGTCGGGTCCCCCGATCGTTACAGAACCTCTGCAGCTAATATCTGTAATACCCCGACCAACCCGACAAGGTCACCTAGCAGGTACAAGTCTCACCACTTGTGAATTAAATGAATTAACAATATTCTTACAGGATAATCATGACGTCTTCGCATGGGAGCATACTGATATGCCTGACATCGACCCCTCCATAGCCCGAAAAACATTACATGTTGACCCAAATATAAGACATGTCCGATAGAAATAGAGGCGAATGGGGAGCCAAATGAACCAGATCATAGCTGACGAGGTGTCAAAATTACTGGAAGCCGGGTTCATCAGGGAAGTTCAGTATCCCGAGTGGTTAGCCAACGTAGTGGTTGTACAGAAAAAGAACAAGAAGTGGCGAGTCTGCGTCGACTTCACCGACCTAAACAAAGCCTGCCCGAAAGACAGCTTCCCCCTACCTAAAATAGACCAAATGGTCGACGCTACCGCGGGCTACAAGAGACTAACTTTCCTTGATGCCTACTCGGGATAGAACCAAATCCCAATGGACCCGACGGATGAGGAAAAGACCTTCTTCACTACCAAGACAGGTACTTATTGCTTTAAAGTTATGCCTTTCGGACTAAAAAATGCAGGAGCCACATTTCAGAGACTGGTGAACAGGATCTTTAAAGGAATGATGGGCACAGTGGTCGAGGCCTACATTGATGATACAGTGGTCAAAAGCAGAAAGAAACTGACCACTTGGAGCATCTCCGAAAAGTATTTGACACCCTGAGGAAACATGGGATGAAACTCAATCCGGCCAAATGCTCCTTCGGGGTGTCTTCGGGGCAGTTCCTGGGGCACATTGTTGACCGATCGGGCTTACAAGCCAGCCCGACCCAAGTGAAGGCTCTGCTCGAAACAAAAGAGCCAGCCACACACAAAGAAGTCCAAATTCTGATCGGAAGAGTTGTAGCCTTGAGCAGATTCATAGCAAGACTGACCGACCGATGCCGACCCATCTTCCAGGCGATCAAAGTAAAAAAGGGAGAAATGTGGGGGACCGAACAAACTAAAGCCCTATCCCGATTAAAAGAGTATATGCTCAAGCCTCCCATTCTTGCGACACCCGAGCCCAATGATATCCTACTCTTGTATCTGGCAGTATCATCAGTGTCAACTAGCGTTGTACTCATCAGAGACGACGGGAACCTCCAGATGCCCATTTTCTATACCAGTAAGGCATTAGCCGATCCAGAGACCCGATACAGTAAACAAGAAAAGTTGGTTCTATCCATGATCAATGCCAAACGACGTCTCAAACATTACTTTGAGGCTCACCAGATCATTGTCCCCACTACCACTCCGATTTGTGTACTTATGGCAAAGCCCGATCTCTCCGGTAGGATCTCCAAATGGGCCATTGAGCTAGGGATTTATGATATAACCTACTTTCCTAGAATCTCGATCAAAGGACAGGTCGTGGCCGATTTTCTATTAGAAGGAGAAACCGACGAAACAGATCAACTCGTTGAATTAGAAACACGGAAATTATTCGTGGACGGCTCGGTGAGCGCCAATGGAGCAGGCATCGGGGTGGAGATCCATACTCCCGACGGGACCAAGTTACAGGCTTCTATGCAATTGCAATTCTCAGCCACTAACAACGAGGCGGAGTACAAAACGATCATATCGGGCCTGAGATTGGCCAGAAGCCTGCAAATATAATCCCTATTTGTATACAGCGACTCCCAGCTAATAATCAAGCAAATAACCAGCGAGTATAAAACCAGAGACCCCAAAATGGAATCTTACAGAGCGCTGGTGCTCAAGGAGTCCGAAGGTTTTCAAAAATTAACATTCAGCCAAATCCCTCGAGAATAGAACACCTCTACCGACCACTTAGTTAATCAGGCGTCTGCAGCTGGTGAAGATATGGGCCGAGTAGTACTGACCGACTTCATCACTATACCGAGTATTCGAGAGCCCGACGAGCAGATATGTCTTGTTCCCCGGGAGCCGAGATGGATGGACCCCATAATAGACTACCTCAGTGTCGGGATGCTACCAGCTGATAAGGGAGAGGCAAGGAAAATTAGAATGAAGTCAGCCAGATACTTGATCATCCAGGGACAGCTCTACGGAAGATCTTTCTCGGGTCCGTATCTGAGATGTGTCACTCCTTCCGAGTTAGAGACATTGATGCAAGAGATACACGCTAGAGCTTGTGGAAATCATTCGGGTGCCCGATCTCTTGCCCATAAAATCTTATCCCAGGGTTACTTTTGGCCCTACCTGTCCCGGGATACCGAGGAATATGTACGGAAATGCAAAGCCTGTCAGATGCATGGTGACGCTATACACTAACCACCGGAATTCTTGAACCCGACAATCGTTCCACATCCTTTTGCCCGATGGGGAATGGATATAGTCGGACCACTCCCAAAAGCCATCATATCAACAACCCACGTGCTCCTGGCCACCGATTATTTCACCAAATGGGTTGAAGCCGAGGCCTACCCTTCTATAAAAGGCAGCCATGTAGTCAAGTTCGTATGGAATCACATCATCTGCAGGTTCGGGGTACCTCGGACCATCATGATGGACAATGGCACTAATTTAGACTGTGAATCGGTCAAGTCATTTCTGGCCGAGCATGGAATCAATCAGAATACCTCCTCGGTAGGGTACCCGCAGGCCAATGGACAAGTAGAAAGAACTAATCGATCCATCTTCCACACCCTGGCAAAGAAGCTTGAGAAGGCCAAAGGAGTATGATTAGACAAGTTGCCAGAGGTACTGTGGTCATATAGAACCACACCCCGACAACCAACCGGTGAAACACCCTTCGCTATGGCATATGGGGCAGAGGCCGTAATCCCGACGGAGTACGTCACTGGCCTAGGATGAGAAATCAAATAATCAACGCTTGGCTCACGAGCTCGACCTGGTGGAAGAGAAGAGAGAAATTACCGGGATAAGACTGGCAGCGTACCAACAACGGGTCAGGAATCACTTCAACAAGAGAGTAAAAAGAAGGGGATTCCAAGTTGGGGACATGGTCCTTAGACGAAAGATTGGACATGTAGGCAAGCTCCAAGAGCCATGGGAAGGACCCTACACCGTCACTTAAGTGGTAGGGTGCGGGGCCTACAGACTGCTCAGGAACTCTGATAACAAAAGGGAGCCCAACACACATAATGCATCCCGACTTAAGAGGTATCATCCCTAGAAATACTTTGTTTTGGTCACTGTAAAGAAAGGCCACTAGAGCCCAAAAAGATTGCAATGAAAGTTCCATTTTTCCCGATCATCTCCACGATTATCGAAATCATCTCCATGATTATCTCTATCTGACGGGTTTTTCTCTATAATAACAGTTGAAAAACCTAAGTGTTGCATCTTCTCCATGGGCCCAAAGTGCCCGAGAGATCATCACAGACCCACCAGTGGTCGGGTTTTACGAATAACAACTTTAAAACCTAAGTGTTGCATCCTCTCCATGGGCCCAAAGTATCCGAGAGATCACCACAGACCTACCAGTGGTCGGGTTTTACAAATAACAACTTTAAAACCTAAGTGTTGCATCCTCTCCATGGGCCTAAAGTGTCCGAGAGATAAACACAGACCCACAAGTGGTCGGGTTTTACAAATATCAATTCTAAAAACCTAAGTGTTGCATCCTCTCCATGGGCCCAAAGTGTCCGAGAGATAAACACAGACCGACCAGCGGTCGGGTTTTACAAATATCAATTCCAAAACCTAAGTGTTGCAATTAACACGGAGACACAATTCAAAATCCCAACTATTATTGTCTGATTTTTATTGTTATTATTGCCAAGTCAAAATTCAAATTTCCGATTGTTATTATCATATCAAAGGAAACAAGTATGGCTCATGTAGATCCACAACAAAATATGAATAAATAAACTTATATTGAAAAGCCCCGGTGCCCAAGGCTGATACAATGATGTGTTACAAAATCATTGCAAATACAAGATAAAGGAAAAAGCAAAAGAAGGGCAAGAAGCCAGAGGAAGAACCCTATTTCGAAGTCTTTTTCCCCTGATGCCTGAATTCATCCGAAAATTTGCCGACCACGCGGGTCTCTACCTCGGGAATCTCATCACCTTCCCCCTGAACCACCACGGGAGGGTCTTTAGGCCCGAGGGACTGTCCCCCTGTAACTTCAGGCTTATCCAAACCAGAACGAGAAGGCGGGGAGGGCAGGGGATCCTAAAGGAATTCACCGAAGATAAGGTCTTCGGGATCGGCCTCCAGATCCTCATACGGAGGCCCCACTCTTAAGCTGAGGTCAAGATCCTCAATAGTCAAGATCTCCCTTTCCTCCTCAGGCATTTGAAGCTCCGCTATGCATTCCCGTCAACCCTTCTCATAACGGTACTTGCAAGTCAGCTCAAAGCGGGAGATCATCTGGTTACCACCCTGTGGCACATCTCCACCCGAGATCTCTCCACGCCTATGGCGTTCTCGATCTCAACCTTCTCCCCAAGCAACTGCCGTCCCGAAGTCTTTAACTTCTCAACTTCTTCAGTCAGGGACTGCACTTGGAGAGTCAAGGCTTCCCAAGCCTGGGCCTCCCGATCAACCCTCTGCTCAGCCTCCCGAGCCTTGCCCTTAAGTTCTGAGATCTTCGCCTTAGCATCTACGAGCTCTTCCTCAGCCGAAACAACCTTATATGACAGGGACTGAATCTTGTCCTCAGCCTTCTTGGACTGCTCCAAAGCCTTGGCAAACCCAGCTTTATGGACCTGAACGTCCCGAGTCAGGGCATTTATGACCCGGGCATCATCCTTGAGCTTTCAATTGTATGCCTGAGTAGTATGAAGCATCTGAAAGAAGAGAGTGTCAGCACAGAAGATACGAAGCAAAACAAAATCTAAGTATAAGAAATATGAAATTACCCTCATTGCAAGCTCGGGCCCATTCAAAGCTAAGCTCATCCTATCATATCGCCCCATGGGCAACCTATAGGCCGGGATCCAGACTCCCAGGGCCATCTCCAGCAATGCCTCCGGGTTCCCAATCATCTGATCCGCGACAGATAGATATGGGTCGCCCTTCGGGGTGTCCAGCTTGAACCGAGGCCCATGAGGAGCCTCTTTCCCACTTTTAGCAGCGCGATCAATCTCCCTATTGTCTAGTTTCCCGACCGAAAGTGTGATAGCAGTGCGCAGTTTGGTAGGTCTGGATAAACCCTAACCCTCTTCATCAGAGTCTAACTCCTGAGTATCCGACATCGAGGCAAGAACCTCTAAGGCCATACCAAGGCTAGGACCGGGCCCGGCTGAAAGTTGAGCCTGAGACGAATTCTGATCCAAATCTCCAGAGCTCGGGACCATAGCATGATCATCCCCGACCTTGACCGCCCCCGATGCATCCGTTTGTGGGGTATGAGAAGGCGGAGGTGGAGGAGTGATCGGAGGATCCTCTGCCGGAGGAGGAGGAGGCGGGGGCGTGGCAGCTCGGCCCTCAGTCAATCCCGTTGATGAACTGACTACAGGGTTCTCGGGGACTTGAGGGACATCAACCCCACAAATGAAGGATGTGGGGGCAGTGACAGCCTTTTTAGCCCTCTTGATTAAAAGTTTGGGCATGCTAACCGCTTTCCTTTTCTGTTGGCCCCCCGACATAGTTCTCTTGAGTTTTTGGGTTGCTGATGACTTGGATTTCAATTTATTCGATCCAAACGTAGTCGCAGCAGAACCTGAGATGATCGTCGACACAGATGCTCCCTATGCAAGCTCTTGCAATATAGACCCAGTCAGGCAACCCTGGCTATCCTTTAAATCTTGACTCCATACTCTGGCCTCCAACAGTTCGAATCGGGATCTTATATACCTGACCTCCACTTTCTCCTGAGGAGCCTGAAGGAAACTTATCACTAGCACACCCAACTTATCATTACAATGATCACAATGGCATGAAGCTCGGGTATGGAAACTCTTAAACTCGGGAAGTCGAGTCTGTTGGAAAACGTGGCTAACAGGTATGTTTATGGCATCGGGATGCCTCCACTGCCCACTCACTACAATCATCCTCTCTTTCCATCCCTTATTGGAAGTCGGGATGTTGCCACATAATTTCCTCTTAACGTACGAGGTTAGGTTGTACCGACCCATATTATCTTTCTGTTCCTGGAGTTTATACGAGAACAGGAGCTCAGCCAAACCTAAGTCTAGGTTCAATTCTTTGTTGATCAATAGGACCATGGCCAAGATCCTATAAAAATTGGGACCCACTTGAAGGGGGGCCAGACCTAGAGTCGCCAAGGCCAAAAGGAAGAAAGGGTGAATAGGAAATTTTAGTATGTCAAGGTGGAATGAGGAGGGCAATATATTCCCATCCTTCAGCCCCTTACCCATCCTAAAGTCTTTGTCCCGAGGATAATGTCTAACATTTACCCCTTCGGGAACCCCGAGGCTCTTAAGTTGAGCGTCTTTCCTATACTTGGCCGGGAGCGGGTCAGCATAAAAAATCTCCTCTTCCTCAACACCCTGACCCTAATCATTCCCATCATCCCGACCCTCTACAACTCGACCCCCAACATCCTGATTAACTTCTGGTGGACTAGTTCTAGCGACTCGGGTAATCTCTAAGGATGGGGTGCTTACTGAGGTTTTGGGGTAGGTGATTGTCAAATCGGTGTTTGTCAATTGCAGGTCACTATCCGACCTAGTGTCATCGCTCCCCGATATATTTGAAGAAAGGTAGAAGGAGTGAGAAGAATGACTTACAAATAGGTAAAGAAGATTTCGGCAGTCCCCCGATTATTTTCTCCGGCAAAAGATTTGCAGAATTAGGTAACTGCACCAACAGGCAAGAGTTGGGACGTCCAATGAAACGCTTCTCAAAAAGGCTCAAAACACTCCACGAAGGGGAATACTTAACCAAGACCGCTGAAATTTGCAGAAATTGACGAAACGAACTTGGAAGTATAGAGCGAATTTAAGTTTGTGAATATCCAAAGAGAAATTCAGGAAGGCGAAGGACTGCTCCAGAAGAGATGATGACTGAAAATGATATAAGTATGATGTATATGAGTTATATAGGCGCGATGTTTCAACTACCCGGGCCAAGGCATCGGACCGACATGACCCGGTCCATTTCGCGCATAGCTAGGTCGTCTCAACCACAAATTCAAAATCACAATTGATTATGACAGTTGCAGCATTAAATGCCAAACTCCGCGTCATCAGGCACGCGTTCCGTGTACCAACCTCAAGGGATTTTTGATGGGCCTCACGATTCTTTCGTTTAATAGGCCTATTAAAAAACAGGCCCACAGACTAAAAGAGGTCCTGTGTACATGTGAGTTTTCCCGGCCCATATAAAAAGCCTCATCCCGATTAAATCGACCATAGAAAGGCCCGAGATGATGACCCGAGCACTGAGCCCACATTATAACCCGACCGACGTGTCTGTTCTGTGGTCCGCCCCAAGACTCGACCACCAGGTTCATCCTTGGCCCAACCCGAAGAGTATTCTAGAAGAAACTTGAAGATTCTAGAAGAGACTTGCAGCTCAAGATAATGACGTAGTATATGGACAAAATAGTTGATATGTAAGATAAGGACAATATTCCAAAATGAAAAATGTTGCCCTAATGGGTCAAAGGCCCAAAAGGTAAATGTATATAATCCAATGAAGAGTAATGAGAAAAGATCTTTTTTGTGTTGTACAAATTTTGTATCTACAGGATCCATTCACTTTTAACTCCATTTAGTGCTGAAATATTATTAGACTAAATAACAGAGCAATGCTACACATCATGAAAATAAATTCATGATATTATCATGAAACAAAAAAATTATAAGTTGTGATATTAATTAGTTTTTATTCTATTCATTGAATTCTAATTTTAAGATCAATTCAATATTTACCTAACAAAAAAAATGACATATACGCTTTCCTTCTTATTTTTTATTTTTTATAATAAACACGTGTGAGTTTATGTATGCATCCACATCAAGGCCGACCCTGAAATCTCAAAAATGCGTAGAGGTCCTAGGCGAGATCGAATGTGAGGCCCCTTATACATAGGGCTTCACGAACTTAAAAGTTAGGCATGTGCTATTTTTTAAGTATCAATAAACTTACTGGAATGTTTTTTAAAAAAACTGATAATTGTGAGAAAAAATATTAAAAAAATACATTAAATATACTAATATTTAAAAGTTTGAAAACAACCTCTATCTTGGTGTTGTCATGAAAAGTTGTTGTTGTGTGTGTGAATGCGACAGTCGCGAAAGCTCAAATATAGCCGCGTAAAAAATTATTGTCGTTGAGCTAGTGCAGCAGTCGCGAGTGTAGCCGTTAAACGTTGTGTGAATGTGACAAGAATTTTCTAGCCCTAATTAAAACAATGGTTTGATTTAAATTCGACTTTAGTTTGAAAAAACAGAGATTTCTTTTTTCAGTATATAGTAATATAGTAAGTGAAATAAAAAATTTTGGGGCCCTACCTTGTGGAAATTGGTTTTGAATTTATTACAAATTGTGCTGTTAAATAAATTTGGAAAAAATATTGAGGTTTAAGCCCTAAATTGTGTAAATAAATTAGACTTTATTTTGAGTTGAACTGAAAAATTAATTAATTTTCTTAAGGTCTATAAAAATATTAAATTTTTTAAAATTAAAAATACTAAAAAAAATATAATTTGGGGCCCCCTTGGACCAGAGGCCCTAGGCGACCGCCTAGGTCGCCTATGGTCAGGGCCAGCCCTGATCTACATCATTAATAATTATATAATATATTTATTTTCATCATGTTTAACATCATATTAAGAATTTTGTTTAGGTTCTATTTTTTTTGGACAATTCTCTCAAAATGATTTTAGGATTGATGGCATGATCAGAAATGTGATAATTTGAAATCATGTCAATTTTAATTTACATCACTGAAGTCTGAAATGCATATCATAACCGCGAATAGATATAAATGTATATATATACTTTCTTGACTCAAGGGCATTCATGGATTTTATTGTGGTAATTGGTCCTATATGTGAAATCTTTAGAGCCTTGCATGCCTTAGAATTCTTACGGAATGTTTTAAGAGGTCTAAAATCACTATCAGTAATAAAAAAAAATACTATTTGTTTATAGAATTTTGGGTAAAGAACAAAAATAGTACTTTTTCAACTAACACCATGAAGTACATATAAATAATGTACCTAAACTATCAATTTGTAGTCCTAATTTCATTTCAAAAGACTATTCTATCCTTATTTAACTTATTCATTCAATAAATTATATTAATAATATATTTTTTCTATTAAAATATTAATTATATCATTCACCTTAATTAGACCATTAAGTTATATATCCTTGAAAGGAAAAAAATATATATATATCATAAGTTGTAACTATATTTTTAAAATAATTAACTTTTTAGTTTGATTTGGATAATAAAACTTATTATCCTAGGTTTAAACTCTTTTTACAGTAAAATAAAAACTTTTTTTCATAAGATATATTCATAATAAAAATCTATTTTTCTTGTGTTATATATATGAATAGTGTTCATTAATTATGTAATCATTTTTAATCTTCTACTCCATTTTTATTTACATAACCTAAATAAATTGATTTTAGAAAATTATAAATAAATTTCTAGAAATTTGAATGATAATATACCATCAAATTAGTATCAATTAATATTTCATAGTATATTTAAAAATAAAAATAATTCTATATAATTCAATAAGAATGGGTATTAGGCTCGTTTATGAAACAGATTTCAAGACGACATTTTGCACTAAAATGTGATAATTTAGCTAATTTGTTGTCCAAATTATAAATATTTCACAGTACTAATATTACTTAAAACCTGATTAATTCAATTACAAATGGCTTAAAATAGGAATATTAATATTGTACCTCTGTGTAAGCTGAATTGTCATAAGAAGGTCCATCTGTTTTGAAATCACCAGAGAAAATATCAGTACTCTATTAAACAGACATGTACCACATATTAAGCACAATCACTGTTTTTCACACACACAAACGTATATTAACGAACCGTGTATAGCCAGGGAAGGGAGTCCCAAGATAAGAAAGAGAACCATGAAGCAAAAGACCGGAGATTCTTTCATGATTTTAAGCAATGAGTGCAAGCTCCAAATGTGACTATAATATTTATTTCATTAACTATTCAAACCATTAAGTGCATTCTTTATCATACCTACCTTATAACTTTCGTAGTTGCATGGGTTGGTTGAATCTGGATAATGCGATAGTGATTCTTTTTAAAATCTGTCTTCTATTCATAGAAGTTCCAAAGACTCTTTAATCTCATGATATTTTAATTTTGTCATTCTGAAATTTTTTTATCAGACCACCTAACAATTAATAGACAGTCTCACACGCCTCATACATGAATATGGACTCATCCACAATTCATAGCGAGTAATTAATATCCATAGCTTACTCGTGAAATTAATGCAAGTCCAGTGAATACTTCTCTTTTCTTTTTCTTTTGCCATGTAGTATATACTATTTACACCTAAAAGAAAGGCAATGTTCCTTCCATTAGGGATAATTGTACTTGCCTCCCTTCAAGATTTATCAAATTATGCCTGTATTTCTTATCTTTTGAAAAATTATACTTTTTTTTTTCATTTAAGTGATTGGTGTTCATATCTAGTCATTGAAAGTATCAAATTACCCTCATACCCATGTATTTTTATTTAATATCATTACAAATAAGAGAAATTATTATAGTCATTCTATCACTGAAAAAGTACTTATGTAAGTGTTGATTTTTTTTGGTCATTTTGAAAGTTAGTCGGAAGGAAGTGTTTGTTACAAAATATAAAGTACAAGAAAAATAATTATTATTATTTAAACTAAAAAAATGCTAACATAAGTGAACAAATCTCGAAGGAAAATAACTCTGAAATATAGGTGAAAAAAATATAACACTTTGCTGTGTTTGGTACATTGGAATGGAATGTCCATTCCATTAGTTTAAACCCATTCCTATGTTTGGTATACAAAAAAAGGATGAGAATGATCATTTATGTTATGTTTGGTACGCATGAATGTAATGTAATGCAAGTGAGAACGAAATGAAATAACCATTCTCATTCTATTGTTTTGTTGTAAATATGATGCATTTTAGGAATGGAATGAGATTAAAAGAAAAAAATTCAAAAATATCCCTCTTAGTGATAATTATATAATTTTAATCAAATAATATGATTTCGTACTATTTTTACAAAAAATGGTGAAAGGTAACAACAATAGTAGTGGTGAACAATGGTGGTGGCAGTAGTAAAAGTTGGTGATATGGTGGTAAGAGTGGTTTGTTTAACTGAAATGAGAAAGGGTTATTTTAGTAATTATATGTTTTAATAGTATTCCTTAAGAAATGGAATGACCATTCCATAGGTTTACTAATGAAATGGATTTTCATCCCAAGGAATGAAATTCAACAAAAGATACCAAACAAAGGAATGGAATGAATGGACATTCAATTCCACTCCATTCCTGCATACCAAACATGACATTAATTCATTCCCTTTGAATGACCATTCCATCAAAAAACATTACTTCTACAAATCTCTCAAATTTCTCTCTCACGCAACATTCTCTCTAAGAAATATTTTCACCAGCTTATCTAGTTGCATGTATTTTTCATATTTTTCTTATATATTTATATATATATATATTATCTCAATCTCTATATCTATCTTTATCTCTATGTTTTTTTTTTGGGTATATATATATATTTTTGTGCTTGAATTTGATATGCTTTCTCGAATAAATATTTAAAGAATATAATATGTTATATATTACACAATATCACTTTGATTAATTGTAAAAGTCTATCAAAATGTAGTAGTGTCTATCGGATGAGTAGAATATGTTCAAAAGTAGGTGAGATTCACAATTTCATACGTAAATACTGAATAATGAAAAGTGTTTTAAACAAAATAGAATTGTAAGCTTTACAATCAAGAGTTTTAAACAAAGTAGAATTGTAATTGAGATAATTTAAAAAATTGTCAATTATAATTAAAATAAAATAGAAAAATAAGGATGAAACTCATTGCACTTTTAATATTAATATAGATAGATATACATGTGTGCGGGGGGGGGGATATGGGGGATATGGAGACAAAAAGAAAGGGTACTGTAATAGTGAAAATGTACAACCCAAATGGTCTAGGCCGCCATAAGAACCGATGGGTCTGACCCATAGTAGCTTTTAGAAAATGTGTGGGCTAAAAAAATCAGAGATTAGGGGATAGAGGCCAAGATAGAAGGGAGTATATCAAATCCCATGATTTAAGGGATTGATGAGTATATCAAATCATAGTAGTTTTTAATTCAATTATTGTGTAATTTTTATGCATTTACACAATTGGCACAATCTGTGGGAAGCATCCTTGAAATATTTTTCAAAAGCTTTCCACTCTCTGTTAAGAGCTTAGATTAACATCATCTATGGCGGTTATCACCTGATCGCAACAGTCCGAGCTACCCCCAAACGGAGGCCAACCCTCTCAAACCGAAGATCCGATCAGGCAGGCCCTTGAGGATAAGACCGCCAAGTTGGAGACGCGGAACGTTGAGTTGGTGGCAAAACTAGCTTTGCTACAAAACCTTCAAAAAGCCCAAAATGGTGATCAATCCAATCGGCAGGAGCGATCCGAGGGCCACCAATTGGAAAGGTTCGACCACCACATGAAGTCCAACAACGATCGGGAGGAGCACACAAAGTCATCCCTACAAGTTCTCGAGGCGCACAATCCCGAGGAAACCCTAACCATAAAATAATTGGAGGAAATTATGATCAGATTCCAAAGGGATGTGCTCAAGGATCTGGAGGCCCAAACCCCCAATGATCTGGCCTCTAAGACATCCATCAAAGTGGTGCAGACACCGTTTACACTGGCGATCACCAGTGTGCCCTACCTGGAGAGGTTCAGGCTACCAAAATTTACCCTGTTCGATGACACGTAAGATCCGACGGAGCACATCTACCATGGGCACACAAAAATGAACATCTACAACGAGAACGAAGCCTTACTCTGCAAAGTCTTCCCCACTAGCCTGACCGAAGCATCCTTGCTATTGTTTAGGAAGTAACCACCCCAATCCATTGGAAGCTGAACTCTACGAGTTATTCATTGCCCAGTACTTCGGCAATAAAAGACAGAAGAAGACTATCTCCAGTCTATTTACTATGATCCAGGAAAAAGGTGAACCCCTGAAAAGTTTTGTCTCGCGATTCAATGTCGAGATGTCCTCGATCGACAATTGCAATCAACACTCAGCCGTCGAGGCCTTCAGGATGACCTTGATTCCTGGAACCAAGTTCCACCAGTAAAGTCAAGAAGCCACCAGCAGACATTGGAGAACTCAACTCCAGGGTACAAGGGCATCTCCAGATAGAAGAAGAACTAGTCATATGCCAAAGAAGGGCAGCATTTGCAAGCGTAGAGGCAAGAGCATCCGAACCAAAAGTTAAAGATCGGGCGCCAGATTGGAAGTAGCCAAGCGCTCCTCCTGTATCCTCCCAAGCCCTAGAGAAATGCTATAGGTTCGAAGACAAAATCATTCCACTGAAGGTTAGCCTGGCCAAACTATATCAGGAAACTAAGGGTAAAGGGATCTTCCGATCACCACCCCCTATCAGGCAGTCGATGGAACTAAGGGACATGTCGAGGCACTATGCCTTCCACGGCGAATATGGGCACCACACCAACGAGTATAGAAGCCTTAGGAGGCAAGTAAAGGCCATGATAGCAAAGGAAGAATTGGCCGAATACGTTGCTAAGGAGGGCACCCCATCAGATCAAACCTCACATACGCTAGCTATGGGGACAGCGGGTTAGCCAGTAAAATTCATTCACATGGTTCACGGAGGGCCTAGCCGATCAGAAGTAGAGGAAGCCCGTAGATCCCAGATGCGCCAAGCCCAGAGATTGCGAAGGGTTGGGGAGATCAACGAGTTTCAAAGCCTGAAGAAGGATGCCCGGATAACTTTCTCTTCTGCAGATTTGTGAAACATTCAATCACCACATGACAATCCCCTGGTGGTCTCCCTCATGGTCTCAAACTGCTTGATCCAAAGAGTAATGATTGACCTAGGGAGCAGCGCCAACATAATCACTAAGTAGGCCTTTGAGAAGCTAGAGATTGATCCCCAAGAGATAGTCTTTTCTAGAATCCCGATAACACGATTCGATGGCAGAAGAGTGGAACCAATGGGAGAGATCCAACTGCCAGTAACAACGGCAATACGCACACTAAAAGAGACTTTTATGGTGGTATATGTCAAACCCTCGTACAATCTCCTCATGGGCAAGGGTTGGATCCATCGGATGCATGGAGTTCCTTCCACCCTACAACAAGTCATGCGATGTGTTGACCTAAACAGAATTGATGTGATTGACATCAAAGGAGATCAGGTGGCGGCCAAAGAATGCTACGCTATCACCCTGAAAAGCCTAAGGAAAAGGATAGAACTGGAGCAAGCTTTAAAAGCCAGGGCAATACTCGATGATCAATAGTGTTGGCTTTGAAATTCAGTTTCGGCAAACAATACCAAAATTAATGATAACAAACCATTAAAGAGTGTTTGATATTAATGAATTATCGAGTTCATGTTTTCAGCAAAAGACAGGTGAATGACTCGGAAAACAAGTTCGGAAAGAAAGCTTGAATAAAAGCAAAAAGCCAAGAAAGAAATTGAAGCGCGGAAACGGAAAATCAAATATTCAACAGAAAAGGGGAAAGTCGAAGACTCATGACTCGGGGTAGATAGGTCGTGGTGCGATCATTGTAACAAGGTAATTTATGTGTCGATAATATCTTATAAGCTCAAGTATAAAATGAACCGAACTCAAATGAAAGGAAAAATAACTTAAACAAGTGTTCTTCAAAGCCATAGTCGAGTATACCATCTCTAGTAGTCGACTAAACCAATCAGAAGCAACAAATTTTTCTCCATTTCAATTGAGTCAACTAAAGACTGAGAGTAGTCGACTAAGCTACACCTTCAGTCGACTAAAAGCTCAATGTAGTCGACTAAGACGGATCATGTAGTCGACTAAAGCAGTGATGTAGTTGACTAAGAGCTCCATGATTTCTGCAGTTTGACATAAACCTTTTCCCCTCTTTTGAGCAACACGTTTAAAGCTTTTAAACGGCTCTTATCTCTTCCAAATACAATATTCATTCTCAAAACCCTAAAGCCTCCATATATAATGGATGAGATGTGTATTTGAAAATTAAGAGATTGAACTTGAGAGAAAGAAGAAGCCTTCATTTTTCATACATAGATTTTCTGAAAAAGTCATTGAAATGAAGCAAGCAAAAATCTGATTTTTCAGTAAAAATCTCAGAAGTTTCAAACTCTAGTATTTCTTCTTATTCTACAAACATCTTTCATAGATATATCCTTTGAGAATACATATCTAGAGTTATTGAGAAATCACCAAAAACACTTGAGCTTATATTGATTTATCTTCCATAAAACCTTTGGGTTTTTGAGTGTTTTTGTTCTTGAGTGATTCAATTGATTACATACGAATTTTGTGATCTCGGACAAGTGAAGTCCAATGATTTTTTCAAGAGAGGATTGTTCTCTTGATTGTGAGGCAAGCTCATAAGGTTTGTGTTGTAAAGGTTTGCCATTCCACCTGTGAAAGAAGGGCCATAGTGAAAGGATCGGGAAAAGTCTCAAGAAGGGGTTCTTGAGCCGAGGACTAGGAGTTACCGAACCTTGTAAAAATCACGGTGTCAATCTCTGTATCTCTTGCTCGTTACTTCATTATTTTACATGCTATATTTACCTTAATATCTTGTATGCTAATTATTTTTGTGATAATTTATTAGACCGATTGAATTGAACACCCTATTCACCCTCCCCCCCCCCCCCCTTTAGGGTCAATTAGTGACTAACAATTGGTATCAGAGCCTAATCTCTATAAATTTTAGACTTAACCGTCTTAGAGAACGATCATGGCCTCAAATTTAGTCACTCACGTTGAAGGACAATCTAATAATAGACCCCCATGGTTTGATGGATCAAACTATAGCTATTGGAAGACTAGAATGATATATTTTCTTCAAGCTATTGATTATCAAATATGGCAAGTAGTCCTTGAAGGACCATTTGTATTAACTAAAGTTGTTGATGGAAAAACCGTTCCCAAATTAACAAATGAGTGGGATAACGATGACCGTAAGCTTACGCCATACAATGCTAAAGCCAAAGTTAATTTAAATTGTGCATTGAGTCCAAATGAATTTAATTGTGTATCTACTTGTTCAACGACTAAAGAAATGTGGGATAAGCTTGAGGTGATTTATGAGGGTACCTCTCAAGTACGTGAATCCAAAATTGACATACTCATGCATGAATATGAATTATTTGCTATGAAAGATGATGAAAATGTGAATTCTATGATGTCTCGTTTTACAAATATTTTGAATGGACTAAAGTATCTTGGTCTAATTGTTCCTAGATCCGATGCGTCACGCAAAGTGCTTAGAAGTCTTCTGGCCAAATGGGATGCAAAAGTAACTGCAATCAAAGAAGCTCATGATCTCAACACCATGAGTCTTGATGAGATTTTCGGCTCTCTACTCACTTGGGAAATCACATTGAAATCTCATGAAGACAACATCAAGCCAAGAAAATGAATTGCTTTGCAAGCCTCTACCAAAAATGAAGCCAATGAGCTAAGTGAAGAAGAAGTGGATGAGGACATTGCTTTGTTCACTCAAAAATTCAAGAAATACCTTCAAAGAAAGAAAGCCAATGTTGGAAGATTCATGAGGAAAACCGAACCGAAAGGTGAGCCTAGGAAAAGGGAACCCCCAACTTGTTTCAATTGCGAAAAGCCGGGACACTACAAAAGTGATTGCTTCAAGCTCAAAAAGGAGAATGAGAAAAGACCAAACAAGATGACTATGAATGCTACATGGGATGACTACGACTCATGTGACTCAGATGAGGAGGAAAATGGCGAGGAAACGGCAAATATTTGCCTCATGGTAAATGAAGAAGAGGTACATTTAAACTCATATGCATTAGATAAATTTAAATTGTCGTATGATGAACTTCTCTTTGATTATAATGAATTGCAAGATGCGTTTGAAGAATTACATGATGAATTTGAAAAATTAGCTAGAAAACATATTCTTCTTAAGAAAGCTAAATCTTCATATAGCTCTACTAGTTCTAACATAGAAACTTCAAGCAATGACAAAAGCATTGAGCTAGAAAAGGAAAATAATCGATTGAAAAATACTATAGATGATCAAATAAATGTCTTAGCTAAATTTACAAAAGGAAAAGAGAACCTTAGTATTATGTTAGGAAGACAAAGAGGATCATTTGATAAATGTGGTCTAGGGTATGATGCTTTTGACAAAGATGCTCTGGTTTTGAAAAAGAGAAAAACATTTAGTCCTACATTTACAAGACAATCTTCTCATACATCTTCAAATGATCATAAACATATTAGTTGCTACTATTGCAATAGAAAGGGACACAAAGCTAATGCATGCCTTCATAGAAAGAAGAAAATTATGACAAAAATTGTTTGGGTTCCGAAAGCAACTATTGCATGCTTACATAGAAAAGAAAATGTCGTAACGAAATTGATTTGGGTTCCAAAAGGAACCATTGCGTCTCTATCTAACCAAAATGGATCCAAAACATATTGGGTACCAATAAAAGTTACTTGAACTTGTTTTGTAGGTATGCTTGAAGTCCGCATCAAAGGAAAAAGGGTTTCTAGATAGTGGATGCTCAAGGCATATGACGGGAGACAAATCAAAGTTCATTTCTCTAAAACCATATGAAGGAGGAAATGTAACTTTTGGAGACAACTCTAAAGGCAAAATTATAGGGATTGACTCAATCGGTATTTCCTCTTCTTTTTCTATAGATGATGTGCTATTAGTTAATGGTTTGAAGCATAATTTGTTTAGTGTTAGTCAATTGTGTGACAAGGGTTATGATGTTATCTTTAGATCAAATGCATGCATAATCGAGAAAGATGGGAAGCAAATGTTCAATGCCAAAAGAAATGAAAATTTGTATACTTTGTTGCTATGTGAATTGCATGAACAAGATGTCAAATGTTTCACATCTAGCTTAGTTTGTTATGGCATAGACGTCTAGGACATGCTAGTATGGACATCATTCATCGTTTAACCAAAAATGATTTAGTCAAAGGCTTCCCAAAGACTAAATTTTTGAAAGATAAAATATGTAGCGCATGTCAAATAGGCAAGCAAGTAAAGTCCTCTTTCAAGAGAAAGAAAGACATTACCACTTCTAGACCATTAAAGCTACTTTACATGGATCTTTTTGGTCTGAAGAGAATGGCTAGCTTAGCCGGGAAACTCTATGTACTTGTTATAGTCGATGACTACTCTAGATACACTTGGGTTCACTTTCTTGCTCATAAAAATGAAACTCACTCCATTCTTGATAAATTTTATAGAATCATTCAAAATGAAAAAAATTTGAAAATCAAGAAAATTAGAAGTGATAGAGGTAGGGAGTTTGAAAATCAAGACTTAGAGAAATTATGTGATGACCTCGGTGTATCTCATGATCTCTCGGCCCCTAGAACCCTTCAACAAAAACGATGTTGTTGAAAGAAAGAATAGGTCTCTACAAGAGATGGCTATGACCATGTTAAATGAACACAACCTTCCCCGAAGCCTTTGGGCGGAAGCGGTAAACACCGTTTGCTATATAATTAATCGTGTTATTATTCGGATGAAATTGGAAAAAACACCTCATGAGCTGTGGAATGGTCGAAAGCCCAATATTGGGTTTTCAAAGTTTTCGGTTGTAAATGTTTTGTGCTAAATGATAAAATTCGACTCCAAATCGGATGAAGCAATTTTTCTAGGATATTCTTTAAGGAGTAAAGCCTTTCGTGTTTTTAACAAACGGACTCTAACCATGGTTGAGTCAATTCGTGTTGTCTTTGATGAATCGCCCTCACCACCATCACCTAGAATTGACTTATAAAAAGATGAGATTGTTGGGATTGAGGATAATCTAAATACTCTCAATATCTCCAACTCATCAAGTAGCCAAAAGGAAAGGAGGGAAGTTGAGCATCAATCCAATGATGACTTGACTAACTCAATGCCTAAATCATGGAGGATTGTACACAATCATCATTTTGATCAAGTCATAGGTAATCCATCAAAATGGGTTAGTATCTCAACTTAATGATTTTTGCAACCACATGGCTTTTGTATCGCAAATCGAACCCAAGAACTTCCACGAAGCTCAATGTGATGATTCTTGGATCGTAGTAATGTAAGAGGAACTAAATCAATTTGAACGCAATCAAGTTTGGCGTTTAGTTCCTAGACCCGAAAATCAAACTATAATTGGTACAAAATGGGTTTTTTGAAATAAAAAGGATGAGAATGGAGTAATTGTTCGAAATAAAGCAAGATTGGTAGCTTAATGATATAATCAAGAGGAAGGCATGGACTACGATGAGACCTTTGCACCGGTAGCTAGATTAGAAGCAATTAGAATGCTTCTTGCATTTGCATCATATAGAAATTTTACTCTTTATCAAATAGATGTTAAAAGTGTTTTCTTGAACGGTGTGATAGAAGAAGAAGTTTTTGTAAAGCAACCACCCGATTTTGAAAATAATCTTTTTCCAAATCATATTTTCAAATTGGCTAAAGTTCTATATGCTTTAAAGCAAGCTCCTCGAGCTTGGTATGAGAGACTTAGTGGGTTTTTGACTCAAAATGTTTTTACAAGAGGCAAAGTTGACAACACACGTTTTACAAAAATCATTAAAAATAATTTGTTGATTGTCCAAATATATGTTGACGACATTATATTCGGCTCAACAAACAATTCTTTATGTAAAGAATTTTCTACAAGTATGCAAAATGAATTTGAAATAAGCATGATGGGTGAGTTGAATTTCTTTTTAGGGTTGCAAATCAAGCAAAGCTCGGATGGCTTATTCATTAGCCAATCCAAGTACACTAAAGATTTGCTAAAGCGATTTGGTATGGAGGTTACCAAACATGCCATAACTCTTATGAGTCCCTCTATTAAGATGAAAATGGTAAATGTGTTGACATTACTAATTATAGAGGCATGATCGGTAGTTTGCTTTACTTAACCGCTAGTAGGTCGGATATAATGTTTAGTGTGTGTTTATGTGCTCGTTTTCAATCATGTCCTAAAGAATCTCATTTACTTGCCGTGAAGCATATTTTTTGCTACCTAAGTGGTACAATAAACTTAGGGCTATGGTATCCATGTGGAACTTCACTTGATCTTATTAGCTATTCGGATGCCGATTTTGCGGGATGTAGAATTGATCAAAAAAGCACAAGCGGCACTTGCCACTTTCTAGGACACTCACTAGTATCTTGGTCAAGTAAAGAGCAAAATTCCGTTGCATTATCTACGGCCAAAGCCGAATACGTTGCAGTCGGTAGTAGTTGCGCTCAAACTCTTTACATTAAGCAACAACTACTTGATTTCGGTCTTATTTTCAATCATGTGCCCATTAAATGTGATAATACGAGTGTTATTTATATATTAAAGAATCCGATTCATCATTCACGAACCAAGCATATAGAGATTAGGCATCATTTCTTACGTGATCATGTTGCTAAAGGTGACGTTGTATTGGTTTTTATTGACACTAAAAATCAATTAGCGGATATTTTCACTAAACCACTCGCGGATGAATCATTTTCTAAAATTCGTAGAGAAATAGGAATGGCCATGTATTTTGATGTTTTGTCATAAATTCTTTCATAATTTTTTATTTTTGTTATTTTATGTATTAATTTCACCTATTTTTATCATTTTTCATATTTTCCTTGCCTTAGTCGACTACATCATGTGCTCTATATGGCCCTCTAGTCGACTAAATGAATCAGTACTTTTCATTCTTAACTTTAAACTTGCCTAGTCGACTCCATGCTCTCTTAGTCGACTAAACGCTCCCTCTAGTAGACTACACCCTAGCGTTAGTCGACTAAATGGCCCCCTTAGGCAACTAGACCCTATGCCTTAGTCGACTCAACCCTCCTCCAACCGACTACACCTAGCCCTAGTCGACTCAACCCCCTATATAACCTAACCCTCACTTCATCTTCTTCATCCGCCTCCTTCACTCTTCACCCAACTCCATTCATTCTCCTCTCTATATCTCTCATACTCTCATTTCCACACTCACACCATCACCAATTTCTCATTTATTTCACATTTCAATCATTTTCCCTCTATTTTCTTCACCCAATTTCTTCATACCCATTCTATTTCTCTCATTTATATATATCTCTATATACACTACTATATATGTCCATATATATATATATATATATATATATATATATATATATATATATATTTATATTTTCGCACATTCTTCTACAATGGCACCGAAGAATCGCAGCTTGCACCAGAAACGTTCACGGATTGATGGAGGCCAAAGCTCCACCACTTCACGCTTACCTGTTACTACAGAAGAAAAGAATTTGAATGAACCTCTGCTCCTTGAAGTTCTTCTTAATGACGACTGTGATAGAAATCAATTCATCACCATTTTTTATCATCGTCCTCCTACACCATGCCGTATTGTCACACAAGCTCTATGCAATGAAATTGGGGCTCGAACCTTCGATTTGTTCCGAGCAATTGGTTGGGATTTTTTCATTTCTCTCGACATCCCGGTTCTTCCTCGCATTGTCAAAGCGTTTTATGCTTCTCTTGCAAATCACAAGGAGAAATTTCTCCCTCATCTTGATTTTGATTTGGTTGGTAACGAAGTGACTGTTTGCCACAACGAAATCAATTGCATTTTTTCACTTTCGAATGACGGTATCCGCCACTTTTCCAAGCAGGATTGGTACAAGGCTGATGGGTTCGACTGTATTGAGGTAGTACGGACAATTTGCATTGACAAGGAAATTACGCAGACAGCTGACCTTCTTGCTTCTATGCTACTACCCAAGGCAAGATTAATTTACAATGTCATTAATTATTCTATTTTGCCTAAAATTAGTAGTCGTAGTAGTGTGTCTCGTATGGAGGCATTTCTTGTTTACTGCGTCATAATAGGGACACGGGTTGACTTAGCTACTATTTTCCATTATGTCATCCTTACATGTCAGCGCAAGCCATCTGGTCCGCTTTTCTTTCCTGCGCATATTACATATTTACTTCAGCAGAAAGGCTTTTCTTTTCCAAATGAGGTGTCCAAGCATCATCCTATTTTTCTCGACACCACTCATGTCAAGCATATGCATATCACCTCTGATGCGGAAGGAAATTTCATTACCGAGAGTGCGCCTATCCCTTATTCGCACCCAGCCCCTAGCATTTCTGCACAGCGCCATGAAGCCTCTTTCTCGGTTCCTTAGTTGGAAAGTGCTTCGGCTCCTCAGACCTTCGAGAATAATGCTCAGGCTGCTCTTCTCAACTAAATTCTTTGGGTTGTTCAGAGCAATTCGGAGATACTTTGGAAGCAGGAACAAGTGCTTCAGCGCCTTGATGCAACGGTGACCAAAAATACGGAAGCGAGTCAAAAGATCAATGAGTGTCTAATTGTTTTTTATGATGAATTCTCTAGCCGTATCATTATTCTTGTCGGGTCACTTGATAACCTTACTATTGGACTCGCGGCCCCTTGCTCACACGCCCCTCGACGCTGACAAAAAGGGGGAGAAATTATGTTATTGTAGTATCAAATACTTTATTATCTGTCATTAGCAATTTCTGTTTTTTGTGTGGCTTATTGGTGTTTATTTGCGGCTTGTTTGTTATTTCCATGTTTTCATTAGTATAACGGGTTGTACTAAATTGAATTATTTATGAAATTCTTTTTTTATTATCTCAAATGTGCCTAAATATTAATTGTATCGAAATGCCCAGTAATTTGCAAATTTCATTTACAAAGGGGGAACATTTGAACAAACAATTTATGTACAAGTTGAGGGGGAGCATCACTTGATGTTTCACCACTACCAAGCAAACACAAAATGTTTGTCATCATCAAGGGGGAGATTGTTGGCTTTGAAATTCAGTTTCGGCAAACAATACCAAAATTGATGATAACAAACCATTAAAGAGTGTTTGATATTAATGAATTATCGAGTTCATGTTTTCAGCAAAAGACAGGTGAATGACTCGGAAAACAAGCTCGGAAAGAAAGCTTGAATAAAAGCAAAAAGCCATGAAAGAAATTGAAGCGCGGAAACAGAAAATCAAATATTCAACGGAAAAGGCGAAAGTCAAAGACTCAAGACTCGGGGTAGATAGGTCGGGGTGCGATCATTGTAACAAGGTAATTTATGTGTCGATAATATCTTATAAGCTCAAGTATAAAATGAACCGAACTCAAATGAAAGGAAAAATGACTTAAACAAGTGTTCTTCAAAGCCATAGTCGAGTATACCATCTCTAGTAGTCGACTAAACCAATCAGAAGCAACAAGTTTTTCTCCATTTCAATTGAGTTGACTAAAGGCTGAGAGTAGTTGACTAAGCTATACCTTCAGTCGACTAAAAGCTCCATGTAGTCGACTAGACTACACCATGTAGTCGACTAAAGCTTCATCTAGTCGACTAAGAAGGATCATGTAGTCGACTAAAGCTGTGATGTACTCGACTAAGAGCTCCATGATTTATGCCCATTATCCACCACCATTAGTGGACTAAGTCGAATAAGAGCACTACCACCTCCATCCGAGTCAGAACTTCCCTCGTCTAGACCATTCGTTGTCATGGCATTCATTTTTTCATTTCTTGGACAATCTCTGGCCCTATGCGGTCCTTTTGAAATGAAGCAACTTGAGTCATATCTTGGTTTCTGTTGACTCGTTGTTGCCTCAGCCTTGCCTTTGTCTTCCTGGGCTTGTCTCCGAACTTGCCCTTCTTCTTTTCCTTTCCTGGGTTAGGATCGAACTTCTCCATCCGCAAGTCCAGCAAACTATCTGCAGCAACAATGGCAGAAGAGAGGTTAGTCACACCCCTCCTCCTTAACTCGATCTGAGCCCACGATTGTAAACCAGCCATAAAATTGAACAGCTTGTCACCCTCTAACATGTCTTTGATGTCCAGTATCAAGGATGTGAACACTTTCACATACTCACGCACCGAACCCGTGTGCTTGAGATTTCTTAGGCACTCCCTTGCCACCTAGCCTGAATCCGTTGGCAAGAACTGCTCCTTGAGTTCCTTCTTCAATTATGTAAAAGAATTCATTCTTAGGCGTGACTCATCCTCTAAGCGTGTCCGCCACCATAACTTCATATCACCAGTCAGATACATGCTAGTTATTGTAATTTGATCTTCCTTTGGAATATGGGCAGCCCGAAAATACTGATCCACATCCCATAGTAAATTCTCCAGATCTTTGGTACTCCGTTTTCCTCCAAAGGCCTTCGGTTCAAGGATTTTGATCTTTGACGATGGCTTCTCCCCCACCGTTGCCTGGTTTTGTACAGCCCGCTTATTCATCCCATACTCCCCTTCCAGATCCCTAACATTTTCCTTGAAGACATCAACAGCGGCAACAAAGTCTTCTGAGACAGCCTTCATCTTGGAATTCATGTAAGTCATGTATTCCTCTATCAACTTGCGCAGGGTCTGTAATTCCACCGCCAACAAGCTGGTTTTCACCGATAAAGGGTCATCACTTCCAGAGAATGGACCACCCACCAAGGTTTCCAACTGAGCAACTCTTTCTCGTAGTGCTTCTGTAGCATTTCCACCAGCCATTCTAAGATTCAAAGGGGCTCTGATACCAAGTGTCACAGGGGTCAAGTTTCAACACGAAATTTTGCCCTATGATGGCAACAAATCAGACACAAACACTTCTTGTTCCAACCTGGTTCAAACAACACACACTTGATGCCTTTGAAATACAACAAGTAATACACTCAACATACACACACAAGGTATATAAGCAGAGAATATAAACAATACCCACAAATTTACAGAAAACCACAACAATGGTTTTCCAACCTTTTTACTATAAACACAAATAGTATAAAGGATTCCTCTCACTCAAGCACACTATAGCACTCACAAGCACTATCTCTCTCTGAAATTCGTTACCTATACAAATGTTATACATATGTGTCTATATATGCAAATACACAAAACTGCCTATATGTGTGGATGACAGCCCCATCCACTTAGGCTGTGTTGGCACCAATCAGAGGCTGCCAACACTTATCACACAATTGCACTCTTCAACTGCATCATGTTGTGGCATCCTCCTGCAATGCCATATGCCCCTTGGTGGTTGTGTGTCATCAAATTGCCCAACTGCATGTCTGAGCCACACCTAGCCTTGACCATCCTTCCATATGTCTGAGTCATGCTGCACCATCACAAGTAATCTATGTCAAATATATGCTAACACTGTATAATGTTTGCCTTTGCTAAGCGAAACGCCTTGTCCTAGCTCCTCTCAAGCCTATGCGCAGTTGAGAGCATTGCCAAGACTGAACCAATGCCTTCACCATTGAGTCGGCACCTAGCCACGCCCATATCTTGGTTCTGTCAATGCCTTGCCACCATAGGCATGCCTCTCCATGCCCATGTCTTGAACCAACTTCCACCAACCATTGTTTATCTTAGTGTCACAGCCTTGCCCCAAGGCCAAGTTGGCCTAGCCAAAGCTTGGTGTGCACATGGCTTGCCGAGCCAAGTGCATTACATGCACACCAATGCATGCCAAGCAAAGGCATCACCTTGCCATAGGCAAGTTGGAACACTCGTGGGCATGCACACATAGCTTGCCAAGCCATGCGTGCTCCAGCAATGTCCACAGTGTCTAACCGAGCCATCTTTGCCAATTGTGCCACCGAACCATGTCAAACCATGTCTTTAAAAGCCAACAAGCTTCCCAATACATGCCTTAGCCAAGGCTTGCCATGGCCTTGCTAAGTGGTTGAATGCCTACTTTGGTCAGAGACCCACCCTTCCCTATATATGCAGAATTCACAAATACAGCTCTGACCAGAACAGATGTTAATCCTGTTTGAGGAGTCATAATGGCCTTTTTCGAAGCTCCCGAATTCCAAATCTGGATTTTATTTGACAGGTCATCTTCTTATGATATAGAGCATCTCCAATTAAATTCTCATAATTCTCCAACACTCTTAAGCCCGACTTCCAAAATTAGACTTATTTACCAAAATTGTCATTGTGACATCCTCCCATGTCACACTGGCATACCACAACCTACTTCAAGACTTCACCAGGTAACACTAGTCCCTTAGCAATAAACTCAGAGAAACTATCTGTGATGATTTTTATTCTAACTAACCTATAATAATCTATAATATTCCATACTAATCACTTGCTTTCGTGAGGGTCAACGATTACACTTAGCACATGTAACAAGCATTTTAAACCCCTAGGTTACCCCTAGTGGACGAGTGAAGTCTCGTGAAGGTTTCTAGTAATGGTATCAACAAACATCTCAGTTCTCTGTAATTACGCATTCATGGGTACACACAAGTCAAATAAGTTATGATACAACACACAAGATAATATGAATGCAAATATTCTCACTCACTACCAAACAACAATTATATCAAGCTTCGTGTCATGAATGGTCCCCACTTAAGTGAATGATTTTGCTACTTTCTACTTCAAATCCAGACAACCTTCCGTGATTTTGTGAACATTTAACTACAATACTTCAGTTTCTTTTCTCCCACTTCATTAATCAAACTTTGTCATTTTTAGTAAAAACGTACTATTTCCATCTTTCCACTTTTCATCCCTTTTTGTCTTTCTAAGTCTCCGGACTTTCCAGTGAGGATTTTTAGTCCCAACCAACTGGGTCCGAGCTTCTTCCATGGGATTTATGCTCATCAGTTTTATCCCTTTTAAACGCGAATAGTGATATTTATGATACCAAGGCCCGGTTACTCGGATGAAATAACTGTTTTTTGCATTTTATTTTCTCAAAAATATTTTTTCAATTTTCTCCATTTCAACCATAAAAATTCCTCTTCTCCCCTTTTATTGCGGCAAAATTATTTTTCAACTACATAGTCAAAAATCAACCTATTTCTCATAGTGAATGTGTGCTTGTGTTTATAGGTCAAAGTCACCCTTCTTAATTTCAATTTCACTAATCACTCACCCATGTAAATCATATCACTTCACTAACTTGATTTAATCATTACTCTCATGAGCGGGAACATCACATCACATATTACTTATACATTATAAACATAAACTCAATCAAGTCATAATGCGAAAAACTCATGCATGAAAACAAAGAACTCCTCAAAACTTTAATTTTTTGTTTCAAAAAATTCAAAAAATTTCCTCTCTTGTAACTATATACCCTCACCCCCAAACTTAAATGTGACCATGTCCTCATGGTCAAAAATAAAGAATTAGAACAGATACAGTTACCCTTAAAGCGCAATCCTGGATTCTTCGAAATGCTCAACATCCTCCCCCAAACTTGATTCGGATCACTTGTAAATATGCAACAAACACATACCCAAATATCATAACAAGGGAAAAGAAATTGTAAAAATTACTATAAATTAACACACAATTTTTCAAGGAATTTTTGAAAATTCTCTTTTTGGATTTTATTAATATTTTTTTAAAAAATGAAATAATAATAAAAAAATGATTTGACCTTAAGGGCCTACAATCTCTAAGAATTGAAATTGTAAAAATAACTTACCTATTATTATACAAACCGAGCCTAGACAGCCTAAGACTAATATTTAACATCTTTGGCACGACATTTCACAAAGGGTTATCCAACACATTTTCTCTCTGCCATACTTCCCTTAATTAAAGGACAAAATGTAGGAGGTGACTCTCGAAGCACTGTTACCCATGGACAATTTGTACTACTTATGACATCGAGTATATAACAATAATCACCATGTAAAATACCCCATTTTTCCTATTCTAACTTCAGTCCCTGTATGGTCAGTGCTTCTATCAAATCCTCCTTCAACACCTTAGACAACAATCCTTCCACCATCTCATCACTCTCCAGTAAACTGACAGACGCCATAAATTCTGGTCCCGAATCAATCTCCTCACAATATCTCAAGTCTCTGCCCATGTATCCCAAACCTTTTATCGAATACTACTTCTCTGCGGGGGTAAACCGATCTAACCATATGTGGTCATTCCCATCTTTGTCAGAGTTTACCTAAAAACACTTTCAGCTTTGGATTGCATTGCCGTTTCCGGCCAAGCTTAAAGAACTTAAGATGAACAGGCTTAACATGATGTACTCTTGTTCGAGCTATGTAACTCCGAGCATCCTTATACGCACAACTCCGTATCCCCTCACACTTGTCTCTCAATCGCAGATCTTCCAAGACATATAGCTCTTCTACCATGTGTATACCTAACACTGGTTCATCTAGAAAGGTGTCCTTAAGAGGGAGGTCATCCTTAATAGGTTATCTAAAAGTTCGTGACCATTGTTCATCTCTAGCATTCATCACACATGTTTTATCTTTTAATTCATCATCCTCCACACGCAACACCATCTCAGGAAGCTTACTTTCAGGCACCAACTTCTGTGGAGGAATAAGTTGAGGTCCAAGCGACTCTCTTGATGCTCTCTTTGACGGTGAATACAACGCAGCTTCCAATACATCAATATCTTTCCAACTATATTGTTGTTGGTCCTCTCCATTTTCAAAATTCACCTCCAACCTTTTCATCACAATCTCCAAATCATCTCTTACACTACTCTGAGGTACAACTTCTTCAACCATCCCCTCTATGTTAAAATACTCAGCTGGTTCAGGTAGTTAATGGTTTGTATCAAAGACATTCATCCTCATGTTTAAATTCTCAAAAGATATGTTCATAACCCCTGTTCTGTAATCAACGTATGCATTCTCCGTAGCCAAAAATGGTCTTCCTAAGATAATAGGGATATGTCTCCTTGATCTATGGTCAGGTTCCATGTCTAATACTATAAAGTCTACAAGATAGTGGAACTCACCCACTTGCACTATGACATCCTCCAAAATTCCTCTCGGTTGTTTAGTTGATCTGTCTGCCAATTGAAGCACCACCGAGGTAGTATTGAGATCTCCCAACCCTAGCTGCTAATAGACCGAGTAAGGTAATAAACTAACACTCGCACCCAGATCAACAAGAGCTCTACCAATCTTCTAGTCACCAATGACACAAATAATAATATGAGCACCCGGATCTTTCCTCTTAGGTGGAGTATCACTCAGTAAGATCAAACTCACTTGTTCAGTCAATAAAATCTTTTTCGGGACCTTAGTTCTGTTTTTATGCTTTTGAGTACAGAGATCCTTAAAAAAATTGGCATAGGGTGAAATTTGGTCAACAATGTCTAAAAGAGGTTTATTGATCTCGACTTGCCGACATGGATCTAACATGTCCTTCTCCTTATGTTCTTTATACGAAATCGACTCTCAAAGATGTTGAGGGTAAGGTGTTACTTCCTCATATGGTGCCCTTTTTGGTTCTTCATCTTCCTTCACTTGAGGTTGATCTTTCTGAGCTTTCTCAACCTCTTTCTTCTGAGCTTCTTCTTCTGCCTTTCTTTGAACTTCTTTAACATTTTGCTTCTTCAGCCTCTTTTTATGATGCTCCTCATCCTTACTATCCACTTCTTTTCCATTTCTCAAAATTGTGACTGCTTGGACTGTCTCATGACGAGTCTCAACAAAGGATCCAAGCTCTAGTATTTGTTGCGGTTTTGGGTTCACCACCGGTTGACTAGGAAATATTCTCACTATCCTATCCATAGCATCCGCTAATTGTACCATTCGAGCTTCCATTTGAACAAGGGATTGGGAATGAGAGTTCAGTGTTTGGATGGTCGCCTGAGAATTATTAGATTGATTTTTAAGCTCCCTCAAGGTACTCATCATCTCTTCAAAGTTAGGTGGTCGTCATAGTGAATTTTGAGTTGGATGTTGATGTTGGAAATGGTTTTGAGGATATGGAAGGTAAGCTTGATTCAGATTGAATCCTTGGTTTTGGTTTTCTTGAGGCTGGGTCTGGTAGTTATATGGTTGGAAAACTTGATTATTATTGAATGGTTGGAGAGCCTGAGAATTATTCGATGACTCTCTGCGTTGGTAATTTGATTGAGAATTTTGAGTCATTATTATTGTCTAAGATTCGAATGATTGTTGACTATGTTGGAACCTTGATTGTGGATATGATTGTTGTTCCTGAATGAACCTTAGTTAACTGTTGGATGATTGTCCTTGTGGGACCCTTTCTGGTTGGTTTTCCACATTTATGGATGTATAGGATAAGAATGGTGATTTCTAGTATTGGAATTGTATGAATTTGTGAAAGGATCATTTTTTGAATAGTTCCATGATGCGTTGGCATCAGCGGCCATTATGTCCTGACACTCATTTTGGGAATACTTAGCTTCTACCCATGAGACTTCTCTCATAGGTGAATGATTTTGCGTAAGAAGCTTGTCTACTTTCTCTCCTAACAACGCCACCGAATCTTTTACATCATCATGATTCACCTCATACGCTTTTTCAGATCTCTAGTCAAGACCACCCCTAGACCTCAAATCAGATTCATATTGGATTCCATTCTCACTGATATTGTCAAACAAGTCTAAAAGTTCTTTTTCCGGCTTCAGGTTAAATTGACCTTGTGTTGACGCATCTATCAAAGTCTTATGTGCCTCTCCAAGTCCCATGTAAAAATTCTTAGCCACATCATGTTCAGTGAACCTATGGTGGGGACACTTATACAAGATTTCACTATATCTCTCCCAAGCATCATGAAACTGCTCACTAGGCAATTCTCTACAACTTTTGATTGCATCTTGTGCTTCTAAGGACTTTCCTATGGGATAGTGTTTTTCTATAAATTCTTTTTGAAGGGCTTCCCAATCAATTTTAATCGCCTTAGCTAATTTGATGTACAACTTTTAGCTTTGTCTCTCAACAACCAAAGAAATATACGCACTTGCAAATCATTTTTAGTCAAACCATCATACCTAATGGTTGATGGTACCTCTAAGAATTCATTGACATGCTGGTACGGATCTTCTATCCTGATACTAGAGAACTTTGGGAGCATGTTTATCACACTCGTCTTGATCTCGAAATGTTTTGCACCTTCCTCTTCTGTAAATTCAGCATACGATTCATATGCGTCCAGTACAGAGAATCCCTTCAATGAGGTATATGGTCCCCTTCGCGGATTGACTCTCTCGTCACCCATCTCGACTTCTTCTGTTTGACGACGTTCTTCAATAAATTTTCTTAAACGCCTTAGAGTTCTTTCGATCTCCGGGTCGTATACAACTAACGTAGAATTTGAATTTGAACGGGTAGATCTATTGGACATACACTAAAAAAAAATTTGAATTTTTTTTTTCTAAAATAAAGCAAATTAACTAAACTACTTATAAACTAATCTAAACTATAAACAAAAAGCAAAGCTAAAAATTAAATGCAAAAACCAAGCAAAATTGAAACTCACAAAGGGTTCAGATGTAACTTCAGCAGCTTTGTCTTTTCCTTTCACGCTCTTCAATTGTTCCTGAAAATCACACAAAAAAATTCAACTTTAGCTTTAATCTACAATAACGCAATGCAAATAAACTACTAAAGCTATTAAACAATGCCAAGACCCCGATAACGGGGCCAAAAACTTGGTGGGAGTCAAGTGTGTGCAAAATATGTGGTTAAAAATGACATTTTAGGTTTCACCCTTCTGCAAGCGCACAGATCAATTGTAGACATTTTTGCTTGAGTAGGGGAATATCGATCACACAAAGACGAGGATTGTTCACTTCAATAGTCTAAAACCACTGAATTATATTTTTTCGAAAAGAGTTTAGTTTTGTGAATTTCTAATACTAATGAAAATAAAACAGAAAATAATAATAAATAATGGTTGTGATTCAAACAGAGAGAAAACTAGGGTTTCCTCACTCCACCACTAACCGCATAATATAGTTTGGATTATATATCAATTGCATGAGGGCGATCCATTGACTATGAATCAGGTCGCACCACGCCAGCAGTTTGACCCCAAAAAGGATTACTCTCAATCGGATCGCGACAACCCATCTCAAGACTAAACTAATTAGTGCATGCCAACTATTAACATAAAGTAAATGCATAAAAGTAAATTAAAGCATGAAAATAAACTAAAGCATATCTATATCAGTTTGTCAGGGCATGACCTGTGTCAACCTAGGGTTTCGAGTTTTATGACCACCATTGTGTAGAAAATCACATGTTAAACATCTGACTTCCAGCCCATAGTGAATAATTATGATTGTGTAAGATAAATATATTCAAAAAGTCTAAGACAAGAATCAATCCAAATATATAAACTTGTATCACGAATAAAAACGATCTCTCATCTAACACAATCATCACAGTATAGTCACAGTTTCCCCTCTCTACTATTGAATATAAAATTAGAACTACATTACTTAGCTAGGGTTTTGAGAGAAAATCCTAGATACCGAATTAGTTAATCATGGTTGAGAGAATCTGCATTGTCGGTGTAGAAACGCTTTTCATGGCCTTCTTCTTCGGATCTCTAGGTCTTCAATGGAAGAGAACTCTATGAATGAACGTGTATGTCAAATCCAGAACCAAAAACCAACCCCCCTTTCTAAACCTAACCCTCTCATATTTATAGACAAGTGAGGGAAACCCTAATGGTTGCCTTTTTCTGTAATTTCATAATACATGAATAATATCTATAAAATATGATGTAAATATGTGTATAAGCCTGTATGTAGAGGTCTGGAATCACCGATCACTTAAAATATCGAAGCAGAGACAAAACTGGAAAATTCTGAAACAACTTCAGCACGTAAAGGGTGATGTGGCCACAAGGTGGGACCTACGCTCATGACCTACGCTTGGGCGTAGGGTAAACCAAAGCGTAGCTTAGGTCCAATTTACCTATTTTTCTCTCTGACGGCGTAAGGTATTATGCATTTTTTGCTATAAAAACTTATCTTTTCATATTTGAGCTAGATCGATCGCCTTTGACTCCCGATATTTTTCGGTGTAGTAATAATGTCTGAAAATGATATTTTTACCCTTCGGTAAGATAACGGTGTCGGGAAACGACCATTTTGCCCTCCGGTAACTCTTCTTTACTATAACACACCATTTGATTCATTTCTCGAGATAGAAACGAACACGAACTCAAGTAATTCACCGAGATTAGCTATGTTTTTTCATTAAGCTCCTGAAACATGCTTACACACACAAACGGGATAAAAATACCAAGTAACGGAATATAAAGACATAACAAATGCAAGATAACGGCGAAAAATGACCAATATTGAGCACCTATCGGGGATAGAGGCCAAGATAGAAGGGAGTATATCAAATCCCATGATTTAAGGGATTGATGAGTTGGGTAGATGGACCTTGACCCATCTACAAAATTGTATATAAATACATGGCTAAGTTATGAATAAAGACATTCGATTTTTAATTCAATTGTTGTGTGATTTTTCTGCATTTACAGGTACAATGTTTTCATATTGGTTATGATTCATAAAAAACATCTAAGATAAGAAATAAACATCATAAGGGGTAATTTGGAGAAAAAAATATTTCATTCCAAGTTTAATAATGATCTAACCAAACTATTACATTCCAAATTTAATGATGATCTAACCAAACAAGGGAATGATAATAAATATTTCATTCCCACATTATTACATATATTAAACCAAACAATAAAATAGAATGATCATTCTATCTCATTCTCATTCTCATTCTCATTCTTATTCTCATTCTCATTGAATTTCATTTATTCATTCCAAACGCGCCATTTATGTCTTGGGAGAGTGAAGTCATCTCTTTAAATGAAACATCGCTCCATTTATGTCTTGGGAGAGTGAAGTCATCTCTTTAAATGAAACATCTCAAAAAAAAAAAAAAAAAAAAAAAAAGAAAAAAAAGAAGGGTGGGGGGGGGGGGGAGCAGCTGGCTCGTGAAGCTGCCACGTATCACATGTGCTGTTGGTTCATCAGTTTGACGTGGCCAGCATTGGGAGCTTAAAAAATAAAATAAATAGGGCTTGTGCTATATAGCCTTGACTCTTGAGGTCTCTCCATTATCTATACATCCCCTCATTCACTTTCTCTCACGCATTTCAACTCTCCATCACTACTTTCTCACTCAGTTTTCTCTCCCCTTCTTTCTCGAGAAAAGCCCAGAAAATAAATGTCACTTTTTGCTCCAAGTCCGAATAATGGAGACTCATCCGAACTTCATGATTCTCGTGGCTTACACTCCATAATGTCTTCATGTTATCCCATCACTCTCAAGGTATACATATACACACATATAAATATATATATATATATGTTGACTATTCTTGAAGATATATTGACCTATTTTGACTATATCATTAGTTGACTTTCTCTTCTTTTTTTTTTCCCAGTTCATGAACGTGTGTTATAAGGTTAAAATAGAGAACACAAGCAAGAGTAGCATCAAAAAGATGTTCACAGGTGGGCCCAGTGATGGAGGATCAACGGACAAGATGGAAGAACGAACCGTCTTAAACGGCATCACGGGAATGGCGTGCCCGGGAGAGATCCTGGCCGTCCTCGGCCCATCAGGGAGCGGCAAATCAACGCTGCTCAACGCTCTTGCAGGGCGACTCACCGGACACGGCTTCACCGGATCTGTCCTCGCCAACGACAGACGACTCAGCAAAACCGTGCTGAAACGGACCGGGTTCGTGACTCAGGACGACATCCTCTACCCGCACCTTACTGTCCGTGAAACCCTAATCTTCTGTTCCCTGCTCCGCCTGCCCAACTCGCTCTCCCGCCAAGAAAAGGTGTCGCTGGCTGAGTCGGTGATATCCGAACTCGGCTTGTCGAAATGCGAGAACACAGTAATTGGTAACGCCTTCGTGAGGGGGGTGTCTGGGGGAGAGAGGAAGAGGGTGAGCATAGCTCATGAGATGCTTCTGAACCCGAGTTTGTTGATTCTGGACGAGCCGACCTCGGGGCTGGACTCGACGGCGGCGTACAGGGTGGTGGCGACGCTGGAGGGGGTGGCGAGGAAGGGGAGGACGGTGGTGACGTCAATGCACCAGCCGTCGAGCAGGGTGTACCAGATGTTCGAGTCGGTGGTGGTGCTGGCGGAGGGGAGGTGTATCTATTTTGGGAAAGGGAGTGAGGTCATGAGCTACTTGGAGTCGGTTGGCTTCTCCCCGTCTTTTCCAATGAATCCCGCGGATTTCCTCCTTGATCTCGCTAATGGTACGTAATCTTTTTGTTTCACTTTCTAAATAATGCATATATATATATACAATCTTTTATATAGATATGAATTCATAATACATGTATATATATATATATATATATATATATATGTTTTGTTTGTATATATATTCACATCAGCATCTAGTTTAGTGGCTTGCATAACTTTTTCACGTCATAAGGTGACAGCAAGTGAGTGGTGTTATATATGTACCATCATATATATGTTTGTATTTCTGTATGTTTGTTGGGTAGCAATATCATTAGGTTGAATGGGATTTTCTACATGGTATACGTTGTATTCCAGATTATTTATTTTATCTTTTTATCTAGCGTAATTTTCCTTTTTCTAGAATATTGTGGTGTGTTAATTTGTATTGTAAAATTTTGGATGAGGGAATTATTCAATTAAAAAACGAAGGATTATATAAAAATGGAAAGGACAATGAAAAGAAATCGTGCATTATATTGATATCTATATATATCAAATAGTTGTTCAACTTGTTTTATGGATGGTGAAATTTTATAAATATTTATTGAAAAAATAGTAGGTAAGAAAATAGACTAACAAAACAGAGGTGGTAAATATATTAATTATTTATTTCATAATTACTTTTTAATATTTATATGAATGTTGCAGGAGAAAATTATCCATTCTTGAATATTATCGATAGGTTGTATATACAAATTTTTACCATTTCAATTATCTATTTTACATTCTAATTTTTAGTATATATATACTACTTAAATGCTCAACCAACTGTGAAGATGGCATTTATGCAGATATTATAATAGTTAAAAGTGCGGTGGTCCATGACCGTTGTAGGCAGAGCCTGAATCCTCTGATTAAAACAGAATGACCGCCTTCTTTCTCAAACAGAATGACCGCCCTACTTTCTCCAATCTTATCACATTAGTTATCAACTTAGATATTATAGTTTAGACATTTTTTTAAAAAAAATACTACTATTCTATATATATAAAGAACTTTCTCCAAAGAAATATATCGATGTAGCGGAACAGGCAACTCAATAGGATAACTATATATATATATATATATATATATATATATATATATATATATATATACAGGGCCAGCCCTGAGAGTGCCAAAAAATTTTGGAGCCATAGGCGAGATTGAAGGCGAAAAAATTTTTTAGGCCCTTCATTTCACGCGATGCAAATTCCTCACCCGAAAATTTTTTTGAGCCCCTTCACTTCACGCGATGCAATTTTTTTAAAAAAATGTAAACATTTTATAGATTCAAATTTCAAACGAATGGCAAAAGCACTACATAATTACTTTGTGCTTCTTTTGTATATATTTAACATATTAAAGCAAAAAGAAATATGAAGGGTATGAAAAGAATGATTAGTACAAGATACTTTTGAAATAAAAATTGAATTTGAACTTATCTGTAAATATTTGTCAAAAGTCGAACTATGTGTCCTAGTAAAAAAAATTTAGAGAGCAAAAATACTATTCTAAAGGAACTTTTCCTATTGTAAGTGTAATATTGGGTTGAATTCTAATTTATTTTGGACTATAACTTAAAAAATCATATTTGGGCTTATACTAATACAAATGGAAAAAAAAATTTGGGGCCCTTAATATGCATTCAAAGTCCTTTTATTAATTTTAAGTTCTCTTTGGGTTGAGTTTGTTTTAATTTAATTATTGGAAGAATGGACTGGATTTTATTAGTTTAACATATAAATTGGTATTGAGTTGGGTAAGAAGCCTTTTATATTTGGGCTTATACTAACATATATACATATTTAATTTTGGGCCTAATATTAATATAAAAAAAAAATTGTATTTCTATTGTATTTAGCATAATAATTTTATTTAAGATTTTTAAAGATTATTAGGTATGTGTTTTCATCCGGATAAGTTTTAAGAAAGAGATTGGGACTGTAGTTGGAAATAAAGAAACAATATAATAATGTAAGAAACTTTTACTGCACCGTGCTATTTTCCAATGACCGCCTTTAAATTCCTCTTTTCTCCCGAAATTATTGTAAGGTTTAAAGGCGTTTTTTCTAAATTCATATACAACTCTTATTTCGGTATGATTGGTTTGCAGATGGATAATGTCATCGTAATTTATTTAATAGTTTACTGTATATATATATATTTTTAATTACAAACAAATCTAAAAATTAATTACAAGGAAATATAAAAAATGGTAATTGTTACCGTACATAACATAACATTACAAAATTGAAATACTATCGGATAATTGTGATGGAGACGTGTTATCTTGCGCAGTGCCTTGTGATCCCCCTCCTGCTTAGACTTAGTTGTATCATATTCTATAGGATTGTTTTTACTGTTTTTAGATTTTTATTTTGACCTTTTATAGGTATAGTTTAGCGTTATATGAATTTGTAGATAGATATACACATCTTGAGCTCAAAAACTTATTCCGTAAAAAGTTTGTTCCATAAATAATAATAAAAAAGAAGAATCAATTTAGAAGTACCATAAAAATTAAGCTTAATCTATGTTAACTATTTGTATCATCAGCAAGTCTCTCCACTTCCAAATGTCCTTTACAACGGCCTCAAACATAGACCTGTTAATGGATCGAATTTTGATTTGAACCTGATCTAAATTCGATCCGATTAGCCGGATATGAATTGAAAATAAAATCCGATAACCCGATCAGGATCCGAATCCGATAATCCGATTTCTTAACAAATTGGATTTGGACATATGTCATCCGATCCGATAATAACCCGATCCGATATAAAATATATTTATATATATATAAATATATATTTGATATTTTTATGTGTATATATTTAATATTGTACATGTATATAAATGTTAGTTGTTAATTATTTTATTATTTATTAATAATGATTTATCATAAATAGAATTATTAAAAGTGTGAATAATTTAGTGTTTCAGTATTTATTGATTTTTTTTATTTTGTATCTTTTTAATTAGATATTCGAATTAGATATTCTATAATGAAGAAATTCGAATATGAATTAACTAAGTGAAAATCCGTCGAATTATCGGATTCGGATCGCGGATCGGGAGTTTTTGTCATCCTTATCAATAGACGTGTCAATAATCCGATTATGATCCGAATCCGATCCGAATCCGATATTAACCGGATATGGTTTGAAAATAAAATCCGATAACCCGATTAGGATCCGAATCCGATAATCCGATTTCTTAACAAATTGGATTTGGATTTAACTGATCCGATCCGAATCCGATCCATTGACAGGTCTACTCAAACACATAAAGTATTAATTATGATACCATACCATACATCAAATAATTACATGTGTGTATATATATATTATCCTGCCACAGTTTAAATTATTATTTGGCAAAAGTTTTATAACTAATGTGGTCCAATTTTAGAGTTTAGCAGCAATACTAGAAATTAATTTCCATCTCGACTAATTAGTTATTCCGGAGCCTAATATAGAAACTGTCTTTACTTGAGACATTCGACAACTATATATAATTTTCCAATTAAAATTATAATTATATAGAATGAAAAACCTTAAATTTGGAGTTTTAAGGTTTAGATACAAATAGATACTTTATCAAACATTTTATTTCCTAAGAGAACATTGGTGGAACCCAGTCCTTGGTTTTAAAAGGGAGATGCAAAGTGAAGGTGGCTTATGTTGACTTAATTAGCATTACTTTTTTTAAGATTATTTAAGCCATAAATATATGCACCTTCAAAACACTTGGAACATGTATTGTTTATATATATATATATATATATATATATTAGTGGACACAATAATGGTAATTTGGATTAAGAGAAAGGTGATGACATTCATTGCCTGAGATAGCATACATGTCATTATACATGATTACTAACCTAATATACCACATGACATGTCCTTTGTGAGATATTATCTGATCTAACCCACTAATTTCCAGTGGGCCTATGTGTTTGGCTAACTAGATAATCTTATATGTCATTTGCCGATTTCTTTTTCTTCTCTTTTTTTTAATCTTGTTTTTGTTTGTACTCTACTCGCTATGGTTTTTCTCCAAATTTGTGGAAAAAAGATGCATGAAATCAATTGATTAATTAGAATTAGTTACTATGACGTTTAATGTTTGTACACCTCATGAATTTATTGTTAGAAGACAAAAAAGGAAGGATATTAATCAGATAGTGCCTCTTGACTAATACATTACTTATAATATAGGTATGTGTCTATACATCACTGGTTACAGAATTTTTTGGTTCTATTTTTAGTAATGTTTCTTAATTGCTTTATCTTTGACATCCACATTATTGAATAGAAAAATCCTTAAGACATTCTATACACTTGTCACTCTTAGATTTCAGCTTATATAGAGCATCTATATATATATATTAACACACCCCTATAGGCTATATATACACATATAATATGTATCTATATATATGAATATGTGACTTTTCTTTATGATGGATATAGTATGAATTGAGTACCCACGTGTTAGGATGCTATGTATTGTTGGCACCAAAATGAATATATAGGGTTTGAATATAATGGGGGAATGGCCGTCCCAAGAAGAATAGGAAAGCAGCAATAACTTGAGTGGACTCCCACCTGACCACCAACATTGGACAGCTTTAATTTGCTATGTTGTGCTACTTATTACTTGCTACATACTTGATATATAGTATAAGTCCACTACATATATATATATATATATATATAATGTCAAACGACTAAATAATATGTGCTCATTTTTTATTTCAAGTGCGATAGCCACTATGCTCTGTAAAGTTTGAAAATTAGTTGGATTTGACCATTTTAAAATTTTGATCTCTATTGAATTTTTTTTTTACTATAGTGGTGCATCTTTCCTTTTCTATGATGCTACACAATAAATTATGCATATCTTACTTAGTGAGTGCATGTACGTCTTACTCATAAACAAATACATGTAGAGTGTAACTCTTTTGGTATCAATTGAATTCTTTATTAAGGCAAAAACGAATGCATATACGTCATGCTAATAAAAGGAATAATAAAAAACAAATCTTAATGTCAATCCTAATCCTTGATTATATCTTAATGTTGTTGGCTATGGGCCTATGGTTTCAATAGTCCTATAGTTTATATGGCTCTTGCTTCTAATTTCTGAGCACAGAAAGAAAATCAATTTTTGTCTAACCCAAAGAACTCTATTCAACTGATTTGATAACACATTCTATGCCATTTTATTCCTTTATTTTATGTAGGGTTCTGACATGCCTAAAATTTTAAGAGGCTCTGGGCTAGAATGTGAGTCCCTTTGTGTAATTCGGGTCAGTTATCTCTTAAAGTTAAATTTTTAATGAATATTTGAGATTTTATTCGGGATTAAATATAATTGGACTAGTGACTGTTTTGTTTGGCCTTATATTAATTTAGAACTTTTAAAATTTCGGGGACTTTCTAATTTAGATCTGGACCGTTTAGTCTCAGGGTCGGACGTGTGTTAAACTCCTATGTGATATAAAAAGCTACTTTTCCTCAGTTAAGCTACAAAATGGCATTTGATTTAGGGGGCTACCTATTGGGCCCATGGTCTGAAATGAGACTTGTGCATCCATGATCCATCCATTATGTGCAGGTAGCCCATGGTCTGAAATGAGACTTGTGCATCCATGATCCATCCATTATGTGCTTATAATGTATTATTTACAATTTAGATTCATCCCTTCCTTTTAGACCATGCCCCTAATTTTTCATACATCTTTCCTCATTGACCCTACTTTTGTGTGCCAATCACTTGTGATATTTTTTCCCATATATTTTTTTTAATTCTTATGTTTTCTAAGTAGACTACTATCTTCACTTCATGGAATATTTTGTAGTATGTAGTGGGCAGTTTGAGTTATACCATAGAAAGTATTTTATACCTAGATACAAGCTAGTCATCTCCACAAAGACTTAGTTTGTTCTTATATTTGTTGTCAATACCTATATATATATAGAGAGAGAGAGAGACTAACATCATCTTTCTTTAACTTAATGAAGGTGTATGCCAAGTTGATGGAACAAGTGAAAGAGAGAAACCCAATGTAAAACAATCACTTGTGTCTGCCTACAATGAATTTCTAGCTCCTAAGGTAAAAGCTGCATGTGTGGACACTAACACAACTATGGCTCCTAGTGACACTATGGTGACCCAAAGAGAGTCTAAAAGAAGCATCAGAGGAAGTATTTTCACTTGGTTTGATCAGTTCTGCATTCTGCTCCGAAGAAGCCTCAAGGAACGAAAACACGAAACCTTCAACTCCCTCAGGATCTTCCAAGTGATTGCAGCCTCACTGCTAGCTGGTTTCATGTGGTGCCACTCGGATTTCCGGGATGTTCAGGACAGGCTAGGCCTCCTCTTCTTCATTGCCATCTTCTGGGGTGTCTTCCCGTCCTTCAACGCGGTCTTTGCCTTCCCTCAAGAGCGCGCCATCTTCATGAAAGAGCGAACTTCTGGTATGTACACGCTTTCCTCCTACTTCATGGCTCGAATTGTGGGAGACATGCCCATGGAGCTCATCCTCCCTGCAACATTTATCACCATAGTCTATTGGATGACGGGGCTAAAACGCGATTTTGGGGCTTTTTTGCTAACCCTAGTTGTTCTTCTCGGTTACGTTTTGGTGTCTCAAGGGCTTGGCCTAGCACTTGGTGCTGCTATCATGGATGCCAAGCAGGCTTCAACTATAGTGACTGTGACAATGCTAGCATTTGTCTTGACAGGAGGGTTTTATGTGCACAAAATGCCTACTTACATAGCTTGGATCAAGTACATTTCTAGTACTTTTTATTCGTATAGGCTTTTTATAAATGTACAATATGGGGATGGGAAGAAAATGGCATCTCTTCTGGGCTGCAACCACTATGGAAGCAACAATCCGAGCTGCAGGTCCATTGAAGAAGATTTGGGCGGTCAAATTCATCCGTTAGTGAGCGTTGGCGCCCTCCTTGTCATGTTTTTCGGGTACAGATTGCTCGCCTATCTCGCCTTGAGACGTATCAAAGGTTGAATTCTAACGAATGTTTCGTAGCATATTTTGGATTTTACGGTTCTTGTTCTTCGTTAGACCTTAGAAAGCAACATAATGTTTCGAATGATGATGATCGAATGATGCGGAAAGCTGAATTCATTGACTCTGATGGGAAGGATGCTCTATTTGGTTCACAGTGGTTTAGGTATTAAGGAACTCTCAGGCTTTGGTAAAACTGAAGATTTCAAGGAGCATGCTTTTTAGTAGTGTTTTTTGTTCACCTGCAATGTTTTTCAAATGAAAACAAGAAAAGGAAATCAATTGCTCTAACGTGTTTGAATTAGTTGTTCAATTTGTGTTCCACATATCCAGATACATAAGTAGAAGTTGGAGAGTGATCTTCCAATTAGATTCATAAACTTTGACCAATTTTGTCATCCTATGGACGTTGTCAATTCCATATTTTTTACTCCAACTACTTGATTACTTTTAGTTTGAGCTTGCACAAATGAACACACTATCCATGGGTATTTTCCAAAGATACGATGGACATGCATGAGCTAACCCTTAAAGTTCCAAAATTCAATTTGAAGTATTGAACCAATTTATAATGTATTGACTTATCCTCTCCCATAAATGAGTGAATTAAACAATCATTTCGATATTGAAGTGAACCCGAACTGGAAATGATTTGGGACCTAGTGTTTCAATAAATATTAGGTTCCATATTTGATTTATACCGAGTGCAAAAAATTTGTTTCCCAAATATCTTTTGGCTGGAAATTGCTTGAGCTATGTGCATGTTTCTTAAAGTTTTATGCATAAATGTTCCTCCCAATAAAATGCATTTTGTAAGAAATAGGATTCTCTACAATCTACGAAATTGCCTTAAATTAATTAAATGAAGAATGAGAGTGGTGATGTGTGCCTAGTACTACATGTACTAAAGGAGTAGTGTTATACGTGTATATATATATATAAGATATATGGGATAATTACACAAATCTCTCCTGAATTATGATATAATTGCAATCGATTTCTCTAATATTTCAATAATATCACAAACCATCCTTAATTTTAACTCAAGTGTCTCATTTACCCCCTCTGCCCAAAGTCAACACTGGAAAGTTGCTTTATTGGTCAATAAAATTATTTTTTTGACAAAAGTTCCTACTTTACCCTTACCATCCTTGTAATTACATGATTATTCTTACATTTGCTTTGAATAACCTAATTTTTGTTGACCGTTTTGTCCTCACACCTTCACAGAAAAACAAGGCTATGGGTATGTTTCGTTTTCTTTAGCTCTCTTTTTCTCTCTTGGTGAGGATATAGGAAATATCAAGGGTATCAAGTGAAAGGACATGTCACCAACTCACCCAAGACCCAATTCCCGCATAAAGCATCACAAGGGCAATGGCATAATTTTGCTCAACTCCAAAATTTTCCATAAAGATCCGTTTTGATTTCAGGGCATTAATGTCCTTTTCCATTCAATCTTGGCCGGACCTTTATTCCGATACAATTAAGAGGGGTTTGTGATATTATTGAAATATTAGGAGAATCGCTTGCAATTATGTCATAGTTCAGGAGAGGTTAGTGTAATTATCCCATTTTATTATATATATATATAACAAAATGCATTTGGTAAGAAACAAGTTTCTATGATGTTAAGGGCCCGTTTGGAAACCCTTTATTTTTGTATTTATTTTTTGGATGAAAGAACAAAAACTATCTTTGTATTTATCTTTGTATTTTTCCCCAAAAAAATAAAAACAAATATGTGCTTGGGGCAAAAATTGTATTTGGTTCTTTCACACACATATACACACACACACCGCCGCAGGGGGAGACGAAGCGGGTGTAGATGGAGGTGTCGACTTTGTAGGCGAGTTGCTGATAGAGGATGCTTTTGGTTAGGGCTAGAAAAGGGGTGTGGAAGGAATCGAAGGTGGGAGGGTGGTAGAGGTCAATCAATGGTGCCAAAAGGGGATCAGTAGTTCGGAGGTGGCGGAGGTGGTTTCGATTTTGCCTTCGCAGGACAGCGATTTGGTGCTGACGGATCGAATGGGTTTGGGTTGGGGAGGGCCAATTTTGGTCTTGGAGGATCTGGTGGTGGGTTTGGGGTTTTCTGATTTTGGGGATTTTGGCAGAGGAAAGGGGCTTTTGGGGCGGAGCATTGCCTAAGTCCACGGTGGTGGCGGCGGCTTGCTCAGTGGTGGTTATTTTTGGGAGGATCTGGTGGTGGGTTTGGGGTTTTCTATTTGTGTTTTAATTTGTGTATATATTCGTGTGTGTGTGTGTGTGTGTGTGTGTGTGTGGTGGTGATGGCTAACCAGTGGTAAAGAGTTAGGGTTTTTTTTATAAGAACAAACAATACAAAAACTATGGGTCCGTTTGGGAACCATTGTTTTTGTTTTTGTTTTGAGAACAAAAAAACAAGAACAATTCTTGTTCTTGTTCTTATTTTCTCACCCAAGAGAACAAGAACAAAAAACATGTTTGGGGACAAAAAATACACATATTCTTTCACAATTTTTCCTCTCTACCACAATTTATTTTTTTTGAAAAATCTCAAAAAGAACAAAAAAACAAGTTTTTGTTGTTCCCTTGTTTTTTCTACTATTCACGAAAACAGTTTCCAAATTGAGAACAGAACAAACAGTAAAAAGGGTTGCCAAACATGTTCTGTTCTCCTGAACAGTGCCAAAAAACAAAAAACAGAACAAAAACACAGTTTCCAAACGGGGCCTATAAGAACACTAAAATGGTGTTCTCAAAATTAGGCCAATTTTTGTTTTTGTTTTTGCTACTGTTCACAAAAACGTTTTGGCCAATTTAGGGGCCAAATATGTTTTTGTTCCATAAACAGTAGCAAAAAACAAGAACAAATACAAAAACACCCATTTCCAAACGGGGCCTAAATGGCTAAAATCAGTCAAATGAAAAAAAGGGAGCGCTGATGTGTGCCTAAGAATTAAATGAGTAATCTGTGTAGTCCGAGGCACACAAATCAACACTAATTCGTAATATGCATATGAGGTGTCCACATAAGATTGTGTACAAGTTTGTTTTGAGTTAGTTTGCTAACTCAAATAGTGGAAATGTAATCTTGGATATATTGTAATATAAAGAATTAATATCATGTTTGGTATAGTGGAATGGAATGCTAATTCTATTCATTCATTTATTTGGTCCGCATAAGATGGTGATCATTCTAAAGGAATGAAAAATCCATTATTTGGAATGAAATTTTATTCCATTGCTAAACATATGGAATGTCCATTCTATTATTTAAGTAATACATTTAAAATATAAATTTACTAAAATAACCCTCTAACATTTTAAATAAAAAAATCACCATCATAGTCAGCATCGTCGCCTTCCACCTCTTCCATCACCCGCCACTACGACTCTTCGTTACCTTTCACCATTTGTTTTTGTAAAAAATTAAAAAATTATATTATTATATTAAAATTACATATTCATCACTAAGGGCCCATTTTTAGAAATATTTCTTCCAAGTTCATTATATTCCTAATGTGTTTCATTAGGAATATAAAAGTGTGAAAAACTTCCCGAGACATTAGCCCGCCACTAGTCGCCACTGGGCACCACTAACCATCTCGAGAACTCGATACCCTTTATGAGAATTAATTATATTACAATTATTATATTCTTAAATGCAAAAAACATTTAAATAAGAGATAGATTAGGGATGGCAATTTGTACCGCCCAGTCAGAGCTCCGCCCATTCCGCACCATTATTTAAGGGTTTGGGAGCGCCTTTTGTTTCGTAGGGGCTGGTTTGGTAAAATCAATTGAACTCGTCAAGGGTTATGGGGCGGGTACGGGGTTTGTTAAATACTCGTCTCGCCCCGCCCTGTTTACATTAAATTTATTTTATTTTTGACTTATTATATGTATAAGACTTTTTATGAATCCTAAATACTTTATAACTTATTAATTATTAATTTATTATTCATTCTTATTTCATGGGGCTCAATATCTAATGCCATGAAAATACGAGTAGCCAAATATATATATATATATATATATATATATAAGAGTTCGATTGTAGTATGATTTGAAATAAGTTCATATGTTAGATGTTTTTTTCGGGTCAAATTCTATTGTCCATGATGAATTAAGTGTAAATGGGGTAGGGCGGGCACGAGTATAGTAAACTGTTAATGAGGTGTGCATGGTTTATTAAAAGGCAACCCGTGAAAAATCCATGAAGGGTATTGTAGTTGCTAAAAATTGCACAACACAAGAATGAATGCTTTATTGATAATTTCTCTCTGTATATATACATTCCTTTTTTGGGCCTTGAGCCCATTATGGCAACATTTCTTTAATTGCTAACAATTGCCCTAATTCCTAACATCATCCCTTGATCTCCAAGTCATTCTAGAACTTTTCAGGAGAAGGGCTTTGGAGCGGGCCCCTGTCTTCGGGCTTGAATTTTTTTTTGCTGGGTTGGCAGGCTTGATGGGCATGCACAAATCCACACGTACACATGCCCCTTCTCTATTATGGACCTTCAAGTATCTCAAGGCCCATAGCTGAGAATGACGTGTGGTGGGTGCATACATCCCCCTTGTCGAGTGATGTGGCAGTGGCATTAAATGAGGGCAGTTGTCCTCATGATTTGAATTTGAAACGCACGGCCATCGTGGCCTTGATTCTTGTGATGGGGGCTGAGATGACGGCTCGATGCTCCGTTTTTCGTGCATGTGACCCTTAACTTCCTTTGATATCTTCTATAAATACTCAAAGGCTCACATACAAAGCACTTCTTACACTGTTATTTTGATTTCTCAGTAAAAGAAACTCTTTGCAAATTTCTTCATCGGATACTGCACTTGTTTCCCAAAAAACTCAGAGATTCTTGTCAGAGACTCGCCGAAATCCTCTTTTAGTGTAAGTTTTTTCTTCTGACCTTTCTACCTTTCTTCCAAAGATGTCTGATAGTAATGATACCCGATCAGGTAGTGATCTCCATCCTTCCTCAATTGATCCTAACGCCTCTCTAGCCCTCCACCAATTGAAGTGGTCAGGACCGTTAAATCCAGTCCCCCTGAGGTTACCTAAACTACACATGCTGGTAGGGCTCCAACTAGGGAACATGCTGGAGGGAGTTCAGGGGTACAATTCTACGCAGATCCTCTCCCTCCCATATTTAGGTTAGATGTAATTTTGAAAACGTTGAAGGAAAAATCAAAAGTTCTCGACGGGGTAACCATCAAGCCCTATCCTAAGAAATGGGACTTTAGGTTAGGAGAGGGGGTTAGGGATAACCAGATTCTGCTTTCGGCTTATCATCTTCAGGTCATTTGCTTCCCCATCCATCATTTCTTCTTCTTTATTTTGTTCACCCTTGGTCTGGCCCCACTCTAAGTTGGGCCAAATTTCTTTAGGATCCTGGCCATGGTTTTGTTGATCAATCGGGATCTAGGTCTTGATTTGGGCTTGGCAGAGATCATGTTTTCTTATAAGTTACAGGATCAGAAATATTGTAGGAGCTGTTACAATCTTTTTCCCTTTTAGGGGAGAAAGATGTGTGATGGCACCAAGAAATCCAACAAGGGTTGGAAAGAGAGGATGATCCTGGTGAGTGGGGATTGGAGGCATCCCGATTCAGTTAGATTCGTGATCCCCAAAGCTTTCAATAAACACCTATTCCCTTTTTTCAAACCCTACCATAAGGGAACGTGCTTCTATGAGCTGTGCAACGATAAGTTGGGTAATTATGTATTTGAATTTTTGAGGGAGCCCGATGACCAAAAAACTTCAGCTTACATTAAATCTCGTTTTGATCTCCTTAAATATAAATTTTGGGGTAAGCCCTTGAGGATGTGCCTTGATTACCTGACTTGTGATGATTTGCAGGAACTATTATTAGGAGTAAGAATCATGTTAAGGATTTCCCAGCCTAGCCTAAAGAGAAAGAATAAGAGGGGGTCAGGCACCTCAGCCAATCCTGCTAACCCTTCGGGCTCTACCCCTCCAGCTGTTAGGGAATTGCCACCACCACCCCCTTCAGGAGAGCCTCATATTATCCCGCTTCCCCCTCCTTCAGGAGAGGAGGTTGTTATCATCCCCATTTCTCCCCTTTCGGGTGAGATTCCAGCCATTCTGTCTTGATCAGCTGGTGATGGGACTTCTACATCGGTCGGTGAGGGGGCCACCTTACCATCTTTGCCTCTAACGGCTGTCTCCTATCCCTGATCTGAGGGCGATCAGCCCGATCGATCAGTCTAGTCCTCACTGCAAATTGTAGCATCCCCGAGCATGAGAGATGAGGTTGGAGGGGTTGGAGAGAAGGAACAATCCATCCCTTGGCACTCGACAATAAAGTTTCCTGGGGGCAATTTCTTGGTCAGGGGAAGTGAGACCATTAATAATCGTGAGGCCTTTCAGACTATAGCGCTTCAGATCTGGACTCCTGCTGACTGAAAGGCCATCCAACGGTTGTAGAGGGGTGATCTGAGTCTGAATAGCCCCGAGATTTCCATGAAAATGAGTTTGCATAATGCCCTTATCTTGTGTTTTTATTGTTTCTCTGATTTGGAGATTGATCTTGTGTTACTTATTTTTTCTGGCAGATGTTGTATTTAACTGAGGCTTACAACTCAAAGATTGAGAGTGATAGTATGGCTCTCAAGAACTCAGCAGATCTCTTAAAGCTGAATGAGGAGGCCAGGCAAAAGGTGGCTGCTTTGCTAGTGACTCTGTCAATGAAAAATTGGAAGTTTAAACCGTGCGGGCCATATCAGTTGAGTAGCAACTTCGAGTGACTGAGCAGAAGCTCAAGGAGATGGAAAAGCTCATCAGGCTCTAACAACCCAGAATTATAAGCTATTGGCCCAGAATGAGACCCAAAGGCTTCAAGCCAAAAGCTTCAAGATGAGAAGGTCAAAATTGAGAACCTTCTGGCAGTGGAGAGATCCATAGTGGAAATGTGCCATTGGGGTGGTAATTAGATGTACGAGCACTTCACTAACACTTCTAACCATCGGGTCGGATTTTGCTGGAGGTCATGCTTTCTGGATCTTCAGAAACCTATTGAGGAGCGGGATTTTAATTTGGTGGAGGAATTAGATGAATCCCTTGGCATAGCTCCTCCATATGCCGATCCAGAAGCTGGCCCGGACGACCTTAACTTCTGCAAGTTTCTGACCAAGCCACTTCCAAACTCAGTTCCTGATTAAGCCTTATTGTCTGGTCCAAACTAAGTCCCTAAAGTTACTGGGGGAACAACTGAGGGCATTAATGAAGGCCCTAGAATTATAGCTAGTTTTGAGCCTGAGTTTAGTAGTCAGGCTAGGAAAACTTAAGAAAAATGAGTATTTTATGTTTTGTATTCTTTATTTCCATCATTTTTGTAAGCCTTGGCCATCAGGACCCTATATTAACGAAGAATTTTGACCTTACGGATCTGAATGAAGTGTTGTATTTTTATTTTGTGAACGCTAGGTCTTTCGGGCTCTTGTAGCCTTAAGAAATGGGTATTAAAATTCTGAGATCTTGATCATTGGATCTTTCGGGCTCTTGTGGCCTTGAGAAAGATGTCACCACACTTAGTAATTTTATGAGAATTTCTGGTATTTTGATTTTTACAGGTTAGGCGTTTGTGGCCCTGATGGATGTGTTACTACACTTAGTAAAATTTGTAAATTTTGATATGTCTGATCACTTGTTTGTTTTTGCAAAACTTTAATATTATGATGATCACTTGTGGATCGATATTGTTTCTTTCGGGCACTGGTGGCCCTTGGAAAGATGTCACAAAGTTTTAATATTATGATCACTTATGGATCGGTATGGTGTCTTTCGGGCACTAGTGGCTCTTAGAAAGATGTCACACAACTTTGATATTATGATCACTTGTGGATTAGTATTTGATATTATGATCACTTGTGGATCAGTATGATGTCTTTCAGGCACTAGTGGCCCTTGGAAAAATGTCACAAAGTTTTGATATTATGATCACTTGTGGATTAGTATGGATACTTTGGTGGTCATAACTGTCTACGGGCTTTTTTTGTAAAGAAAAACACAATCTTACTAAAGTAAACTTGATCCATTGTGAGTCAATGTCTCCTTATATGAAATAAATGCACAAGATGAGACAAAATTAAATTTCTTGATCACGGGTAGTACCTCTCCAACCAAGAGGCGTTTTGGGAGTTGGGCTCCATCCGACCGTCCTCATTTTTTTGGAGTAGGTATGCCCCGCGCCCGATGACTTCGGTGACGGTGTACGGACCCTCCCATGGTTCTTTAAGTTTGCCTACCAGTCCGATCTTTTGTTTGAGGACCATGTCACTGACCTAAAATTCTCTTCTTTTAACCTTTTGGTTGAAGTGGTTCCGAACACGCTGCTAGTAGGCTGCTAATCTGATCCCGGATGCTTCTCTCCTTTCATCTAGCAGATCCAGGTCATGCGCTAGATGCTAGTTGTTTGGACTCTCTTCCCAGGCCTGGATCTTCAGGGTTGGTACTTTAACCTCCATGGGGATCACGGCCTCAACACCGTATGCCATGGCGAAAGATGTTTCTCCGGTGGGTTGCTTAGGTGTTGTCCAGTATGACCAAAGTACTTCAGGTAACTTCTCCAACCAGGCCCTCTTGGCCTCCTCAAGATTTTTCGCAAGAGTGTCAAAGATGGCCCGGTTAGTTCTTTCGACTTGGTCGTTTCCTTGCGGATACCTGACCAAGGAAGTGCTCTGATTGATGCCATGCTCGACAAATAATGCTCTTACTTTCCTGTTATCCAAATTCCTTCCATTGTCCATCATAATCGTTATAGGAAGCCCGAACATGCATATTATGTGGCTCCAAATGAATTTGATGACGTGACAAATTTTGATTGTTGGGTACGCTTCAGCCTATACCCATTTGGTAAAGTAGTTTATGGCCAACAACACGTGGGTGGTCAATCGTACTACCTTCGGGAGAGGGCCAACAATGTCCATCCCCCACCGAGGAAAGGGTGAAGAATTATGGTCGGATGTAGGAACTTGGGCGGTGAATGGATAGCATCCCCATGTAATTGACATGCCTTGCACCTTCGAGCATGATCGTCAGCGTCTTGTGACAAGTATGGCTAAAAGTATCCCTGGGTGAGTATTTTGTGGGCAAGAGATCAGGCCCCAGAATGGTTTCTACATGATCCGCTATGGATTTCCTCCATCACCGCCCTTGTTTTGAAAGGGGTTAAACACTTTAAGTATGGGCCAGAGAATGACCTTCAGTAGAGCTAGCCTCCGATGATTGAGTATCTGGAAGATTTCTTCCGGATCTTGCGAGCTTCGGCCTTGTCCTCCGGGAAGGTCTCGTTCCTAAGGTAACCCACCAGTGGATCCATCCAGCTCGGCTCCCACGAGATGAGCATCACCTGCTCGGGTTCCTAAATGCTGGATCTGGATAGAAAGTCCATTAACACAACTCGGGTCAAATCTTCACCTGTCGATGATGCTTGGTTAACTAAATGGTCAGCCGTAGTGTTCTCACTCCTCAGAATTTGATTGAAGCTTAGCTTTTGGAATCCTTCTACTTCCTTAAGTACGAGTGTCCAATAAGATCCCATTTTTGGGTCTTTGGCCTCGTATTCCCTGATAATTTGTCGAATGATGAGTTGGGAGTCACTATATACAGAAAGGACTTGGACCTGAAGGCTTTTCGCTAGTCGCAACCCGGATATGATCGCTTCATACTGGGCTTCGTTATTAGTTGCCGGGAATTATAGCCGTATAGACATCTAAAGGCGGGTTGCATCGGGTGTCTGAATCTCTATTCTAACCCCAGACTCGTTCGTACTGGCTGAACCATCTATGAACAACTTCCAAGTGCTCGGCACATCAGGTAGATCGATGTCCCCAGCCTCATCTTTTAGCAAAAAGTTAGCAACTGCCTGTCCTTTGATAGAAACCTAGGGGACGTAGGTTATATCATAGATGCCCAACTCGATGATGCACTTCAAGATTCTGCCCAATAGATCAGGCTTCGACAAAACGACCCAGATGGGAGTGGATGTCGGGATCACAATTGGGTATGCTTTGAATTAGTGCCTGAGACGACGCTTAGCATTTACCAAGGAGAGTATCAGTTTTTCTTGCTTGCTGTAACGAGTTTCGGCTTTTTCCAAGGCCTTGCTGGTATAGAAAATGGGCATCTGGAGGTTTTTGTCTTCCCTGATGAGGGCTGCACTGGTAGAAACTGTAGAAGTTGCTAAATACAAATACAGGATCTCGTTGGGTTCCGGAATGGTAAGGATTGTGGGCCTAACCATGTACTATTTTAGTCTGGTAAGAGCTTCGGCCTGTTCTGGGCCTAGACTTCTCCTTTCTTTGCTTTGATGGCTTGGAATAAGGACTTGCAACAGTCTGTCAGTCTTGCGATGAATTGGCTAAGAGCAATGACTCTCCCGATCAGGATCTGAACCTCTTTATGCGTTCAGGGCTTTTTCATTTATATCAGGGCTTTGACATGTGTCGGGTTGGCTTGTATTCTTGTCTGATCCACAATGTGGCCTAAAAATTATCCCGATGAAACTCCGAAAGAACACTTAGCAGGGTTGAGTTTCATGTCATGCTTCCTCAGAGTTTCAAACACTAGATGCAAGTGCCCAAGCTGATCTCCCTTTTCCCGGCTCTTTATCACAGTATCGTCTATGTAAGCTTCAACCACAGTGCCCATTATCCCCTTGAAGATTCTGTTCACCAATCTTTGGAAAGTGGCACCTGTATTTTTTAGTCCGAAGGGCATAACTTTAAAGCAATAAGTATCTATTTCAGTGATGAAAGAAGTTTTCTCTTCATCGGTCGAGTTCATCCTAATCTGGATGTAGCCCAAGTACGCATCGAGGAAGGTCAGTTGTTCATAGCCAGTAGTAATATCCATCATTTGATCAATTTTTGGCAAAGGAAAGTTGTCATTCGGGCATGCCTTGTTGATGTCAGTAAAATCAACGCAAACCCTCCACTTGCCATTCTTCTTTTGGACTACGACGACATTAGCGAGCCACTCGGGATATCTCATTTCCCTGATGAACCCTGCTTGTAGCAATCACGATACCTCTTCTATTATGATTTGGTTCCTTTGGGACCTCATGCGTCTCTTCTTCTGCCTGATGGGCTTTATGTTCGGATCCACATGAAGGGAGTGCTGGGCAACAAAGGGATCGATGCCGGGCATTTCTGTGTGTTCCCACATGAAGACATCAGAGTTGTTCTGCAAGAATTGAGTTAGTTCTTTTAATTCACAATAAGTTAGGTTTGTACCTGCATATATAGCTTTTTCAGGTTGATCGGGGTATGACTGGTACTAGCTGTAAGAGCTCTACCACAATCGGGGTACCAGACTCCCCTTCCTTTAATTGCTATTTGGTTCCTGGATCCCGATCCTTACCGCGGATCTCCCCTTGGTCAGGCTTGTTTCTCATTTCCTTTAATGTGATAGCGTAACACTCTTTGGCAGCTACCTGATCACCTTTGATGTCAATGATGTCGAACCCGTTCGGGCCCACGAACCTCATAATCTGGTGTAGGGTTGACGATACACCTTGCATCTGGTGAATCCAACCCCTTCCCATGAGTAAATTGTATGATGGTTTCACATCCACGATGACAAATGTCTCTAAGAGGGTTACTGATACTGGTAAGTGGACCTCCCCGATTGGTTCAACTGGTTTTCCGTCAAATCCTGCAATAGGGCTTTGGGAGATCATTATCTCTTTCGGGTCAACTTCCAATTTGTCAAAGGCCCACTTTGTGATGATATTATCGTTACTTCTTGGATCGATCATAACCCGCTTGACGAGGCAATTCGCCACCATCAGGGTGATGACTAGTGGATCATTGTGGTGGGCCTGGATATCACGGAGGTTGACTGTAGAGAAAATGATTAGAGTTTCACCCGTCTGACGGTGGACCTCATTCACCTAGTCAATTTTCCTCATTTTATGGGCCCTGCGCAGCTGAGATCTGCTAGCCCTTTCTGCCTCATTGGAGGTAGGACCCCCATGGATCATATTGATGATCCTAATCGGTTGTGTGGCTGCAGTAGCTCGGTGGTTGTTAGGTGCTTGCTACTCAATTCTGGGTCTATCCCGTTGGATGTAATCTTGGAGTTCTCCCCTAGTTATCATGGACTTCACCTGTCGTCTGAGGTTTCGGTACTCGTTGGTTATATGACCAAATTCACTATGGAAGACACAGTGCTTCGATTTATCCCTTTGGTCCAAAGGCTGCCTGATAGGTGGCGGTGGCTAGAAAATTCCTCTAGCTTTGCTTTCTTGGTAGAGCTTGGCCAGACTGACTCTTAGCTGGGTCACCTTCTCTTCAAATCTGAGACGCTTCTCGGGAATCGGGGTGGAACCATTTGAAGAACCCGGTCGCTTGTAATCGGCCATTTGTTCTTTCGATCGAGCTTTTACATTTAGCATAGCTGCCCTCTTTTGCCGAATGGCTTCTTCCTTTTCTATCCGCAGGTGGCCTTGTGCTCTGGAATTCAATTCCCCGATGCCCGATGGAGGGCGCTTCACCAAAGATTGATGGAACTTCGACCCTGGAATCAAGGCCATCCTGAAGGCTTCAATGGCCGAATGCTGATCACAGTTATCAATTGATGGAACCTGGCGGTTGTTTCCTGAACCATAGCAGGGTGGCATCGACAAGGCTGGTAGAGAACACTTTATAAAACAAGGCCTCATTTTCTGCATACATTGTCATTTTCTGATGGATCTAATAGATGTGCTCCTCAAGATCCTTCCTGTCGTGACAATGAGTGAACCTAGGCATGACGAACTTCTTCAGAAAAGGTACCCGGGTGATCTCAAGGGTGAATGGCGACTGGATCGACTCGGTGGAAGCCTGAACGGCTAAATCGTTACTAGATTGGGCCTTCAGATCCCTCATGATTTTTCTCTGGAACTCGGCTATCATTTCCTCCAACCTCTGGGAGGTTAAGACCCCATTAGTGGCGGGGGCCTTGTCCAGTCGGTGGGAGGACTCTTCATGCTCCTCTAGTCCACCGCCATCTCCTTGGATCTGAGAATGGCTTGGTATTGCTGGGGGAGTGGGTGGAAGAGCTAGCCTTGCCAGGAGCTCCACATTTCGCTTCTCAAGGGCTGGTTCCGTTCTCTGCAACCTGACCTCGATGTTTGGCGGCGGCTAGTCGCTGCAAGATCTGTTCGGTTGTTTGCGACATTGTCGCCAGTAGTTGGCATCTTTATATGCGAACAAGTTATCAGCATGGTCAGGTAGAAAGGGGATGGTAAGTTCAAGGGGAGAAGAAGAAGGTAAAACCCAACTTGAGAGATAAGAAGATGAACAATGGTGAACAATATCTTCCTAAAGACGACGCCAATGTGTAATTGCTAAAAATTGCACAACACAAGAATGAATACTTTATTGATAATTTCTCTATGTATATATACATTCCCTTTTTGGGCCTTGAGCCCATTAGGGCAACATTTTTTTAATTGCTAACAATTGCCCTCATTCCTGATGTCATCCCTTGATCTTCAAGTCATTCTAGAACTTCTCAGGAGATGGGCTTTGGGGCGGGCCTTTGTCTTCGGGCTTGAATTATTTTTTGCTGGGTTGGCAGGCCTGATGGGCCTGCACAAATCCACACGTACAGGTATGGTATCTAAAAAATATGAACGAGGTGGGGATGGATATAAGCGAACCCGTTTCATACTGACCCCATTGCCATCCTGTAGATACAAAATTTGCACAACACAAAAAAGATCCTTTTCTCATTACTCTTCATTGGATTATATACATTTTCCCAATGGGCCTTTGGCCCATTAGGGCAACATTTTCAACTTTTCCCTAATATCTTACTTTACACGTCAGCTATATAATCCCTATACTATGCCATTGCCTTGAGCTGCAAGTATTTTCTAGAACCTTCGAGTTCCTTTTAAAATGCTCTTCGGGTCGGGGCATAAGATGGATCTGGTGGTCGGGCTAAGATACTCCTCGGACCACAGGGCTGATGTGTCGGTCGGGTTATGATGCGGGTACAATGATCGGATCATAGTCCCGGGTCTTTTCTGGATCGATCCGGTCGGGATGGGCTTTTTCATGGGCCGGGAAAACTCACATGTACACAGGCCCTCTTTTAGCTCATAGGTCTGCATTCAATGGGCCCATTAGGTGAAAGAATCTTAAGGCCCATCAAAAAGTCCTCGAAGTTGATGCGCGGGACGCGTGCCGGATGATGCGGGGATGCGTGCCGGATGATGCGGGACACATTTAATGCTACAACTGTCGCCATCATTACAATTTTTAACTAGTGGCTGAGATGGTATATATTTGCGTGAGATGGGTCGGGTCATGTTGACCCGATACCCTGACCCGGGTAGCTGAAACATCATACTTATCTATATAATCCACATACGCCACACTTGCACCACTTTTGGATTATTCCTCTTTCATTACTCTCTGCCATATACTCAAGCATTATCTACGAACTCAAATCCACTCTCAAACCTACAAAATCCTCAGATTGCCTCATCAATTTCTGCAAATCTCAGCGATCTTGGTCGAGTTTTGCACTGTGTGGAGTGTTTTGATCCCTGCTGCGGAGTGTTTGACCTGACGCGCCCATCTCTGCTTGTTGGTACAGTTGCCAGTTTCCGCAAATCATTTAGCCGGAGAAAAACACAAGGGGAGACTGCCGGAATCTTCTCTACCTTTTTGTAAGTTGTTCTTCTTAATTTTCTACCTTTCGTCAAATATGTCGGGGAGTGATGATACTAGGTCGGTTAGCGACCTACAACTGACAGACACTGACCTGACCATTACTGATCCTGAAGTCTCGGTGAGCACCCCATCCGTAGACATTACCCGAGTCACTAGGTCTAGTCCACCAGAAGTTACTCAGGACGCAGGGGATCGAGTTGTAGAGGGTGATGCTGGGATGGGTCAGGATCAGGATGCTGAGGAGGAGGAGAATTTCTGTACTGACCCTCTCCCGGCCAAATACAGGAAATACGCTCAACTTAGGAGCCTCGGGGTTCCCGAAGGGGTTAAGGTTAGGCATTACCCTCGGGACAAAGACTTTAGGATCGGTGAGGGGCTAAAGGACGGGGAAATACTGCTTTCCTCATTCCACCTTACCATACTAAAGTTTCCCATTCATCCTTCTTCCTCCTGGCACTGGCGACTTTGGGTCTGGCCCCCCTTCAAGTCGGTCCCAATTTTTATAGGATCATGGCTATGATCTTACTGATTAATAAGGAATTAAACCTAGACTTAGGTTTGGCCGAGCTTCTGTTTTCGTATAAACTTCAAGAACAGAAAGATAATAGGGGTCTATTTTCGTATAAACTTCAAGAGGAAGTTGTGTGACAACGTCTCAACCTCCAATAAGGGATGGAAAGAAAGGATGATAATAGTGAGTGGTCAGTGGAGGAATCCCGATGCTATGAACATTCTTGTCAACCATGTTTTCCATCCAACCCGACTTCCCGAGTTTAAGAGTTTTCATACCCGAGCTTCTTGTCATTGCGAACTGTGCAACGATAAGTTGGGTATGCTAGTGATGGGTTTCCTGAAGGTCCTCGGGAGAAAAGGGAGGTCGGGTATATAAGATCCTGATTTGAACTGTTGCGTGCCAGAGTATGGAGTCAGGATTTAAGGGATAGCCAGAATTGCCTGATTGGATCTGTATTGCAGGAGCTTGCATCGGGAGCATCTGTACCGACGATCACCTCGGGTTCTGCAGCGACTACATTAGGGTCGAAAAAACTGAAGTCCAAGTCATCAGGAATAAAAAAACTCAAGAGGAATATGTCTGGGGGCCAGCAGAAAAGGAAAGCAGTTATCATGCCCAAGCTTTCAATCAAGAGGGCCAGAAAGGGTGATATCGGTTCCACATCCTTTGTTTGTGGGGTTGATGTCCCTCTAGTCCCTGAGAATCCTGGAAACAGTCAATCAGCAGGACCGACTGGAGGCCTTGCTGCCACGCCCCCTCCTCCTCCTCCTACGGTAGAGCATCCTCGGGTCACGCCCCCACCTCCGTCATCTCATGATCCGCAAACGGGTGCATCGGATGCAGTCGAGGTCGGGGGTGATCATGCTCCGGTCTCGATCTCAGCAGGTTTGGACCAGAATTCATCTCGAGCCGACCTTTCAGTCAGACCCAACTTTAGCTGAAGTGTAGCACTGGGTGTTCCTGCCTCAGTGCGGATACCCGGGACTTAGGCTCTGATGACGAGGATCAGGGTCAATCCCGACCTTCAAAGCTCCGCGCTGCTATCTCTACAAATGTCAAGAAACAAGATAATAGGGAGATCGAGAAAGCTGCTGAGAGTGGGAGAGATATCCCCCATGGCCCCCAGTTCAGGCTGGATACTAGGAAAGGCCATCCATATCTTTCTGTGGGAGACCAGACGATCGGGAATTCAGAAGCTCTGCGGGAGATGGCCCTGGGGGTATGGACCCCGGCCGATAGGTTGGCCATGGGGCGGTACGACAGGATGAGCCTAGCTTTGAACGGGCCCGAGCTTGCAATGGGGGTAATACATTATTTATACATTTGGTGCTTAGCTTCTATTATGCCCCTTATCTTTTGTGTTAACATTCTTTTTCTTTCAGATGATTCATGCTACTCAGGCGTACGATTGTAAGCTTGAGAATGATGCCTGGGTCATAAACGCCCTGAATCGGGATGTTCAAGTCCACAAAGCTGGGTGTGCCAAGGCCTTGGAGCAGGTTAAGAAGGCCAATGATAAGATCCAGTCCCTGACATACAGGGCTGTCGCAACTGAGGAAGGGCTCGAATCCGCCAAGGCGACGATCTCAGAGCTCGAGGGAAAGGCTCGGGAGGCTGAGGAGATGGCTAATCGGGAAGCCCAGGCTCGGGAGGCTCTAACTCTCCAAGTGCAGGCCCTAACCGAAGAAGTTGCGAAGTTAAAGACTTCGGGGCTGCAGTTGCTTGAGGAGAAGGTCGAGGTCGAGAATGCATTAGGCGTGGAGAGATCTCGGGTAGAGATGTGCCACAAGGGTGGTAAACAGATGATCTCCCGCTTTGAGTTGACCTACAAGTATCGTTACGAGCAGGGTTGGCGGGAATGCATATTAGAGCTTCAAAAGCCTGAAGAGGACAGATATATCCCGACTATAGAGGATCTCGATCTTAGTATAGGAGTGGGGCCTCTGTATGATAATCCCGATCCTGAACCTGAGGACCTGGCATTTGGCGAATTCCTTCAGGATCCCTTGTCAGCTCCGCCTTCTTATTCTGGCCTGGATGAGCCTCAAGCTACAGAAGGACAGCCCCTCGGGACCAAAGGCTCAGGCGGGAATGGAGGTTCTGAGGCGGTGGAATAGGGCTATTTACTTAGTTTTTTGTCCCTTTTGATGTTTTTCCTTTTGTCTTTGTATCAGCCTTGGCCACTGGGGCCTTAATATAAATGAATTTATTCATTTACATTTGTTGGAGGACCTGTGTGATCCATACTTGTTTCTTTTTTATACGATTATAAGAATTGGGATTCTGAATTATGCCTTGGTAAAAAATAACAATTAAACTAGATAATAACCGTTGGGATTGAGAATCGGTATTAACAATAAAGAATGACAGTTGTCGAGTCTGAGAAGATCTCTCTAGTACTCTGGGCTAATGGAGAGGATCCAACATTTTAGGTTTTTAGAATTGTCATTCATAAAACTCGACCACTGGTGGATCTGTGAAGATCTCTCAAGCACTTTGGGCCCATGGAGAGGATCCGACATTTAGGTTTTGAAAATGATTTTTGGAAAACCCGACCACTGGTGGGTCTTTGAAGATCTCTCGGGCACTTTGGGCCCATGGAGAGGATCCAACACTTAGGTTTTCAAACCGTTGTTTTGTAAAACCCGACCACTGGTGGGTCTGTGAAGATCTTTCGGGCGCTTTGGGCCCATGGAGAGGATTCAACACTTAGGTTTTTAAACCGTTGTTTTGTAAAACCCGACCACTGGTGGGTCTGTGAAGATCTCTCGGGCGCTTTGGGCCCATGGAGAGGATTCAACACTTAGGTTTTTAAACCGTTGTTTTGTAAAACCCGACCACTGGTGGGTCTGTGAAGATCTCTCGGGCGCTTTGGGCCCATGGAGAGGATTCAACACTTAGGTTTTTAAACCGTTGTTTTGTAAAACCCGACCACTGGTGGGTCTGTGAAGATCTCTTGGGCGCTTTGGGCCCATGGAGAGGATTCAACACTTAGGTTTTGAAAATGATTTTTGTAAAACCCGACCACTGGAGGGTCTGTGAAGATCTCTCAGGCGCTTTGGGCCCATGGAGAGGATTCAACACTTAGGTTTTCAAACCGTTGTTTTGTAAAACCCGACCATTGGTGGGTCTGTGAAGATCTCTCGGGCGCTTTGGTCCCATGTAAAGGATTCAACACTTAGGTTTTCAAACCGTTTATTTTGTAAAACCCGACCACTGGTGGGTCTGTGAAGATCTCTCGGGCGCTTTGGGCCCATGGAGAGGATTTAACACTTAGGTTTTGAAAATGATATTATCATGGAGATGATTCTGACACTCGTGGATATGATCGGGGAGAAGTGGAACTTCTATTGCAATCTTTTGGGCTCTAGTGGCCTTTCTTTACAGTAATCGAAACAGAGTATCCCTAGGGATAATACCTCTTGAGTCGGGATGCATTCTGTGTGTTGGGCTCCCTTCTGTTATCAAAGTTCCTGAGTAGTCTGTAGGCTCCGTGCCCTACTACTTCAGTGACGGTGTAGGGTCCCTCCCATGGCTCTTGGAGTTTGCCCACATGTCCAATTTTTCGTCTAACGACCATGTCCCCGACTTGGAATCCCCTTCTTTTTACTCTTTTATTGAAGTGATTCATGACCCGTTGCTAGTAAGCCGCCAATCTTATCCCGGCAATTTCTCTTTTCTATTCCAGTAGGTCGAGCTTGTGAGACAAGCGTAGGTTATTTATTTTCTCGTCCCAGGCTAGTGATCTCAACATTGGGACGGCATACTCCATTGGGATTACGGCTTCCGCACCATATGTCATAGCGAAAGGTGTTTCCCCGGTTGGTTGTCGGGGAGTGGTTCTATACGACCACAATACCTCCGGTAACTTATCCAACCATGCTCCTTTGACCTTCTCGAGTTTCTTTGCCAGAGTGTTGAAGATGGAACGATTGGTCCTTTCTGCCTGTCCATTGGCTTGCAGGTACCCTACCGAGGCGGTATTCTGATTGATTCCGTGCTCGGCCAAAAATGACCTAACCGGTTCACAGTCTAGGTTTGTGCCGTTGTCCATCATGATGGTCCGAGGCACCCCGAACCTACAGATGATGTGATTCCATATGAACTTGACTACGTGACTGCCCTTTATAGAAGGATAGGCCTCAGCTTCAACCCATTTAGTGAAATAGTCGGTGGCAAGGAGCACATGGGTATTTGACCTGATGGCTTTTGCCAGTGGTCCAACTATGTCCATTCCCCATTGGGCAAAAGGATGCGGGACAATTGTTGGGTTCAAGAATTTCGGTGGTTGGAGTATAGCATCACCGTGCATCTGACAGGCTTTGCATTTACGCACATACTCCTCTGAATCTCAGGACAGGTAGGGCCAAAAATAACCCTGGGATAGGATTTTATGGGCAAGAGACCGGGCACCCGAGTGATTTCCACAAGCTCCAGTGTGTATCTCTTGCATTACTGTCTCTGCCTCAGAAGGAGTCACGCACCGTAGATATGGACCCGAGAAAGATCTTCTGTAGAGTTGGCCCTGGATGATCGAGTATCGGGCTGACTTCATTCTAATTTTTCTTGCCTCTGCCTTATCAGTTGGTAGAGTCCCGACATTTAGGTAGTCGATTATGGGATCCATCCAGCTCGGTTCTCGAGGAATTAGACATATCAATTCGCCGGGTTCTCGAATGCTTGGTGTAATGATTAAGTCGGTCAATGCTACTCGGGTCATATCCTCACCAGTTGCAGACGCCTGATTAGCTAAATGGTCAGCGGAGGTGTTTTCTTCCCGAGGAATTTAGCTGAATGTTAATTTTTGAAAACCTTCTGATTCCTTGAGCACCAGCGCTCTGTAAGATTCCATTTTGGGATCTCTGGTTTCGTACTCATCGGTTATTTGCCTGACAATTAGCTGGGAGTCACTGTACACGGATATGGATTGTATTTGCAAGCTCTTGGCCAATCTTAGGCCCGATATGATTGCCTCGTACTCTGCCTCGTTGTTAGTGGCTGATAATTGTAATTGCATCGAGGCCTGTAACTTAGTCTCGTCTGGAGTATGGATCTCCAGCCCGACGCCTACTCCATTGGCGCACACCGAGCCGTCCACGAATAACTTCCACGTTTCTAACTCAACGGGTTGATCAACTTCATCGGTTTCCCCTTCCAATAGGAAGTCATCCACGGCCTGCCCCTTGATCGAGATTCTGGGTACGTAAGTTATATCATAAATCTCCAGTTCAATGGCCCATTTGGAGATCCTTCCGGAGAGATCGGGCTTTGCCATAAGTACACGAATGGGAGTGGCAGTGGGGACAATGATCTGGTGAGCTTCAAAGTAATGTCTGAGACGTCGTTTGACATTGATCAGGGATAAGACTAACTTTTCTTGTTTGCTGTACCGGGTCTCGGGATTGGCCAGTGCCTTACTGGTATAGAAGATGGGCATCTGGAGGTTCCTGTCCTCTCTGATGAGCACGACACTAGTTGAAACTGATGATACTGCCAGATACAAGAGCAGGACATCATCGGGCTCGGGTGTCGCAAGAATGGGAGGCTTGAGCATGTACTCCTTCAATCGGGACAGGTCTTTAGTTTGCTCGGGCCCCCATACTTCTCCCTTATTTGCCTTGATCGCCTGGAAGATGGGTCGGCATAGGTCGGTCAGCCTTGCAATGACTCTGCTTAAGGCCACAACCCTTCCGGTCAGGATTTGAACTTCTTTATGTGTGGCTGGCTCTTTTGTTTCGAGCAGAGCCTTCACTTGGGTTGGACTGGCTTGTATTCCTGAGCGATGAACTATGTGTCCCAGGAATTGTCCCGATGACACCCCGAAGGAGCATTTGGCTGGATTGAGCTTCATCCCATGTTTCCTCAGGGTATCAAACACCTTTCAGAGATGTCCCAAGTGGTCAGTTTTATTTCTGCTCTTGACCACTGTGTCGTCAATGTAAGCCTCGACCACTGTGCCCATCATTCCTTTAAATATCCTGTTCACCAGTCTTTGAAATATGGTTCCTGCATTTTTAGTCCGAAAGGCATAACTCTAAAGCAATATGTACCTGTTTCGGTAATGAAGGAGGTTTTTTCCTCATCCCTCGGGTCCATCGGGATTTGGTTGTAACCCGAGTAGGCATCTAGGAAAGTTAATCTCTCGTAGCCTGCAGTAGCGTCGACAATTTGATCTATTTTGGGTAGGGGGAAACTGTCTTCCGGGCAGGCTTTGTTTAGGTCGATGAAGTCGACGCAGACTCACCACTTCCCGTTCGTTTTCTGCACAACCACCACATTGGCTAACCACTCGGGATAATGAACTTCTCTGATGAACCCGGCTTCCAGCAACTTTGACACCTCGTCAGCTATGATTTGGTTCCTTTGGCCCCCCATTCGCCTTTGTTTCTGTCGGACAAGTCAAATATTTAGATCGACATGTAATGTGTGTCGGGCTATGGAGGGGTCGATGCCGGGCATATCAGTATGCTCCCATGCGAAGACGTCATGATTGCCCTGTAAGAACGTTGTCAGTTCATTCAATTCACAAGTGGTGAGGCTTGTACCTGCGTAGGTGACCTTGTCGGGTTGGTCGGATATTACTGATACCGGCTGCAAAGGCTCTGCCACGATCGGGGATCCGACTCCCCGTCCTGTAGTTGCTATTTGGACTCCAGATCCTGATTCTCTTCTCGGGCTCTCTTTTAATCGGGTTTATCCTTCATTCCTTTGATGGTGACGGTGTAACATTGCTTGGCCGCCACTTGATCCCCTTTGATGTCAATTATGTCGTACCCATTTGGCCCGACACACCTCATCATTTGGCGGAGAGTTGATGGTACGCCCTGCATCCTGTGTATCCATCCTCTTCCCATAAGAAGATTGTATGACGGCTTCACGTCCACCACCACAAAGGTCTTGGATAGAGTTCTCTGGGCCGCCATCACAGGTAGCTTGATCTCCCCGAGAGGCTCGACTTATTTTCCATCGAAACCGGCGATTGGATTTCGGGAAGTTACAATGTCCCTCAAGTCGATCTCCAATTTATCAAAAGCCCACTTGGTCATGATATTGGCGCTGCTTCCTGGGTTGACCATGACCCTCTTAACAAGACATCCCGAGACCATCAAAGTGATGACTAGCGGGTCCTCGTGCGGGACTTGGATGTCCCGGAGGTCCTCTTGGGAGAAGAGTATTTGAGATTGCCCCGTTCGGTGGTGTACTTCGTTTATCCCGGATATCCTGGTGACTTGATGTGCTCTCCTCATCTGCGAGCGTCTCGATCCTTCGCCGCTTCATGGGTTGGGACCTCCATGGATCATATTGATGATTCTGACCGGGTGAGCAGGGCCTTGATTCCTTTGGTTATACTGTGTTGATGGATTGGCTCTTGGACCATCCCTCTGGATATAGTCCCTCAGTTCCCCTCAGGCTATCATTGCCTCCACCTGGCGTCTCAGGTTTCGGCAATCATTTTTCGTATGGCCGAAATCACCATGGAGGGCACAATGCTTGGATCTATCCCTTTGGTCAAGTGGCTGCCTGATTGGGAGAGGAGTTTGGAAGTTTCCTTAAGCTTTGTTTTCCTGGAAGAGCTTGGCAAGCGTCACTTTTAATGGAGTGATCTTCTCTTCGAGCTTGGCACGTCTCTCGGGCTGTTGAGAAAATTGAGATGAAGAGTGGTTCGGGGGATTTAAGCGTTTGCGATTAATATCCTGTCCGGATGTGTTTGACGCTTTATCCTTCGACTTGACCTCCACACTAACCAGTGTTGCTCTCTTCTGTCGGGTTGCTTCTTCCTCTTCGATCCTCAAGTGGCCCTGAGCTCTAGAATTGAGTTCTCCAATTCCCGAGGGGGTTCGCTTCACAAGTGACTGGTGGAACTTGGTCCCCGGGATCAGTGCCATCCTGAAGGCCTCCACTGCAGAGTGTTGGTCGCAGTTATTGATAGAGGACGACTCGACGTTGAATTTGGACAGGAAGCTCTTGAGGGATTCTCCTTTTTCTTGAGTCATGGTAAAGAGGCTCGAGATGGTCTTCTTTTGCCTCTTGTTCCAGAAATATTGAGCCACAAAGAGGTCGGACAGTTGCTGTCAGCTGCCAATGGATCTCGGCGGTTGCTTCCTGAACCAGAGGAGTGGTGCATCTATAAGACTAGTCGGGAATACTTTGCATAACAAGGCTTCGTTCTCGGCATACATGGTCATTTTATGATGGATCTGGTAAATGTGTTCCTCGGGATCCTTCGTTCCGTCGTAGGGAGTGAATCTGGGCATGACGAACTTCCTGGGGAAGGGTTCCCTGGTGATCTTTAAAGTGAACGGTGATTGAACCGAGTGGGCAGAGGCTCGGAGGGCCTGGTCATCGGTAGATCGGGTCCTAAGATCCTTTATGACCTTCTTCTGAAACTCTGTCATCATCTCTTGGAGCTTCTGTGATGTCAGAGGTTCGTCGGTGATGGGAACATCATCGGTGGCTGGGGCCTTGCCTGGTCAGTGAGAGGTTTCACCGTGCTCTTCCCGTGGTTCGGCTTCTCCTTGGGTCTGTGATTGATCGGGAACTACCGGTGGGATAGTTACCTGATTCAATCTGGCCAAAAGCTCCTCGCTCCTCCTCTCCGCCGCCAGGCTTCTCGCCTCGGCGGCCTGGCTGCGTTTCTCGGCTTCAACGAGCTGTCGTAGGAGGTGTTCAATCGTCGGTGGAGCACTCGGTTGTCCGGTGCCGGGGATCTGTGCTTCCGAGTGGGATCTGGTCACCGGCATGGTTATATTTGGGCAGAGAGGATGGTATTGAAGGTTTGGGGGGTGTATCTGGATTTCGCTCAGCTTTTTGAGGTAGGAAGATGGTCGGTGAAAATGATCTAAGTTCCCACAGACGGCGCCATTGTGTGATATAAAATTTGTACAACACAAAAAAGATCCTTTTCTCATTACTCTTCATTGGATTTTATACACTTTCCCAATGGTCGGTGAAAATGAATGCTTTATTGATAATTTCTCTATGTATATATACATTCCCTTTTTGGGCCTTGAGCCCATTAGGGCAACATTTTTTTAATTGCTAACAATTGCCCTCATTCCTGATGTCATCCCTTGATCTTCAAGTCATTCTAGAACTTCTCAGGAGATGAGCTTTGGAGCGGGCCTTTGTCTTCGGGCTTGAATTATTTTTTGCTGGGTTGGCAGGCCTGATGGGCCTGCACAAATCCACACGTACTGGTATGGTATCTAAAAAATATGAACGAGGCGGGGATGGATATAAGCGAACCCGTTTCATACTGACCCCATTGCCATCCCTAAGATAGATTATTGATATATTTTTAAAAAATTAATAAATTTAATAAGAAGGGTAGAATAAACAAAATTAATAGTAAGTATGGGGAAATTAGTTTTATTTTGTTGAGATAATAAAATTTGATTGGGTTGAAAGTGATAAAATAAAGTTTATTAGGGTGCGTTCACTAACGTATAACGTTTTTCATTTATGTTTTTCTAAGAAATTGAAATATATTTATGTTCCTCTTAGTGGGAACAAGAAGTAGAAAATGAAGTTCATTAACTGTTATTATTCTCATAGTGTTGAGAACAAAAAATAAAAACATGTTTATTAAAACATTTGTTTCACAAGTTACCTATAATTTTTTTTATAGTATAATTAAAATATGTTATTTATTACATACTAACATAAAAATTTAAATTTAATAAATAAAAATATATATAATAAATTATATATTTATGTCTCATAAATTCAAGCTAATAATTTAATATAGTCAAATTTATTTTATATTTTATATTTTATTATTTAATATAATATATTATTAATATCAATTAATATATTAATAAAATTATATATAATAAATTATATATTTTTGTTTCATAAATTCAAAATAATATATAAAATTTTATATATTAAATTTTATTTTATATTAATTAAAATTTTGTTTATTATTCAATAATATATTTATTATTTAATATGATATATTATATATTTAATAATATGTTACATATATAATAAATTATATATTTTGTCTCATAAATTCAAACTAATATATAAATTTTATAAATTAAATTTTATTTATTATTTAATAATATTTTATTATTTAACAATATTTTATTATTTAATATAATATATTATATATTTAATTAATTATATAGTGGTAAGTTGGGTTTGAACATTTCTTTGCTATAGACTTTGTTAAGAGAGGAAATAAAAGAAATGATATCATTAGTTATGCGAGAAAGAAGATAAAAGAAAAGAAAAGAAATGGTAACTAAAATTTGTATTTATGTTTTGATAAATTAGGAAGGAAAAAAAAAAATTATAACATTCATGTCTGGTAAGACTAGAAGATAGAAAATAAAGAATAATATTTAAACTCATTTACTTTATTACCCTTTTAATTCAAATATTTTTAAACTATGTGTTTTAAAATGTGGAAGTCATCTTTGGTATTTTAAAAGTTATATTTAACTTACGATCATTTATCTCAAAATCATTTATTTTCTCTCATAGTTGATAATCCAAACACAAACTTCACTATCCTTTATTTTCTTTTCTTTCCAAATCACTCCTACCAAACGAAGCCATAGTGACGGAAACGAGAAAAATATATTTTTAGGAGAAACATGAAAAATGTTCCTCAATAACTGAGAACGGAAATAACTTATCAAAAATAATTTGTTGTTATTATTATTATTTTTTACTTTTTGATAGGTGAGAACATGAAACATGAAACATGAAACGTTCCACCTTAGCAAACGCACATTATACCCCATTTGGTATAACTTTTGCTTCAGGTTTTTTTCAAATAAAAAGAAAAGCATAAGCAGTTTTGAGAAGTTGATACCCATTAGTTTATTCTAAACACTCTTTCAAGACCCAGAAGCTCCAAATTTTTTCCCAAATACTGTTCAAAACAGTTTTTCCATTCATCACGCCAAAATCATCTTATAAAATGCCAAAAACAGCCTTATTAGTAAGGGTCTGTTTGGTAACGCTCTCGCTTCCTGCTTTTGCTCCTACTTCTATTACTGTTCACAAAGTAGGGTTATTTGGTTGGTTGCTCCCGCTTCCAAAATTTGGAAGCAGGCTGGAGAAAAACCTCAAATTTGGAAGTAAGGCTCACATTGCTTCCACTTGCTCCCATCATTATTTTTAGTGGGGCCCATTATAAGTTGCTCCCAAATTCTCCGAATTGTTCCCAAATTCTTTGCAACATGTTAGGCTTGCTTCAAGGTGTATAAAATTTCAAAAAAAAAAATTAATTCCAAAAATATATACAAAATTAGAAAAAAAAATATAAAATTCCAAAAAATTATTTTTAATTTCGAAAAATTTATAAAATTCGAAAAAAATATATAAAATTCGAAAAAAAATATAAAATTCGAAAAAAGTATATAAATTTTGAAATATATATATAAATTTTGAAAATTATAGAAAAATATAAATTCAAAAAATATATATAAAATTCGGAAAAAAATATAAAATTCAAAATATATATATTTCAAAAAATAAAATTCAAAAAAATATTTAAATTTCAAAAAATATATAAAATTTGAAAATTATATATAAATTTTGAATTTTAATTTTTTTTTGAAATTTAATATATATTTTTTGAATTATATATATATATATATATATATATATATTTCAAATTTTACATATTTGTTTCATATTTTATTTTTTTTCGGAATTTAACATATTGTTTTTGAATTTTACATATATATATTTTTTGAATTTTATATATTTGTTTCGAATTTTAAATTTTTTTCAAACTTTAATATATTATTTTTTGAATTATATATATATTAATTATCTCTTAAAATAATTTATTTTATTTTTTTAAAGGTAAAATTGTAATTTTGCACTAGGGATGGGGTAAATTGCACCCAATTAGGATAGTTGAGGGATTGTTTTTGCCCCTTTTGTAGTTGAGGGGGGTTTTGTGCTCATTGGGCAATAGTTGAGGAGGGTTTTATGCACTTTACCCAAAATAAAATATTATAACCAAAGGTATTGTGCAATACAATATTATAATTTAGAATTTATCTACAAAATTTTTTATAGTTTACAAAAATATAATTATTTTTATCCAAAATTATAGTTTACAAAAAATAAAAAAATTATTTACAATATTCAAATGAGAGGCCTTGTGCAATACAATTTTTATTTTTTTTAATTGTAGAACTTATTAGAACTTATTAATTTCTTATATTTAATCTAAAATTCAAAAAAAAAAAAACAGAATCTCAAATCATTTGAATTGACCAAACATGTTTTGCTTTCACATTTTAGGAAATGAGCAGTTCCACCAAACATGCTCTGCATGCTTCAGCTTTAGAAAAATTTGTTTTGCTACGCTTCAACTTCCAAACCCGTTTGAAAGCAGGAGCAGTATCGTTTCCAAACATGCCCAAAAAGTCCTATATTTCCCATCAGCCCTTTAGCCAAGTCGTCATTTTCCCTAGAAAGTGAAAGAAAAAGATAGCAAAGCACAAGAATTCCAAGTAAAATTACTCTAACTAGACATACAAAAATCAAAACCCTAAACCCCACCAAGAAAATGAAGAAAAAATCCATGGAGAAATCACCTCCGAGCTCGAACGGATCGCGAGAGCTTCAGTGCGTAGGCCGAATGGAAATCGTCAAACCAAAACCCGTTGGTTTCCTCTGTGGATCAATCCCTGTTCCCACTGACAAAGCCTTTTACGCTTTCAATTCGGCTCTCGTTCCCTCAACCCAAACGTAACCGCTTTCTCTCTCTATAGTGTGGGTGTGCGTATTGTGTATTGTGTATAGTTAACTGTTTGTTGTTGGTCAATTGTCTAATTCAGAAGTGGGTTTCTGTTTATATATATGTGGGCGTTTGTGTATATATATATATATTGTGTATATTTGATTGTTTTTGTTTGTTGAGTTGCCCAAGTCAGATTGTGATATTGCTTTTTTGTTCATGTGTATAGAGTGAGGGCTCCTCGGTACCAGATGTTGCCAACGGAGACTAATCTGAATATGCCTCCACTTCTTCCGAATATGAGGGAAAAGCTACTTCCAGATGCAGCAACACAATCGAGAACCAGTGGGGGTGAGAATCTTGAGTTCTTCAAACTATTTTTGTGGATTGAGTTCAATTTTCGTATTCTGAATGTGTTTGTTTTCTATGGATGTTATGTTTTGATGGAGTGTTTGAATCATGTGGTGTGATCAGTGAACTTAGGCTTTGTTTGGATTAACTAGGGAGAAAAGAAAAGAAAGGATAACATTAGTTATGAGAGAAAAGAAAAGAAAAGATAGCAATGTTTAAAATTCATGTTTGGATAAATTATGAAGGGAAAGAAAAGAAATGATAGTATGTTCGTTTGGATAGGGAAGAAGAGAGAAAAGAAAAGAAACCTTTATAACCAATTTACTATTATATCCTAATAACCAAATGTCTTTAAGTTTCTCTTATAAAAATATTAAAGTTATATTTGGTATTATAAAAGTATCACTTAAGTGTTATACTTTCTCTCCAAATCTTCTCATTTTTGGGAGGATAACACATAAGAGATTTGGAGGGATAAAGAGTGATAAGCTATCATTCCAAATCTTTTCTTTTCTCTCCTTATTAACAAACCAAACATGAAAAACCCTATCCTTTCTTTTCTTTTCTTTTCTTTTCTTATCCTTCCAATTCTCACAAACCAAACGAAGCCTTAGTTGAGAGTAGTTTGATTGTGATGTGGAGGATAATGCCATGAACACCGAATATGTGGCTTGGATTTGGGATTAATTATTATTAACTTTTTTTTTTGAATTTCAAATTCAAAGCACCAATTTGGTGTTCACAAACGCAACATAATTGTATTCGAATTTGTATTGATTAATGTGAAACATTTTTTATCTTATGCAATCCATTTAATTTTCGATAATATCACTTGCTAGTGAGAAAAAAGGTTGTGTTATTGTTTGAATGCAGCAAAATGCTTGATTAAGTGTGCGAAATTTATACATCTTTACTAGCCGGTTCAAATCCTTGTCGCATTTTGTTTTCCAAGCCACGTTATGTAACTTGTCGAGATGGTCCTTGAAAGGATATAATTTGTTGGGGCCTGGGTATTAAATTCCTAGTGTAATGAGGTTACTATTTTTAAAAATTTCAATTATTAGGTAATATTTTGTTTGAAAAGTCTTGAGCTCCAAGGAATTGGGTTTGGAAACACTATAAATAGGTACTTGCGTTATGAATTGAGACTCACGAAATTTAGAGAGATGTAGTCTCATTTGGTAAATAGATGTGTAGATCTTGTTAATGAATTCAGGAGTAGGAAAAACGCCTATGGCACTGCTAGTGAGGGGATTGGGTCATGGAGTAGTGCATGGTTACAAGGCATGTAAATGTTTTGGTACTATATTATTGTTATATCTCTGTGGATCATAATGGAATCTCTCTCATTCGTGGATGTAACCCGTGTTTGGTTTGGCTGAATCTCTTTGTATCTTGTGTTTGTGTTGTGACTGTTTTGTTAGCTTTCATTGGATTTTCATGTTAGTGCGCTTTTGCTGTCCCAGCAGATTCACATTTCAAGTCAGAAGGGAAGGGTGATAACTAATTAGAATAGTAATCAAACCATTTATGACTGTTAAATCCTTAAGATTTTCATTTGTTGGAGCTCTTAGAGATTCTATTGCTGAAGCTGGTCTAAACTCTATTATATTATAGCCTTCTAGGGGATTAAACCTTTGGCGGTTGTCTTCTTTGGAATCCACATTTTGTGGAGCCTACCGGTAGATTACATGTCAATTTATGTGGCTAATGCACGCCACATATCATTTTCATATATCATCTCTAGTTAAGCAGTTAAAGAAACTATGATTTTAGAAAATGGGTGTGGGAAAATGTTAACATTATGATAGAGTTGTGGTAAGACAATTGAATTGTTTGTATTGTGGTTTGATAAAGTTTAATTGTTGGAGATAAAATTAACGAAGGCCAAATTAGACTAATAATTGCACTAGTTAAAAGAAGAATCCAAAAGTGTAATGCTACGGAAGTGAGGGGGCTAAATTTAATCATTAGTTGAGATTGCTAGAAAAGACATCCAGCGTGTGTATTTGACTGAAATTATAGCTGTAGATAGAGCAAAATGTGTAGAAAAGACAAATTTAAACATTAGTTGAGATGGTTAGAAAAGACATTCAGCTTGCGTCTTCACTGAAATTATATTTGTAGATAGGGCAGAATGGTGTTATATTCTTTATTTACCTGATTTTAGTAAGGACTTACTTATTGACGTGGGTTGAGCTTTTCAGTCGTCTACCACAATTAGTTTTGGCAACCATGATGGGCATTCAATTGGATAAACTTGGTGAAACATGGTGACCATGAAAAGTTGTTTACAGATATGAAATGTGTACCCAGTTAAAGTTGTTGAAAGACATGATATAACAAGTTCTTAAACTGTTTTCTAATACTCTAATATGGCACTGAAATGAGAGGACCAAATTTAAACATTAGTTGAGATGCATGTGTACCCAGTTAAAGTTGTTGAAAGACATGATATAACAAGTTCTTAAACTGTTTTCTAATACTCTAATATGGCACTGAAATGAGAGGACCAAATTTAAACATTAGTTGAGATGGTTAGAAAAGACATTCAGCATGTGTACACTGAAATTATAGTTGTAGATAGATCAGAATGGTGTTGTAATTTTTATTTAGCCGATTTTTAGTAGGGACTTGGTTATTGACTTGAGTTGAGCTTTTCAGTATTCTAACATGAATAAATTTGGCAACCATGATGGGCAATCAGTTGGATGAACTTGGGGAAACATGGTCACCGTGAAAAGTTGTTTACAGATATGTGTGTACCCAGTAAAAGTTGTCGAAAGATATGATATAACAAGTTTTTAAACTGTTTTTAATACTGTAATATGAATGTGACAGTGAAACTGATGAAATATGCGTTTGAAGTAATGGAAAAGTCTACATTCGTTTGGTGTGAGTTTGATGGGTCCAAAGGCATCAAATTTTTTCTGGTTGTGTTGGAATTAAGAGTCCTACCCTAAATGTAACCCTTTTATCCTCAAATCGAATGCGTCAAATGAAAATATGTGCATTGCATATACATGCTTTGCCCAAATTTCTCACTGTTTATTTTTTTATTTAGTGAGGCTCTCAGGGGTATGTCAATTTTACAAGCTTTATCTGTGTCTTCTTACTGGGAACTGTGATTTTGAGGTTTCAGGTTGGCAAACACCTAGACCATTTGAGCACTCAGTTTCCTTCAACTATCAATAAGGCTGCAAACGAACCGAGCCGAGCCGAGCTTTGGAATGTTCAAGTTCGGTTCATTTACTAAACGAGCCTAGAAAATATGTTCAAGCTCGGCTCATTTGCTTAACGAACGATCCCGAGCCGAACGCCAGATTTAACGAGCCAAACCCGAGCTTGTTCACGAACGACTCGTTTCAGTATAACATATATTAATCTTCATAATAGTTGCTTAGATTGAGTTGTTGCATATCTGTTTTAACATATTTTCACTAGTATAATTTTTTATGAATGAATTTTATGTTATGACCGCCTAATTTCTATAATCTTTTCACAATAATCTTCATAATTTGTTCAATTTGAACACTTTCTTTTGTCCAATATGATATAATTTTATTATTTAACTTAGACGAGCCTGTTCACGAGCTTGGCGAGCCGAGCTTAGTAATGTTCAAATTCGGCTCATTTACTAAACGAGCCTAAAAATTGTGCTCAAGCTCGGTTCGTTTACTAAACGAACGAGCACGAACTGAGCTCTTAACGAGCCGAACCCGAGTCTGCTCACGAACGGCTCGGTTCATTTGCAGCCCTAACTATCAAGATAGCCTTTTAAAAAGTGCCTTACAAAAAATCCTTGCTGTTTCAACTTTAAAGTTTGCTACCCAAGAGTCTGGCCTAAATGAATCGCAGAATATGCGAATGGATTTAACATGTGCCTCATCAGCGGCTCTTTGTTAGGAGTATTATTTCATCTTACTCCATAACCTGCAATGCTATTAGACAAGTCAAATGCTTCTTTGGCAGCTGTGTGAGATAATGAAAGAGATAGTTTTCTAATTATTTTTTGGCATATTGTTTTTCGATAAAACAAATTTATCGACGAGTCAAAAGCTTCTTTGGCAGCCGTGTAATATAATGAAATGGATTATTTTCTCTTCTTTTTATTTTTTATTATTTTTTTCTCTCTTTCTTGCTTTCTTTCCTATATTTTTCTTCTTCTGTTTTTTTTTCTCTCTCTTTTATTTATTTTTTATATGTTTTTTTGATAAAACCATTTATGTTAGGCATGTTTTGACAAAAGTTTAACCACTTTATCTAGCTTATTATAGTCCCATACCACTTTCTACTTGGCTACCAGTCTTGTACAACATAGAATCGCTATTAGGCTCAAATATTGGGCTTGGTTGGGGTGGCTTCCTGTTGTCTCAATTGAAGCTTAAGTAAAGGAAGTCATTCCTCCATAAAATTAAGTGTTTGATAAAATTTATCAGTGGACTTCTAAAAAAATTTCATCACCTTGAATGCTGTGAAGCCAAAACCACCGAGAGTTGCTTTGTCAAACTCACTCTCGGAAATTCAACCACTGCCAATTATTTTGAACATGAAAATTACCATTTTGTCCTTATATATAACTGAATGTTACCCATTTTGACCTTGTTTCTTTCTACATAATCTTTAAACTAATGAACTTTTATATGGAAAAATTTTAAATTCAAACTGCGGTTGAGCTTTATTGCCTAAGGACTCCCAGAAAATTGTTCAACAAACATCTTTTTTTTTTTTTTTTGTAATTTCCTTCTGTAAAAGGTGTTATTGTTGAAGGACTTAGGATGGTTTTAAGCTTCCCCAAACAATACCCTTATATGCTATAGCCAGATGGATAAGACGGCGTTATTGAAAGTATAAGGTCTGCACCGTCTTATCTATCTGGCTAGACTGCCTTTTCTATGGAGTATCTTTGTAGGATTGTTGTCCTCTGAGTGAGAGTCCGCAGCCGCTAGAAGTCCCTATAACATGTACCAAAAACAAAATAAGCAGAACACATTGATGCTAAAAGGGAATGCTGCGTGGATGGTAGAAGGAAGTAGAAAAGACTAGAGTAATAATCAATGCATAACATAAAAATTAGGAGTGGTACCAAGAGATAAAATTAGATAATTTACATTTATGTGGTATGTGCGCAGACTGGTGGATGCATTAATAAGAAAAGAAGACTGATTAAAATAGAACGCTATACAAAATGATGCATGTCAAAATTAACTTACAATTGATTAATGAATAAAGATCCCAACCCCCTTCATGTATTACTTCATGCCCTGGAAAAGCCTACTCCTATTTTGGGTCTTATACATGTTGCTAGTGGCGGGAATTTTCCTTCTAGTCAGCTTATTCCTCTTTTCTTAGTCATATCTTACATAATGAACTCTTATCTTTGACGTTATGAAACAGCATGATAGGAGCTACTCTAGCTCTTGGTCAAAAAGACATTAAGAGAAGTTTAACCTATTCTACAATGTCTCGGTTTGGTTATATGATATTAGCTCTGGGCATGGGGGCTAATTGAACTGAGTTATTTCATTTCATTACTCGTATTGAAAGTGTTGCTGTTTTTAGGGCCCTGATCTGTTATTCGATCAATGAAACTATTGCTGTATATTTTCCGGATAAAGTCAGAATGTGATTCTTATCGGGGGGTTTAATAGAAACACGTACCAATTACGTGAATTATAATTTTATTAGGCACTCTCTCTCTTTGTGGCATTCCACCTCCTGCTTGTTTTTGCTCCAAATATGAAATTCTTAATAATTGTGATTGTAATCACCAATTTTGGCAATAATATGCTGCTCTACAGCAGAATTATCCGCATTTATATGTTTTTAGACCTATTTTACCCAGGGGCACCCTCCGTGTAACACCCCGCTCCAATACTTGGTATAATATTGTCCGCTTTGGGCCCAGCCCGCACGGTTTTGTTTTTGGGCTCCTCCCAAAAGGCCTCATACCAATTGGAGACAACACTGCACATATAAGCAGATCCCCAGACGTCTACCCGGGCGATGTGGGACATCACAATCACCCCCCCTTGGGACCCAGCGTCCTCGCTGGCGACCCACGGGTGATGTGCATGCTCCCACACTTAATTCCGACCGGGCTCTGGCTCTGATACCATTTTGTCCTTATATATAACTGAATGTCACCCGTGGGTCGCCAGCGAGGACGCTGGGTCCCAAGGGGGGGTGATTGTGATGTTCCACATCGCCCGGGTAGAGGTCTGGGGATGTGCTTATATGTGCAGTATTGTCTCCAATTGATATGAGGCCTTTTGGGAGGAGCCTAAAAACAAAACCGTGCGGGCTGGGCCCAAAGCGGACAATATTATACCAAGTGTTGGAGCGGGGTTTTAAAATTGGTATCAGAGCCAGAGCCCGGTCGGAATTAAGTGTGGGAGCATGCACATCACCCGTGGGTCGCCAGCGAGGACGCTGGGTCCCAAGGGGGGTGATTGTGATGTCCCACATCGCCCGGGTAGAGGTCTGGGAATGTGCTTATATGTGCAGTGTTGTCTCCAATTGGTATGAGGCCTTTTGGGAGGAGCCCAAAAACAAAACCGTGCGGGCTGGGCCCAAAGCGGACAATATTATACCAAGTGTTGGAGCGGGGTGTTACACGGAGGGTGCCCTCACCCCCAGAAAAAAACAATTTGAATTTTGTTTACTACTATACATAAATATAAGCCTAAAAATCAATTATAGTATAATTGGCCCTCCCTAAAAAATATTTACAATACCCAATAAAATTTGTGGAGCAACAGTTTATAGAATAAAAAATAAAAAATTAGTTTTTTGTAGTCGTAATTTTTAAAAAGTAATACTAAGGGCCCGTTTGATTTCTGGTCTGGTCTGGTTTTGTCTGGTTTTGTCTTGCTATATTGGTTTTGTTTGGTTTTGTGTGGTTTTGTTTAGTTTTGTGTGGTTTTGTAAAGAGTAGTGGCCAGCGGGACCCACCATGAATTATATATATATATAGAAGGGTAATTTGCACTAACACCCCCTGAGGTTTGGTTTTGCTTGCCATGACACCCCAAATGACCAAAATACCATTCATAAAATTCGAAAATATTAAGGATAATGTAAAATGACCTTTATGCCCCAACCCCAAATATATAAAATTTTGAAAAACATATATATAAATTCGAAAAAATATATAAAATTCAAAAAAATGTATAAAATTCGAAAACAAATATTTAAATTTTGAAAAAATATATAAAATTAGAATAAAATATATAAAATTAGAATAATATATATAAATTTCAAAAAATATATAAAATTAGAATAAAATATATAAATTTCGAAAAATATATATAAATTTCAAAAAATATATAAAATTAGAATAAAATATATAAAATTTGAAAAATATATATAAATTTCAAAAAATATATATAAAATCAAAAATATATATAAAATTCGAAAATATATATATAAATTGAAAAATATTTAAATTCGAATATATATATATTTCAAAAAATATATCTAAAATTCAAAATATATATATATTCAAAAACAAAATTCAAAACATTATATAATTTCGAAAAACATATATAAATTTAAAAATATATTTCAAAAAATTAAAAAATATATTTCAAAAAATTAAAAAATATATATATAATTCGAAAAAATATATATAAAATCGAATATATATATTTCAAAAAAAAAATCAAAATATATATATTTTCTAAAACAAAATTCAAAAAATTATATAATTTTAAAAAACATATATAAATTTCAAAAAATATATAAAATTTGAGATATATATATAATTCGAATATATATATATATAAGAATAAAAATATATAAATTCGAAAATATACATATTTTTTGAAATGATTATATGTTTTTCGAAATTATATAATTTTTTGAATTTGGTTTTTGAAAATATATATATATTTTGAATTTTTTTTTTTTGAAATAAATATATATTCGAATTTATATATTTTTCAAATTATATATATATATTTTCGAAATATATATATATTTCTAAAACATATGTTTTTGAAAATATATATAGATGCAAACCTCAGGGGGTGTTAGTGCAAATTATCCTATATAGAAAGAAAGAGAGAAAGAGAAAAGATGATGTGTAGTGGAATGCGGGACCCACCTAGAAAAAACATTTGGTCTTAAAATATAAAACCAAAGTACATTTGGTCTTTAAAAATAAAACAAAAACAAGACAAACCTAAACTAAACTAATTTTCAAACAAGCCCTAAGATTATAGCACAAATTAATAAATGGTATGCTTTTGACATTAATTTATTTGCAGTCCAATCTCATTGATTAACTGAAAATTAATTTAAAAAAAAGCTTTGACACATGTCGGGTCATATATTTGTCCACATTATTTTTTATTATATTATAAAATTAGTTTCAATATGATTAGCATTTTCAAATTAAAACATGTCAACTATGATGTATTGCAATATGTTCAAGTTACTAAATTTATTCATTTGATAGTTGTTGATAAACTTGATACTGATAGATGAGCTAATCAAATTGATACCTACAATTTTTAAAATGAGTACTTAATAACAAGATGAAAGACAATTTTCTCTCACAAATTATTTGGGTACCGGAATAAAAAAAAAGATTGTTCAGATTTTTAACTCATGTTATATAATAGATGACTTTTTAAAAATAAAAATAAAAATCTAGTACAATGTAATACTGATAGATTTTGTTTTGTTTTTTTATTTTTATTTTTTTTCAGGGTTAGGTAGATGTCAATTGTTCTTTCCTTTACATGTTTAGCTAGTTATATATTCGTAGCATATATAATCAATTATTGAATATTTTTTATTTACAATATATATACATTACCAAAAAACAAATTATTGAGAGTTGCCTCCCCGCCCCCTAATCTAAAATCCTGGCTCCGCCCCTAATCTAAAATTCTGGCTCCGCCCCTGATTCTAGCCCCATAGAGGTATTGAGTAGCTAGCTTGGGGTATTTATTTTGCCACTATAATTTTGAAAATGAATGTTTATGGCCAACTGCATTTAGTTGGATCAAGGCATGGAAGATGATGATGATAGTTAATGCAAATTGCTAACCTATGTAGCTGGTTGAAGCTCTGCTCATTGTGTCTTAATAGTCCTATATAAAGCTTTAATTTTCTGATAAGACCGTAGTCAGTGCGTCCATTGGAATGTTATTTATTACCCCGGGGGTATGTGCCATGTGGTAAGCCCCAGCCAATTAGTGAAGGTGGGGCACAACACACGCAGAACTTACCACCTGCGTGTGTAATTACATGCACCTCCTCCATTGATTGGCCCGGGGTACCACATGCATACCCCCGGGATAGTGAATACCTGCTCGTGTTCCTCATGGTCCTAAATATTATAATGTTTGTTGGAATTATCTCTTCAGGGTAGTTTCACAACAAAAATATGTGATATCTTCAAATCTGGATCCCTGTCATGACTGACACTGTATGCGTTGCACCAAAATGTTGTCAGAATCTACTTGTGGTGTTTGAAGGTATTGAAATGGTTAGGTGCTCCATATTTTTTTTTACTATGACCGAGTGTTAGTCTTATAAATTTACTGAATTTGAGATATACATAATATAGCTAATCTATACTTTTTAATGCTACCACTCTACCATGTTTGTGTAAATACTCATCAGATAATTGCCCTTCATTCCTTCTTATTTTTAGAGCTGAATCAACTCAAGATATAATTTTGTGCCTATACTTCAGATTTACCTTGGGAAAGTGGTGCTATGACGTCAAATCTCACCAGGAAAGGGGAGAGCCTTGCTGTATCTGGTTTGGTGGAGTATGGAGATGAGATAGATGTCATTGCTCCAGCTGACATTATGAAGCAAATCTTCAAAATACCATATTCTAAGGCTCGATTGTCTATTGCAGTTCGTCGCATTGGACAGACTCTAGTTCTGAACACGGGGTATGTTTTTGTAGACTAGTTCTTTTTTCATCTCATTATATTGCTTACCATCTCCGATCTTCATGGATGACAGGCCTGACATTGAAGAAGCAGAAAAGTTGGTTAGAAGGCACAATAGCCGATCAAATGGGGCAGATCAGTCTTTATTTTTGAATTTTGCAATGCATTCAGTTAGAATGGAGGCTTGCGATTGTCCACCAGCTCATCAGGCCCCACCGAAAGAGAAATCAAACTCATCTGTTCTTCCTGGGAAATTCGATTCCCGTGAGGGTTTGTTCGAGTCTTCTGATCATCCAGTACAAGTACATAAATCCCAGTTTTTTGAGCAGAGTGATGACATTGCTCAAGAGGGAGGGCTCAACCATTGTCCAGAGTACCAACAGGTGAAACAGGATAAATTTTTATGGGGAAGTAAAAAGAACAGGAGGAACAAGGGTCATGATACTGTCAAAAAAGCTTCCCAAGTAAAAGAAAAACCCAGATCCTTAATGCTAGAGTCAGAAAAGTACAGGAGACCTAGGAATGATGATTTTTTAAGGGTTCTATTTTGGCAATTTCACAACTTTCGTATGCTCTTAGGCAGTGACTTGCTTCTATTTAGTAACGAGAGATATCTTGGAGTGAGCTTGCACCTGTGGGATGTGTCACGACAGGTGTGTATTAAGTGAACAAACTGACTTCAGACCCCACTCCTCCCCCATGTTATATGCTTTCTTCATATTTTCTCCCCAATTTTGACAGGTCACACCATTAACTTGGCTCGAAGCTTGGCTCGACAATGTCATGGCTAGTGTGCCTGAATTGGCTATCTGTTATCATCAAGATGGTGTTGTTCAGGGTTATGAGCTTATAAAAACAGACGATATATTTTTATTAAAGGGAATCTCTGATGATGGTACACCTGCTTTTCATCCTCATGTTGTGCAACAAAATGGCCTTTCTGTTTTGAGGTTTCTCCAGGATAAATGCAAACAAGATCCTGGTGCTTATTGGGTACTGTTGTGATTATTTTTATGTGAATTGTAGTTTTCATTTTGTAGTTTCTTGTGAGATTTTCGAAACATTCTTGTTTTAAGACTTCCTATTTTGCAGCTCTACAAAAGTGCAGGAGAAGATGTCATTCAACTTTTTAATCTTTCTGTCATTCCCAAGAACCATTCCCCCAATGATTGTAATGATAGCTCAGTCTCTGTGCCATCTCTAATTCATAGAGGGAGAAGCGATTCCTTACTGTCACTGGGCACTCTCTTGTACCGTATCGCTCACAGGCTTTCAATTTCAATGGTGTGGTATAACTGTTTCTCTCTTACATGCGATACCAAAATGTCACTGTCTGTTACTAATGACTGATGGTTTTTTGTTGCAGTCCCGTAATAATAGAGCCAAGTGTGTAAGGTTTTTCAAGAAGTGTCTGGATTTCCTGGATGAGCCAGATCATCTGGTACCCGTGTTAAGAATTATTTAGGAAAAGAGTTGTTATCATTTATATTCAAGTTTCTTTTTGTCAAAAGAAGTTCAAATTTAGCAACATAATTGAACTTAATACCAAATATTATGCTGAATAGGTTGTACGCGCATCCGCTCATGAACAATTTGCAAGGCTCCTTTTAACTTATGATGAAGGGTTCGAATTATCATCTGAAGCGCTTCCTGTAGAGACTGAAGTGACAGTTGCTGATGCTGAAGGAGAATCCGTGGATCTTTTGAGTAGTATTTCTGAACCAATTGCTCATGATATAGTCTGCTATCACATTGAAGATTATACAACCAATCCTACTAAAGACACAGAAGCTTTTCAAGATCCCCAACCAGAATTTCCTGTGCAGATGACTATGAGTGCAACTGTATCTGTTTCCAGAACATTGATAGAATCAGGTGAATCAGACTTGGGAGATCCAGTAAGTGACCCATGTTCAGGGAATGAAAGCTTTGCAGTTTGCAGTACCTCTACTACTGCATCTCATAATGGTCAATCTCCAATTTCCTCAAAGTTAGAGGCAGTACATCATGTTTCTCAAGCTATTAAGTCTTTAAGAGGGAAACGCCAACGACAAAGTACCGAGCCCGAGCTGGAAAAAGGTTGTAGAACTCAGGATAAGCCAGCTTCTTCTATGGAATTTTCTGTTTGCGCATGTGGTGATGCTGACTGTATTGAATTTTGCGACATTTGGGATTGGCTTCCAACATCAAAACTTGATGATAAATTGTGGCAGCTTGTTCTTTTGCTTGGAGAATCTTATTTGGCACTTGCACAAGCTTATAAGGACGATGGTCAATTACATCAAGCTTTGAAGATTGTAGATTTAGCATCTTTTGTTTACGGATCAGTGCCTCAACATCTTAAAGACACGAGGTTTGTTTCATCAATGATCTATAGCTTGCCATCTCAAACGGGAACTAATGACAGAAGTGATAAGACTAAAACCTTTAGAGTTGATGCATCAAAAGTGGGCTCTAGTTCAGAGGACAGTTGTCACACTTATGGGCGATTCACTTCCACTTACCTCTTTTGGGCCAAAGCATGGACACTAGTCGGGGATGTGTATGTTGAGTTCCTTTATCAGGATGATGCAATACAAGCGGATAGGAAACCTGCTACCAAGTGGAGAATGACATCTGAGGTTTTTAAAGAGTTCAAAAGACTCAAAAAGAAATTGGGACAATCTAACCAGAACTGCAGTTCATGTTCCTTAGTAAATTGCAGCTGTCAAAGTGATAGGGCCAGCAGTGGCAGCAGTGCGAGCAGTAGCACTGGAGATTCATGTCCGTTGGGTTATGGCAGAAAGCAAAGCAAAAGATCATATGTCAAGAGCAGCCCCTACTCACGTTTGGGAAACCCTGAAGATGGCAGTATTCATGACAAAGTGGAAAATGGAAATAGTTCTGACAGTGGATACTTGAAGCATGATAGAAGTGGCGATACCTTAATAGGAGCTTCTAATACAGTGACAGATGCACCTGGGGAAAATATTTTGGATGCTGGTGTCTCCGAAAAAGTTGAAGGTACTGCGGAAGCAGGGTCAGAAACGGTTGCTCAAACTGATTCTGATGCGAGAGAAACTACCAAGGTGAAAAATGGTGGTATATTTAAATATCTTGAGGGTCCATTGATAGGAGATGTAGAATACAATCTTTCAGCTTCCCTAAGCTGTTATGAAGAAGCGAGAAAAGCATTGGGGGAAGATCCTCATTGTTCAGCAGAAATAAAGTCTGTGGTAAAAAAGAAAGGATGGGTTTGCAATGAACTGGGTCGGAAGAGGCTTGAAAGAAAAGAACTGGATAAAGCTGAACTTGCATTTGCAGACGCTATAAGAGCATTTAAAAGAGTTGCAGATCATACAAACATTATATTAATAAACTGTAATATGGGGCATGGCAGACGAGCATTGGCTGAAGAGATGGTATCAAAGATGGAAAGTCTCAAAAACCATCCAATCTTTAGTAATGCGTTCAACCAAGCACTCAAGACTGCAAAATTGGAATATGGTAAATCACTAAGATATTATGGAGAAGCAAAGACAGAACTAAATGCTATTGCTGAAGAAGCAGATCCTGAGTCGAGCAGGTTGAGAAATGAAGTACATACACAGTTCGCTCATACATATCTGAGGCTTGGCATGCTTTTGGCAAGAGAAGATACTATTCTGGAGGTTAATGGGAGCGGAGCCTGGGAAGATTTCAGAGCTCAAAAGGAATTTAGGAAGCATGAGATCTCAGCTAATGATGCCATTAGGGAGGCTATATCCTTGTATGAGTTGCTGGGCGAGTTACGCAGACAGGAGGCTGCATATGCTTATTTTCAGCTGGCTTGCTATCAAAGGGATTGCTGTTTGAGGTTTCTGGAGTCGGATAAAAAGAAAGGCGATTTGTCTAAAGGCGACAACATTATTCCCCAAAAGGTCAAGCAGTACTCTTTGTTAGCTGAGAGGAACTGGCAGAAGTCCATCGATTTTTATGGGCCAAAGACGCACTCCATAATGTACCTGACAATTGTGATGGAGAGATCAGCCCTTTCACTAAACCTCTCAAGTTCTTTCCACTCTAATTCGGTACGGTTCAGGACTTGCCTCTATTATCTCCAATGCTTCTCAGTAATTATAGTTCTCCCACTCTATTATCTCGAATGCTTCTCAGTAATTATAGTTCTCCCATCTAGTTTGAGGCGTGCAAAATTAGATTTTGTTGCTAAATTTTATCATCTTTAGTTTTACCTTTGGTCGATCATTTTACCATGTTGCATCTTATTGCTGTGTGAGTTGGCAATAATATTCAAAGTCTCCGTGCAAGATCAGTGATGTTGCTCTTCACTGTGTTAAATATAGTATCAATCTAGATTCATAATCATTAGCAAAATTAGTAATAGTCGCTTCCTGGACGAGCTACATATTTTTTGGCTGGTAGATAAGTGATTTTATTGCTTCACTACATGATATGCTACAGCCTCATGTCACAGTGAAATCCTAAAAGTAAGACATGGCATGGCAAGGGCAAGACACTATATGATGTGTGTCTAGGCTATGAATTTGCATGGGCAAGACACTATATTATGTCTGTCTAGGCTATGCATTTGTAATTACAAACAGTATTCAGTCATACTTCCATTAAGTATAATGATTCTTGTATGAAATTCTATGTAAGCTTGTACTTCTATGTCTAAATTAAACTCTCTACTTATTCTTTACAGCGGAAATAGAACTATATGTATATACATATATGAAATGAAGTACCTTATGTTAGGGAGTGTCGAAGATGTGACGGAAGTAGTACTTAGAAGTATGTGCACTAAAAATTTATAATATTTTTCAACAGTTCTGTTTCATTTTGTCTTGATTCTTTCTTTTCCTTCTTTTCTTGGGGTTGTGTGTGGGTTGGAAGGAGTTGGGGGTGGGGGGTGGATAATGTTCCATTTGTACAGCTTTCTTTCTTAAATATGAATTGATACTCAATCGGTTAAAGTTACAAACTTATATCTGAATTTTAGTGATTTGTAGTTACATATTTTGAGATTCTGCACATGCTATACATATATCATTTATAATTTTGTTTTCGTTCTTTCTTTTCCTTTCTTATTTTGCATAGTATTTAGGAAAATTACAAAAATCCAAAGTTTTTGAAATTATTCATAGCTGCTTCAGTTGGTATCTGTATTATAGCTAGACAAATAGATAGCTTTTTTCTTATATAGGTCCCTTAACTATACATTACAGAGACTAAATTACACTACTAGGGGCAGGATCTCTTTGGAAACTTGCATCACATATGGAGCAAACCAGAGGCATTCTCGGCTGTGCAACAACCGACGGTAGAAGTCCTCTTTGGAAACTTGCATCACCTGTGGAGTTCAATGTTTAAATTATTGAACTTTGTAGAAAGAAAAGCAAATTCTTAATTGAATTCCATACCAATGCAACAGAGTACAGTAGTAGTCTTATAGGAGAAAAAAATGACAACTCCTCTGCCTTTAATTCTCCTTGATTCTAGCAACTAACACATGGAAACATAATCCCTAATAACTAGATATTTAAAAATTAAAAACTTAGAGATATAAGATAAATGATTATCCTTACATCTTTATTCAAATTTTAAACCTAACTAAAATAATCTTCAACCCATGATCTCCTCAAATCTCCCTAGAAAATAAGGTACTAAATTCAGAATTCCACACTCCCCCTCAAGCTGGAGCATAAATGTCAATCATTCCCATCTTGGTGATCAAAGCTTCAAAACTAGTTCTTGGAATAGCCTTAGTAAAAATGTCTACAGTCTGAAGACATGTAGGAGTATAGATCATCTTGATTATCCCTTCCTCAGTCTTCTCTTTGATGAAGTGTCGGTCAATCTCCACGTGCTTAGTTCTGTCATGATGGACTAGGTTCTTTGCAATACTTATTGCTGTCTGATTGTCGCAGAACATCTTCATAGACTTCTCGATTGGAATCTTTAACTTTTCAAGTAATCTTTTCAGCCACATTCCTTCGCATATACTGTGAGTCATAGCCCTGAATTCAACCTCAACATTGGTCCTTGCAAGTACGGGCTGCTTCTTACTTCGTCATGTAACAAGGTTCTCCCATACATAAGTACAATAACTAGAGGTGGATCTTCGGTCTATTATAGAACCAGCCCAATCAGCGTCTTAATTTTTTTCAATATTCTTGTTTGTTCCCTTTCTAAAATACAAGCCCTTGCCTGGTGTCATTTTTAGATACCTGAGGATCCGGTATACAACATCAAGATGTTCGTTAGTTGGATTATTCATGAATTGAGTCACCACACTAATCGAGAAACTAATGTCTGGCCTTGTATGAGAAAGATATATGAGTTTCCCTACAAGTATTTGATACATTACTTTGTTAACCGGAGAACTTCTATCTTTCATTCCCACTTTACAAGTTGAATCCATAGGAGTGTCATTAGGCTTGCATCCTAGTATTCCTGTTTCTTTTAGTAAGTCCAGAGTGTACTTACGCTGAGAAACCGAAATGCCCTTCTTTGACCGAGCTACTTCCATGCCCAGGAAGTATTTGAGAGCTCCGGGTCCTTGATTTCAAATTCCTTGGCGAGATGTTTATCTCCTCTTCATCATTTCCTGTCAGGATAATATCATCAACATACACAATGAGAATAACTATTTTCCTTTCAAGTGAGTGGTTATTAAATAGTGTATGATCTGATTGTCCTTGAGAATACCTGTGCTTTTTTATTGCTTTTGTGAACCTGTCAAACCATACTCTTGGAGATTGCTTGAGGCCAAATATTGACTTCCGTAGTTTACAGACTTTGTTGTCATTGCTTCTTGTTTCAAATCCTGGAGGAATTTCCATGTAGCCTTCATCTTCCAACTCACCATTGAGGAAGGCATTTTTGATATCTAATTGGTGGAGAGGCCAATCTAAATTTGTTGCCAAAGATAACAATACTCGGACGGTATTAAGTATAGCTACAACAAACGTCTCTTGGTAGTCAATCCCATATGTTTGAGTAAACCCTTTAGTGACCAGCCTTGCTTTATACCGATCTACACTTCCATCAGCTTTGTATTTGTCATTAAAGATCCATTTGCATCCCACAAGTTATTTCCCTTTTGGTAAATCTGAGAGTTCTCGAGTACCATTCTTCTCAAGTGCAGGAATCTCCTCTCCAATAGCTATTCTCCATTCTGGTTTTTTTTGAGTTCTTGAATACTTTTTGGAATATCTATACTGGAAAGATTAGTAATAAAGGCACGGTAACTTGGGGATAATCCTTTATACGACACAAAATTAGAAATTGAGTGTTGAGTGCATGATCTAACACCTTTCCTCAGAGCAATAGGCATATCAAGATCATTACTAGGATGGATAGAATCAGGATTGTATAAACTCGGATTGGACTCCTGGTTTTGCTCGGGGAGTGTATGATGCTCTATTTCCTTTTGAGTTTTTTGTCTCCTTGAATAAACAAGTTAACTCTTTGTTATTTGCACGTTGTGTGAGGGTTTGGGAATCCATGTTTTGAGTGGTTTCGGACTGGATATTTTGGGAAGGAGTTGGTGTGGGCAAGGTAATGGGATTAGGCCAAACAGTATCCTCATTTAACCAAAAATGATATTCTTGTGTGTTTGATTTCTCCCCCTACATATGAGTTTTGGGGTAGAAAGGTTGGTTTTCAAAGAAGGTTACATCCATAGAATTGTAGAATTTTCTAGTGATAGGAGAATAACATTTGTAACCCATTTGATTGGGAGAATAACCGAGAAATAAACACTTTATGGCTTTAGGATCTAGTTTACTTCTATGCTGTTGGTGAACATGAAGAAAGGCAGAGCATCCAAACACTTTTAAAGGCAAGGAGGAGATGATTTGAGTTCGAGGATAGACATAAATGAGGGTTTGGCAAGGGGTTTTGAATTTTAGGAGTCTAGATGGCATCCTATTAATAAGATAAGCAGCAGTGAGAATTGCTTCTCCCCAGAAATGTTTTGGCACATGAGTTGTGACCATGAGAGACCTAGCGATTTCTAAAAGATGTTTTTTTTTTTTTTTTCCGACAACTCCATTTTATTGTGGGGTGTCTGCACAAGAACTTTGATGAACTATGCCATTATTCAATAGGTAATTACCGAGAATAAAATGGAAATATTCTCTAGCATTGTCAGTTCTAAAGACCTGGATTTTGGCTTGGAATTGTGTTTGGACCATGGAGTTGAAGTTTTTGAAGATTGGACCAGCTTCTCATTTTTCTTTCATAAGGAATATCCAAGTAGTTCGAGTGTGGTCATCAACAAAAGAAACAAACTATCTAGCTCCCGAAACATTATTTACTCTAGATGCCCCCCAAATATCACTGTGAATGACAGAGAAGGGATGAGACACTTTGTATGGCTGATTTGGATAAGTGTTTCGGACGTGTATGGATAATTGACAAATCTCACAATGGAAAAACTTCGGATTGTTATTACTGAATAATGAAGGGAATAAATTTTTCAGATACAAGAAACTGGGATGACCCAATCTATAGTGTCATAACATGATTGCACTATCATTATTAGAACTAACGACTGGAAGAGAGGAAACACAACTTGCAGTTTGAGGTTGTCTTTCAAAAGAGTCATCAACTTTGAGAAAATAGAACCCCGCACACTCCTCAGCATTGCCAATCGCCTTCCCCTGAAATTCACAATGTGTGGGAAAATATTTAGCAACACAGTTAAGATCCTTTGTAATTTTACTAATGGACAACAAGTTACAAGTCAGATTGGGAACCGAAGGACATATTTTAAGTGCAGGTTCTTTGAGATAACACTGAAACCTGTACCGACCACCGAGGATAAGGATCCATCAGCAATTCGGACCTTATAATTCTCAGAACAGGGGCTATAAGTATGGAATAAAGTGGCATTTCCAGTCATGTGATCAGAAGCGCCAGAGTCAACTATCCATGAACTTGGTTTTGCAGTTTTGACACCAAGAGCACTTAAAAAATTACCTTTTTGTGCTATAGAACCTGTTCCAATGATAGGTTGAATGGTTGAACATTTTTTGAAGGAGGTCCATTTGCTCTTTGCTGAAGAGGGTTTTCTCAGGAGTTAGATGCTTGTCTCCAGTGGCCATAAAACCCCGTTTTTCGCATTTAAATGGTGGTCTCGTGGGTTTCCAATCAGCGGGCTTGCCATGTAATTTCCAGCAGATTTCTTTGGTATGTCCTGGTTTACGACAATGATCACACCACAGCCTGCCTTTACGAGGTTGAGTGTCGTTGCCTGAAAAATTTCCTCCGCGAGAGACGAGCTGAACTCTCAGTTGTGGCAGAGATGCTTTGATTTCCCATCAAGCCTCTGCCATCCATCCGAGATGATTGGATAAGGCTTGGCATATCTGTATTGGATAAGTTGTGACGTGATTTTTGCAACCTTCATTTTCCTTTTTTTGGGCACGTGCATGGAGCTGGATGAGGTTAGTTCCTTACTTCCAGCCCACCCAAGATAAAATGAACTCCTATGGGGCTCGGGGCCGGGGGTGGAGAATGGAGGGTGAATTTGGAAAAGAACAAGTATCAAATACTATCTGAAGTTTAGCCATCTCATATTTAAATTGTTAGCTTCTTCTTGGTGCTCCAGTCATAAGTTTAATCTGTTACTGTAGCTTTTTCATTGCAATAAATATAGTTATGGACAACCGTCTTCCTGTTTGCCCTTTTCTGATAAGTCACTGAGATAATTTATTTTGCTTCAGATGCTTGAATCAGCTCTGAATAATCTTCTTGAAGGACGCCATGTCTATGAAAAAACTTCAGATTCTTTGACGAAAGAAAATCCCGATCTCTATGCCAAATTTTGGAGTCAGCTGCAGATGCTGCTGAAGAAAATGCTCGCCACGGCACTTTCCACAAGTACAAACAAGTCTTCTCTTAATGCCCAGCCAACTTCATCTAATCGATCTGGAGATGTTGGAAAGCTCAGGGAGCTTTACAAGATGTCTTTGAAGGCCACGGATCTTGGTCAGCTGCATGCTATGCACAGCGTATGGACATCCTAATCAGAACGGCTTATACAGTTGACATTTCATTTCGAAGATTTTCTGGCACATTATTCCGGATGTTTTTGGGTAGTCTACGGTTCTTTAAGTTGTAGACAACATTACGATGATAGATTAAAACAAATATGGGAATCGGCTTTTGAAGATCTTCATGAAGAAACAAGTGATGTTGATACGCATTTTGACTCTAATTCTTTTTGTGTCTACATTGGGATGCTCGAGGATTAAGATCTTGGTACCTTATTCCCTTGGCCATCTATTCTTGTGATTGTTGAAAAAATTTGAGGGGTCTTCCATGGTCAATGTTAATGCTGGTGAAATAGTTAAATCTTAGGCCCCATTTTGGTAAGCGAAAGAAATCTGTTGTAGGGTGATTTTAGTTAAAATAGGAATCATGGTTACGTAAATTTGAATACCCAGATATATTTGAAGTTAACATCGGCATCATGTTAGGTAATGGAAGTTTGAATCCATTTTAAGTTTTACCCAAGTTGAAGTAGGGTAAAAATGATAAAAACAGTAAATTGGTGTTTTCATTTTCTCTTAAAATGTTTTAACTATTTACACTACTATGCAAAAAAAAAAGAACCAGATTGCTTTAAACAGCTTCAACCTAAAAAGTGGATTGGTTTGAGGCTGTAAAAGAAAAACAGCAGAAAGAAAACACATGCCAAACGGGCCGTTAGTATGTGGACATTATTTTCTTCCACTATTAATCTTGTGGTACGCTTCAAGCCATCAAGAATGCTTGCGGCCCTGGCTAGTTATTTATCTTCATCCACTAACCGCTTTTAAACTCTGGTCCTTGACGTTCACTCAAGATCGACTAGTTTATTGAATTATTTTTACATGGAAAAAATAATTGGCCAAAAAACATGAGTAGTACCTGGTTGCTGATGCACCAACAATTATCAGGAGCTGAGATTGGCTAGTTTTATATTACTTTCAAGTTTATTTTTGACTTGCATTCAAAATTTCCAAAAAAATCCAAATATGTTGCTAACAAGATTTTCTGTAAGTGGATGTTAACAATAAATTGTTAATTAAATCCAATTCTGTCCTAAAATAGTAATGTCAGACAGTTATTTGCTTATTTACATCTCCTTAATTGTCCAATTTAGTAGGATCATTTTTGGCGTTTCTTTCTTTTGACAAAGAGTTCTATACGTATATCATATATATATATATAGGCATGTGTCTATATATAGTATATCAGTATCTATTTAAACTTGGCCTGAATCAATTTTCCATTCAGACCCTATCATATTCCAAAATGAAAATGACTAATGGCCTGTTGTTGCTTTCTTTGGTGTTGATTTGGTCATCATGGGCAATGGCAGACTCAAAAGCAAGCGTTAACATTGTTTACACCAACATGCATGGAGACCAAGGATCCAATAGCATCGATACCCTAGCTTCCGTCCTCGGCAGGTTCATTATCTCTATCTATATATATATACACACATGTATAAATATGTATATGTATATGTATATGTATATAATATTTTTGTCGATTGATTGTTTTAGCAAGGAGGCTGCGAAGAAGGCGTTGATATACAACTATGATAGTTTGGGTGGATTCTCTGCCATGCTTACTCCTCAACAGGTCGACAAGATCAAAAGTAAGTTTATTTATTTATTTTGTTTAATTAATTAAAATTCATAGGATTTATTGAATATATTTGAGTGCATTTTTATTATATCCACACTTTATGTTCTTCAGAAAATATATCAAATCATGGAATGTAAGTGCAAACAAAATGAAAATGAAAATGAAAATGAATAATTTGTTGATTCTCATTTAAGTATTTACTTCAAATGTGGGAATAAAATGTTCAATACTGTTTAGTATTTGAATTGACCAATTTAAACCCGAAAACTAAATAAATTCATTATCATTTCTCACTTTTTCTAGGTTTCGTTTTTCAGTATTGAATCAAAATTGAGAGCGAGAGCGAGAATTGAATACTTTTAGAAACATTAAGGCCCTGTTTAGTATTTTTGAAAAAAATAAAATCTAAGTTAAAAAACGTTTTTGGTAATTATACATTTTTTTGGTAAATTTTTAAAAAGTGAAAACGTAGCTTTCCAAAATTGCGATTTGTTTAACAATTTTGGAAGCTTGAAATAAAGCTTTCACTTTAGTGATTTCTTCAAAAACGTTTACTAGAAAAAAATCTTTTAAACGCCCAATCTTCCTCCCTTTCTCCCCAACGCCCCAACCTCTCCTTTCATTTTTTCAATTTTCTGGTTTGAAAAAATTCCATAAGAATTGCACAACAAATATACATTACCAAACATGTTTTCTATCCAAATAACAGTAAAAGAAATCACAACTTCGAATTTCATGAAAAATAAATAAATAATAAAACCGAGCATAAAAAAAAAATCCATTGTGTTACCAAACATGGCCTAATTTTTAAGTTTTACTTTTTAATTGTGATAAAACATTTGTGAAAGTCAAGATCATGATCACGAATATAGTCCAAACTTTATTTAATTCATGTGGAGTGATTCATTTGCAAAAGTCTCGTAAATCAATTAGCAAGAGTGAAGTTATGAACACTCTGATTATTGAAAAAAAATCATTATTACATATACATATATGGTCTATACATCATAATATATATTTTGACCAATTATCTTGATTAACTACATTATTTGTTTTCAGAAGTACCGGGTGTGGTTAACGTTGTCCGAAGCAAGACAGCCACGCTGCATTCCGAAGGAAATTTTAATAGGAGAGTCTGAAATTTCAATTCTCTGTATAGCAAGTGATTTACCTATATTATTTTCACAATACTTTGTATTGTATTCCAAGTTAATTAGCATTCACTTACTTTGAATGTGTACTAACAAAGGGGAGTTGCAGAGTGGAATTTAATCAGAAAAGTGATTCAATTTACTAAGTGGTTCTCTATATTCTGTTTGTTTATTTTTTTTTTCGAAAGATTAAAATTACTTTTTCTTTTTCCCTGTTTTCTGAAGAGGGAGATTGGAATATGGATATAGCTGGACTTTTCCACCACTTCAAGGTCGAATATCCAAATAATTTCACATATTTTTCTTCTTTCTTCAACAAATTATGTGGTATGTTTTGACTTTTCCAACACGTCCCGAATAACTAGAACAGGTAGAGGCACCTTTTTTTTCTTCTTCTTTCTTTTGATAGTAATTTAATTATAATATAGATAACTAACATTAAAAAAACCTTTTGAATATGGTTTTGTACTAATTGTTAGAATAATAGGGAATTTTCCTAGTTCCAATATTGTGGCGATTCTTGGTTTGAGTATTATATATGAAATGACCGTTGATGACTTATTATTAACATTAACATCGTCAGTAGTATCGTAATGCCCAATGAAAAAAAAACATTTTACGGATTCTAATTGATTAATGACTATACATGAAAATTGAAGGATATTCTGTTACTAATATGTTATAATCGGATTAATTACTATACATGAAAATTGAAGGATAGTGTGTTACTAATATTTGAAATCAATTATGTAATATTATACTTCCTCTGTCTTAATTTAAGAGTCCTTATTCGTGAATCTAACTTTTTAAAGAAAATGACTTTTGGTCTTTTATATTATTGTATTGGTAGTGGGTGAATTGTCAACTTTGTCCTTAGTGGGTCCAAAATAATGTGATGGTTTGTAGTTTAAGTTTTGTATTATCAATGTTAAATTAGTAAAATGATAAAATAAAGTATTTTAACTTTTCAAACGGGACACTTATTATAGGACTAATAAAAAAAGGAAAGATGACACTTAAAATTGGGACGGATGGAGTATAAGTTTTTGCATGCAGGAAATAACCATGGACGGTTTTTTTGTTTTTTCTTCAAGGAATTACGTTTTTCACTAAACAAAATTTTAAAGGGATACTACAAATGTAATGTCCTGGATTTTTTTCCAATTTTACGGGTCATTTTTTTTTCGTTTTGTTTTCGGCGTGGGGCGGTGAATATTTATTATTTTATGTGGGTTTATGTGTATTGGTGCGATCGTGGTTAATATTTTTGGGTTAATTTATGCGTTTTGGAAAATTTTCATTTTTGAACTTTCGGTGGGCCTAGGACATACCCGTGGGCCTGATGGTCGGATTAAGTCCCGAATGTGCTTATTTCTATTTTAAATATTTTATTTTATTTCTGTATGTGTTGTTGTGTGTTTAGAAATCGTTTTCGAAAGTTGTAGGTTAAAAGGGTAAAATGAGAATTTCACCACTAGTGTTAAGATAGTGGAGAGTTATGGGAATTTGTCAAGTGTTAGAGCCTATTAATCTTGGTACATATATGCATATGTATATAGGTATATTTTTGTAGAGAAGGGCATGGTTGTAATTGTGGTGAAAGACTAAGAGCTACTTAGGAATTTGTTAATTATGTAAGGTCATTGTCATCATTTTCTTCTTTTTATCTTTGATTAAGGGAGGTTAATTGATTAAGACAGTTGATTAGGGGTTTTGTTAGGGAGTGTTTGGGTTATGTCTTATAGGAATTCCCTAGTTTGGTGAGAGGTGGCACAATCTTAACCATCCATGTTTATTTCATTTTCCATCTTCAATTGTGGCATTTGGATTGAGGAGGTTAGGTGAGGAGGTTTCAATCTATATGAATAGAGGTATTGACTTATAATTTCAGATTTCTCCACTATCACTCAACTCGCTCAAACTCTCATCATCTCTCACAGCTCCCTCTTTTCTCCCTCTTCTCTTCCTTTATAATTTTGCTCTTTTCTCACCATTTTGAGGAAGCTTTCAACTACAAAGTTGTTGATCATGCTCCAATATTTTTATTAAGCCTAGCTTTGGTAAGTGGTTCCCTTTCTTTAGGGTTTTCTCTCTATGAAACCCTAGTATCATTAATGTTATGTTTATGTGTATAAATCTTTTTTTCTTTCTTTGAAATATTGTTAGGGTTTATGGTAATAGTTCAACCACTTTTTGATTTGTTTCTTGGAACTTGGATTGACCACTTGAGTTCTCTTGGAGCTTTGGGCTTGGTTGCATGCTTTGCTTGGACCTAATGTAGGGGTGTGTGGTCCCTTTATCATTCGATTTTGTGAGCATGCGCCTATAATTATTTCAACCCTTAGTTGGAATTGTAGATATGTGATTATGTGGAGTGACTATGATTATATGATAGTAGAAAGCATGCTTGAGTTGATAAATTGTAGAGTTAGAGCTTGGAGTTTATATACATATAAGTTGATGAATATGTGGCTATATACATTCATATGTTGTGAAACATGCTATATAATTGAGTATATATATAAAGATATGGAAAATGGTGATTAATTGGTGTTGTTGAAAAAATGAGATATACCTTGTAAGTGTTTGATAAAATGCCCCTATAAGCATGATGATGTTTGCTGTTGTATGGTTTCACGATTAGAATATGCTATGTTCGATATAAGAAGTATGTTAGTGCTTATACTTGTGACCCTATATATGTTTATGATTCCAAAATAAATGAAAATGTGCTTTAATTGAGTTCAAATGCATGCTTGGTTAATTTTGTTTCATGCTATTAGTTTTGTACCATTGATGATGGTTATATGATAATCCTATTTTGAGACATTTAGATTTTAGAATGAATTTCATGCTAGACATGGTGTTGGACCTAGGCATGAGGTGTATCAGCGCCTAAGGGTGAGTCTAGAGCTTTCTTGAATTTTTGAGATGTGAGATACCAATGGGTTATTCTAATGATGAATGGTGTGAGCTCTCATGTGTTTTGCCTTGGGCGTGTTCCCTAGATGAACGTGTGGGTTGCCTTGGGCATGTGCACAGGTCATCTAGTGGTGATTTGCTACGGCGTTTGCATGAGTTGCGGGTTTCCGTTTAATTATAGTGTGTCTAGAATAAGCTCTCATGTGATTTGTCTTAGACGTGTGCCCTAGATGGATGTGTGATTGGCCTCGGGCGTGTGCACATGTCATTTAGTGATGATTTGCTACGACGTGTGCATGAGGTGCAGACCTCCGTTTGATTCTCTTGTGTTATCTTAGTTTCCCTTGAGGTGGATGCCTACATTTGACTTGTTACGGTATGTACACATGAGGCTTTGGTTTGTTTGAGATCCGGGTTAAAGGTGGTCTAGCCAGAGTGTGTCGTGATGGGTCACATTCCTCATTCATCGCATTTTAGTGCGATAATATTAGTTGCCTACGTTACGCTTTAGAGCTTGCATGTGTGGGTATCACTTGCCTTAGCTATGTGTTGCCTTCTTGTACTTTGGTGTTACTATTTGTTATAGAGATCTTGTACTATGACTGCTTTCATGTGTGGGGTTGCTTGTGGTGTGCTCTTGGGGTTTCGGATCGGTGTGAGTGCCGTGTGAGACAATTAATTTGACCTAAGATAGTAGCATGCATCACTGGGTGGGTTAGCATGTCTTGTATGGTCAGGGGACGAGGTGGATAACATTTCCCTACTGAGCTAAGTTTGCTCACTCCGTTGTTTATAAAAAATTCAGGAAAAACACTGGTGGTGGACGAGGAGTGAGCTTCAGCGAAAGATTTCACGTGTTCATCCTTTTGGTTTTCTTGTTATAGTCCTTGCTTCTTAGGAGTTTGTGAGGCTAGAGTGTTAGCCAGTTCCCGTCTTGTAATATTTTTGAGGGTCATGGCGCCGGTTCTTTTATTTTGTAAAAACATAATATTTCAAATTAAAAAGACGTTGTACGATGGCGTGGTGTTATTTTAAATCCACTTTTGTTCAAAGCATGTACTTTGAAGAGTATGATATACTTTGCTTCATTTTTAATGTTAATTAGTTGTACATCAACAGTATTGTGAATATTAGATCATTTATCCGAAAACGGTGTTTTTCATAAAGTTATAAACGAATTCTTTTGATTTCAAAGGAAAAACCCATTTTCGCCTACCCCCATAACCTCGGTAAATATTTTGTGTTTAAAAAGGGTTCAAATTCAGTTTTATCAAAATCCTAATTTTTCGGGGCCGGTGGTATTGAAGACGGGGATTGGGGGCAAGACGGATATTTTTACGAATTTTTAAAGAAGTGTTTTTAACCAAAATTCACTTTTTTTGCACTTCTCGAGGCTCCGGGGATTTTTTTTTAATTTCGTGAATGAATAAATCATTTTCCATTTCTTGTGAATTTTTTAGACCTGAATCGTTGAAATCAGACTTCGTTAGCAAAAAAGTTAAAGACTACATTTTTAAAGAAAACATTGGACCCAAAGCAAGCCTTGGGGGCACCTAGGCCTCTGTTGGGGCATGCGCACACCCCTGCGAGGGCCCACTCACGACGCTAATTGGGCGCGGTCACTAGTCCCCTGGGCGCGCGTGCCCATCACGAGCCCTTGTCGCGAGGACACAACACCCCTAGCGCGCATCGTGCCAGCCTTCATTCGTGCGGTGCGGCGTGGGATGTTGTGATGCGGCGTGACATCAATTTTTCGATTTTCGCCTTGTTGCTCTGAATTCGATTCGGATCGTTCCTATGACCTACCCTATACCTAATTTGACTACTTTAACCTGGAAATTACATTTTTACCCTTAGGTGAGCGTTTGGCGATTAAGTGTTCCATTTTTTATTCTTTTCGTTTCTATGCCACCCTTTTGACTCGCTGACCCGGATTTTTGAGTTTCGTCGATTCGTATGGCCTCTCTTGCACCCCGTTTGGCTATGTTAATAAAATTTGTGGGATTCATACCAAATAATTCATTTTGGAGTTCATATTCTTCGTTTTTGTGTTAATTTTGTTTCTTTCTTCCGCATTGCGTCATTCCCCTTATTTCCTGGGCTCAACACGGAACCTGAGGAATACCGGGGTCTAACAAGAAATCTGGTGGATAAATATTCTACTTGGAAAATTTTGAAAAATTTATCTAACAAGGATGAGTCATTCTAAATAGTGAACAAAAATGCTTTTCAAGAGGATATATTTATCGTTAAATTTAAATTGCATGGTCCTTTGCTGTCTAAGGTGGTTAGATTTCATACTAATTGGGGGTCCATTTTTTAAGCTGGAAATGACATTGATGTGGTTTGTTGATTGTACCAGGCATTTAAATATGATGTTCCTTCTGGCTAGGTTCACATATGGTTAGAAGAATGGCACCTAATAAGTATTATTTGTTCTACACGGCAAGCCTATGAAAAGATGAGGATTATCAACCGACTACCGGAATGAACTCCTATCATGACCCTATCTACAGGATATAATCTTTATTAAGATAACTCATACGGGTTACAACTTTATCAAGAGAACTACAATGAGTGGTCATCCATTAACACCATCGCATTAAAGACCCTATAAATATAGGGTCGGGTCCAACCTAAAAAGGTATGCCATAATTATCCTCTCCTTTACTGCTACTTCCTTTCCCCGAGATTCCAAGTACTAACTTGACCGTCGGAACCTACTTGGCCGGTACCCCACCGATACCACTCCCGGTTGTAGTTTTAATTTTTGACAGGAATGACACCGTTTTCAGCCAGATCATTCTACGCATCAACAGTTGGCGCCGTCTATGGGAAATGACAATTTCTTACTTCCAGATAGCAATAGAATGGTCAAACTACGAAGCAAGAGTAAGGTTGGTGAGGCCTCTGGACAAAACAGAGATCCTCTTCTTCCACCCGGAGACCCATTGCTCCGAACTAACCAAGGAGTACTACCGCCCTCCCAGATGGGGCTACCTCCGATATACCCTCAACGACCTGATGGCCAGGAGGATTACCGTGTTTCTTTGGAGGAGCATGATGTTGGTGATAATCAGTCACCATGTAACTCCCAAGATCCTCCAGATCCAAAACTAGTTAGATGAGGCGATCCTACAGAACGTGTGGGAGTGCTAGAGCAACATGTCCAAACTTTGACTCAAGGGATGAACCAATTGATCCAGCAGAACAATCTAGATGAGGGGGTGATAGGTGCTCAAAAGTATCAATTTTAAGCCCCTATCTTACTGTTGTTATGCCTTTTCATTCCATTATTTGGTATTTTTATGCTGTTTGCGTGTTAAAGCATGTTTCAGGAGCTGAATGAAGAAATAAAGCCAACTTTAGTGAATTAACTGAAGAGTGTGTTCTTTCTATCCAAGAGGAGAGTCAAGGAGGCAGTTCGAGACAAAAATGGCTCCCGGAAGGTAAAAATGACATTTCCAAAAGCCGTCATCTTCAACAAAAAGTATCGTGGGTTTAAGACGGTTGTTTTGGTGCATTAACGGAGAAAACTGGTTTTCCATAAAATACCTATGCTTTCAGTTTTAAAAAGTTGCTGGAAATTAAATTTCTACGCTTGAAGCGTAGGTCAGGTACGCTTGAAGCATATATGAGGCAAGAATTTGTGGTTTTTGGAGATTTTTGCCTGTTCTACCCTCGGTTCAATGTGAAGATGTGCTTGTGACTCCGGACCTTTATATATATATATGTACACTTATATATATAAGAAGTTAGGGTTTGCATGAAGTTGAGAGTGAAAAGACTGAAAATGGCCTCTTTACACCATTGCCTATATATACACGATCTTAAATCAGTGTTGGGGGTTAATTTTTTAGGAGACGTTCATTAGGGTTGTTCAGTTGTGGAGGTTCACGTTCATTCAGAGAGGTTCATTCAGATGTGTTGCTATGAAAAACCATATTCAAACCTAGAGATCCGGAGAAAAAGACCATGGAGATCGTTTCTACATCACTGATGCAGTCCCCTTCCACCATGGCTAACTAACTCGGCATCTAGGATTTTCTAGCAAAACCCTAGCCAAGTAATGTAGTTCTTTCATTGTTATTCAATTGTAACGAGGGGAAACTATTGATCATACTGTGATGATTGTAGTAGTTAAGAGACCGTACTGAGTTGCAATATAAAATTATATGTTTGTTCTAAATTCTTATCTTAGATGGAATGAATGTATTATTTTATACAACTATGATTATTCAATATGAGTAAGAACTCGGATGATTAATTAAGGTTTTCTACACAATGGTGGTAATGAAACTTGAAACCCTAGGTTGACACAGGTCGTGCCTTGGCGATTTAATATAGACATGCTGTAGTTTATTTTCATGCGATATGATTAGATTAGAGTAGTATAATTGGCATGTACTAGTTAGGTCAGTCATGAGACGGGTTGTCGCAATCCGGTTAATGGTACTCCTTTTTGGGGTCGTATTTAGCTATTTGCGGTATGACCTGATTCACAGTTATGGATCGCCCTCTTATAGTTGATACAATGAGGAACTATATTATGCGGTTAGTGGTGGAGTGATGAAAACCTTAGTTTTCTCTCTCATCTGAATCATAACCAATTTAATTTGCTTTATAGATAATTTTAGTTACAATAGATAATTTGGTCTTTGACCGCCCAAACAAATTATTTTTAGAAAATATATTTCAGTGTTTTTGAATTGCTAAAGTGAACAATCTTAGTCTCTGTAGGATCGATATCCCTTTCTCAAGCCATTTGCTATTCTACAATTGATACGTGCGCTTGTGTAGGGTAAAACCTAGAGTCGTTAAGGTGTTATTTTTAACCACATATTTTTACACACCTGACATCATATCAGGGGGAAGATCATAGCCATAACCAGGTGTAGGTATAGGTATTATTTAAGGGTAGACTCGACTCGTAGAGGGGTCTCATTTAGGGTATTGGGCTACTGAGTAGAGCCTTGGACCCGCCCCACCGAAGTTGGTATACGGGTTGACCCAATGTGTTCAACATCGGGGTGAATTACTCGTGGCAACTCAAAAACCTTCTAAAGGTGGTCCTTTTGTGGTAGCACACCTGTGGAGCTGAAGAGCTACACGGGAGTAGTACCTCCATGGTCTACGAGTCTTGATGACATAGTAGTCTCTCAAGGGCGTCTACCACTATTTCTGCACAGCTCTAGCAGTATACGCGTGTAATGGGGAGTGATCCATTGCACGACTGATTCGGCTGTGGCCACAAATGCTGTGTAGCCGTGACACGTAGACAATGCGACACTATCCTCACATTTTGAAGGGATTGGAAATATCATGTGGAATGGAGGTTAGGGGTGTAGTTAAGTCATAATAAATGCCCATAATGTGAATTCCACCCATTATTCTTAATGTGGAAGGAACTCTCCTTATTGGCCCATATTATGGCCCTTATCACTTATTAGAGATATGTGGAGCATTGGTAGAACTTGGGGACCACTTCAATTATGGCAATATTTTAAGCAAAGTCACCTATAAATCGAAGGCAATAGTGCATTTCCTAGGGACCGGATCACCTTATTTTCATTTATTTTCCTTCCTTGGAGGCTACAGTCAAGACTGCTACATACCTTTTTCTTCTTGCTCTTCTCCTTACTCTGGCAGCTCTGGCTAGGGAAGCTTGATTTTGCCTTTACCACATCTCACCCTTCTTCTCCATTTACTTATCTCTTTTCCATCTCTTGGTCTTTAGCTATTTGGGGGTATTTCATTTTTGGGGATTTTAGCTCTACTAGTGCTCACTACCCACTTTCTAGTTGTGATGAAGCTACACTCTTTGCTCTTATCCACCTTATTTTTTCTCTCCTTTCACCCTCTTTGTTTGAGATTTTGACCATGGATTTTGACCCATATGTTCTGACTTGCTAGTGGAGCCTTCTCTCCAGTTTTCCCTTATTTACAAAATTTTCACCCACAAGGGAGAGAAAGGCAGGCCAATAGCATGCCCAGAAGGTCATCTCGTATAGCCATGTCATCTCAGATGCCTTCTTCTACTACTTCCTCCACCCCCTCCTATTCCACTAAGGCCGAAGTCAGCTGTACCTGCTGGAGCTGAGAGCCACGCTCCTAGAGAGATGAGCCAGATGTCGTGATGGCTTCTTGTGATCAATCAACCCTTACCAAGCCCAACGGCAACCCAACTATAGCCCCAAGGCATCGCTATGGCAGAGCCCCAGCTCATAGAGCCACCACTTAACTATCCCCTAGGTGTTCGTGAGCATGAGGCAACCAGTGCTCGTTCCTCCAGCTGTATTGTCAGTAGGACGGAGCACCACAGGATGACCCGAAGAAGGTCCCACAACACCACCACCTCAAGGTCAGCCGGCAGGCGTGACCGTGATGCACTTCTCATGGAGGCGTTGCTCGCCATGCAATCCACCCAGTAGTAGATGTGAGAGGAGCAAAAAATAATGTTTACCTCTATTAGGACTGACATAGCCAATGACGCGACACTCACGCCAGTACAGGCGCCAACATCTATCCTTTGCTATGACGTCATGGTGACACCCCCATATGCGACCTCAACATTGCCCCATGGCCACACCATGGCGGCGTCCTTGACCCCTTTTGGCTCAGCTCAACAGAGTGTTTCCCCCTATGTCACGCTCGACCAGCTACGTGCCATGATGGCGGCGTCCTTGACCCCTATGTCACGCTCAACCGAGGCGGACTTGGTTGGCGATCCATTGCCTCCATTTCCTATCTTTGTTCTTCTGCAACCATACCCGGCTGAGTATATTACGCCTAAGTTCTGGCAGTTTGATGGAAGGAAGGGCAACGCCAAAGAGCATATTGGGCATTTCATCGGTCATCTGGGGGACCATGCCTCCAATGAGGCGTTGAAGTTGAGAGAGTTCCCTAAATCACTAACTGACCGTGTCTACACCTGGTACCATAACCTAAAGCCTGGGTCAGTGACTAGTTGGGAAGATATGACACGGCAATTTTACAACAAGTATTATCAAGTTGATGAGAAGGTGACTTTGCTATCCCTCACCAAGCTCACTCAGAAGAGCAATGAGGATGTGATGGCTTATATGATGTGGTTCAGAGAACGCACACTGAAATGTTATGAAGCCGTGAAGGAAGAGGACTTAGTTCGGATTTACGTCGACGGGATGGATAGGGAATACTGCCTCTATCTAGTTGCCCTCGATATCCGAACCTTCTCTGATCTTATGGTGAAAACCAGATGTTTGGTCGACCGGGTGGCCAGTCCCTAAGGAGGTCGTGCTTGGTGGGCACCATGCCCCGTCTCTATTATAGTGGTAGTTATCGAAGATGATGAACAGTTCTTGGAGGATCGTACAGAGGATGATGATGCCTTCATGGCATCGACTGACTAGCAGAGGAAGAGGTTTCGGTTGACTCCACCTCCTTTCCCCTATAGCCGTAGGTAGGTCCTTGCCATACTGAGCCAGTGAATCCGTGAAAAGGTCGTCAGCCTTCCACACCCGCCTTTGAGGAGAATCACAAGGATTTGGTAAATGATCCCCATTTTTTCTATTACCACCGAGGGACCAGACATTCACTGATGGAGTAATGGATCCTTCGCGATCTCTTCCAAAAGAAGTTGAAGTTTGGGGAGCTAAAAATTTTTAAAGAAGTAGGACGTGCACGACATTCCCTTCTTAAGCCACAATACGGGAGTGCATGTCATCTTGTGTGAGGATCGCATCACTTTAGAGGAGCTTCATGGTGAGGAGGTAGCTTGGTTGGACGAGCAAGCTCAGAAGGGCATCTGGGATCGCATGACCTAAATGGCCGACCTTATGAGGGAGTTTTTTTGATAAGCTTAAACTTGATTCGGGTTCCAAAGCTGAGGTGACTAAAGTGTTGATTAAGGTTATTTGCAGAACAGGTATAGAAGCTAAGAACGATGAGCCCACCACTTCAGCAAAGCTAGACCATGATGGGTAGGTTACCTTCTTTAAGGCGAACAAGCTCATTGAGGGGCCCCAAAATTACCCATTGTATGTGCCTATAACTATCAACGAAGTGGACTTCAAGAGATCATTCCTGGATAGTGGCGCATCCGTCAACATCATGCTAGTCACCGTTATGAGAAAAGTCAGAATTAAGGAGGAATCCATGACCGGGAGGCCGATCGATATTTCAGGTTTCAATGGGATTAGGCAGAGGACCCTAGGTTATGTTACTGCTGACCTGCAGGTGGGGGACATCCGAGGGCCCGTCTGGTTCCATGTTATTGAAGGGGCGCCGTCCTATCATGTTCTATTGGGGAGGTCTTGGATGCACCTCCACGGTGTAGTTCCTTCCTTGTACCATCAGGTCATGAAGGCTAACTGGGGCACTCGAACTACCACTGTCAAGGCCATGAGGAATCCCTTTTCTCTCAGCGAGGTACATTTATCTAATGCAATTTATTTTACTAACTTTTCGGTTACAGAAGAAGACCTTGAGGAAGGCGAGGTTCATGCTAGTCCACTACCCAACTGGGAGGATATTGTTGAATCTAATGATGATGATGTGATGGCGGTCATTCCCCATAAAGGAAAACACAAGGTTGAGAGTAGTGAGAAGCTTTGCAGGAAGATTCATAAAGCTGATGGGAACGTTGTTTATCAATTATGACGGTGTGAGGGGTCGGACGCCCCAATACAGGTGCATGACCCCTACATCGACCATTGCCTGGAAGAGGCATCCGCGCCCATCAGGGAAACAATGAAGCAGGATGGTCAGCAATCAGGTTTAGCTGCAGCACAGAAAAATGATGTTGAGGAGGTCGATCTGGCTGAGGTAAGGGAGAAGCCTCGTACAGTTTCTGTCAATCGTGATTTATCTATTAGGTTCAAGGAGCAACTGGTGAGCCTACTAAAAGAGTACTAGGATGTATTCACTTGGAGTTATGACCAGATGTCTGGACTTGACCCCGACCTGGTCGTGCACCGCTTGAATGTCAAACTAGGAGCAGTACCAAAGAAGCAGGTTGCCTGAGTGTTTGTACCAGAGATTGAGGGACATATCAAGGAGGAAGTCCAATGCTTATTACAGGCAGGGTTCATCAAGCCCATTCAGCACCCGACATGGTTGGCCAATGTGGTCCCAGTTCGAAAGAAGAACGGAAAGGTTCGTGTCTGTATTGACTTTAGGGACATCAACAAGGCATGCCCAAAGGATGAGTTCCCATTACCAAACATTGACGCCATTGTGGATGTCACTGCTGGGCATGGGATGTTTTCCTTCATGGATGGTTTCAATGGTTACAATCAGATTAGGATGTTCGAAGATGATGCACCCATGACTGCCTTCCGTACTCCGATAGGGAACTTCCACTTCACCGTGATGCTATTTGGGTTGAAGAATGTAGGTGCCATATACCAGAGGACCATGATTGCTGTCTTCCATGATATGATCCATGATTCCGTTGAGTGCTATGTGGATGACTTAGTGGTCAAGTCAAAGCTGTCTACGGATCACATTAGCGACTTGAAAAAGGTCTTTGACAGATACAAGCATTACCAGCTAAAGATGAACCCAACAAAATGTGTTTTTGGCATGACCAGAGGGAACTTCTTGGGGTTTATTGTGCACCAGAGGGGTATCGAGGTTGATGGTGACAAGACGATAACCATTATCGCCTTGGATCCACCGCGCTCATTGAAAAAACTTAGGGAGTTTATTGGCAAGATCTCCTATCTACGACGTTTCTTTCCTGACTTTGCCGAGCTTATGTAGCCATTTCTACCCCTTTTAAAGAAGAATGTAGTTTATACTTGGACTTCTGAGTGTCAGCAGAGTTTTGAGGCCATCAAGAGGATCTTGGCAGCACCAGAGACCATGACTGTGCCTAAGCGAGGGGTGTCTCTCCGACTTTATGTTTCAGCGACTGACCATTCATTGGGGTCAATCCTCACCCAGGAGGAGGATGAGCACGAACGACCAATCTATTATGCTAGTAGGGTCATCCGTGGTACCGATCTTCAATACACTACTACAGAGAAGCAATGTCTTGCATTGGTTTTCTCCGTGAAAAAGTTCTAGCACTACTTGTCTACGCACATAGTGGACTGATGACCAAAAGTGAGCCAGTACGCTATATGGTGACTTAGCCTCCTTCTGGTGGACGTTTGACCAAGTGGTTGATGGGCCTATTAGGGATCGACATTCAGTGTGTTTGACCCACGACCATCAAAGGGAAGGCTTTAGAGGATTTTTTATCTCACTCTTCTTACAGCGGTGGCTCGACCAACCTAATGATGGCCGAGGCCGAGGAATGGGAGTTGTCATTTGATGGAGCATCCACTGCCAGTAAGGGTGGGGTCGGTATCGTCCTCACACCGAGCCGTGGGGGTCCTCAGGTTTATTTTTCCTATCAGTTGGATTTCCCTTATTCGAACAATGAGCCCGAGTATGAAGCGCTGCTTCAAGGGCTAAGGGAAACACATAGATGGGGTATTCGACGCTTAAGGGTCAAGAGCGATTCTCAGCTCATACTTAAGCAGGTCACGGGCGAGTTCACTGTGAAGGAGGCCCACTTTGCTCCTTATCGTACCTAGGCATAACTTTTGCTTAAGCTTTTTGATTATGTTGATTTTATCCATGTTTCTAGGTGCAGGAACCGCTTCCCCGATGCTCTGGCAACCCTGGCATTAAAGATTAGACTCGAGCAGGATAGCTTATCATTAGAGGTGCGGAGGTGCTCTGCCCCCTCAGCAGCGGAAGGTTCCAACTAGGTAAAGGTTAATGATTGGCGTATCTCTATCATAGAGAGCATGGCAAAGGAGGGCTTCGATGGGTCATCGACAAATAGTTTTGTCCTCATCAAAGGGGATCTTTATTTCAAGGGATGTGAAGGTGTACTGGCTCGTTGTGTCTCCGAGGAGGAAGGTGCTACCATTCTTAAAGAGACTCACAGGACTGTGTGAGGTGTGGAGGATGTAAGCCTCTACCGGAGTATCCAGCGCAGAGGTTTTTATTAGCCTGGGATAGTGGCAGCCGCTAAAGACGTGCAAAAGGGTTATGTTTTGTGTTGTCGCACCCCTTAAGGTGATGAGAGTGCCTTTCATGTTGATCTGTCTGACTGGAAAATGCCTTATATTGACTTCCTCCAGGAGAACAAGATAGCTGACCTCAAAATGGACGCAACGCTTGTCAAGAAAAAGGTGACACATTTCTTCGTCCATGAAGGTGTTCTCTATAGCAAGGGATTCTGTGGAAAGCCATTTAAATGCATCAACTACGAGGAGGCTACCATTGTCATGACCGAGGTGCACCAACGCAATCATCAGGGCAACGCAAAGCTTTATCAGTATTTGGTTACCTGCGTGTATTATTGGCCCACAATGGAGAAGGACACCACCACTCATGTACGACGATGCAAAACTTGTCAGAAGCACGACAACCTTATCCATGCTCCAACCATTTATCTTCATTCTTTATCCATACCTTGGCCATTCCACAGTTGGGCCATGGATATCGTTGGACCTATCACGGCCAAATCCGGAGGCATGCCCGGATCCTGGTGGCCACTGAGCTCTTCACCAAGTGGGTTGAGGCCATTCCATTAACGCAAACTGTCATAGCTGTTGTGGTCAGGTTAATCAAGGAGCAGATTATCTACCGGTTCGGGGTGCCACACACACTTCTATCCGATAATGGGACACTCTTTGTAAACAAGGATGTGGGGGCACTCTTGGAGCAGTATCAGGTGCTGCATCACACTTCCATTCCTTACTACCCTAAGGGCAATGGTTAAGCCAAAACCACCAACAAGACGTTGATCCAGATCCTGAGCAAGACGTTGCTTGATCATGGCAAGGGTTGGGCTGACTAGCTACCAATGGCATCGAATATATCTTCATAATTGTCCACCGCCTCTCATCCATCTCCTTTATCCTATCACCCAATTGCTCTGCAATTATCTTTGATAACAGAAATGGGTGTGGAAGATAATGTTCAAATTCATCAGCACCCGCCCATTCTCTACTCACAATTTCTCGGGCAATCGACATCTCGACTATTATCACCGTCGGAATACACACTCTATACCCATGAGTTAAGGCATACAACGTTCTAAGCATCGTGTGTTCTCTCACACTTGTCCGAGTATTTGGTCAAATTTGAGCCGCAATGATACAATCCAAATATTGCAGATCCGATTACAACAATCAATTTTCACAAGTCTTATCTCCTAGATCTGACATAGTACAAAATTCCCTAACTATCGCCTCGTTCGTATGTGGCCATACTTGAGGGTACTCCTTTAGTTTGCCTTCCAAGTGTCTCGGACAACCAATTGGTATATTCCACGCATCGATAATACTTCTCTTTCCTATCACTATGGGAGCACTCCACTTAGCCACTTTAGCTGTCATAATCTCAAATCTTGGTGGTCCTATAATCTTAATATTTTTATATAATCTTCGAACCAAGCCCGGATACACATTTTCTCCCGTCGGTTGCTCTAAACTTCACAATCCTCATTCTCTAAGGATTCTTCTTTCGGGTGCAGTCAATATTTGGCTCATCCTCTCAGGATGAAACATTTCTTCAAATTGCAGTCTGCACTTCAGAAATGAAGTTGGTGTGGTTCTTCTTGTCTTTCGGCTCTTAGCTCTGTCATTCGAACTCTCCGCATCTACATGCGGTTCTTCAACCTCCATTAGTTCCTCCGGTTCATAATATACCTCATGATCACTATCCATACTCACACTCCCTGAATAGAAAGAAAAAGAAAAAAAAAATAGAATAAGAGAATCTAGTCGTATTGCTCAACTTGTGATTTGTGAATCGTGTCTTCTCTTTGGCTGTATTTATAGATGGATGCCTTAGTATCAAAGAGTAAAAATATTTAGAACCCTTATTTGAATGGGAAAGTGGAAACAATTTATGATCCAACTCCAACTTGCATTTCCATTCCACTTCCTTGTCGGACAAGGATTACTTTAAAACCTCCTATCTAAAGCCTAAAAATTCCTAAAAGTACCCTATACTAAGTCCTAGTACAAGTACAGATACAACTCAGGCCAAAACACCCCGCCAACGGGTCAAATTTTCAATCTTCAAAAACCTCCCTCATAATACCCTATGCTTCAAGAGTAGGTTATCCTACGCTTCAAGCATAGGCTTGGCTTGAAATGTTTTTATTTTTTTTTCAACCAACACACTCTCGCAATCAATCCTACACATGTGATAAATACGCACACCCCCAAACTAATACACATAAATGTCCTCATAGTGTGATTTAAAAACTTGAAAGAATTCAAAATATCAACACACTCAATGTAAGAGTAAAAATCTGGGGACATAAATAACTCAAAACAAATGATCACAAAAATTGTCATTTTATAAAATATTAAAATAACAAAGACATTTAAAGAATAATTATTAAAGCGGTCACATAAAGCTCTATCATAATCGATCAGCTCTACAATTTATCTTTAATGTACCAAAAATAAAATAAAAAATAAGATAAAAATCTAAACTAAAACTACAGTAAGCCTCGTCATCTGAGGTCTGTGGTGTGGGTGGAATGTGAACGCCCATGTGTTGCCTCATGTTGTTAATCCGATAACATAACCGCCTCTGATCATGTCTACGGGTCTGTTTCTCCTGAGTGAGTAGTTGCTCTAGCCCCTGGATCTGTGCTCTAAGGGCATCAAACTGAGCCTGTGATAAGGTAACATTACCACCCACAGGCGCCTGTGGTATAACAACCTCCTACTTTGCGGCCGGCATCTGTCGCATATCAATATCATCATCAGCGACCTGTCCATCCCCATCCTATGGGGGAACCTCACCCGCATTAGCCTCGACCGGAGCATCCGAAGCTGATAGTGGACCAAAACTTAGTCTCTGCGCTAAAATATCAGCACCATGTAGTCGGGTCCAGGCACTTGACCACATTTCTGCTGAATACGGGGAAATAGTCCTGAACATATTTGGCTCACCCGCCTCCATCTCGATCCCGCCGTCAATCATCAACTTCATAATTAGGCACGGGAACTAGACAAAGAATAGACGTTTCCTCACCTTGGTCTCCTTGCACAAATGGATGTAGTGCACATACAAGCCCCCCCACAAGACCTGTGGAATAGAGATCCACCTCTCGAACTCAAAATCCTAGTGGAGTGTTGGAAATGGCGCATAGCATATGGTAACATGGCTATGAGGAAGAATCTAAGAGCAAACTATCACATCCCAAAACCAAAGCATCAGGTGATAATTCGACTTCTTCGTGCAGTTCCTCCGTGTATCAGCCCACTCCCCCTCAGTCTGTAATACGACAATATCTGTAATAGAAGGGAGTGCCTCTGGCACATGTAGGAACTCAGCAGCTAACTCTGGTGGACACTCATCCGGAATACCCCATGCAGCAACTATAGACTGGGGCGTGATCGCAAACTCGGTACCTATGACCACAGTCTGTAATCTCGTCCCCTTGCTAAATTGCCGTATATTGAGCCAAAACTCACGAATCATATCCTCATAGATATGTAGGGTGGCCAGGGCAAGGATGGGCAATAAACGGTGTGCCCTCAATCAGCATAGATTCCATGCAGGTACTAGTTGTATCCTATCAAACACCGCCACTAGATATGTGCGCTAGTGCTGATACTTATTTCGAATCGCCTAATCTAGCAAATCCTCTACTGAAGCTGTCGGAGGTACAGGGAGAAAAATAGTTAAAACACCCGAGTCACCCTCCATTGGTGGCTCAGGTACCCACTCATTCGGATGACCGACATCATCGTCCTAATCAACCTCCTTAATGTGCTCATCCTCCCAAGCACCATGATCACTATTAGTATCATCCTCTATCTGCGCAGCATGCGGCTCAGGTACATGTAGCAGAGATGGTTCTTGTGGAATAACCGGATCTTTTCTAAGCCTCTTATAGGGTAGGTGAAGATCACGGCCTTGTGTAGATGGCTCTTGTACATCTGCCTCAAAAGATGATGAAGAAGATGATGGCTGAGGAATATACAGACATCTCGTAGCACGAGTACTCTGGCGCAAAATAGGTGAAGGAGCGGGAGGAGGTGACCTCGACCTCTGTCCCTCTGGTCAATTAGCCGGAATAGCAGCCGTAGCCACTCGTCTCGCCGACTGCTTTGTCCGTGCCATGCCTATAATATAGGAATTTTTGAAAAATAAGCGAAATTGTACCAGACACCGAATCAAACTCAAACTATATCTAAATATATCCAATATGATGATTAAACAACCCTTCATCTCAAAAATTCGATATTTGATCCGCGTTCGAAGCCGACAAAACTCAACTTTTGAACAATGGATTAAAACACGATTTTGATCGGACTCGTTCATCAATACTAGTTTAGAATAGTTAAATAAGTCATTTGAAATAAAAATAATGGAACGAAACTCACCGAATCGAGCGAAACGTTGATTTTCCCAAAATTAAGATTCGGAGACTTTTCGAGTTTTTCACGCGAATCTGGAAAAATCACCAACTAATCTAACAATCCACTGCTAAAGAATGATGAGAATAAGATGAGTAAATGGTAGAAACAAACCTCGGATGATTTGGTGGAGAATTGAGGGAGAAAGAAGAGTTTGAAATGTTGAAGGGGGGAAATGGCTTGACAGGTCTATTTTAGAACAGATCCGTCGCTACGCTTGAAGCGTAGGTCCCTAGGGCCCAATTTTTTTTTATTTCGTTCAGCTTTCGTCTTTCTTAAACCACGCAATCACAATTCTTCCTACACACCCCTATATATCATATTGACTCAATTTACCCTTCCTACTCGGATGACGATGGGTTTATGCCTCGATCTTTCTAACTCGATCAGACGAACTAAAAATACAAAAATCGATTAAATTACCGTTTACAAGTACAAAACTAGGATCAAATGCTAATCTTAATCACCTAATACCAATATTTAACATCGTTGGTGCGACGTTGCTGCCTCGCAGTACTCCAGATCAAACTTATCCAGCTCGGGTGGTGGTTCCGTTAAATAAATCATTTCTACCACACGCTCGGCTGGCTGAACATCTATGTAGTGCTTCAATTGTTGACCATTTACTACAAACTTCTTTCCCGTATCAAAATCATTGAGCTCCACAACTGCATGGGGAAAACCTTTGTAATCTCGTATTGCCCATCCCATCTTTACTGAAGCTTACCAGGAAACAACTTTAACCACGAATTGAATAGCCACACTTTTTTCCCAGGCTCAAAAACTTTCTTCCGAATATGTTTATCGTGAAATGATTTTATCCAAACCTTTTAAATTCGAGAGTTCTCATAAGCATCGTTTCTTTACTCCTCAAGCTTCTGAAGTTAGAGTTTTTGCTAAGCACCAACTTTCTTTATATCAAAATTCAATCTTCGAACAACCCAATATGCTCGGTGTTCTAGCTCTATGGGGAGATGAAATTCCTTACCATATATAAGATGAGACGGTGTCATTCCAATCGGCGTCTTATACGCAGTCATATACACCCACAGTGCATCATTCAACCTTCGCGGCCAATCCTTCAAATCTGGACGCACTGTTTTTTCCAATATATTATTGATCTCTCTATTTGAAACCTCCACTTGACCTTATGATTGGGGGTAATAAGGCGTACTAATTCTATGATTGACACATCCTTCTTACACAAAGCGGGAAGAACCTGGTTGTCAAAATGGCTTCCACCATCACTGATCAAAACTCACGGTATACCAAATCTTGAGAAAATGTTTGCTTTCACAAACGCTTCCACCACCTGATGGTCAGCACATTTGGTGGCTATAGCTTCTACCCATTTCGAAACATAATCAACCCCCACAAGTATATACTCCTTATTTGCTTTCGAAAATGGCCCTATAAAATCAATACCCCATACATTAAATAATTCTACTATCAGAATTGGGGTCAGAGGCATCATGTCGCGTTGAGATATGGATCCCAACTTTTGACATCGCAGACACGCTTTGCAATACTCGACAACATCCTTGAATATGGTAGGCCAGTAAAATCCGTTCTGCAGCACCTTATGAGCCGTCTTCTGCTCTCTGAAATGCCCTCCACACTCCAGCATATGACAAAATGTTAATATGCTCTACACCTTACTCTTTGGGACACATTTTATGATAATCTTATCAGAACAATACTTGTACAGTTGCGGATTATCCTAGATACATAATTTAACTTGGCTGAAGAATCAATCTTTCTCATTCTTAGACCATCCTTTTGGAATTCAATCTGTGGCTTTATAATTGACAATGTCAGCATACCACATTGTTTATTCCACAATATCCACATTGAACAGATGTTCATCTGGAAATTAATCCTTAAGAGGAGTAGTTTCCTTTGTGGACTCGACTATAATCCTCGACAAATGATCCGCAACAACATTCTCCGAACGCTTCTTATCTTTGATTTCGAGGTCAAATTCTTGCAACAATAGAATCCACCAGATCAGTCTGAGTTTAGAGTCCTTCTTGGTTAGCAAATGCCCCAATGCGGCATGATCCGAATACACAACAACCTTGGTGCCCAATAGATATGATCGGAATTTATCCAAGGCAAACACAACTACCAGTAACTCCTTCTCTGTAGTTGTATAGTTCATCTAAGCATCATTCAGAGTCCTACTGGCATAGTAAATCAGAGATGGAAACTTATCCATTCTCTGACCTAATATAACTCCTATAGTATAATCAGAAACATCACACATGAGCTCAAACGACAGAGACCAATCCAGCTGACAAATAATCAGGGCTATTGAGAGTTGAGTACGCAGTTCCTCCAAGGCATGAAAACACTCTTCGTCAAAGATGAAGGTCGCATCCTTGGCCAGTAAGTTGCATAATGGCTGGGCAATTTTGCTAAATTCTTTACTAAACCTTCTGTAAAATCCGACATGGCCCAGAAAAGAACGTATCTGTTTAACATATGTGGGATGAGGCAATTTTGAAATTAATTCAACTTTTGCTTTGTCAACCTATATCCCTCGCTTCAATATAATATGGCCCAGTACTATCCCTAATATTCTCCTAACTTAGAATCAAATTCGTCTATTTCCATATCTTAATCACCAGTTCTAAATGTTTTAAACAGTCTTCAAAGGTTTCCCTAAAAACTGAGAAGTCATCCATGAACACTTCAAGAAATTTCTCTACCATGTCAGAGAAGATAGACATCATACACCTTTGGAATGTTGCTAGTGCATTACATAAACCGAAAAGCATCCGTTTATATGCAAAAGTGTCACACGGACAAGTAAAAATGGTTTTCTCCTGATCAACAGGATCAATCGCCACTTGATTGATGCTGGAATATCCATCCAGAAAGTAGTAATAACACTGCCTAGCTAATCTCTCCAAGATTTGATCGATGAACGGCAAAGGGAAATGAACCTTCCTGTAGTCAATGCACACAGGCCACCCCGTGGTCATTATTTGCACAAAAATTATTTGTTTTCCAAGTTGGAAGTGTAGGCATGCCAAACTCTAAAAGAGCCAAAAACTTGCCAAAAGAATGTGCAAATTTTATTTTGGAAGTGAAATATGTAAATCAAGCGATTGTGAAATAGGATAACAAAACTTCTACTTCAAGGATTCTTTTTGGCTTAATTAAAAGGACTTAAATATCAAAGTTTAAAGAATTAAAGCTAATGCAAGAAAAAAAGAATTGTAATTGACTGGGAATGAAATAAAAGAAGTTGCAAGTGAATGCAATTGTAGAGAATTGAATGACATGAATTGAAGGACAAATAAAGCACCACTTCTTGCAATATAGATTACAAGATAATGATTTAAGACAAAATAAAACAAATAATGATTTGAACAAACATTACTGGAATAAAAGTGCAAATTGAAAGGATAAAGATTACAACTTGTAAGAAAGTGTAAAGACATGTGTTTGTTTGTGTGCTGCAGGAGAGCTTGCAAAATTGCACTAAGTATGGTATTTATACAAAAGTCCTATAGCATTTGATACTACTACTAACTTCCTATCTAGGATGTAGCCACATGTGTTGAGCTTCTTTTCACATCCTTCCACGTATTCTTCTTTTCCTCAGCCTGGAACTACTCCTTTGTATCTACTACAATCATGTTTCCTTGTTTTTCTCCCTCTTGAGTCATGGCTAGTGGACAATAACTTCCCTAATGAATCTGGCCCATTTATTGGCCTTATTCATTCACTTTTCAAAACCATCAGCACCGTGATTGTTTTGCCACGTCCCTTAATTTTTGCCTCATTTTCTCTCTACAAATTCTCTTATCTTTATCTGCAGATCATTCTTATGAAATTTCAAATGTTCACAATTTGAATGGCTGCCACATGTTCTCTTTACTTTTAGTTTTAGGATTGTTCTTGCGGCTGTTGGCTTTAGCTTCCTATATCTCATTTTCCTTGGCCAAAGCTTCCCAAAGAACTTGGCCTATTGACTCTTGGCCACTACCTATAAGGACTTTGCTGGCCAAGTTTCCATGAATCGATTGGCTATCCTGTGGCCTGAAAATATGGGTGCCAACATATGCCCCCCAAATTTTGGAGGCTGGTCGATTCAGCAACACAACCTTTAAAAATTTGGAAGTATCTATATATTTAGGCCACTTTGAAAGTATAGTCTTCATTTGACACTGATATAAGAAATAACCTCATTTTTAAATAAAATTTTGAACTTGTTTACCTTATCTGGGTTGCCACATTTCACACGCTGATTGGTGCCGATTGGACATTCCTTCTTCATTGCCACCTCTCAGTCATCTAAATCACCTTGAAACTTTCAAAGCCTTAATGACTCTAGGTGGCTACTTGATAAACCTTACCTTCTTCCAAAAACATTTCAATTTTGAACTATTTTAAACTCTTAAACCCCATCTATTTTCTTACCCAACATGTATATATATATATACATATACTTCCTTCAATACTTAGACAGATTCATCACCCCTTCATTTTGATTTAAAGAAACAAAAACCAAAGCCCTAGTTTCCATCTTTAACCTCTCTGAACCACGCAATCAAGTAAAGGAAACCTAATTTCCTTCTTCACCACCTAACCTCTTATCTTTTCCATGGCTCCTAAGGTTAGAGCAATCAATCATGATCATGAATTACTACCCACTTTCATTTCCCCAACCACTCATGCTCGCCAAGTGTACGCCATCATGAGTGCCTTTCCAACAGAGGGGTTTGCAATTGAGTCTTTCATCCCCTTTGAAGACTCCTACACTAGTTTGGGACCAGATTTCCTGCAACTCCTTTGAGAATCTCTTCATAATCTGTACCCCATGGTAGAGAATAATTTGCTCTACTTGCGACAGATCCCATCAGAGGCAAGAGGTGATTTGCCTTAGTTTCAATTCAAATCTTGGCCAAGTTCCCATGACACTTTGGCAGTCTGGGTGGATAGGGTTGTAGTAGCTAAAGGTGCCTCATGGCAAGATTTGGGAATTTTTTATGCCATCCAGTTTAGTAAGATTCCTCAAACCCGAGATAAATCTCTTATTTTCTACCATATTATTTTGGAGTTCTACTACCAACTCATTTCACTTTAATTGTGGAATGATGTCCCCAACAATAAAGGACATTTGCCATTTAACTGGCTTCAAAACTACTAGGGCCAATGTCCATTCCCTTTTATCCAATAAAGAAGAATTTGAATAACCATTAAAATCCACTGGCACCAAAAATTATGTGACCACTTTCACTCCTTTTGTTAAACACTTATAGAAATTTGATGGCCCTGTTAAGGATGATGAACATATTGCCTTCCTATTAGTATGGATTAATAGGTATCTGTTATATGTGGCTGCCAATCAGGTAAACAAGGAAACTACTAAGATTGTCGTTGCTCTAGCCAATGGGAAACATTTGCCCCTTGCTCCCTTTTTACTGGCCTACGTTTATCGTTGCCTCACTGACTCTGTCCTGACTGATTTCCACAAAACTTCATGCCCCTATGGGCTAATACAAGTCTGGCTTCAGGTGTAATTTCCAGAATTGAACCCCTTAGTCAAAGTACATCCCCAAGACAATTTGATCACTCGTGCATATTTAGCCACCACTCCAATATGCTATTCTTTCAGAAGATGTTTTAAGTTCTTTTATGAGCAGTGTAAGACTAGAACCCCTAACCATTTTCTCCCTTTCCAAAACTTTACTCAAACACCTGCGTGGCTTATTCCTCCATTGGACTCTACTCCTGAACAAGCCAAAGAAGAATATTCAGACATGATGGCCTATTTCCTTCTTTGTCGTGATCTGCATTATGGAACTGGTTCTCTAAAATCCCACAATAGCAAGAATGGGGTTAAATTATATAACCCATTATAGTTGGCCAGGCAATTTGGCCTAAGGCAGATGATTCATCTCCCTCCTTTTCCTTCTTACAATCACACTTTCCCCAGAAGAGTTAGATTTATTGAAAGGGAGTTGATAGTTGATGTTAGTAGGTGGTTTAGAGACTTAATGAAATATTTTATCTTCCAGCCACTTGAAATCCATCCAGATACCCATGATTTATTTGATGCATGGTGGAATGACTACATCACCTCTACTAGGAAACTTGATAGCTCTCTCCACATAACCCAACAACTAAACTCCTTTAAGTATGTCTCACTGACTTTTAATGGCCAAGCTATAATTCATTCTGAGGTTTCCAAATCAGCCAAGAAGACCTCATCCAAAGTCACAACTTCCACAACCAAGAAGGGTACAAATGTCTCTGGCTCCCAAGCAGGCATAAGCCTTATTCCCTTTTCTTTGTCATTAGACATACCAAATTTCCATTTTAACTTATCAGCATTCCTTTTTCCTTTGTAGTTGAATCTGGTAAATCTAAAACTTCCAAAGCAAGGAACCAAAAGGTAGCGACATATGAACTTCTTACTGTTGTTCCAAAGAAGGTAGCCTCCACTTATCCTAAACCTAGGTCTGGAGCTATTTCACACAGGACAAAGGTATGTACTTCTTACAATCCCTTTCCTCTTTTCTTTTAGCCACTAACTGAAATGTATGTTTTGGAAGAGCAAGCTCCAGAAATAGAAAGAGACCAACCAGGCTACTTCATCTGCAAGAATTGAAATTGAGAGTGACGATAAGGACCCTGACCAATCTTCCAAAACACCAGCCAAGGTAGCATAGCATTCCAGCAACCCCCAACCCAAAATTCTAAAGGGAATCCCTATTCCAAGTCAAGCCCAACTTATCAAGGTTGCCAACAAAACTCTCCCGAAACTTGAATCTGACCCAGAAATTGATTCTATGCTTGATGAGTATGTTGGTCGAACTAGGAATGAAGAACCTCTTGGCCAAAACCCCACTGAACAACATGTACCAGAAGGCCAAAGCCAAGAAGATGAAGAAGAAAGTAAGGAAAATGAAGTGAAAGGCTCTGGTGGCAGTGATGGTGATGACCAAGGAAATGTTGTTGATGATGATGATAAGAAGAAGATAAAAAGGAAGGGAAATGGAAAGAATAAGAAACTAAAAATAAGTGAAGAGGATGATGATGAGGATGTCTGGAAGAAGAAAAAGAAGAAGAAAACAGCCATAGCTTCAGAGACCCCTTCTGCTGAGGTAACTCCTGGCCTATTTTATTTGTCTAGCCATTTATCCTCTCATACATAGCTTCTAATTATTCATTTTCTTAGGATTCCTCTCCTTTCGAGACTGACCTGCCAGTTCCTACCAAGTATCAGAGTTTCTCTGTTCAACCATTTGTCATAATTAGTGTTTCCAAGACAGGTGGATCTACTGAAACTCCCACTTCCAAGAGACAGGTAAATAAGTTGCCATCTCCTCTTTTCCATTATATTTCTTATTTATGAGACTTACTTTGAATTTCCTCTTTCAGCTTTCCTTTCCAGCTTCTACTGCTTTAACGGCCATGACAAACCCTTTTTTGGAGGCTGCAGATTTCTTCCAGGATCTAAAGACCACGTTGTAGCAAGTAAAGAGCTGTTATAGCAGTACTTCTACTTCCATATCTCAACCTAAATCAAATTTTCATCAACTTAAGACCACTATAAGCAGCCTTTTGAGGCATAACCTTAAAGATCTTTCCATTGTAGAAACAAAATTCTCCTCTACCTTGACCCGTACCATGGGTCATCCTCAAATTTCCAGTGAAACCAAAAAAGCTATATCCATGTTTAAAGCACAACTGTCCAGCTTTCCTAGGCCATAAAAACCTCAAGGGCTATTGGTGAGTTACTCCCAAGTAAGGAAGAACAAAAGTTAACCTTGGTTGAAAAACTGCAGAATGATGACTCAACTTTCCAAGCCACTAAAGTTGAAATTGAGGCACTTGCTGACAAGGAGAAGGAATGGGAGGAGGCCCTTACCAAGATAAAAGAAGAGAAGCAAAGTAAACTGGAGGCAGCCAACCTTCTCCATGCTGAGTCTATTTGTCTTAGTCACCAAATGCTTTCCCATCATGAAGAAACCCAGAAGATGGCGGCTGACAAGAACTCTGCCATCAACATTATTCAGCAATCCAAGGTGGCGTGGGAAGATTTCCAGCAAAAATGGGAGAGACTTTGATAATCAATTTGAATAATTGTTGATTTATGCTTTTGGCCTCGGCCATGTTTTGAACATTTTAAATTTGTAACTCTTAACTTGTTTTCCTGGAAGTGCCTTGGTAAATGGCTATTTTTGTCTATGTTATTGCTTCACCTTCATGCTTGCCATATTTGATAACATTTCCACAAACACACACAAACACTTTGCTAACAGATTTACTAGGAATAAGTTAACTTTAAGAAAAATATTTACAGCCATCAATAGATGGTTTACAACTGCCAAGGTAGCACAAGGCTATCCTTGTCTTTGTTTCTCTTTAAGAACTTCAAAGAAACTTGGCCGATACTTTTTAAGATATTGGCCATTGGTAGGATAAGTATGAACAATTTCATCTAAGTTCTTTAGACGGTATGCTCCATTGCCAAAAACATTGTAAACTTGGTAAGGACCCTCCCAGCTAGGTGTGCACTTGCCATAATCTTCATCTTTCTTTCCAACTGGAAGATTAACTTTCCAAACAAAGTCTTTTTCTGTAAAACTCTTAGGCCTAACTCTTTTATTGTAGGCCCTGATCACTTCTTCTTATGTGCCACCATATGGTCTAAGGCACTTAGCCTAGTTTCATCCAAGGCCTCCAATTCTACCAACATGGAATCTGTGTATTTTGTTGGGGTCAAATGATTTTTGTAAGAAATCCTAGCAGACTTGACTAACATTTCCATAGGAAGCACTACTTCTTGGCAATAACTTAGCATCTAGAGAGTGACTCTGGTACTAGTCCTCTTAGAATTCCTATATACCCATAAGGCTTCTGAAGTAAATCATGCCAAGTTCTTGGGTTTTCCTTAATCATCTTCTCTATAATGCCAATGATTATCTTGTTGGCAACCTCCACTTGGCCATTTGACTAAGCATAATAAAGAGTAGAGCACAACATTTTAACCCCTTTAGACTCTGCATATTCCAACATTTTAGTTTCTCTAAAGGCCCCTCCATTATCAGTAGTAATATATTCTGGAATTCCAAAGCGATGGAATATTTTCACTTTTACAAACCTGATGGCTACATTTTGACTCACAACCTTGGACGTTTCAGCTTCTACCCATTTTGTGAAATAATTTTTGGCAACCACTATAAACTTGTGGCCATCTGAAGAATGAGGCTTAATCATTCCAATCATGTCTATGGCCCATCTTCTGAATGGTCATGGCTTGATTATGAACTACATTTCTATTGCTGGAAGTTTTTATGTAGGTCCATGGACTTGGCACGACTTACAACCTTTGGCATAGGTTATGCAATCTTTCAAAATCCCTTGCCAATAATACCCATACCTTCTAATTAACCATCTCATTTTCCTTCCTTCCTGATGGGCTCCACATAGACCTTCATGTACTCCTCCATCACTATCAAGGATTGATCTTTGGAAATACATTGCAGCAAGAGGCCATCTTCTTTACTTTTCTTGTACAGATCACCATCTAGCAGAATGTAGTTAATTTCCATCAATCTTATTCTTCTGGTGGTTATAAAGTTGGGGCTTTCCAGGTAATTGATGATAGGAATTCTCCAGTCTTCCAGGTTTCCATCAAAAATATCAATGGCAAATAACTCTGCCATTTCAACATTTCTCATTTTTGCAGTTGGTAGTGGTCTTCTTTTGACTAACATTAACACCTCTTCCAAGTCATCTAGAACCCTTATTCCAGAAGCCATCTGTACCAAAATGTTGGCTTCTTTATTTCTACTCCTTGGCCTATGTTCCATACTTACTTCATCAAGATGTTGAACAAGTTGAGTGGCCAAGGAGTGAAAAGGCCTTAACTTCCAACTTAAACACTTAAAGTCTTTTGAGATTTGGCTAATCACTAAGTTGGAATCTCCCATGACGTGAACACTTTTTAGCCCCATTTCCAGTAAGATTTCAAGGCCTATTATCAGGGCCTCATACTCTGCCTGGTTATTGGTGCATTCAAAGTTGAAGAAGAAATAAAAAGATGTTTTCTTATTGCATGGGGATACAATTACAATTCCATCCCCTAAACCCTTGACCCTGCTTGACCCATCAAACATTAATGTCCATGGAGTCAACTTAATTAAGGTTGAGTCTAATTCATCAAAAACTTGGGGTTCTACTTCAACTAAAGGATGAACGCCCAAAAATTCGGCCAAAGCTATTCCTTTCACAGCTTTTTCTGGAATGTACTTGAGATTAAATTCCATCAAAGTTAGGGACCATTTCCCTAATCTACTAGTAAGTAGTGGCCTTGATAGCATATATTTAATAACATCAGTTTAACAAATTATGTAAACCTCAACCGGCAACATGTAAACTCTTAATTTCATTGTTGAATAATTCAAAGTTAAGCACAATTTTTCAATGGCCGAATACCTACATTCCACTTTAATTTTGTGGTATGATCACTGGTGAGCTTGATAGATATTCTTTAATTTTGTCAAAAGCCTTTTGGTGTTGCTTTTTCCAAAAACATTCCTCCCCCATCTTTAACTTTAAAAGAGAAGAAAATTTATGTAGCTTACCTGTATAATTTGTGATGAATTTCCTAAGGAAGCTGACCTGACCAATGAACTGCAACAATTCTTTCTTATTTCTGGGTGACGCTACTGCCATTATGTCCTTGGCCTTATTTTTGTCCACTTCAATGCCTCTTCGGTGTACAAGGAATCCCGATTAATTCACTGCTGAAACCCCAAAGACACATTTAAGAGGATTCATTTTCAACTTATGGTTCTTCATTCTATAAAATATCATCCTCAGGTCTCTTAGGTGTTTGTTTCTGGTTACCGATTTTATCACCACATCATCAATGTACACCTCTAAAAACTTGTCAATCATATCATGAAAGATGGCATTCATAGCCCACTGGTAAGTTGCCCCAGCATTCTTCAGTCCGAATGGCATGGCCACCCATTCAAATATCCCAATTGAGCCTGGACATCAAAATGTAGTCTTTTGAATATCTTCTTCCGCTATATAGATTTGGTTGTACCTAAAGTGGTAATCCATAAAGGACCAAATCTCATGTTTGGCCGCTGCATCTACCAACTGGTTTGCCACAGGCATAGGATACTCATCCTTTGGAATGGCCAGGATCAAATTTCTAACATCAATGCATATTCTGAGTTTTCTATTCTTCTTGATTACTGGTACAACATTAGAAACCATTCAACGTATCTGGTCGTACGTATGAAGCCAGTTTTCAACAGCCTTTCAATTTCTTCCTTGACTTTCAAAACCGCTTCTTGAGACATTCTCCAAGGAGCTTGCTTGTGTGGCTAAAACCCTTCCTTGATGGGTAACTTGTGTTCTACCAGCTCCCTGGCTAGGCCTGGCATTTATTCATAATTTCAAGGAAATTAATGCTTATATTCCTTTAGCAAGTCAATCACCTCATCCTGGAAGTTTGGTTCTAATAAACCACTCACATAAGTTGGCCAAGGATCATCTTCTGTACCCAGGTTGACTTTCAGCAAGAGATCTTGCACTTCTACCAAACCATAATCCATCCTTGGTGAAGCTTTTTCCAAATCTTCCAATTGTATAATATCCAACTTCTCCCTAGCAAAGTCCTGAGTTTTGTCTAAGTTATCTTGAACTTCGGCCAAATTGGCCAAAAGCCCAATTTCTTCTTGACTTTCCATGAAAATTATCTTTTCGGCCAAATATTCTTTTAGCCGAATGCAAGCTACTGCAAAGGTCTATTTTCTTAGCCTCTATTTTTCCTCTTCATTTATTTCTTCTATGATTATAATTAAACAGTTTTGTAGAAAGGGCCTGAATTTCCATCTTCGGCCTAGCATCTTCATTGGACAGTTCTCCAACCTTTTCCTCAGTTAGACTCCTTCTCATGGTGGCAGCCACTGGTCTTCCAGCCCTGTTTACCTCAGTAAACTTGATTGGAATACATTCATTTTCATATAATATTACCTCGGCCGAGCACACCTTTGCCACAAAAGGTATATTATAGGCCTCAACGATTCTAACTTCATCTTCATCCAAAAAGATTAACATTTGATGGAGTGATGAGGGTATACACATATTTGTATGAATCTAGTCTCTTCCAAGGAGAAAGTTATAAGTGACAGAGGTCTCAATTATGAAGAAGGCCGCATAGGTTGTTTTGCCCCCTATGGTAATTTCCAAAAGCAACATCCCTTTGGTATTAACTATTCTTCCACCTAAGCCACTAATGGATACCAAAATTGGGATTACATCTGCCATGGTTTTGTCTAAGGATTTCAAGGTTTTTGTAGGAATAACATTTAGGACTGACCCATTATCTACCAAAACTCTATTGACTGGATGGCCTTCTATTAATACTTTGATGTACAAAGGCCTTAAATGTTGGGTCATGGCCAAATGTGGTTTCTCAAAAATAACTTTATCAAAGTTATAACCATTTTTGGAAGTGGCCATACCTTTCCTAGCCAAAAATCTTTCCTCTTTTGACAGTTCCTTTGGAGGAGCAACTTCCACCACAACACCTTCAAACGAGTCTAATATCTCCACTTCTTCCTCATAATCTAGTGCTTGAAAAATGGCAGGCAGTATGAAGGACATATTACATGGGGCCTCCATTGGAAGATAACCAAACTAAATTTTCAACTAGGGGGCATGCCTGGGGTTGATGTCCTTCATGTCTTCATCTTCCTGAATCACCTACCGAGCTTGCAGGTTTTTATGTTGTCCTCTACTCCTTTACCAAATCGTAGCAGACTGGCCATTTCAAAAAGTTTGTTGGTACTCCTCTTCATTTGGCCTTGATCTAATCACCGCAGATTTGCCATTCTGTTGGGATGCCATTTTACTGTATTTTGTCCATCTTCTCTGCAACCTTCTTTTTGTTGACTTTGAAAAAGTAGGCCCTGCCGGCCTTTCTTCCTCCTTGAGAAATTTTGGATGTTTGAGCCTTTGCCAAACATTTGGAGGGACTAGTGGAGGCTTAACCATTCAAATTTTATAGGACACTTCACCTTTGTGAATCCAAACCTTTAACCTCATAGGAGGCTTTCTTTTGAACATAGGAACTTTCTGTGAATTTGGAAATGTTATTTCCTCTAGTCGTTCTTTAGATCAAACAACAGTAGCACCTCTCGGCCTATAGTCATTGTGCTATGGTCGAGAGTCTCTCTTCTCATAGTGATATGTCAAATGGTTATGCACACTGGTCCTGTCCGAATGGTAATGGTTCCTTTGTTCCACTTGTCCCCTTCTGCTACTGGACCCTTTGCAACTTGAGCAACAACTGTGGTTGATTAAGGCAATTTAGGCCTCCCTCAACTTCTTTTCCAAGTCTTCCAACTTCCGATCCCTAGCTGTGGAAGCTTCTGGTCACATCTTCTCTTTCCCTTTGTCTTTTTCTTTGGCCAGGGTGATCACATTATTGTTGACTATGGCCGGAAATGGGTTATTGTCTACACCCATAGCTTCTGGTTTCTTCTCTGGAAACTTGAGATTTCCTTCATCAATGGTATTTTGTAAAACATTTCTAAAAACCACACAATTATTGGTAGTATGACTCCAAGAATTGTGGTATTTGCGAAATTCATTGCCTTTCATCTCACTCGCTGAGGGGATTACATGGATTTTTGGCAAAATAATCAACTTATCTGCCATAAGGTGATCAAAGATCTATTATTTCTTGACTACACCAAAGGTGTATACTTTTGCAAAGTTATTTATTCCTTTCTTGGCCATACTGGCAGATGGCTGAGAAATGTTTGTGGCAGATTTGGCCTTAGTCAGGATTTCACAAACATAAGGTTTCTTGATACTAATCTATGTCAGGTTTGTTTCCAACCCTTCTTCGGCCTCTCCTATGAAAAATTCAAAGTTTGGATCTCTGTAGTAGGTCCTTTTTAAAGCATTTTTTCGGTCTCTTTCTTCCTTCAAAATGGTCTCATACCTTGTTACACGATCGGTCAACTAAAAGAGATCTCTGAACTTTGTCCCTTAAAATCTCTTTCTAAGTTCAAAGTCCAAACCATTAAGGGCCAACCTTACATATTCAGATTCTGGAAGATCTACCCTGTATTTCAACCTGGCCCTCATAAATCTGGAAATAAACTCCTTCACAAACTCTCATAATAATTGAGATAGCTTGGACAAATCAGCCAAAGTGGCTTCTAGCTCAGACCTGTAAAACTGGTTGTGGAACAATTCCTCCATCTACTACCAGTTTTGAACTGAATTGGCCGGGAGATGGATATACAAGGAAAAGGCTGCACCAGTCAAAGAGTTTGGAAATAGTTTCATCTTCAACCAAGGAAAATGCTGCACCAGTCAAGGAAAAGGCTACCCCTTCCTCTTTCACATTGCACAGTGAACCTGCCAATATGTTCCATAGTGGACTGATTTCCTTCTCCTCCAAAAGTAACAAAATAAGGCACTTTGTATCCCCTTGGAAACTCAATCTCATCAATGACCTCAGGATAGGGCTTCCGATAAAATGGCCTACTCATCCTTTTTCCAGCCAAGCCATATTCTTGATTTATCAATTCTGCCAATAGAGCCCTGTCCAACATGATTGGTTGGGTTGGCTGATTGGCCAAAGGAGGTGCGTTAAATGGTTGTTTTTCCCCCGGGTGCCATAGGCTGTGGTATTCCAGGAACAAATAAAGGATTTTGCCTCCAACGTTGATTGTTTCCCCCCGTGTCTGGAAAGTCATGTGCTTGAATATTTTGAGGGAAAAACGGTTGTCGAGGTGGTGGAAAGGGCTGATGAACTTGCTGAGGTGGAAGATATGACAGCGCTTGTGGGAGTGTTGGGAACACTAGTGGGAGAGTTGGTTGTGGCCTCATCTCTGGCCATGAGACTGGTATAGTAACTGGGATGCTTAGGCATGGAGCAGATGATGGATACAAGGCTTGAGAATGGTTTTGGCTTGCCGCGGCCGCTGCAATAGCAGTGGCCAGAGGAGGCAACATCACTGGAGTTGGCATTGTTGAATACAATGTTGGCTGGGAGATTGGTTCCATGGTGTTGGCTGATGCTCTGATTTCAGCTATGGACTCTTCCATGGCGTCAAATCTAGCATAAAGTCCTCCAAACAGTGCGGCCAAGGAGGCCATCTGAGCCCTTATAAATGCCTCATCCTGAGTTAATGACCTCTCATGATCTGTGTTAAGATTAGAACTACCAGTGGAAATTGGTACTACTTCGGCCAACTCGTTTACTGACATGAGATTTTTCCTTAATCGTAGTCGTTTTGGCATGCTCTTCAAACCTTGACACTTGTCCCACTACAGGCGTGCCAAATAATGTTTGCACAAAAATGATTGTTTTCCAAGTTGGAAGCATAGGTGTGCCATACTCTAAAAGAGCTACAAACTTGCCAAAAAGAATGTTCAATTTTTCTTTTGGAAGTGAAAGATGTAAATCAAGCGATTATGAAATAGGAGCACAAAACTTCTACTTCAAGGATTCTTTTTGGCTTAATTAAGAGGACTTAAATATCAAAGTTTAAAGAATTAAAGCTAATGCAAGAAAGAAAAGAACTGTAATTGACTCGGAATGAAATAAAAGAAGTTGCAAGTGAATGAAATTGCAGAGAATTGAATGACATGAATTGAAGAACAAATAAAACACCACTTCTTGCAATATAGATTCCAAGATAATGATTTAAGAGAAAATAAAAATAATAATGATTTGAATTAACATTACTGGAATGAAAGTGCAAATTAAAAGGATAAAGATTATAACCTGTAAGAAAGTGTAAAGATATGTGTTTGTTTGTGTGTTGCAGGAGAACTTGAAAAATTGCACTAAGTATTGTATTTATACAAGACTCCTATTGCATTTGATAACTACCACTAACCTCCTATCTAGGATGTAGCCACGTGTGTTGAGCTTCTTTTCACATCCCTCCAAGTATTCCTCTTTTCCTCGGCCTGGAACTACTCATTTGTAACTGTTATAATCATGTTTCCTTGTTTTTCTCCCTCTTGAGTCATGGTCAGTGGACGATAACTTCCCTAATGAATCTGGACCATTTCTTGGCCAGATTCATTCACTTTTCAAAACCATCAGCATCGTGATTTTCGACCACGTACCTTAATTTTTTCCTCATTTTCTCTCTACAATTTCTCTTATCTTTATCTTCAGATCATTCTCATGAAATTTCAAATGTTCACAACTTGAATGGCTGCCACGTGTTCTCTTTCCTTTTAGTTTTAGGATTGTTCTTGCGACTATTGGCTTTGGTTTCTTATATCTCATTTTCCTTAGCCAAAGCTTCCCAAAGAACTTGGCCTTTTAACTCCTGGCCACTGCCTACAAGGAATTTACTGGCCAAGTTCCCATTAATTGATTGGCCATCCTGTGGCCTGAAAATATGGGTGCCAATAGTCATACGCTATGAAATTAGATCACCTTTTAAGTTTGACAGCACTGTGATACCTGAATTCTTCGGCACCACCTGAGTTGGACTTACTCATGTACTATCAGAGATGGGGTAAATGATACCCGTATCTAGGAACTTCACCACTTCTTTCATCATCACCTCTTTCGTATTTGGATTCACTCTTCATTGTATTTCTCTCGATAGCTTTGCATCCTCCTCAAAGATGTATGCGATACATGTAAATCGAGGGATCTATGCCTTTCAAATATGTAACGCTCCAACCTATTGCCTCTTTGTTCTCACTCAAGACTTTGACTAGACTCGATTCCTATTTTTCGGTCAGTTTTGAAGATATAATCACAGGAAGAGTCTCATCGAGTCCCAAGAAAACATATTTCAGCTTTTCGGGCAGTTCCTTGAGTTCCAAGGTAGGAGGAGTAGTTAAGGATGGAATCGGTGGAATATTCAAGACTATAAGAAGTGGTTCAACAGGTTCCCACCATGGTTGAGTGTATAAGGTAGTCTCTATCTCATCAAGCACTTCATTTTATAGCTTCAACTACACCTCCCAATCAACAACTTCTTCATCTAGCCATTCTCTAGTCATAAATGACTCTAACTCATCCTTCTCCAGAATTTGAGTCGTAAAATTTGCTATGATATCATCAAGCTCATCACACTCATTAATCTGGAAACACTCCCCTGATTCAGGCAATTGGTGGCTCCTTTCGAAAACATTCATCCGGACTTTCATATTTCCAAAAGTCAGATCCATGGCTCCAATTCTGCAATTGATAGATGCATTGGTTGTAGCCAAGAATGGTCTTCCTAATATCACCGGAATGTGTTTCTTTAAGTCAGGGACATGTTCTGTATCCACGACTACAAAATCAACTAGAAAGTAAAACTTGCCCATTTGAACAATAACATCTTCGAGAACTCCTCTTGCCTGCTTAACTTATCGATCAACAAATTGAAGTACAAACGCAGTGGGACTGAGCTCACCCAACCCTAGTTGTTGGTAGACTGAATAAGGAATCAAGTTAATACTCGCACCTAGGTCAAGCAGAGCTCTACCAATTTCATGGTCGTCGATGACACATGGAATAGTGGGAGCACTTATATCTTTCCTCTTAGGTGGAGTATCGCTTAAAAGCAATGAACTTACTTGCTTAGTCAATAGTATTTTTGTTGGATTCTTTGCTCTGCTATTTCGCTTTTGTGTGCAGAGATCCCTGAAAAACTTAACATAAGGTGGTATCTGGGCAATTACATATAAGAGAGGTAAGTTAATCATAATTTGCCGGATTGTTTCCAACATATCATATTCTTTAAGCTTCTCGTACTTTGTCGGCTCTCTCAAACGCTGAGGGAATGGTTCTGACTCCTCGTAAGCTTCCCTTTCTGGGTTTTCAAGTAATGTCTGATCGATATTGTCCTCCACTGGTGATTGATCCTTTTGGACTCTTTCAGCCTTCTTTATTTATTCTTCTTCAACTTCCTTCCTTTGTGCTCGTTTTGCCTTTTTTCTTCTCTGCAACCTCTCTTCAGGTTCCTCTTCAACTCTACTCTCCACTTCCCTTCCACTCCTCAGAGTCATAATTGCTTGAACCAACTCATTAGGTTCATTGACAAATGATCCAAACTCTAGTGCTTGTTGTAGCCTTGGGTTAGCGACCGACTGACTAGGCAATCTTCCTGGTTCTCTTACATTCCTCTCATTAGCCATTTGGCCCATCTGCATGTGTAATTGTGCCAATGATTAAGTATGAATGCCTAGCTTGTTATGAATGTCCAGTATAACCTGTTCTAGCCTACTAGTCTGGAAACCGGGTGGACAACTTGATTTTGAGGCTGGGTTTGGTAGTTATATGGTTGTACAACCTAATTGTTATTGAATGGCTGAAGATCTTGGGAATTATTGAATGGCTGAAGAACTTAGGAATTATTGAATGGCTGAAGAACTTAGGCATTATTGGATGGTTGTCTGGGTTGGTAATTTGACTTATAATTTTGAGCCATGATTGTTGGTTGTGAGTCGAATGATTGTTGACTCTGTTGGAACCTTGGTTGAGGGTTGTATGACTGTTGTCTCTCAGTAAACCTTGGTTGTAGATTATATGACTATTGTCTCTTAGTAAATCTTGGTTGTGGATTAGATGATTGTCCTTGTTGGAACTTTGATGGTGGATTCTCCACATTTGTAGATTTATAGGACAAGAGTGGATGATTTATGGCATTTGAGGTGTATGAATTGGTGGAAGGAGTATTATTGGAATAGTTCCACGATGCATTGGCATCAACAACCATTATCTCTTGACACTCATTTTGAGAGTACTCAGCTTCTACTTGAAATGTCTCTCTCGGAGGGGAATGACTTTGTTGCATAAACTTTTCAATTCTCTCCAATTTATCTCCCATTAATGCAATTGTATCTCTCACATCATCATGCTCTACAACATAAGTGTTCTCAGCTTTTCTCTCCTATCCACCTCTAGAACTCAACTCAGATTCATATTCAATTGTGTTTTCACTTATGTTATCAAACATCTTCAAAAGTTCTTTTGCTGGCTTCAAAGTGAATTGACCTTGTGTTATCGCATCTATCAAGGTCTTATATGTATCTCCAAGTCTCATGTAAAAATTTTTATCTATCTCTTGGTCAGAGAACCTATGGTGGGGACACTTATACAAGATTTCACTATATCTCTCCCAAACATCATAAAAATGTTCACCAGGTAATTGTCTAAATGTTTTGATTGCATCTTGGGCTTCTAAAGTCTTTCCTATGGGATAATGGTTTTCAATGAATTCTTTTTTAAGGGCTTTCCAATCAATTTTAATTGTTTTCGCCAATTTGATGTACCATCTTTTGGTTATCTCTTTCAATGACCAAGGGAATAATCTCACTCACAAGTCATTTTTGGAAAAATTATCATACCTAACAATAGAGGTTACTTCTAAGAAATCATTAATGTGTTGGTATGGATCCTCAATTCTAAGTCCAAAACATTTCGGAAGAATATTGATAATGCTTGTCTTGATCTCGAAGTGATTCGCACCTTCTTCCTCTGGAAAGTCAACATAGGAATCATACGCATCGGGCGCGTAATATCCTTTCAGGGACGTCTTTGGTGCCCTCTGTTGGTTGGCTCTTTGGTCACCCATCGTTTCTTCTTCAACGATTTGGCTGGTGCCTTCTTCTGTTTGACGATGACGTTCTTCAATAGCTTGACGTAAATGACGGAGAGTCTTTTTTATCTCAGGATCGTACTCGACTAACGCAGTGCTAAAATTAGAACGAGTCGATCTATCAGTCATACGCTACTCAAACGACTATTTTTTTTTTATAAAATAAAATCTAACTAAATTAACTACTTTAACTATCAACAGAAAATAAAGCTAGAATGAATATGCAAAAAAATCAAGGCAGCATTAAAACTCACAAAAGTTCCAGACGCAACTTCAAAAGCTCTACTTTTCCTTTTTATGTTCTTCAGAGTACCTGTCAATTACACAAAAATCTAACTTTAGCTACAACTACAATAACACAATGCAAATAAACTACTAAAGTTATTGAACAATGCTAAGTCCCCGGCAGTGGCGCCAAAAACTTGATGTCTTTCTATAAGGGGTAAAAATAATAGTTAAAAACAGCCTCTTATGACAGCGTTAGGTTTTACCCTACGCAAGCGCACGTATCAATTATAGAACAATAATGGCTTGAGTAAGGGATATCGATCCCACAGAGACTTAGATTGTTCACTTTAGCAATTCAAAAACACTGAATTATATTTTCTGAAAATGGTTTGTTTGGGTGGTCAAAAACCAAAATATTTATTTTAACTGAAATTATTAAGAAAGTAAAGTAAAATGGTTGTGATTCAGATGAGAGAGAAAACTAGGGTTTTCATCACTCCACCACTAACCGCATAATATAGTTCATCAAAGTAACAATTGCAAGAGGGCGATCCATAAACTGTGAATACAGTAAATAGCTATATACGACCCCAAAAAGAATTACCATTAACCGGATTGCGACAACCCATCTCATAACTAACCTAACTAGTACATGCCAATTATATTACTCTAGTCTACTCCTAATGCATGAAAATAAACTAAAGCATGTCTCAGATAAATCGTCAAGGCACCACCTGTGTCAACCTAAGGTTTCAAGTTTCAAGTTTCAATACCACCATTATGTAGAAAATCATAAATTAAGCATCTGAGTTCCTGCTCATATTGAATAACTATGGTTGATTAAAATACTACATTCATTCCATCTAATACAAGATTTTAGAACAAACATAGAATTTTATATTGAAAATCAAAACGATCTCTTAACTACTATAATCCTCACAATATGGTCAATAGTTTCCCCTCCTTATAATTGAAATAATGAAAAACTACATTACTTGGGTAGGGTTTTGCTAGAAAACCCTAGATACCGAGTTAGTTGGCCATGGTGGAAGGTGACTGCATCACTGATGTAGAAACACTCTCCATGGTCTTCTTCTCCGGATCTCTAGGTCTAAATATGACTCTCAACAGCAGCACTTCTGAATATGAACATGAGAGAACTCAATGAATGACCTAACCAACTGAATGAACCAAAACCAACGACCCCTTCACACTGATATATGATCGTGTATATATAGCCAATGGTGTAGAAAGGTCATTTTCAGTCATTTCACACTAAACCTCATAAAAACCCTAAAATATGATATATATGTGTGTATATACATATATATAGAGGTCTGGAGTCGTAGCCATGTGTTGGAGTCGAACCGGGGGTAAATCAGACAAAAACCATCGAAAATCATAAAATCTTGCCGCATATACGCTTCAAGCATAACCTACCTATGCTTCAAGCGTACCTTTCCTATGCTTCAAGCATAGGACAAGTGTACCTTCAAGCATACCCTTAAGCGTAACTTCAAGCATAAAAATACATTTTCCAACCACTTTTTGATTCTGAAAGCGTAGGCACAAGTGTAGGTCTTTTCTTGAAAACCACTTTTCTTTGTGAATGCACCAAAATGATCGCCTTGAACCCATGATACTTTTTGCTTTTGATGACAGCTTCTGAAAATGCTGTTTTTGCCCTCTGCGAGCCATTTTGTCTCAGATTGCCTTTTTGACCCTCCTCTTGGATAGAAAGAACATTCATTTTGGTTAATTCACCAAAATTAGCTCCATTTCTTCGTTAAGCCCTTGAAACATGTTTTAACACACAAACAACATAAAAATACCAAATAATGAAATGAAATGACGTAAAAATAGTGAGTTAAGGGGTCAAAATATCTAATATTTGACACCTATCAGCCCACTCCTTCAAGTCATCTGATCCACCACTCATGTCCTATTAGTTATGGACTAATTCACCAAGTGGGTAGAAGCTAAGGCATATTCAACCTTCAAGAGCAACCATGTCATCAATTTCATCTGGAGCTATATCAGTTTCAGGTTCGGCTTACCCCAAACGATAATGACGGACAATGGCACCAACTTAGATAACAAAAAAGTTTAAACGTTCCTCAGAGAGCATATGATAAACTAGAATACCTCATCAGTTGGTTATCCACAAGGCAATTGACAGGCAAAAAGGACGAATAGGATAATTTTTAACACCCTCGGGAAAAATCTTGAAGAAGCTAAGGGCGCTTGGTTGGAAAAACTTCCATAAGCACTGTGGTCCTATCGGACCACCCTGAGACAACCAATGGGGGAGACCCCGTTCGCCATGGCCTACGGAGCCGAAACGGTTATCCCAACTGAGATTAAAGTGCCAACACTGAGAAGTCAGGCATGGGAACAAGGCCAGAACAACCAACACCTAGCCCATGACCTGAACCTGCTAGAAGAAATAAGAAAAGCTACAGGCATACGTCTAGCCGCCTACCAATAGCAGGTTAGAGCTCGCTTCAACCAAAAGATTAAGAGAAGAGATTTCCAAGTTGGTGATATGGTGCTCAGAAGTAAGATGGGAAATGTTGGCAAATTGCGGGAGACATGGGAAGGCTCGTACACAATTATAGAAGTCATAGGGCGTGGAGCCTATCGGGTGAGAAAGAACGAAACAGGACGTGTAGAGCCTAATTTTCAAAATGCCTACCGCCTGAAGAAGTATTATCCTTAGTTAAATTCAGGCCTTATTTCTTTCAAATAAAAGCATTTGTGTCCATCAAAAGACACCTCTACTGTCGAATGTAAACATCTGAGCTCACTAGTTGGCACCTCTGCTGAGTATTCCTCCGAATTTAATAAATTTATTATATCTCCTTGTTTATGCAATCTCTTCCAAGGATTTGAGCACACGGTGCAAACAATAAAAATTTTCCTAAGTGTTGAGCTCAAACTGAACTTGAACTAACCAAAGGATATCTATGAAGCTCAAGGGCCTGATGCCCGAACCCTCACAATAAGTAAAATTTTCCTAAATGTTGAGGTCAAACTTAACTTGAACTAACTAGAGGATATCTATGAAGCTCAAGGGCTTGATTCCCGAAGTCTCACAATAAGTAAAATTTTCCTTAAATGTTGAGTTCAAACTGAACTTGAACTAACCAGAGGAAACCCAGGGGTCTCAGGGGTCCGGTACCCGAAGACTCTCAATAAATGAAATTTTTTCTAAGTGTTGAGTTCAAACTTAACTTGAACTAACTAGAGGATACCAGAGGACATCAGGGTTATGGTACCTAAAGACTGAATCACAAATTCCCTAAATGTTAAATTTTGAAATAACCATGTGAAACTCATGGGCCAGATGCCCGAAGTTTTGAGAAAATTAGACGGACGGAACGGAGATCAGATATTAAACTAATACATTCACTAAAAGTCAGACAATGTATTTTGAAAGTTGAGGAAATAAAAGAAACTTTCATTAAACTTAGAAAATGTATAAAATTGGCCTTAATAAAGGCATTACAAAAACAACCCTGATAAGGGCAATACAAAAATTACAAAAAAATAAAATAAAATTTAAGTCTCAGTAGTAGGAGGGGTTGGTACAGGAGACAGCAGGGTAGGGTATTCTCCCTTTAGAAAATCCGCGAACCTCTTTTCATTATCTAATGGAAGCGAATCCTTATAGGGAAAGGCCACCACTAGATGTTCGTCCATCTCATCAATAGTTTTGAACTCTCGCTCTGGCATCGGTATGTGCTCCAGCTCATATTGGGGTTCGCCAGGCGAAAGCTGATCGGACAACACATATAACAATGTATCTCTTATGCATGTTCAGACCGCTAAAACGACACATCTCAACATTGGATTGCTCCAAATCCAGAAGGTTGTCTGACTCTGCCTTTTTGGCAACAACCCTCTGATATGCCGCCTTTAATTCTGCGAATTCAACAGTCAATGCCATTTTCTCAGCTTCTCCAGTCTTCAGCAAATTCTTCAGTTCAGATATGTTTTCGCGAAGACCATCAGCTTCTTTTACCAAAGTGATATGATGGTCATTTGCTTATTGCTGAAGGTTCTAGACTTTGGCCATCTCCCTAACATCAGCTTCCAAGATATGGTTAGAGGACTGAACAACATAAGAAGCTGCCAAGAAAATCACAGGGTTAATACCAAAAGGTAACAAGAGCAAAGAAAAATAGCTAAGTATGAAAAATAAAGGCATACCTCCATTGTTATTCTCGAGCCCTTCGGAAGAAGCTTAGTCCTTGAAATCTTAGATTGAGCAGCCCTATCAGCTGGGGTCCACACACTCTTCGCCATCACCTAAAGAGTGTCAGGCTCACAGATAGTAAGTTGATCAGTACAAATCGGAGACCCATTTGGGAGCAGGAACTTGGGCTCCCAAGGAATGGCCGAACTAGAAGGATCCTGACTAGTTGAGGGGTTGTTGGCAGAAGCACCAAGAGTGTTATTGACCCTGGCCCTTTTGTTGGCCCCTCCACCACCGGTGGCAGCACGTGGATGGGTAGATGACACATTACCCCCTACAGAGGGAGGATGGGATAAAGGAGGATTGTTCTATGGAGGCTGAAAATCAAATGTTGGAGACGGCGGTGCAACCGAGATGGGTGTGGCAGAAATTGAAGAAGATGTGATGGTGGCTTATGGAGAGGATGGAAGACGGGAAGACGAACAGGACTATAGATTCTAGGGATCGGATAGGTCAGAGAGAATTAGTAGAACATCCTACCACTAACTACAACCATACTTTCTTTCCATCCCTTATCGAATTTCTCCTTGTCGGAACAGTTGCCTCTACCTTACAAAGGGAAGAGGTTGTATCTACCCTTACTGTCCCTAGCATTCTGGAAGAAGTAACACAAGAATAGATCGGCTAGACCTAGATCGAGGTTAAGATCCCTATTATATAAAAGAAACATGGACATAATTCTAAAGCTATTAGGGTTGAGCTGAAGGGGACTCAAACCTAACCTGAATAAGATATAATGGAAGAAGGGGTGAATGGGAAATTTTAGAATTTTCAGGTGTACGAAAAAAAGAAAGATGCATCCTGGCGCCACCCCTTCACTCCGCGTAAAGTCTAGATGTCGTGCGTATAGGGCCAGATGCACATCTTCGGGTACATCGACGTCAACCCTAAGACGTTTAACATCTACTACGGTCCTCGAATTCTCCTTAAGGGGGGCGATAACGAAGGGGACAGGAACAGATGGGTTTGTGGGCCCTTCGTCATCGGTAGGATCCTCTTCAACTGGCAACTCTAGGTTCACTGGAGAACTTGCTAGATTGGGGTCAGACGAAGGACGAGTAGGCACCGAAGTCTCTAACTGGACAGAGGATGGGCTACTACTACTACTGAGGGATGCAGGGTCAGTTCCGGAGGACAGAACAACCTCATCTATCGACCTAGTATCATCGCTACCAAACATTTCTTCACTACATAAAGATAGAAGAGGACATAAGTGATTGAAGGGTGGAGAAGAAAAATGAAAACCAAAGGAAATGAACTTACGCAGAAAGAGAACGGTAGGTGCGAAAGCCTTCGGTATGATTTGAATGTTACTTCGTCAAGTGTTGTCAGATCAGAAAAAGGCAATGTCCGGCGAAGAGCACTATTTGGTTGAAATAGCAGAGGGGGAGATGTATTTGCAAAGTGTTTGAGAATGTGGGGTGCAAAATGGCTAAGGCATGCTTTTATAGAAGAACTTGGGGCAGATCAGCAATCACGCACGAAGTCCGAACGACATGCGCCGTCTTTTCAGTCCCAAGAGCGCAAAGAACAAGAGATCATGAGCCGTCCATTTGAATTTCAAATCATTATTTACCTAACTCAACTATAAATGACTAGCCACATCATCACCCTCATTTCCAAGAAGAGCAACATGCATGTATGTATTTATTGATATTCGGTCATAGGGCCAAAGAGTGACCTATAGATCCATAATCTTAGGAGCCTGTGTAATAGTAAAAATATACGGCCCAAACAGATTGGGCCACCATAAGATCCGATGGGCCAGGCCTATCAGGCTTTATAGGAAATGTGTGGGTAACAAGAAAATCAATTCATTCAATCAAGGGATAGAGATAAGAATGGAAGGGGTTATAGCAAATCCCCTAAATTTGGGGCAGTGATAGACATTTCAAATGGGCCAAGGCCCATCTTAAAGTGTATATATATGTTATCAAAGTGATGAATAAAGCATTGAATAATTCTGTAACTTTTTCACATCTAAAATAATTGATAGTGGAAAGGCAACGACATCTTATAGACAAAATGAACTTTAGCCCCAATATGGTATATTCTGATGCACTTTCAGAAGTATTTGATTGAAGCAAATATGGTTCCACAATCGAGTATTATAGTTTTAGTTCAGTATCTTAATATATGTGGCAGTTGTGATTCCCTTTCTGCTTTATCTTCCTAGAAGGTGATAACTTTCTTCACTAGTTGTCAAGTAGATGCATTTTGTCTGATAACTAGAATTTACAAGAATTGATGAACTGAAAAGTATAAGAATTTTGTCTGAAGATGAATACTTGATAAATAATAACCTTAGCTAGAATTTATGAACAAGTATATACCATTCTTGTGAGTTGGTCAGTGGCACAAAGATCAAGCTCCATAACTTTGCATGCATTTTAATGATCATATTTACTTATGTATTAATAGTCAAAGAGACAAAAATCTCAAGATCTACGAAGTATGTAAACGATGCCACAAACAACAAGTCGAAAGGGGTTTGCTTGTCTAGAGGATGAAATGGTAAGTAATAGTCACTTGCAATATTTACATTGGTTACACAAGTATTGTAAAATTTTCATTATCAAGTTAAGGTGATGGTTAATTTACAATAAATTCGACTCTTGTAGAAAAAAAAATGATACTGACACTATATCGAGACTCGATTTATGGATATAAGGTCACACTTGAAAGGATGGAACACATTTCAATGCTGCAATAGGAGAGGTTGTGGTAATTGATCTTTCTTATTTAGTTTATCATTTTTTGTGTATTATAGATACAAAAAGAAACTATAAATTTCAAATCAAAATGAAAGAATATGCCAAAACCCAATATCAAGGCACAAGCTCTCTTCGAGATGATAAAGTAACTCACGTTTTGGGTCCCGATCGTCGAGGAAAGGTTAGAGGTCTTGGTGGTGGAGTAACAATTTCTAGAATTGAGGCAAATAATTTTCAAAAAGACCAAGCAAAAAGAGTGGAATGAATAGTTCAAGAATGGGTCGATGAGATGAAAGCTAAGATGAGGGATGAGATTAAAGTTAAAATGATGAGTGATATGAAAGCTGAAATGATGAGTGAATTAAAATCCATGTTGGTAAGAGTTACGATTTGTTAGTATACTACATAATTTTCATTGTTCACTTAACATTGGTATTAAATTAATACTTATAGTTAATTCATGTATTCATTGATTTGTAGTCGCAAAATGATAATTTGGGTTCTCAGACCAATCATATGCCAACTCCTAGTTCAAAACTTTTACAAGGCTACCTATGTGAACTATTACATTGGGATGGGTCAGGTGTAGTTGTTGCCAAGGCCGAGATTTCTTCAACATATCCCAAGGCATTAACCGAGATTATGATCCAATTGGTCAAGATTGCTGGAAAGTTTGGCTTGAACATGTCAATGTTGGATCTTGTCCTTTGTACCGGGCAAGCTTAGCTGGAAAGTATTAAATTCGTAATGTTCAGACAAGCTCGGTTTCATGGCCTAGCAAATTTGTGAAAATCATCGAGGTTAATTTTGATTCAATTTATTTTCCCACAAACTACTAACTAACTTTATGATTTATTATACTTATATTTTTTGACACCACAATTCTATTGTTTTGATACGAATATCATTCATCACCCAGTCCTTAGCATATACTTGTTTTGCTTCTCACTTGAATATTGGCGAAAAGACACTGGTGTAATGCATCTACTTGCTTGGATTTTGTATTTTGATTGTGCTTGAAGATACGTACTGGTTTTAGGAAATGAGGAATGATGATTGAGTAGTTAAAGATAGGGGTGGCTTGTTTTTTAAGTGAATTATTGTTGTATTTGTTTAGGTGATTGTTTTCATTTTTATTTTGGATCATTGAACTATGATGAATTATGATAACATGTTTAATTAGTGAATTGCATTTTTCTGTTTGTTACTACGTCGCAATTGATTGATGGTTCAATTGAAATTGTTGTATACAGGGTAATTTGAATGTTTCCGTAAAGTATTTTGATTGTGCTTTTCATTAAAAAATATATATATATATGAATGTTATTTACGGGGTGTCATAACAATTAGAACTCTCAATCTACTTTAATATTACAGTTTAGTGTTGGAAAATCTGCATTGCGAATGTCTGTATACGAATGAAGACTAAATTAAGAAGCAATGCTAAAATGGTACAGCAAGCAAGATGTATAACTCATTGAAAACAACTATGTAAGTCTATACTTTGTTTATGTTCATATCATCCAAGAACAACGAAGTGAATAAGAGTTCTCTCTGTTGTTCACATTGTTCTTGTCTTACCAGTGGATAAAACCATATGTTGTCAAGTTTCTCTTTATCCAACAATGTCCTCTATTACATGCTAATTCAACTATTATATATTTAACATTTTAACTCATGTGATTTTTTTCATTCCAAACTCATCTATCACATGTCAATTTGTCGTTGTTTTAAATTATCCTGCTTCGTCTCTTACATTCTATAAGTACTAGACTTAAAACTTGAACACACGTCCTGTGGAGATTAATTGCGCTCGAATGAGGCTGTCAAAAGAAAGCTTGCCTTAATTTCTATTATTGCTTTTAGCAGTAGAGTCCCATATACAAACTGGAATAGTGAAGGATTTAAGGATTTGCTTCCATCCGAGGCTGGGCTGGAAAATGAAAAAAGACCCTATGGCCCAAGTTACGACACCTACACATGGAACTATATAAACTAGGTTGTATAGCCAACAAGGCTCAATAGTTTGTTTATAAGTTATAAACATGCCAATGGAACCCTAATAAAGTATAGACAATTCAACCTGAGGCCCCTCTTCGTATAGAAAAGTTATGGTCGCAAATAGAATTGATTATTTGCGACCAAATATTACGGTTGCAGAAAGATATTATTTTTAAAAAAAAAAAACTCAACTTGAGGCCCCTCTTTGTGGGAGGCTGCCTCTCTGAGATGTCTCCATTTGTCACAATAATTCTTTCTGCATGCTTATACAAAAAATATCATCAAAAACAACTTTTAGATGATGGAAAAGACATTAATTTTTCATAGAACCTTATGATTATTTATTTGAATGTACTACATCAGATCATGTATGTAATATAAATCATGATATATAGATCATGGTTGAGCACAGGCTATAAGTCAGGAAAACATTCAAAGAGATGGTTGATGTTGTTTTGAGCATTTAGCTCATCATATTCATGGTAGATTAATGGAAGATTCGGATGATCAAACGTTGTCGGTTCTATCGCTTGTGGTGCAAGTAACTTATCCAAATTCTTCCAATCAACATATTGGTTGCTCCTTTCATCATCACAATCTTCATTGCTTAAGCCATTCTGCTCAAAACCTTCTTTTGTTGCCAGACTAGTGGAAATGGAGGGGCTATCTAGTTGTGGAAGTTCAACAAGTTGATTTTCGAAACATGTATTGTTGGACATGAGGTCCTGGTCTGAATTCAATGGTAATTGATGATAATTACTTGTGCCTCCATTAGGATGAACTGCATGCACTGGACTTACAGTACCGGGATATGAAGGTGGCCTAAAATTATCCCTGAAATAATAAGAATGGTTCCATGCTTCGAAACGTTGCCCTTGATTCGGAGTTGGCTTCTTGAATGCTCGACACACAACCCATCCTTCTTCCTGTGATATCATACAATTGAGTTTAGCTTCTTTCTGTTATTTATTTATGTATTTATTTATTGAAAATAAGTGACATTCATCATAAGCATATGCACAAGATGCTACATATAGGAAGGGATATGATGGAACTCTGAGAGAAAATGACTTCCATTACTTGGTCCTGGTTGATCTGTCTATTTATCATAGGCATCGACAAAGTTGTGTTATAAATGGATTCATAAGTCAAAGTGAGCATGCATGCATTCACCTTTACCTTTATAAAGAAATTTTCTATTTTCAACCACAAAAGATAACTTCATTAAGAGCATGGTCTAGACTTTCTTTTATGTATAAATCACATCCAAAGGAGCATTTCTGTTAAAATCTATATACTAGCTAGCTACCTAAAATTTGAAAATGTAACTACTATTGCAGTATTTTTGGGTTTTAAAATATTTTCTCTGCCAGTAATTTTTTATTACAAGTTAGAGCGAGCATGCATGCTTTCTCTGTGGAACAATATTCTTCACTTTCAACCCTAAAATATCACTTTATTTATTTAGACTGGAATACTTATGTATAAATTAATCACTCCAAAGAAACATATATACATACTCAGTGAAAGCTTATACCAGTAGCAAAAAATTGTAATAAAATAAAATAAAAATAAAAAATAAATTTGTCTATGTTGACAAAAATTGTCTGTCGGACAAAAAGTTAATTTTTTCTATGTACAAGATCTTAGAAATAATAACAGTTTTTACTGTCACTATAGTCTAAAATATTTTTAATATTGTGACTTTAGATAGCAATTTACCGTTCACTGCATAAAGTTATAGTTGTAGTTTTCACCCCTTTTAATAGCAGTTGTGACCGCCACTAAAACCCATATTTCTTGTAGTGTTCAGTTTTCTCACTTCGAATTATTTTGCTTGGGACTCATTTATTTACTTTTCACTAATTGATCTTTATTCGAAGAACAAAATTAGATATAAGTTGATGATTGAACTTGCCTGAGGAGGTGCATGTTCAGAAGTTTGGAGCCGATATTCATGCATGATCCAGTCGGATTTCCTTCCATTGGGTGCACGCCCCTTGTAGAACACTAGGGTTTTTCTCATTCCAATGATTTTGTTCTTGGAAAGAACAGCCTTGTCTCTCCCGGTTGCTTTCCAGAATCCAGCAGCGGTGGCTCTATTGGTCCGCGTTCCGGTTGGATACTTTCTGTCTTTGTGGCTGAAGAAATACCATTCATTCTGTTCTTGATCACATCCAAACTTGCACTTGTCTGCATTAAGAAAACAAGTACTCATAAGAACTTAAATTCCCACATGCACTCTCACTTCACAATCTTCTATTTCGTTAATCAAATTTATTTTATCCATTTATATATCCCATTTCATGCCTTCCAGTAACTTCAAGGACCATTGTTTTTTGTCCATTTGGTACTCAAAACTACTTTTTTATTCATATTTTTTTATTTTTCTCGTTTCTTGTTTCTTTTTCTTCTTTCTTCTTGTTTAGTGGTAAAGGAATTAAAAGGGAATGTGTGGGGAGGGCTTGCCTATTTTTGACTGTGGATAAGTAAATTAATGTTTTGCTGATTATTCTGTTATATATATACTACTTAGTCAAAATTTTCTCTTTATATTCCATAAAAAACAAAACTCAAAAGGAGGGGATGAACTTACAAAAGTAGTATAAAACAGTGTAGTTCGGTTTTATAAAAAAGAAAAAAAAAAAAAGAACATTCAAAAAGATTTTTACAAATGAAACAATTAATAAAGTTGGTTCACTTCTCATTAATTGAACTATATAGTAGGTCCCATTTGGAAAAAAGTTACTGTTAGACACATATTAATGCCTATATATAGGCGTTTTTATATAATTAATGTCTGGCTATATATATATATATGTTGCTAGTGAATACCTTGAATGTCCCATGGCTCCATTCTGTAGAGATCAATGTCCACAATAACCTCTAGATCAATTTTCAAGGAGTTAACCTTTCTTTGGAGATAATAACCTACAAGTTCTTCCTCGGTCGGATGAAATCTGAAACCTGGAGGGACACATGACTCCAAATCCATCGTTTTCTTAATTTTCTCCTGAAATAAGTAAAACAAAATACATGAGAGAGACTAGAGAGAAACATTTTGAAGTAATATATATTGCATTTTTTATGCCTATATATGGCAGAAGATATAAGGAAGTATTATTCCCTCGAACAAACAAAGCGATCTTGCATCTCAGTATATATTTGATATATATATATATATATAACCCTATTATCCAAAGCAAATTTTAGAAGACGTGTACTATATATCCTTAAAAATAAAGTGGTAGAATTCATTTAGAGAGTAAAATTTACCTTAGTTTTTAGTCTTGTATGTTAAACATATATACATGCATGTTTCAAATATATATCCATTTTGAAGATGAGACGATATGTTAGTTATGATATCACTTATTGGGACCCTATGACACTGGTCCTGCATGTGTTTCAACACTAGTACAATGGCAGACCAAAAGTGGTGCCCACCAAAACAACATAGGTTTAGCCCAAACTTAGCGATTAGAAGTAGTTGCATGAACTTAAGAAAGTAGTAGTAGTATATACAACACAAAAGAAGCTAGACGAAAATATTGACTTTACAGACACAAGCATGTTACATATGTTTCTTTGAGTGCAGTCCACTCCATGCTTATGATGGAAAATGGTTTCACACCAAACATTCTCAGCTTCATGACCAAATCATTTTTCAATTAAACTTACTTAATTTACAGTGCTAATTGATATATTATATTGCTAAACTCTCTCTCTCTCACACACACACACACACATTCTTGAGCTTACACAAACAAAAGATGAGAACAATCCAAGCTAGCTTGAAACTAAGATCTCACTTTGCAGTTTTAAGGCATTGGCACTACCTATGCCAATTAAGTTAATACGTGCATTAAGCTATCCATTTTAGCAATACAAACATATAAAAACAAACACAAACAAAAGAAGAAAACAAAACCAAAAAAAAAAAAAACATAAAAGAAAGAAACAAACAAAAACCAAATACCTGTATAAGCAAACTAGCTAGAATAGTCCAAGAAAAAATTTATCAAAAAAGTGAAAGCATAGATAAAGTCAAGCAAAAAGACAAAAACCTCTTTCGATCTCATCTGAAAACTTCGAACATTAATGTGTGACATACAATATCCTTACCAACTAACAATTGGTCGCTCCAACCTACATATTACACTAGAAAATACTAACCAGATATTTCAAACCTTCAATTTGTTGTATGCTTGCACTGCACACACAGAGAGAGAGAGAGAGAGAGAGAGAGAGAGAGAGAGAGAGAGAGAGAGAGCTGTTGTTGAGTAAATGTTGTTGTGGGGATAGAATATAAATCTCGTAAAGAATGTATATATAGAGAGATAGATGAATATGAATATGATAAGTTGATAGCATATAGAATGTATATATATATATTTATAGATAGATATAAAGAAGGAGAGGGGGAAGAAAGTGTTATTGATTGCGCGTGGGGTGGCCGATACATGAAAGGTTTGTTTGGACGGCGTGACACCAAATTTTCACGCCACCCTCCACCGCTATATTGTGCCCTAAGATTGATTTTACGAAAAACAAACTTATATAATTGTAATATCTATATATGTATATCTCTTTCAAATTCCACTAAAACCCACCCAAGTTCATTCTCTCTCCCACAATCCAGCTCTTGTTGTCTGTTTGGTGTGCCGCCCTTGGACAATTGTCAATCTCGTGAGGTTGCCACGTGGATGACATGTCAGATTTCCAACCTGTCTACATCACATTACCAATCATTTGTGTCCAAATGTAACTCACATAAGCCATCACACTGTTCACTTGCCCTAGCTTGGCTTGGCTTGGTTAATGATCTTGGTCATGCTTGCAATTAATAGATTAGTGTATGGAACACAAAACCCTAGTTAATCCAATGAGGATAACTCATATAGTTACCACAATCAATTAATCTTGGATCTATCCCTATTGATTTTGTTGGAAATATTTGAAAAATAAATTTTTTTTGGTTTAGTTGTTATTTTATGAATTTCATGCCAATTTTATCCTTAATTATAAGAAAATTTAGTTACGTGTTTATACTGTATTGGACCATATCAGTGGAGAAGATGAATTTTATCTTTTTCAAGAAGAATCAAAGTATTGTTCTAATTAAAAAAGACCTAAGGGTCCGTTTGGTTGCACGGATTTAGAATTGAATTGGAATTGCATTGGAATTGAAATTTCATGGTATTTTAATTCAACAAATGAAATTCCAAATACATTGTTTGGATAATATTGGAATTCAAGTGTAATTGAATTTCAATCATAAACCCAACTTGAATGTAAAATATCATAATTTAAAAAATCAAATTAGTCAATATAGATAAATATATATATATATATATATATATATATATATATTTGTATATATATGCATATGTATATGTATGTGTATATATATTTTTATATATAAGCGTGTGTGTATATGTCCTTATATGTGTGTGTATATATATAGGCATATAGATATATATAGGTATTTATGTATATATATATATATATATGTATGCATGTTTGTGGTTGTGAAAATTTTATTCTTTGACAAAGTATTTAGTGCATCAAGGTTTGGAAAGTATGTGGAATTGGGAATCATAACATCTCTTTGTGAAATTCAAGTTGTGGAATTGGAGTTTTCGGAATTGTATTTCAATTCCAATTCCAAAGTATTTTGTTACATCCAAAAAATGAATTTGGAATTGGGGCCACCAATTCCAATTCCAAAACTCCAATTCTATGCTCCCAAATGGACCCTAAGAGAAATTTGAGCACACATTAATTTGTTGAAAGCTAGGAAAATTGATGTAATGATGAAGATGCATGTAACATGTTTCTTATATTGAATAGTACTTAATCTCTATGTTCAATTTTTAATATTGAAGTTGAAATAGATGAAGTGATGAAGATGCATGTAACATGGTCCTTGTATTGAATCCCTATGTTCAAATTTGTCCGTTAGTTCTTTTGTAGCTATCCCATGATTTGCAGCTAACACGTGAAAATTCGTGAAAATTGCACATCACAAGCAAACTTCCTATATAAATAGCAGCATGTATCGACATTCTAAGGTACAATTGAAGCTACTTGCAATCCTTGCATTCAAAAGAAATAAAGACAAAAAATTGCATGAAGAGGCCACAGATAACTTTGTGGTCTGGATTAACCTATATATTATTCCAATAATTGCTTTTAGTGTTAGTATCTTAAATTATTATGAATCTCCTTTTCTCAGTTTTGATTGGATTTATGTATGTTAAATATGGTACAAAATCATCTAATAATTAATTTTTGTTATTGTATGGAGTTCTTTATGGGCCTTTTTATGAACATGAAATATTTCATGTTTTCGCTTCCTAGAAAAGCAACTATGATTTTAATTTTTTTAAGAATAATCAAAAGTAAAATCATATTTATTAATTGTCGATTATTTTCAAAATAAAAAAATATAAAACATAAAGTATGTTTAACACAAAAATCAACAAAAAAATTACAATTTTGTTTTTTGAAATATTAAAACTAACTTAAAGGAAATTTAATTCAATTTTGTTCATTTTTTACTTATTTAATATATTTATTTATTCATTTAATATTTATTATCCATTTATTCATTTTTGTTTTAATTATTTATTACTCCATTTGTATTCATTCAATCTTTTTTATTTATTATTGATAATTAGGGTTACTACATAAGAGGAAATAGAAGAGAAAACATATTTTTTTTATTTCTTTTTTTTTTTGTTAGTAGAGAATACGTTTCTTCTAAGTTAGAAAATATAAGTTAATTACGAAACTTAATTTTATTTTATTGTCATATTACAAAATATAAGAAAACATTATGTGTTGTACTTGTATCATATATGATACAAAATATATTGTATATTAAAAAATATATTGTATATTAAAAATATATATATATCCAACCAATATAAATAGAATAAGTTACAAATACATTATATTAAAAAGAGAGTATTTTAGATATTTCGGTATACAAGAAATATTTAAAAGTGAACATAACTTGGGTTATGTGTTCGTCGTTCTCGTTAATGCGTTTCAATATAATTTGGATACGTAATCAGTTTTTTTTTTGGTATTATTATTTTGAAAAATGGAGATGGACCCAAATAGTGTTCTTTTAATTAATTACATAGCTTAGATCATTATAAGCAATACTATATGGTACTAATTAACAAAATGACAAAGCGGTCCTTTCACTTAGTGCTGGATTTGATGGCATGTCACTTTTCATTTGCACGACAATTCCAACTTTTTGCATTAATTAATTGGGAACAAACACTAGTACAAAGAACTGTACGGATTTTATTATCGCACGTACTATTTGCCCTTAATTTTTTACATTCGTGACTTCCTAGGGTACTTTTGTCCATCCATTATCGTGTTTGCTAAGAAAGTAATTAATTAATAAAAGAAAACTAAAAAGTAGAAAGGGCCTTTTTTTCAATTCCTTTCACTATCTTTTGTTTTCAAATTCAGACCCACTATAACCTATGAAAATAAAAATAATTTTGAAATTAATTGATTAAAACTTTCCACTGGTTAGGAAATAAGAATTTTCGAAATCATTGCCTAATACCTTTGTAAGTAGATAGTGAAAGAAGGTGGTAATTAACTGGAATTTTTGCCTACACTGGTCACCAACCATATATGATTTGTTTCAATTAACAACAGATGTATGGATATAATTATACAAAATAAAAAAAATAATAATATATAAATAAATAAATACATAATGGTCAAGTGTTAGAATATGTAATTGAGCAAACTCCACAAGAAAATAATGGTGCGCGAAACAGAAACATATATCAATAAATGTGGATCAATTGGTACTAAAGTAATAGGAACAATTGTGCTTTTGTACTACGGTGAGAGAAAAAAAAATTACAAAAAAAAAAAAAAAATGAACACTTTATATTTGGGTTTTCATCCTTCCTAACGAACAGGTGGAAAAAAAAATTAAGAAACAACTTGAGGTGGATTTTTGTATGAGGTTTATATATTTATCAAAAAAATAAAAGGAAAAACTAACCGAATGTCACATTTTTATTGGATCACATTACCACACACGATGAACTTCATCCTTTCTAGCGAGGCCCCAAGTGTTCTCTTTTCTTACAAGAGAATATTTTATAGGACTATTAACATGAAACCTCATCAAGTTTTAGATTTTTAACAAAGACCTTCCTGAGATGCCATATTAACCCTCCATAATAAAAATCTTTCATAAACCCCCCTTTCGTCTATAAAACAACGTACTTTCAGGGGAGGGAAATATTATAACACTGTCATTTGGAGGAGGCAATTTGACACATCAGGGAAGTATTTGTTAAAAATCTGAAACGAATGGGGGTTTTATGTATGCTACGGAAGTCAGCAGAGATGGTATTGTAAATGTCCATGTAAACAACAAAAAGAATGATGAATGAGTGGTTTCACGGATTTGTTTAGTTAAAAAAAATTAAAAATAATGTGTGAGAAAATATTAAGTCTCATGTTCAATTTACATTGTGTGCAACTAATTTATTATATTTAACAATCGCAGACACACTCTATTATACGATTTGATTAAGTGTTGTTGTGCACGAGTCACTTAGCTTAGGGAATGTTTGGTATGAACTTTTTCTTATGCTTTTTAGCTTCTACTTTTTTGCTTATGCTTTGTTCTTGTTCATGATTTTGAGAGCAAAGTGTGTTTTGTGATGGTAGTTTTCCATTTAACAGTGTCTAAAATGACCAAATTTGAAAACCCTAAATTTGGAACTTTCATTTGTTTTGTTATTGTAGCAATGGGTTAGTGGAAGAAATATTTTAAACCTAGACAAGCATGAATAAATTAAAATCATATTTATAAATAAAATAAATAATACTCCTTTCGTCCCAAATTATAGGTCCATTTTGGGGAATCCAACTTTTTAAGAGGATGTATTTATCGTAGTGTGTAAAGGGGGGATTCGCGTTGATATAATCCGCGAATCCTAGGGTCTGGCAAGGAAAAGTTGGGAAAAAGGCCAACATGGAGTAAAAGGGGATTCACATTGATATAATCTGCAAATACAGGGGTCCGATAGGGGAAAGTTGGAAAAAAGGCCAACATGATATCTCTGGATGAGATCGGGCATGCAATAAAACTCTACAAAGATGCAATCGTTGAGGGCTGACAAATGGGGTCATAGCCAAAAGCCAACCTCGCGATCCTATGAGCTTATTGTGTTGGGAGTGCTATTTGACTGGCCTAGGGAAATACTTTGAGAGGGTGAATAGTGGGTCATGACTTTATTCATCAAAATCACTCAAAGTAAAGTATCTGGAATGCGTCAAATAATGTTCAGGGTCATGTAAATGAAAAATATGCATAAAGGACATGACCCAGGAAACTATGACATCAATTAAAGGAATTCGCGGATTGGTAACCTTTATATCGCGGGATGGTAAGATCGCGGATTAGTAATGTTGTGAATTGAACACCGCGACCTAGGTAAATTATAGAGGCTAACCGTGGATCTATATCGCGGATAATCATGATGACGTGGCAATAACTTATGCTTGCACCAGTGCCTATAAATAAGGGGACATAGACTCAATAAAAGGGACATTTAAGAGACTTAGAGAAAGAAATTCCTAGAGAGAGAAAGTGATTTTCTAAATCTTTTGTGGTGTAATTGCTCTTCTCTTCCCTTCTCTTTTTATAATTTTGTGATCATCAAAGGTATTCAATAAAGATATCATTTTTAGTGAGTATTATAGTGTGTCGATATTATTTTCAAATCACATTAAATAAGAACCCCTAACATTAAGGCGACTCTGCTGGGGAGGAAATGTCATCTACACAAGCTAATCCTCGAAAAACTCACCAGAGAGGACGTCCACCAACCCGGCATGCCAAATAAACTGAGGAACAAGAAGAGGAGCTAGTTCAGGAAACTGAACCGGCTCCGCCAGCAAAAGGTAGCGCAGGAGTACAACTCCAAGAGAGGCGTAGACAGAGGTTCCTCTGGTGGAAAATCCAGCACCAAAAACACTAGAAGTTTCACCAGTTTTGCTACAAGTTTTGCTCAGCATTCAGGAGACTCAAAAGGCTCTTCTCGCCATGATGAAAACGTCTCGGTCAACAGCACGAAGCTCAGAAGTACCACGAACTGAAAATTGAGCTCCGTCGAGAGTTGCCACACTAGAAGCTTCATGAGAGGTGCCACGTGTACAAACAGAGTCCTTAAAGAATGAGATCTATATCACCACGGATCAACTGCGAGCCATTTTAAGTAAAAAAATCGATGAGGAAGAAGTTGAGATATCACCACCATATCATCCGAGTATCATGGCCTTGCCATATCCTGAGGATTATGTTGTATCAATTTTTCAGCAGTTCAACGGCAAATAAGGGAATACAAGAGAGCATGTTTCCAGATTTGTTGATGCTTTGGGGCCTCATAGAAATAACGAGCACTTGAAACTTAGGGGATTCTCTAAATCCCTGACAGGCACCGCATACATGTGGTATATTAGCTTGGTTCCTACTTCGGTAACAAGCTGGACAGATTTGGTGGTAAACTTTTACATAAAATTCTTCCAAGCAGATGAAGAAATATCAATGCTTTCGCTCACTAGGCAAAGACAACGCCTTAGAGAAGAAGTCGCTGCTTATGTTAGGAGATTTTGTGAGACTGCTTTACAGTGCCATGAGCCTCTCTCTGAGCTTCAGTTAATTAAAATTTGCATAGAAGGAATGTTGCGTGAATATAGAGTGCATTTGGTCAATCATGAGGCCAAAACTTTTTCAACACTAGTGGATAATGCGCGAAGATTGGGAGAGGTCCTAGAACCTCCGACACATCCCAGAATTATCACGAGGTGAGTAGCGATGGTGGTAGATACACAGAATAAGAGGACAAGGGGAGACAGTGGGGATCGCACCAAAAGATCTGAGCCACCTCCTTTGCCTTTTAGTGAAAAGGAAGCAATTGCTTTGCTTAATCAATGGATTGTTGACCAAGTTATAACACTACCCACCACCCAAAGGATGCCAACAAGAGAGAAAAAGATGAGGAGTAATTACTGCCATTAACATAGGTCCATTTGACATTCTTTAACAGGGTGTTGGGCATTTTACGGGTTAGTACACAGGAATATAGCGTCAGGAGCCCTTGATGTGGCTAAAAACGTGACTAATGAACCTTTTCCAGCACACACACATGGCAGTAGTAAGTGGTCATGATGATATCAAAATGGTGAATGCTGTCAAGTGTAAGAATGCTCCAACTCGTGAAATAAAGGAGTCCGCTAAGTTTAAAGCTTTCTTCAATAAACTCCCAATTCAAGAGCATGTGAAAGAGTTTTTGAAAGAACAAATGATCGCTGCTCTTAATCATACTATTATTATCCCGCAACAGGCAAAGGTTACAAGAGAAATTACATTCTCGGAAAATGGCAGGCATGTCTTGTTTCCTCACAACCGCCCTTTGTATGTACTTGCTACTATCAATGGTCATGAAATAAAACGAGCTTTTTTGGATGGTGGAGCATCTGTCAATTTAGTACCTATCGCGACCCTACGAATGATTAGTTTTCCTGAAAGCAAGATTGCGGCCCATGCTATCTCAGTTACTGATTTTAATGGAGACCAACAATCGACTATGGGTTTCGCGACATTAGATCTCAAGGTTGGGAAAATCAGGGCTCCTATTAAGTTTCATATCATTAAAGGTAAGCCTTCATATCAACTACTACTAAGAAGATCATGGTTACATATATATGGTGTAGTGTCTTTATTATATTATCAAGTGATGAAAGCCAACTTGGGACAAGGCATAATGATGCTTAAAGCTACCAAGAACCCCTTATGTGCTTCTGAGGCTCACTTCGCAGATGCAGTTTACTTTTCTGAATACGGAGAAGAAAGTGGTCTGGATGTCTATGCCACACCCTTGCCAAAATAGGAAGAATTGGAAGTTGAAGACATGCATAAAAGAAAGTCAAAGGAAGTGAGTTGCTCACGAGTAAAAATGTCCGACGGACGTGTAGTATACAAGTTGTGACGGGGTGGGGGGTCAAAGGCTTGTACAGTTCGCACTGGCCCCGAGACACCAAAATCAAATTCGCGACCAGAGCATGGCTTATGCAAAGTTGACATTGGAGATGGAATCATTCCGTGAACAACCTTCATAAGTCATAGTCTGAGCAAAGAAACCAAGGAATCCTTGGTAAGTCTGCTCAAAGAGATCGCGATGTATTTGCCTGGGAGTACAGAAAAATGTCAAGGCTCAGTACTGGACTATTCAGTCATCATCTTAATGTGCACCCGGCGTCAGAACCAAAGAAGCAAAAACAACGGGTATTTCACCAAGACATGGAAATACATATCAAAACAGAAGTGGAAAAATTGTTGAAAGCAGGTTTTATTAAACCTACTCAGCATCCAACATGGCTCGCAAATATAATACCTGTGAATAAGAAGAGTGGGCAAATTCGAGTTTGTGTGCATTACCGTGATCTTAACAAGGCTTGCACAAAGGACGATTTTTCTTGGACGCGACTGCAAGGCACGAGATGTTTTCATTTATGGATGGTTTCAGTGGCTATAATCAGATTAAAATGGCACCAAAGGATGCTAAGAAAACAGCATTTTGAACCCAATGGGAAATTTCCATTATACAGTAATGTCATTTGGACTCAAAAATGCCAGAGCCACGTATCAGTGTGCCATGACAACCATTTTTCATGATCTGATGCACAAGACAGTGGAAGACTATGTGGATGATTTAGTGGTCAAGTCCAAAATAGTACATAATCATGTTGATGATTTAAGAAAGGTGTTGTAACGATGTCGTGAGTACAATTTAAAGATGAATCATTTGAAGTGCGTTTTTGGGGTTCCATAAGGAAAGTTTTTGGGATATGTTGTACACTGACAAGGAATAGACTTAGACCCCACAAAGGCTAGAACAGTATTAGAATTGGCACCTCCAAAGACTCGCAAGTTGTTGAAAACATTTTTCGGGAAAATTTCATATCTTAGAAGATTTATTCTAGCACTAGCAGAGGTCACTCACCGGTTCATGCCATTGCTAAAGGAAAAAATTGAATATGATTGGGGGAAGGAACACCAAGAAGCTTTCAAAAAAATCAAGCAGATTTTGACATTTCCATTAGTCGCGTACTCAGAGGGCCTGAGTCGCGGTACACATCCCTTAAGAAACATTGTTTGGCTTCAGTATTTACGGCTCAGAAATTTCGACATTATATTTTAGCTCATCCTTTGGAATTAGTAACTAAAAGTGATCACATTCGATATCTGCTCATGAAACCCATTTTGAGTGGAAGAACGACACGCTGGCTATTGGCATTATCTGAGTACGAGATCACATGCTCTAGGCCAAAGGTAGTGAAAAGTCAGGCGTTGTCAGATCTATTAGCTTTATTTCCAGGAGGTTCTGAGCCCAAAGGTGAAGAAGTAGGAATGGTGGGAAACACTGAGTACACATTAGAATTCGATGGCTCTTCCACAGAACAAGGAGGAGGAGTTGGTTTTGTGTTAAAAAATGAGGAAACAAAAGAAGAAATGGTGATGGCCTACAAGCTTGACTTTCCTTGCATCAACAACGTAGTAGAGTACGAAGGTTTGGCACTAGGGGTACAAATGGACCAGCAATTGAAGGTAAAGGTGTTTCACGTAAAAGGGGATTCAAAACTTGTCATAAAGAAAGTTAAGGGGAAGTATACTATGAAGGAGCCCCATATTGTGCCTTACAGAACTTTCATTAGACAGATATTGGGAACTTTTGAGTCTGTAAGCTTTCAACATGAGCAGCGAGAAAGCAATAGACGTTCTGATGCGTTAGAAACATTAGGTTCGCGGCTACAGTTTCAAGGGATAGACTCCAATTTACAAATATTGCGGATAACTAGTTCGATAATCAGTCATGAAGTAGAGCCACGGCCTTATGCAGACTGAAGAAGGGATATAGTTCAAGCCTTGATTAACAGTTACAATACTGCTCTGAGGCGGGGATATCAAATTATAAAGGGAACATTATATCATAAGGTCGTAGAGGGGATGCTAGCTAAATGTATACCAATAAAAGAAGCACATGAGCTACTGCACAAAGCTCATAAGAAAATATGTGGACAAGTGGATATAAGTCTTTACAGAAGTATACAGCCAGAATGATACTTTTGGCCAAGTATGAAAAATGATGTCACGAAATTGCAAAACAAGGGTCAGAATTGCAATGCTTACCCATCCACGAATGAGGGGAACTTCGCGGATATTACTAACATGCGGGATAAGTATGTACTTTATCTAAATGAGGGAATTCTACCTGAAAAGACAAGTCGCGATTTAAAAGACTGGCTTCGCAGTATGTTTTTCATAATGGGAAGTTGTTTCGAAAAAGCTTTGAAGGAAGGCTACTGAGATGCATTAATGAAGAGGAGGCAGGAGAAGTGTTAAGGCAAACTCATGAGTTTGGACATCAGGGCCAAAGAAAAGTATATCAACAGCTTTTGTTGTATGGATATTACTGGCCCACAATGGAAAAAGATACTGGAGATTTTGTCAGAAAATGTCATACTTGTCAGGTATATGGGGATCTTATTCACACCCCAGTAGCAGAGCTACATAGTTTATCTACTCCTTGGCCTTTTCACACTTGGGCTTTGGATATAATTAGGCTAGTTATGCCACAAGCTCAGGGACATGCATGGGTGTTAGTCATAACTGAATTATTTACAAAATGGGTGAAAGTTGTCCCATTACGATGAACAACGGCCGACAATGTGGTCAGGTTCATAAAAGAGAACATTATTGTTGGTTTCGAATACCAAATGTTATATTATCATATAATGGGACTCCTTTTGTCAACACTAAGGTTGTGGATCTGCTTGAAAGATATTCAATAATTCATCAAAAGTCAACACCATACTACCCTAAAAGGGATGGACGGGCAGAAACTTTAAATAAAGCTTTAATTATAATATTGAGTCGCTTGGTGCATAGTAATCAGAAGAAGTGGATGGAAGAACTACCCATAGCTCTATGGGCATATCGGACATCCTACCGAACTGCTACAGGAATATCCCCATGCTCACTAGTCTATGGAGCAGAGACAGTATTACCACCAGATATAGCAATCGCAGCTAAAACATTGACCGCAGAAAGCAAATTGGAGGACAAAATGGTACAACTTGAAAGTTTGGAAGAGAAAAGGTATGAAGCGTTTATGAATCAAAGGGCCTATAATACTCAACAAGCAAAGTGGTACAACAATAAAGTATGGTACCGATGGTTTAAAGAAGGGATAGAGCATTGAAGATAGTACCAACAATAATGCGGGGATAAATGGTGAGAAAATTTGAAGCAAAATGGGTAGACTCTTATATAATCACCAATGAAAGCAACAGTGGGTACTATAAATTGGAGCATGAGATTACTCGTGAAAGAACAGGGCCACTCAATGTAAAAAGTTGTGTCAATCTTAAGAGCAAAGATAGATTCATACATAATATGTACACTACAAAGGAATGAGTATTGATAAAAAAAGGTGTCTTATATCAGTACAAAATGTGTGAAAATTAGTAAAATGAGTACATCAAAACACTAGTACAAGTCTCTACCAACAGGAGAAGAGACGTGAAGGCTCTCATGCTCCTCTTGTAGTTCGTGAGAACAAGTAGAGTGATCCGCATAATCTTTTAATTTTGTACTAATTTTTTCCGCAACAACCAGTTGTGATTTAACCTCTTCAATTTTCGCGATACTCACCTGATACTTAGCATGAGCCTTCACTTCGGCATAAAGTTTGAGATGAAGATGTTGTACTTGTTCCAAGCGAGCTTCCCACTAGGATACATCCATTTTCATGTTTTTCCAATCCTTAATCCGAGCACAACTGAGAGATAAAGCCTCTGGGGTAAGGTCTTGAATGAAGGTAGATATCAGAGAAGAAAAAGTCTTCGCGATAATATGAAGAAAGGTTGGTTGAAGAAGCGGATCATAGAGCTCCATGCATGCAAAAGTTTCTGGATGATGGCTGTGAACATGATCTAAAATGGCCATGTCACGAGGATAACATAAAAGGTCATGCCAATACGCGGAGCCCTGATTAGGAGGATTTGACATGGCTAGTACTGATGATGACCCTTGAACTGATTGCTGCGGAGACAAAAATGGTGAGCTTATGCTCTGAGGAGGATGGCTTGAAGGAATTTGCTGAAATAGATGTATTTAGGATGGGTGGGGAGTTTGCATATGTGGTTGTTGAGGATGAATAGGAAGGAAAAATGACTCAGAGTTAGGAAATGAAAGATTCTATAAAGTATTCGGGTGAGAAGAGAACTTATTAAACAGGGTTTCTTGGTCTTGAAATGCAGATTCTAGAAATAGTGGGCCATGAAGATTAGTATCTGCGACATGAGTAGACTCACCAGTTGTTTAAAAGTTAGAATTCATGTTCAAGTTGCCTACAACAAGAGAGGGATTATCAGTTCTATGAATACAGAAAATTATATTCAAAGTCATATTTATACTTAACTGATAAAGGCAGAAGATTGACCTTGATTAGCAATAGGCTCATGATCCGTGCCAATTGAGGATTCAACAACCGTCTCTATATCGGTAACAAGGCCTCCAAAAAGTGACCTTTGGATTAGTGGCCCATCTTCTAAGGTAGCATCTATCTCTATAGCGATATCACCACCGAGAGGTTGCATGTGCCAAGTATCTGCATCCTCACCATCAGGTATCTCAAGAGCTGCATCACTCTCAATATTTGAATGTAGAGGATCAGTCACCTCTGTGCTGTCTCCCTCTAGAGTGGGGATGGCATCATTTCCTTTGGCAATCTCTGTCACTATCACGGTTTCTATTAGCTCCACGGAATGAGGGTATGTTGTAAGAAGTGCAGTTGTATCCACAGTTTGGGCATTCTTAACTATGTTTTTAATTTCTATGTGGAGATTTGTGTTTTTAATAGTTTGAGTACCCTCGGGAATGATCCTATTTTCATCATGATATGCGGGATTATCACGAATAAGAGTAGAGATGGAAAGATTGTCTTCTTCGTCTGAGTTATACAACATAACCCTTCTCATGGCTCTAGAGAGATCTTGTGCCTTCTCCTTTCCATGATCTGGAAAATCCGAAAGGATAATAGCTACCTTGCGATCAGAGGCATCAATAGAAGGATCAGTGTCCTGGTTCGTGAAGTGACCTAACAAAGTAGCACCTTCTGCGGTCTCGCGGCCTGAAGAATTGTAAAAAAAAAAAAAAAAAAAAGGTAAAGTAAAGTAATAAACAAGAGAGAAGAATCATGGAAAGTTGGAAACTATAATTGTTTTCTCAATTGGAAGCTACCTGAGAATAGAAGATCTGAAGCATGAATGTCCCCCACGGCCCGCACAACAGTATCAAGTAAAAAATTGTTTTTACTAGGCGAGGAAAAGCGACATGGACTAGTTTCCCTTTTCGCGTAGATTTAACCTTCTGTGGAGACTGCTCTATTCACGGAGAGGCAATGTTTTCGCCTAAAGCATAGTGGTCAGAAGTTTCATCTTCATCTTGATTCGCTTGGGAAACGGTGGGTCAGCTTCGAATCTATCATGAGAAAGGACCAAAGTATGAGGATCCGACCTTTTACGAATTAAGGGAATGATGTCTACCTCGTCATCTTCAAAAAAAAGTATGTGTAACAGACGCTAGGATTTGAGCTCTTTGAGCGCCTCTTCTTTGAGATAAAAGAATGTAGTCTAAAACATCATTCACAGTGGTCTCGCTTTGAGCGCCTCTTCTTTGAGACAAAGGAATGTGGTCCAAAGCATCATTCGCAGTTGTATCTCTTAGAGGAGCCAAAGGAGTATTGTTCAAGTTATCAATTTGATGGAAGAGGAACCCGAACATTTTGGGATGATCTCGCGGAGGAGTTCGCAGATCTCTGAAAGTTAAGAAATGAGTGGAAATATTAGTACCAGTGATGATGAAGATGGTAAGGAAAGGATGAAAATACAACTTAAGAAATGAGAGATATTATTACCAATATGTTTTAAATGGGTTCCTCACAAAAGGAAATGGCAGCAGGAACTTCAATGCGCTCAGAGCGTCTTCGTTTAGGTGCAGGAGGAGAAACCTTTGATTTTCCTTTTGGATCTTTGGAGGTTTTCTTCTTCTTAGGAAGCGGATTTGAAGGCTCTGGTGCTTCATGACGCTCTTCGAGTTGATCAGAAGTTTGGAAAACTAGTTTACTATAAAATCCGCGGGAACCATGGGGTTTGTGAAGTTTAAGGGAAGAATCTCCCGCGAGTATATATGTGGGTTCAATAGGCCTAGAAGGCCCCATCATGAAACTCTGGAAGTCTGTAGTAACTTGTAGCCAGAAATTCACATAAGCCGCGGTCCGACCACCTGCCGGTGATCATGAAGGAATGAAGATAGCAAATGAAAATTCTTGATGTTTTCTGTTATAATCCTCATTGAAACCCACTAGATCCGCATCGTAAGCATCAGGAGAACTGCCTGGAAAAAGGAGCAATGTAGACGGGAACCGCTTGGTCAAAACCCAATTGATGAGCAACGCGCGAGGGGTTGTAAACTATAACCCGCGAGAATGACTCATCAAAAATGGGTAGGCAACACTCGAATGCAGTAGCGGCAAAAATAAGCTCTTCATGAGATTGATAACCATAAGAGGACTTTTCCTTGTCTGGATAGAAAGAAGGAAAATTGATACCTTCCATAGGAACCGAGTAAGGTCTCCATAAGAAGTGACGACTGAAGTCAATAAAGTCTTCAAGTCTTTTGGTAGAAAGTAAGCCAGACCAACGAGTATCTCGTGACTTAGGATACAAAGGATTGGCCTTATTAGGGTCTGAAGAGGTTAAAGGGAAAGAGAGAGGTTTTGGAGCATACTTTGGGAATCTTTCAAAAATAAATAACATTAGGAAGAGGCATGGAATGTGGGTACTAATATCATACATGCCTACTGATCTGGAAAAATCATTCGCCAAAGTGTCTAATTGGGAGTAAAAAGTGCCCAAAAAGAGAAGAGCCAGAGGAAGACGAATGTCTCACGATGCGATGGAGGCCATTAAAAATACTAACTTATTTGGACCATCCTCGGGACGCCCTTGGAAGATATACCGATCCAACTAATAGGCCAAAAATCCTGCCAACTCATAATCACCGTTTAATTCTGGGCCAGGCATGGAATCGCGGTCTTGACCACGAAGAAGAGGCAGTTTTGGCTCGTACTCTCTGAAGAAATGATGGCACCAATTGGAGTATTTGAGCTTTGCACTTTTAATAAGAGGAGCTTCATTAAGTATGGCACCATCTTTGAAGCAACTACCCCTTTTTACGGCGTAGGCAGCACAAGACTGAAGATGCAAATGAATCTTTTGGTATTCTTCATCAAAAGGACGTGTACATGGGGCCGCGAATAAAAAATGGGGAGTCTAAATAAAATATAGACGTCCTCCAGAGTAGGGGTAAACTCTCCCTAAGCTATTATGAAGGTATGGGAGAAGGAACTCCAACACGACACTAAAAGGATAAGGGCATCCGCGTAGCGATGATCATACAGGTTAGAGAATAACTTTATTGAATCTACCAAGCCAGCCTTTCTAAGGGTTTCGCGGTGTCTGTTTTGGCTAAGTATGTGACTGGACCACATTCTCCAATGAGTGATAGGGGTAACATGTCCTTCATACTCCACGAAAGAGTAGGGAACATCTCCTCTTTCGATAAGTAATCGCAGAATAGAAGAGGATGGAATATTGGCTAAAGGGGCTTCGCCGTCAAATGAATAAGCATAGGATCCTCAGTAATATCCCCCACAAAAGGAAGGTTTTCAATAGAATTCTAGAAATGGTCATGTGAAGTCTCAAAAAATGGAGTTTTCCTCCATTCTGCTCGCAATGGAATAGACGGAACAGTCCCAAAGGGAGGAGCTAAAAGCTTGGGAGTGTAAGAGGAAGACTTTGCCATAAGGATAGTCAAATAAGGGAAGTAAAAGTTAAGAGATTTGGTACCGTGAAGTAAAGAAGAGGATACAAGTGCAAAAGTATGAGTGTATGAGTAAAATATATGACAAGATAAGTTAGGGAAAGAGGAAAGAAGAAATAAGAGGATGCAATGAAGAAAGTAGGAAAAATGAAAGAAGAAATAAGAGGATGCAATGAAGAACGTAGGAAAAATGAAAGAAATAAAGTAGGAAAAGTATATATATGGGTGGATGCACATATTTCTAGGAGGGGCATTAAATGACCGCAGAAGCCGAACCGACGCCAAGGCTACCATAAAATAAAGTGTCACGGGTCATGATAGAAGATAAATTTTGGTAAATCAAGGACAAATTCTAAAAGGGAAAAATGAGGAGAATCATAAAAATGGTCCAAAAGGCTAAAATAAGGTATGTGAAAATACATATATAAGTGCTTCTGCGAAATTTAATAGGGATTTTTTTTTAGGTTTACTTTTTACTACTAGGCTAAGTACTAAAGTGTAAAAGGGAAAAAAATGTAAAGGGGGGATTCGCGTTGATATAATCCGTGAATCCTAGGGTCTAGCAAAGGAAAGTTGGGAAAAAAGCCAACAGGGTGTAAAGGGGGACTTGCGTTGATATAATCCCCGAATCCAGGTGTCCGATAAGAGAAAGTTGGAAAAAAGGCCAACAGGGTATCTCTGGATGAGATCAGGTACGCGATAAAACTCTACAAAGAGGCAATCGTTAAGGGATGACAAAGGGGGTCATAGCCAAAAGTCAACCTCGCGACTCTATGAACTTATCATGTAGGGAATGCTATTTGACTGTCCTAGGGAAATACTTTGAGATGGTGAATAGTGGGTCGTGACCTTATTCATAAAAATCACTCAAAGTAAAGTACCTGCAATGCGTCAAATAATGCTCAGGGTCATGTAAATGGAAAATATGCATAAAGGACATGACCTAGGAAACTATGACATCAATTAAAGGAATCCGCGGATTGGTAACCTCCTGATATCGCAGGATGGTAAGATCGCGGATTGGTAATGTTGCGAATTGAACACTGCGACCTAGGTAAATTATGGAGGCTAACTGCGGATCTATATTGCGGATAATCATGATGACGTGACAATAACTTATGCTTGCACCAATGCCTATAAATAAGGGTTCTGGGACTCAATCAAAGGGACTTTTCAGATACTTAGAAAGAGAAATTCCTAGAGAGAGAAAGAGTGATTTTCTAGATCTTTTGTGGTGTAATTGCTCTTCTCTTCCCTTCTCTTTCTATAATTCTGTGATCATCAAGGTATTCAATAAAGATGTCATTTTTAGTGAGTATTAGAGTGTGCAGATACTATTTCCAAATCACATTAAATAAGAACCCCCAATATAGTGTTAGTGAATGAAATACCAACTTTACCCATGGTTCCACATAATGATATGATGGTTTATAGTGTATATGTTTTATAACTTTAATGGTTGAATGTTAAATTAGTAAATTGACCAAACAAAGTGCTTTGACTTTTCAAAAGTAGACACTTATTTTGGGACAAGAAATAAAAAGTTGAAACTTTTTTTGGGACGGAGGGAATAAATAACAAATAATAAATATAATAAATAGATTTATGAATTAAATTAACATAAAATGAATAAATAATAATTATATTAAATAAACATAAATGAATAAATAATTATTATAAACAATAAATAAAATTAAATATATTTATAAATTAAATAAAGTGAATAAATAATAAATATATTAACACATAATAAAAAATAAATTAAATACTACATAAAATTTAATATTGAATAAATAAAAAATATAATGAATAATGAAAAATTAATAAATATAATAAATTAAAAAATATATATATATATACATTATGAAAATTAAATAAATATAAACATGAATAAATCTAAAATTTTATCACAATCTGTTTTTTTTTCTTATAGCAAAAGCATTAGAACCAAACATGTTTCCAGTTCAGACTCATAATACAATACAACAAAAGCATGTGCTTCAAATTTTTTTCTTTTCAAAAGACGAAATTCACAGTACCTCCCAAAGAGACCCTTAGTAATTAGGTTAAGCCTCTGAACACACTTGTGAACGAAAACAAAATAATAATTAAGAATGAAGTTTATTTGATTTTTGAGTTTGTAGCATGCATATGTATAAAGGGACGGAGCCCGTATGTGCCTAATGGTGCAATTGTCCGCTAGTCTGGCTTCACTCAATATAGTATATGGCATAATTTTATTGTTACTTACCAAAATTATGTAAAAGTCCCTAAAAGTTTTTTTATGTCAAAGTTATCTCTCTCAGTTTCTTAATCTTTTTATATTTTATACTCGAGATTTGTTTAACTTTTTTTACAAAATTAAAATTTTCTACTTGAATAAAATTTAATTATTTTTATTTTAAAACTATTTCATTCTTCCTTTATTTTTCTTCTTATTAGTCTCTAAATTCTTATAAAATATTCCTTTAATTTTCTTTAAAAAATGGTCAAGTTTTATTTTGAATCGAATTCTAATTATCTTTCCTTCAAAACTATTGGATAATTCTTTCCTTATTCTTGTTTCTCTTCTCTATTTTTCTTCTTGCATGTCTTATTATTTTCAACTATTATAAATGGTATTAAATTTATTATTAAGGTTTAATTTTAGTTTTTATCCCTTAAATTAGGGTTAAGTGCAATAAACCCCCTTGACTATATTCACATTTGCAACTGTAAGTGCTATTTTTTGCTCAAACACTCTAATCCCTTTATTGAGGCTCTAAGCCTTTATTTATTTATTTTTGAATGGTAAGATGATGTATAGAAAATAAAATCCAAAAGGCTTACAAGGAGCTAAGGGGCATACCCTAGATTACAATATAATAACCAAACTTCCACCATAAGAAAAAACAAGAAAGATACCCCAAATTCCTATAGGAGTAGCAATGACAAGAAGCAAAAAGAAAACCTAGAATAAAAAAGAGTCTAGGATGAACAATAATCGGAGAAAACACCACAAGCTTGGACAATTTATGATCTGGAATTGTTAAAAACCAAATTGGAACCATGGAATATAGCAAAAACAACCACTTCAGAAACACTTGAGTCCCTCTGGAATAAGCAAGCCTGCACCAGTGAAGAGACATTCCAGCAAAATACATACCACAAAGCATTACGCCATAACTCTTCAGCATCAAAAGCGAAAAAGAACCATCCCAATTATGAAGCAACAGAGCTTTCCATAATAGAAAACATAGCAGCAAATAAGCATACCAACCCCCAAGGTATGAGACCAACAAAGACCAAATCATAGGGACAAAATTGATGAAGGTAAATCCTAAGCTGCGATCCACGCCTGATTCTGAATAGAACAAACAAACTTTGAAAGAGGAAATAAGGTGACTCTGACTGAGCTAACTATCTTCTTGAATATACCATCAATAGTAATAAATTCCTGTTGATAGATTATTTTATTCATTTCCATCCAAATTTCATAAACTGTAGCGCTAAAAACAAGTTTATTGAGCAATGAAACAAGACTTTTATCATTCACATGAGTATCCATCCATGGGCAGAAAGACTCCCAAGAATCACCAGGCCACTCCAATAAACCCTTTTGAAGAATCATATTCCATAATCTAGAAGTAAAGCTGCAGTGGAAGAACAAATGATCCCTACCTTCTTGACGGATCCCACAAAAAACACAAGAAGCTTGCTGAATCACACCAATAGAAAGGAGAAAATGGAGATAATGAAGCCTATCCAGCTGCGTAATCCATACCAAGAAAAAATGCTTAAGGACATTGTGTTTGAACCGAACTACCTTTTTCCATGGAATAACATCAAATATTTGTCTAAGGAATTGCCAAGTAGAATTAATAGAAAATTTCCTACTAGTAGGATCCCAAATAAGTTTATCATCTCTTGAAATATTAGGCAAAAAAGTTGAAGGGAAACCATTATTAAAGTCAAGCCGATACTGGGAGTTTAGAATAGGAAAATGCCAACCTGAGGAGCTGATCAATCTACTCACTATAGCATTTCTACCAATGCCAGAAGATGTAACAATGACTTGAGGGAAAAAGTCACAAAGAGGGCCATTTGGATGCTAATTATCAAACCAGAGAAAAATATTCCTACCATTCCCTATAATAAACTTAAAACCAAGCCTAACCATAGTTCTAAGCTGGAGAAGTTTCTTCCAAGTCCAAGAGGAAGATGGGGGAACATTTAAATCCCAAAAACTTCAATGCTTAAGCAAATGAAATCGAACCCAATCAACCCACAAAGAGGAATAATTAACATCTAAGAGGTTCCAAATATGCTTTACCATAGCAGCCCTATTCCATTCTTCAAGATCTTTAACACCAAGCCCACCCTCTTCCAAAGGGGCATAAACTCTCCTCCATGCAACTTTACAACCACCTTTGCACATTTTAGAACCTGACCACAAAAATTTCCTAAGCAGAGCAGTGAGATCATTAATAATAGACTTGGGCAAAATAAAAGTGGAAGCCCAGTAACACTTGAGTGACGAATAACACAGCTTTCACAAGTTGTAGCCTCCCCCCAAAGGAGATGAGTTTGCTAGACCAACTAGAAATCCTTTTTGAGATAGAGGCAACTAACACATCACAATCTATTTTTACAAGTTTTGTAGACAACAGAGGGACCCCAAGTTATCTCACTAGTAACTTGCCCACTTGAAAGTTGAGCCTGTGTTGAATTTGTGAAAGAGAAAATGTATCAACTCCAACATGGAACATGGTGCTTTTAGCATTATTAGGAACAAGGCCAGAAAGGTTGCCAAAGCTTTCAAGCACTGACATAATACAATCAACTAAGGCAAAAGCACCACCTGAAAAGAGAAGAATATCATCAGGAAATAAAATGTTAGTGATTTTCTAAGGTTGACACTTCCAATGATAGTTGAAGTTCTCAGTTCTTTCAATGTTGTAGGCAAACATTCCAGAAAACACCTCCATGCAAAGAACAAACAAGTAGGGGGAAAGGGGATCCCCCTATCTAATTCCTCTTGAACTCTTAAAATATCCTTTATAAGTTCCATTGATGTTCATAGAGAACATAGGAGAAGAAATCTAATTCATAATTAAGTCAATCAGATGAGAAGGAAATTGGAAAGCTACTAGAGCAGCCCTCAAAAACTCCCAAGAAATAGTGTCAAAGGCCTTCATTAAATCCACTTTCAAAGCTATTCTAGGGACACCATCATCCTTAAGGTATCCTTTTAGAAGCTCTTGAGCTAGAAGAATATTATCAATAATGCTTCTAACAGGAATGAAAGCACTCTGATTTAGACTCACACACTTCTTTAAACAAGGCTTGAGTCTATTGGTAATAATTTTGGTAATACATTTGTAGATAGTAGTACATAGAGATATAGGTCTAAAATAAAAAACAACACTTGGGTTTTCCACTTTAGGGACTAGAGTAATGACCTAGGAATTAATTTCCCTCAAGAGATGACCAGAATGGATAAAAGCTTACACAACTTTAGTGACATCATGTCCAACAATACTCCACGCCTGCTTATAGAAAAAAGCATTGAAACCATCACTACCAGGGGCTTTGCCATCTTTTATAGAAAACATAGTTCTTCTAACCTCCTCATCAGAAACGGGAATGGATAAATTTGAGACCTGCTCCACATTTAGAGGCTTGACAAAGTGGCTTAAATCAGGAATAGTCACATAATCTCAAGCTTGTAACAACTGCTGATAGAAACTAAGGATTTCATCATTGATCATATTAGGAGTATCAAGTCTAGTGCGAACTCTCGATGTTAAGGAAAAAATTGAATTCATTTTCCTCTTATACTTTGCAATCTTGTGAAAGTAAGCAGTATTTTTATCACCCAATTGCAACCATTGGATTCAGGATCTTTGTCTATACTGAGATTCTTTAACTTTGGAGAGATGTAGATAATAAAAAAGACGAACCCTCTCTTGAGCCTTGATATCAGCATTACCAGGATTTCCATCCAGCTGAACTTGCAAAGATTTAAACTTGTTACCAATTTCCACCATCCTTGGACTCAGATCAATGTAACAGTTAGCATTCAAGATCTTCAACTCCTTCTTCAACAACTTTAGCTTTTCAAAAATTTTGAACATGGAGGAACCTGGGAGATCAATACACCACACTTGTTGCACAATTTGCATGAAACTGAAATGATGCACAAGGTGATTATTGAATTTGAATGGAGCACTTTTCCTTTGAATTTCATTCTGAACCTTGATGACAATTAAAGCATGATCTGATATTATTCCTGGATCAAAAACACCCTCAGAGGAAGGGAAAACCTTGTTCCAGACTTCATTGACCACAATCCTATCCAATTTCCAATAAATAGTGCCATTGGACCAAGTGAAACGTATACCCGAATGCTTTAAATCAACCAGAGTAGCAACATCAAGACATTCCCCAAACTCCCTCATGCTAGCATCCCATACAGAAGAACCACCAAATTTTTCATCAGTGTTTTTAAGAGCATTAAAGTCTCCAGCTAGAAAGTTAGGAGAACTGGAATACGTAGAAGATAATTGAAGGATGTCTCTCCATAATCTTCTCCTACCTATATGATCATTCAATCCATAAATAAACCCTCATATGCATTGAAAAACACCATATAATGATTTAATGGAGCATAAAATAAGTGGATCAGAAGCGAACAATTCTAAAACAATGAATTTGAAAGGGTCCCAACAAATCCAAATTCTTCCATTATTAACATCAGCATAATTAGCAAGAAGATGTCAACCCTTCACAACACTAATGAGCACCCCATCATCCTTAGCCTCTTTCACTTTTGTTACAACTATACAGAAAAGAGAAACGTGAGACTTCCTCACCACCTTAGCAACCTCAAATTGTTTTTCAAGGGAGTTTAATCCCCTAACATTCCAAATAGAAAAAAACATTAAATAGATAAAATGAATAAAAATAGAGTCATGCATGTCTCAGTTACCTTTTCTTTTTAGTACGAACCCCTTCCTTTGGAGGCTTGCTTTTGTCTCCTCCCTTAACAGCCCTAGGCAGCCTACCATCAACAAGACCCGTGTATACAGGAGAAAGAAGTTGTTTCTCAACTGTGCTATGAACAATATTTAGATTTTCCATTGATGCATCCACCTCAACAGTATCTGTAGTAACATAAGGGTCATGGAGTTGCGTAGGAACAACAGTTTCCTTGATAAACACCCCAGTATTAGAATCCTTGACCTGAGTGACCAATAGAGTAATCACCAAAGGAACAGTTTTAGCTTCAGTGATAATGTCATCCAAACATTTCTCAATAAAAGAATTAACAACATCCACATCCTTAACAACTTCATCATCCTCCCTTTGCAAAATCTAGAACTGATTAGTGTTTAAAGCCGGAGCCACTTCAGTAGCCCTTGAGCTAAAACCATTTGGTAAAGTATTCTCAATTGACTCGGTAGCAATAACCTCCTTACCTTTCTTAGAAACCCTGACCCATTCCTGTTTTTGTTGCTGATGATTTTCCTTATTAACCTTTTTTAGCGATGCCTTAGGACATTTAGCACTTGTATGGACGAAGACATTGTAGTGCATACATTTCTGGGGTATCCATTGGTATTCCACTTTCACAGTCCTTGATGAACCATCATCAAGCTTGAGAGTGAGTTATAATAAAAACTTAGAATTGACATCCATCTCAACATATACACGAATAAACCCCAATCATTTTTGTCATCTGTCATTCCATCCACGTATAAAGGCATGCTCAAAAGACTAGCAACAATGCTCAATCTTGGCCCATTCCAGAATTCAAATGGAACACGAAAAAGTTTCACCCAAACAGGTACACTTGTAATAACATCCTTATCAAGGGAAAGTTCAGGCTTCCATTTCTGTAAAATCAGAAGATGGTTGGCAAAATGCCATGTAGTACCTTCAATAATGACATTTATTTGCACGGAGGAATTGAATTTGAATAAGAAGAAGGTGTTATCGATACTATGCACTGCGATCAATCCATCTTTACCCCAAAGACACTTGACAATCAATTCCACTGTAAAAAAAGGAAAAAGACATCTGTCAAGAAAATGACCAATTAAGCAAGTGTTCCATTCCTCACAAGTAACAACCTTTGATGGCATAATTGCCACTATAGGATAATCTTTACTTGGTTCCACATAATAAAGTTTCATCTTGCTTGCCTCAACACTCTTATGCAATCTCTGAGCCCATGTTTGTGACGGTAGAGGTAAAGTGGTAGTAGGACATGACCCAGATTCATTGCCCTCAACCTCTCCTTCGTACAAAAGTCTAGCAGATACAGTATTACCAGAAACTTCCACATTCTTTACTACACTCTGTTGTTCTTTGTTCTTCTCTAGTATTGTACGGAACATCTTTTTTATGGTTACCAAGTCATCATCCTGTTGAGAAGACATTGTTTTGTCGTTGAGCCAAATCGTCGAACACCTAGAGTGCGTTGTAACTCTAGGTACAAATGATGGCTACCAGATGTGACTCGTCGTTCTACCACAAGTAAATATGTGCGATAAAGGAATCGACCCCTATTCAGACTTCGGGTAGCAATAAATCTCCAGATCGACAAGATTCCTGCAAAAATAATGACCGAAGATGAACTAAAATCATATTCAAATTCATCCCCAGTGCATAAATCTTCACCCGTGATCTTTAAGACACATAATCAGCTTCTTGATATTTAGATGAAGAAGAAAATCTCCCAAAATTCAAAGAAAATTCCTAGAACCAGAAGATTTTCTCCAGAAAAGCGTATTTTCCCACTTCCTAAACAAAATGAACATAAAGCAAAAGCACAAAAACACCTATAACTCGGATAGACTCAGTGAAAATTAAGTGTTTAACTCAGTCAAACTAGGTCAACCTTAGTTATCCTAGTTCCCAAACAACACCCATTCTAGAGAGAAGTTAGAGTTCTAGGCCTTTATTTATACAACAAGTGATGGGATTTTTGGTCCATCATGATCATCATTAAATCCCTTAGTTCTAGGGATTTGATTTACATTACCCATTGGTCTCGTTTATCCCATATTAGTTTAGGGTTTAACCTTACAGGCTAAGTTATCCTAGAATGCTCTTTCTAATGGGCCGGGCCTTAATTGGTTTTGACCTTTTTCTGATGGGCCTCATTTTTCTTCTGCGACCCAAGTCTATTTGTTTGGGTTGTTTTCACTGAGCCTATTCCTTAATGGGGTTTTATCCAATATCCCGTGGGCCTGAGCCAAATATTAGGTCATGGAACGACTTCTGGTTTCAACAGATACATATATATGCGTGTATATATGTGTGTATGTGTTAGTGGGCTGACGTCATAGTAATAATGGTTTAACTTCCGTGTGGGTTCCCAATTTAAAATGATGGCTTGATTCCCTTAAAAGTTGTGTGTGTCCCTCTCGAAAAGATGCAACACCTCCAACCCCATTTAATGCGCCTCTTGAACACACCTCTTCACTTCTATAAATACCCTGTTTATATAACACTTTGAATTTCTTCATTTTCAGAAATCTTTGCTTATAATCTTTTGCTCTCTTGTTTTCTTTGTTCTTCAGCATCAAATCCTCTTTTGTACTTGTTTATACTTTCTGCATTCCTATTATTCTATGGGTTCTGTTATCTTCTCCGGTGATCAACTCCGGCGATACCTCTTTTCATTTCTGTAAGTGTTTTAAAACTTCTTCTTCTTCTACACCATATTTGAGTCAAGTTCCAGTACTGCTAATGAGGAGTTAACACCTCTCTCCCATGGGGAATTTGTTGAGAGTCACACTAGGAGCTTCCTATTCTTCCTCAGGAAGATGAGCGTGCTAATGACATTGAGGAACCCCCTTCATATAACCCTGACAGGCTTCCCACTAGCCAACGAAAAACCCCAAGTATCAAATCTCTTAAGAAACACGTGAGACCTCCAATGGAGGTGGAGTTTGTGGCCTATGACCCGGAGTTTGATTTTACCCAAGGGGAGGGCGTTGGCCCCCATGACCTCTTCTTGTCTTATAACCAGGTTAAGCTGGTTAGGTTCCCTCTCCATCCCCTTTTTCACTTCATCTTTTTTATTCTAGGGTTAGCCCCACTCCAAGTCGACCCCAATTTATTTCGCATCATCTCCATGCTCGTTCTGGCAAACCATGATCATGGTTTGCATCTCGGTTTTAATGACCTCCTCTTATGTTACCAGAACCTGGAGATTTCAAATGGTGTAGGGAGGTTTATGTTTTACCCCTTTAAGGACAGAGGTATTTGTTTAGACACTGAAAGATATGAGAAGGGGTGGAAAGAGAGGATGGTTCTGGTCAAGGGTCCCTGCTTTTACCCCCAATCTTCTTCCTTTCCCATCCCCAACACTTTTGGCTTTGGCAAATTTAAAACTTATAAGTTCCTTTATGGTAAGACAATCTTTTATCTATGACGTGACTGTGACCTCCATAGGGCTGAATATATTTATGAATCTTTTGGTGTTAGCAGTAAAGGGTTTTACTCAAGTAAAGTTCATAAAAGGGTTAGGTTGTTAAGGAGTAAGTTTTGGTATGAGCGTCTGGCATGTATTGACCTTCTGTCTCATGCCAATTTGCAGGATATATCAAAGCTAGGAGCCTCAGCAGATATACTTTGCCTGAGCCACCCAAAGCTTATGGATGATGAGTTGGAGATCATCCCAGACCCTGTTACACAGGTAACTTTTTCTTCTGTCCCTTCAGTGGCCCTAGGGTCTTCTATGGTCCAAGCTACCCCCCTTCCTTGCCTCAGCCCCCTCCTGCCTGTGTCTGCCCTACTGTAGAGGAGAGGGTATCAAAGAAGCAGAAATTAAAAGGGAAGGCTGGAGAAAAGGATGGGAAAGCCCCCATCCTCACCTCCATGGAGGCTATGACTGATAGTGCCAAGTCCCTCTGGAGCCAAGAGGACTTGACTGCTTTTGAGGCCCTTGATGGCCCTAAACTGCCAGACAAGGTCATGGGCATGATGATTAGGGTATGTTTTCCTTATTTTTTCTTATGTGTTAGCTTTTTACTTAAGCATCATTTTTTACCTCTAACAATTTTCGCCTTATGCTTTTTGCAGGAATTTTACATTATGGGTGCTTTGCACTATATGCGTAAGACCCACACTGACAAAATGACTCATCTCAAGGCTGCCCTAACCTTGGTTGATGGGAGGGAGACCCTATTGGTCCAAGAAGTTACAACTCTAAAGGAAGATAATGGAGCCTTGAAGGAAAACAGGGTTAAGGCGAATGCTGAATTGAGGATCTCAATTATCGGTTGACCCTTGCCCATTCCCAGTTAAAGGTCTGCAAGAAAGCGGGGTTGGATATGCATGCTCGCTACGAAGACATCAACAACAATGTTGTTGGTCAATTCTAGCGCGGTGGCTTTTTTACTACTCTGAAGGAGCCAAGTCAGAGTAAGTCCAGAGGTTGGTCTTACTGAAACTCATTTCTTACAATTCCTCGAGGGGACCCTCCCCGCTGACCCTTAAAACCCAGAGGCTCCATACTTTGCTCTAATAGAAGTGGTGGACTCATTTAGTCCTGAGTTCAGGGCTAAGTCCAAGACCTAGGGCCCCTTCCCCTTTTATTTTATTTTTTTCCTTTTATTTATTTTGCCTCCGGGCATTTTGTAGCCCTTTCAGCAATTTTTGTAATAATTCATATAATTTTTAATGAAATTTTGTTTTGCTTCATAAGTTTGTTTCATGAGTTATGTCATTTTAACTACTTTGAATTTCTCCAAAGTTTAAAAAAATTTTGAATCTGCCAAAGCTATATGCCTTTACTGTCATTGGATATACTAGTGTATGCCTCAGGCATATAGCTTTCTGGATTGATATCAAAATTTTATTAGGTGTATGCCTTTAATATTATCAGAACTTAGGAATAAATTCATCATTTTAATGGCTCAGGCATATGCCTCTGCCATTTTTATAACTTAGGAATAAATTCCTCTTTTTGATGGCTCAGGCTTATGCCTCTGCCATTTTTATCACTTAGAAATAAATTCCTCTTTTTGATGGCTCAGGCACATTCCTCTGCCATTTTTATAACTCATGATTAAATTCCTCTTTTTGATGGATCAAGAATATGCCTGTCATTTTTATAACTTAGGCAAAAATTCCTATTTATATTTTACCACAAGATCAACGAATGTCAATACTGGATAGTTTGAATCTAGAATTAGGCTCTTAGCCTCTTTTATTGATTGCAATTTGAATAATCAACAAAGGTAAATACTTAGGCATGCAACGCCTCTATTACTTATAAAAGTCTATCTATGGATAGTACCTCTTGAGTCTGGAAGCATTCTGGGAGTTAGGTTCCATACGGCCATTAATTGGACTTCCTCAACCGGTATGCCCCCTTTCAAATGACTTCAATCACAGTGTAGGGTCCTTCCCAATTTTCACGAAGCTTTCCAATGATACCAATCTTCTTTTTGAGGACAATGTCCCCAACCTATAACTCACGCCTTTTTACCTTCTGGTTGTAACTTCTCCTGATTCTCTAATGATGCTTAGTCAATCTGGTAGCTGCTTTGTCACGTTTTTCCTCTAGAGTGTCAAGAGCATGGACCAAACTCTGATTGTTTTGGTTCTCCTAATAGGTTTCAGTTCTTATGGTTGGAATTATATTTTCTGTTAGGATCACAACTTCTGCTCCGTATGTCATGGAGAATGGAGTTTCACCAGTTGGAAGCCTTGGGGTTGTTCTGTATGCCCATAGAACCTCTGGTAATTTGTTTGGCCAGAGTCCTTTGGCATCCTCCAACTTATTTTTGAGGATGTTCAAAATTATTCTGTTGGACCTTTTTTCTTCACCATTGCCCTGTGGGTATCCAACCGAGGATGTCTCTAACTGAATGTTATGTTGCCCACAGAAGGCTCTGGTCCATTTGTTATCCAGGTTCAACTTGTTGTCTATCATTATTACCCTGGGGCCCCCAAAACGACATAAAATATTTGACCAGATGAACTTAATCACATGTCTTTGTGTGATTACCGAGTATGACTCTGCTTTTACCCATTTGGTGAAGTAATTTGTCATGATAAGTATCAGTTTCACTTCCTTAAGGCTTGGGGAAGAGGCCCCACAATGTCTATCCCCCACTGGGCGAAAGGATGGGGATTGAGTGTGGGATTCAAGAGCTCTGATGGAGGATGGATATTGTCTCCATGGATCTGGCATTTATGGCATCTTCTAACGAAAGTCTCAGTATCTTGAGAAAGGTAGGGCCAGAAGTAACCATGACTTAGCACCTTATGAGCAAGGCACCTCCCTTTTGAGTAGTTCCCACACGTTCATTCATGTACTTCCTTCATGATTTTTGTGGCTTCAGATAGGGTAAGACACCTGAGGTAGGGTTCTCCAAAGGACTTTTAGTACAATTTCCCATTTATCAGGGAGTATTTGGCAGATTTCATACGGATTTTTCTAGCCTTGGCTATGGCTTCTGACAAGACTCCATCCCTAAGGTAGGATACAATCGAGTCCATACATCTTGGCTCCTATGGTATTATGCAGACACTAGTTGGCTGTTGAATACTCGGGATCTCTAGGTAGTCTATTGGGGCCACCCTTGTCAGGTCCTGAGTATTGGATGATGCCATGTTGGCTAAGTGGTCTGCATTCCCATTCTTCCCCCTTAGTACTTGTTCAAGGCTAAATTGGTCAAAGTGGTTGAGTTCTGCCAAAGCCAGGACTCTGTATGGTTCCATATTTTCTCCAGTCTCATACTCTCCATTAACTTTCCTGACAACGAGTTGAGTCCCTGTATATCCTTATCCGTTTTGACCTGGAGGCTCTAGCATAACCTGATTCCTGCTATTAGCGCCTCATATTCTGCTTTATTATTGGAGGCTGGGAATTCAAAACGGACTGACTGTAATACTTTGGTGTTGTTAGGAGTTATGACCTCCAGTTTTATTCCAGCTCCTGATGCTCCAACTGACCCATCAATGAACAAACTCCATTATGGGTCTTCCGACTCTAGACAGTTCAAATCTGGTTCTGCTTCTAGAAGAAAATCTGTAAGTGTTTGTCCTTTGATGGTTGTTCTTGGCACGTACGTAATGTCAAAGGTACCCAACTTGATTGCCCACATTGTGATCCTCCCCATCAGGTCTAGCTTGGACATGATTTCCGTGATGGGGAATGTCGCTGGGACAATAATTGGGTGCATTTTGAAGTAGTGTCTGAGCCTCCTCTTAACATTGACTAGTGATAAGATGACTTGCTCTGCAGTGGTGTACCTGGTTTCAGGGTCTGATAATGACTTGATAGTATAGAAGACTGGTATCTGGTAGGGTTTTTTCTCTTTCACTAGCGCGACGCTTGTGGAAGAGATCGACATTGCTAAGTACAAATGCAACATTTCACCTAGTTCTGGTGAAATTAGCACCGGAGGGCTTATCAGATACTTCTTTAATCTCTGTAGTGCCTGAGTTTGTTTTGACCCCCAAATATTGCCTTTCCCTACCCTGACGGCCTGAAAGAATGGCATGCACTTATCTGTGAGTCTGGAAACGAACCTGCTTAGTGCAGCCACCCGCCCTATTAGAGTCTAGACATCTTTTTGGGTTCTAGACTCTTCTATGTGCATGAGTGTTTTAACTTGTGTTGGACTGGCTTCGATCCCTCTTTGATTCACTATGTGGCCCAGGAACTGACCAAACGAGACCCCAAATGAGCATTTGGAAGGATTGAGCCTTATCCCATAGCTTCTGATTACTTGGAATACTTTTTTTAGGTGCTGGAGGTGGTCCTCCTTCTTCATACTTTTGACCAATGTGTCATCGATGTATGCTTCTACCGCGTGGCCCATCAGGTTCCCAAAGACTCCTTTCACCAGCCTCTGGTAGGTTGCATCTGTATTTTTCAGTCCAAAAGGCATTACTTTATAACAAAATGTACCTTCATCTATGATGAATGACGTTTTCTCCTCATTGGTAGGATTCATGGGGATCTAGTTGTATCCAAAATAGGCGTCTAGGAATGACATTCGCTCATATCCCATTGTAGCATCCACCATTTGGTTTAGTTTGGCCCATTTACTTAAATTCTTCATGGTGACTACGTATCATTCTTTTACTGCCACCTGATACCTTGGAATATCAATCACATCAACCTTATTTGGGTCAAGGCATCTCATGACTTGATGGAAGGTTGAGGGGACCCCCTGCATCTTGTGAATCTAGCCCCTACTCGTCAGGAGGTTATATGATGGCTTGATGTCTACCACCACAAAGCTTAATTTGAGGGTTCTTCTGGCGGCTGATACAAACAGCTAAATGACCCCAATCGGTTCTATCAATCCAGCGAGGGGGACTCTATCCGGATGCATCTGGTTTATGTCTACCCCTAGTTTGTCAAAGGCCCATTTAGTCATAATTTTCGTGATGCTGCCAGGATCCACTATGACTCTTTTAACTAGACAGTTGGCCACCAAAAGCAAAATGACCAATGGGTCTTTGTGGGGAACTTGTACATTCCTTAGGTCAGACTAAGTGAAACTTATCTAGGTTTACTCCTTCTTGTTCAATGTCTGACACACCTCCCCTATTCTTTTGAGCTTGTGCCCCTGGTGCATCTGGCCCCCTTTAAACCATATGAATTACCCGTATTGGTTGTCTTATTAGGGAATTGTTCTAAGGGGTGTTACGCTGACGTTCCACCCGGGTCTAATCTTTTACTACATACTCTGCTAGCTCTCCCTTTGCAATCATCGCCTCCACTTACCTGCGCAGGTTCCTGTAAGCATTGGTGTGATGGTCGTACCCACACTGGAAGACACAATGTTTGGTCGTGTCCCTCTGTTCCATGTGCTATCTTATTGGTAGAGGGGGTCGGAATATTCCATTTCCCTACTTCTCTTGGTAGAGTTTACCCAGGTTGGTTTTGAGGGGGGTTACCTTCTTTTATACTCTCTACTTCTTGTTGGCTGACTTATTTGATGTGAAAGCGGGTGTTGGACGTGTTGGCTTTTGATCCTTGATGCGGTCTTTCGTACATGCCTCAATAGTTACCATGGCCGCCCTTTTCCATCGGACTACTTCCTCCTCCTCGATTCTGAGGTACCCCTGGGCACTAGAATTTAGCTCCCTTATGTTATTGGGGGGCCTCTTTACCAGGGATGCATGAAACTTGGTGTCGGGAATCAGGGTCATTCTGTATGCCTCAACCGCTGACAGTTGATCGCATTGGTTAATGGAAGACATCTCCCTTATGAACCTGGATAAGAAGCTCTGAAGGCTTTCTTCTTTTTCCTAGCTCATTGTGAAAAGGGCGGAGATAGTTTTCTTCTGCCCCTGGTTGCCATAGTATTGTGCTATGAAAAGTTTTCACAACTTGCTCCAACTTCTAATTGACCTAGGCGGTTGTTTCCTAAACCACATGAGAGGTACCTCAGTCAGGCTGGTGGGGAATACATTGCACAAAAGGACTTCTCCTTTCTTTCAGGCGGTCATCTTTGTTTGATATTGGTAAATATGATTTGACGGGTCCTTCGTCCCATCATAGAGGGTGAAAGTTGGTAGGTGGAACTTTTTCGGGTACTATGCCTGGTCTATTTTGTCCGTAAAGGGTGATTTGATCATGTCAAGGGGTCTGGACCTTCATGATTTCCAACACTTGCATCTGGATCTTTGAAGCCATGTCGTTCAAGTCATGGTTGGAGGTTGCTAAAGTGGTAGGCCACCGGGTGCTGGAATAGAGATCTCTTCTTGATCATCAGTCGGTCTGCTTCCAGTCCCCTCCCACCTATTGTTTTTTCCCTCATCATGCCTGGGTGGATCTGGTATTATGCCTTTGTTGTTGACATCATTGGCTGGGTTGGCCACGTTGGTTGGATCGGGTATCTGACTGAGCCTCTAGCGAAAATCGGTGTTCAGTCGCTCAAGTTCTCCGTTCTTTCTTTCCACCTCCATCAATCTTTGCATGATCACTTGCATCTGAGCAGCTTAGGTTGTGCTTGCCTGGGCTACTGTTGCTGCTGCGGAAGATCTAGTATCCACCATGGCTGTTCTCACAAAGTTTTTTTTTTGTAAAAGAAAAGAATCGAAAAGACGAGAAAGAAAATCAATAAAAACCTTCATTCCCACAGATGTTGCCAAAGTGTAAGTGTTATTTTTTGCTCAAACACTCGAATCCCTTTATTGAGGCTCTAGGCATTTATTTATACAACAAGTTATGGGCTTTTTAGTCCATCATGATCATCATCAAATCCCTTAATTCTAGGGATTTGATTTACGTTACCCATTGGTCTTATTTATCCCATATTAGTTTAGGGCTTAACCTTGCAAGCTAAGTTATTCCAGAATGTTCTTTCTAATGGGCCGGGCCTTAATTGGTTTTGAGCTTCTTCTGATGGGCCTCATTTTTCTTCTGCGAACCCAAGTATATTTGTCTTTGGGTTGTTTTCACTGAGCTTGTTCCTTAATGGGCTAGGAATTATGGCATTTACAACAACAAAAAAAATAGAAAAAAAAACCTGAACCATAATTTGTAAACAAACCTATTAAACTATCCCATTTTGTTGCAAAATTATTATTATTATCTTTTGTATAATTGACCACAATGCAGTTTTTATTAATAAGTTTTATTATTCAAATCAAATTAAATATTAATAACAAGATGATTCTCTTAAAAATTCTATTTTTTTTTTATAATTCTATTTTTTTTAATTTGAGGATATATTTATTCTAATACAATTGTAAGGTGAATGGTATAGTTAATATATCCAAAAAGATAAAAATAATTATTGATAGAATAAATAAATTTAATAAAAAGAGTAGGATGATATTTTGTAATAGGAATGAAGCTCATTTCATCAAATTAATAGTTCATAGAAATTATTTGTATTTCATAGGATTTTGAAAAAGTAGATTTTTTCTGCATCCCCCCTAGTTTATAAGAGATCCTATCTGATTCGATAATTCGACGGATTTTTAATTAGTTTATCCATATTCGATTGGTTTAATAATTGAAACTCTGATCCGATTATATAATTATTCAAATTAAATATTAAGAAAAAAATTTATTTTGTTGTTGTTATTTTTAGAATATTAAAGGTCAAATTACATGTTTACTTATCAATACTTATAATACATGTCCATCACAAAAAATGAAAATCAAATAACAAAAGAAAAGAATGAGAAGAATTAGATCTATTTATTAATATATACAACTGATAACATAGGATTTATGTGTATATATAGATTTATAAAATTGGATCGAATTCTTATAAATTTAAATTCAGATCTGATTTATTAATGAATTCAGATTGTTATAATAATAATAAGATTTATCAAACTTTTTTTATTATTCATATTTGATTAATTAAATCGGATTCGGATTAAAATTCAATTTATGTCCACTTATATGCTGAGTGTTGTGGGCCATACTTATTGGCTTTGTTTCATATGGGTTTGTTGCCCACTCTTTCTCTTGGGTGGGACCCCAAGACTCCCAACTAATCAAGTGTGAATATCAGTATCATGAACTCAATCTGGCGAAATCATCACAATCCTACGTGATCTACCGACTTCCCCTTTCTTTCATCTTTATATATATATATACTAATTCAAACTTTAATCTTAAACTATAGTACCAGATGTAAATAGCTCCTAGTTTTGATTATAAAATAGATATGTGGATTAGCTCACTAATCATTTTAGCTAGAGTAACACTCTTAAATCGGTGGGAGCAAATTAATCAAACTTGTAATAACTACATTAACACAACAAAGTAAAATCATAATAAAGCTCAAAGACGAAAGCGGTTTAATTTCTATATTATAGTGATGTTGTGCCACTAGAACAAATTAGTTTTCCTAGCTTTTTTTGAAAAAACCTTTTATTAAATAGTGATTCTTAATAAAAATAAAAATAAAAATTAAATGAGCTGCGACCCCAAATTCGAAAATCAACTCAAAAACTTAGTATTGGTACCGGTGTCAGAAAAATCCTTTGTAATCATAAATTTAATTTTGTAGCTAAAATACTTGAGATCAAATCCAAAATTAGTTTTTGGTAGTGCGTGTTAAATGACACCGTAAAGATATTTTCATTAATAATGTATAAATGAAACCTTAAAGATATTTTCATGGATCATTGATGATATATATATATCACTCTTTTACAATAATAATAATAATAATAATAATAATAATAATAATAAACAAAAAAAATTTAAGATTTTATTTTTTATTTTTGGAATAAGCAACCAGTATACATAAGAGTATTAGGGTTTCATATTGTTTAGTAGTAGTGTATTGGAGGTAAAATCTCTTTGGTTGAGGTTTCCCTTATTAAATCTCTATTCTCGAATCTCAATGGTGTTTCATTTCTCCTTTTTCTTACTATTTGTATTTGGTTTATTTGTTTAAAATAATAATCCAGAGGCGCGTGTTAAAAGTGCTACATGCACAGGATCCTGTGTTGGATTTTGCTCCTAGCTAATGATATATGTATAATTATATATATAATAATAATAATAAAAAAGACTATATGTGTGATGTCCAACATCGTCCGGGTAAGCGAGTATAGGTCTGAGAATGTGCTTATATGTGCAGTGTTGTCTCCAATTGGTATGAGACATTTTGAGAGCAAGTCCAAGAGCAAAACCGTGCGGGTTGGGCCCAAAGCGGACAATATCGTACCAAGTGTTGGAGCGGAGTGTCACAATTGGTATCAGAGTCAGAGTCTGACCGGAATTAAGTGTAGGTGCATGCACAAGCCTGTGAGTAACACTAGCGAGGACGCTGAGTCCCAAGAAGGGCGATTGTGATGTCCTACATCGCCCGAGTATAGATTTGAGGATGTACTTATATGTGCATTGTTGTCTCCAATTGGTATGAGATCTTTTGAGATGAGCCCAAGAATAAAACCGTACGGGCTGATCCCAAAGCGGACAATATCGTACCAAGTGTTGGAGCGAGGTGTTACAATATGCTTCCCTAACATTCATGAATTTTGATATTTCTAGAAGGATAATTCTTGTCTCAAGTCATATAAGAAAGAATTTCTTTTAATACGTAATGTGATCCATTCTATAAACAATTGTTCATGTGTTTAAATATTTCAAAGTTACTTCTGTAATTATATTTACAAAACTTCAAAAACATAAAGCATATCAATGATTATGAAAATATTTTAAAATTTATGAAAATACTTTTGAAATTTTAGGACACATGTAAATTTCTTGTTGGATCATATTAAATGTTGAAGAAAATTATTTCTTATACGGCATGAGACAATCATTATTCTTCCTAAAAAAATATAAAAATTCTTCAATGGCATTTTGAATGGAACAAATTTACAATATGAATGGTCATTTAAATATATGAGGAGGTTGAATCCACCCTTAGGCCCGGTTTGACATGAGCTTTATTTTTGCGTTTTTGTTTTTGGCCAGAAACCATGCATTTTTTGAGTTGAAGCATATTCAACGCGATTTGTTTTTTTTGCACAATAATTAATGTCATAGAAAAATGGAAATATTATTTAATGCTTTTGGTGTTTTAGCACTGTTTGTTTTAATGATTGTAACTTACAAATATATGAATCAAACTTTTAACAGATTCAAATTTACTTTATCAAACATGATTCCGATTTTTTCTAAGAACTCCCTACAACAGAAATGCCTAATTTGTTTCGGCTAAAAACAAAAATTCAAAAATACAACGTGTTCCAAAGGGTCTCCTAGTCATGTTAGGGTTTTTGCCTGAAAAGATGAAATGAAAAATATGCTACATCGAGTATTTGCCTTTTTTTATAGCAATTGAATTATTACTTTTTTAGCACTCAAAAAATAATTTTTGTGAAGGTATAAACAATTTAGTTAAGAAAAGGGTTAATTTCAGTAAACCCCCCTATACTATCCAGATTAATCAACTAACCCCTTGTCGGTCCAAATTGCCCCCTATATTATTCAATTTCATCAAATTGCCCCCCCACGTCATATTTTAAGTCAAAATACCGAAACTACCCTCAATAGTATAAGGGGGTTTGTTGATTCAACCATTTAAAAAATTTATTAATTTCAAAATTTATTTATTTTGTCCGAAAACCTGCAAAATATGAAAAAAAAAAAAAATTTCAAAATTTTTTTTTTTTTCATATTTTTTCCGAAAAACTGCAACATGTGAAAAAAAAAAAATTCAAAATTTTTTTTTTTTTTTTCATATTTTTTCCGAAAACCTGCAACATGTGAAAAAAAAAAATTTCAAAATTTTTTTTTTTTTATATTTTTTCCGAAAAACTGCAACATGATAAAAAAAAAAAATTCAATTTTTTTTTTTTTTCATATTTTGCAGGTTTTCGGACAAAATAAATAAATTTTGAAATTAATAAATTTTTTAAATGGTTGAATCAACAAACCCCCTTATACTATTGAGGGTAGTTTCGGCATTTTGACTTAAAATGTGACGTGGGGGGGCAATTTGATGAAATTGAATAGTATAGGGGGCAATTTGGACCGACAAGGGGTTAGTTGATTAATCTGGATAGTATAGGGGGGTTTATTGAAATTAACCCTTAAGAAAATGCAAAGGTATAACTTAATTAAATTAGTGGGTTTGAGATTTAGAAAATAGTTTTACTGGAAAAATGCCTTCAAACATGCATTCTTTTAACTTCTTGACTGTTGGAAAATTAACCATTGAACAGAATCAAACCACCTTATTGGAATATTGAACCAAAAGAGGGGAGGATTTATTCATGACTCAGTGGAATAAAAGTAAGCTTTGTCTATAATAGTGAATAGAATTGACAAATGACTTCTCTACAATAGTTTCAAATAAAATCTTATAAATTGACTAGCTTAATGCAATTTATTAAAATTAATCTTGCTTTATCATAGTGGATAGCATTGACAAAAGACAAAATGCAGTGCATTAGACTTAAATTTGGTCCATCATGTTGAAATTGTTTTACCTCCTAATCTACAAAGGTCGGATTAGGATTAGCACAATTAATAAGCGTCCTAAAAAATTATGACAAAATAGAAAATAGGCATATACAAGACCTGGTTTATAATAAACTAAGAACTCTTGGACATAAATGGGAATATGAAATTCATAGGGATTGATTAGGGATGATGAACCTTAATAGTATAATAAAATGGGCTTCTTATTATAGAAGGGTGGGGTTGCTTTAGCAAACAAACAAATAGTGCAAAATAAGCAAGTGGGGTTTCTGGGGCGGTGGTTTGTGGGACTGCACAAGTTGTGCTGCTTCCCCCACACTATATGTCACACAACAACATTTTCAACTCCCCAATCATGGTAACACACACACATATATTACATATAACCCCAAAACATTAATCGAAAAAGATTTGATACTTAGTCAATAGATCATATTTGGATAGGCTTTTAAGAAGATGTTTTTATTTTTTTTGGAAGAAGGGGTTGTTTTGAACAATGCTTGTCAAAATTTTTAGAAGAGTTTTTCGGTTTTGAAAAATATTTTGAAGAAATAGGGGTACTGACTTCTACTTCTCGTTTTCTTATGTGTAAAGTCAAAAGCAAAAGCTTTGCCAAATGGGACCTTAATGCCTCAATATATATCAAGCCTCAAGTTCGAATCCTATTAGGTGCAAATAATTCATTGGAATCATGAACACGACATAATTTGAAGTTTGTGTAATTTGTACGAGGATCACTTTACACAAGTTCCTTAAATTAGGTTGGACGAAACCCGGAATACTTCAGTTATATAAATTATAGCTCTATAAAAACCTGATGACTACGAACATAGTCTTACTTGATTTATATGGGGATCGCTTTGCACAAATTCTATGAATTAGTCTGGACGAAAATTCCAAACACTCGGGACATAAATATATATATATATATATATATATATATATATATATATATATATATATGTATGTATAGTTACAAAAATAATGAACAAACAACAAACTTATTTATATTTATGTAGAGAGAGGGAGGGGGTTGATAATGACATAGCAAAGAGAGATAAGCATGATAATGAGTTAACAAACCTTCTAGAGAGGGAGGCTATAACTAAAGGTTGATAATTACATGTCTCCTCACACAACCTCAGTTGTCTCCCTTTGCCACTTTCTTCCTCAAATATGAGACATGGACTGCTTCATCATTATTTTGTAGGGTTTATTCCTTTTGTCTGTTCTTGTTCTATTGAATAATGAACTCAGGACAATGTTCAGCTCTAAAGCTTTTTATATCACAAGAAGGCTGAGTATGAATATAACATGCTAGTAGCCTTCTGATCTGATGGCTGTACATCAAAAAGTAATATAAACTAGGTCTTGGATGTTCACACATATGTAGATAAATGCTGCTTTATTCAATGTCTTATTCCTTTTCCTTTATTTTACCATTTGAATTAGAGGAGTTATTGTACGTACCATTCCGGTTATTGTTGTCATTTAATTTCACTAAAAGAATATTGTGGTTATTGTCCTGAAAAAAAGTCTTGCTCCGCTTAAGATTTCTAAAAGTAGAATTTATAAACTTGCCGAAGGTAAAAAAGTGCTGCTAAATTACACTTTTAGTATGAAATTAATAAATTAATCTTAATATTGTAGATTCTAATGCCTCTAGATAAACCAGCAGTGCTACAGCATAATTTATTTGAAGTCTATATTAAAAAAAAAGAACAACATTTAAAAAGTAATTTGAAGGAAAAGGTCAATTTAATTTCAAAAACAATTACAAAAAAGATAATTTTTAGTAAAATAATTAAAATTTTGACAAGTTTAGATAATTGCAGGACAAAAATACCCTCAACAAATTTGTAATTGTTTTTACTTATTTACCCTTCACTTATTTGATTTTTATAATGACAATTATATCCCCAATAAGAAAATGTCCTTAGAAAATGTCATTAGTACTCTTAATCACATATTTCTTCTTCCCTTAGGGTTTTCACTCTTCAACAATTTTAATCAATTCACACATTAATGCCTGAGAACTGCTCCTTAACTGCTTAAATTAGAGCAGACGCCGGTATTCCGTATTGATCCATGCGAGTGATAAAAAGATTGAAACATTTCGCAGAGTTGGCGACTAAAATCATTTAGGTGAGTCGATGATATACATCTATATATACATATATGTGTGTCTGTATATCATCGACTCACTTTAATGATGATTTGGTGACAAATTGATATGTGATTTATATTATTTTGTTGAGATACGAGTGTAGTTAGATGTTATTCAATACACTTTTTATGATCTATGAATTCTTTGGAATTTGATGAGTGCTCACTCTCGATATATTTGTAGTGAAACATATTATATAATAGAGTAACAAAGTTACATATATTGCGTCAAAAGTTTTATGCAGTGAAATATAAGTTTTACTCAATGAAAGCATGTATTTTCTCGAAATCAAGAAGTGCTTATGAGAGATAAATTTTAGGTGAAACAAAATAATTTACATATAGAGTAAAAATGTTTCATATATTGCGACAAAAGTTTTACCTAATGAAATATAACTTTTACACTAAAAATTAAAAGTTGTAGTCAATGAAAAAAAAACGTTTACATGAAATTCTGAAAGTGCGTATTTTTTGTAAATTGAGAAGTGTTCATATTTTGTACCTTTTAACTAGAACAAAATGTTTTACATATTGTGTCAAAAAGTTTTGAAAACTGCGTTAACAATTTTACCTTATGAAATAAAAATTTTACAATAACATTCTTGAATGTTTTTTCTACCTAATGATATACTTGATGAAGATGAAGATTGTGAGAGGGAGGGTTGTTTGAGATAATAGGTTAGTTACGTTGGTTCAGAAAATTTGATTTATTAGAGTTTTTTTTTAGTGAAATATAAGATAAGGACATTAAGGGAAATGACTGCAAGTGGGTTAAGGGCATTATATACCAAAATTATGTTTTTCCTTTTTTTGTAATTATTTTTGAAAATTAACCTTTTCCTTAACTTATTTTTTAATATTGTCTGTTTTTTAATATGGGCTCCAAAAGATGTCATTTTTAAAATTTTCCATAATTTCTTTGATTGCCAAAAGACATTTGAGAAAGTGAAGAAATATCTAAAAAATGTTCCCATCTTGGTATTGCGTATATTATTTAGCTATTTGGATCTCCTTTTATTAGGGTTTTTACACCCGCCCAAGAACGAAAACAAAAACTAGGGTTTCAACTCTCTTCTGAAAACTGTGAATCAGTAAATAAAAAAATGCACACACAAACACACAACAAAATAATCGACACAAAGATATATACGTGGTTCGACCAAAACAAGCTTACGTCCACGGAGAACACCGTTTCACTATAATTAATGAGAGGATTACAAGGGGATGATTCATGGATAATACACACGCATACATATAGTGTATACTCACGCATGTATCACCAGAATAATATAAGCCTATATTATTTCTAACTCTCTCAAGAAGAATCTCAATCTGTAATTCATCTCATCTCTCCCTCAATCTTGTGTTTTTATATTTTTCTCACACCACCATACAATATGAATAACCTATGTATATATATAGGAGAGGTAAATATGATGGACAAGTCAATAGGAATCAAATCTCAATCAGAATTGGAGTCTTTAAAGCCTTCCTTAAAAATCCTATATCTGGGTCACCGAGTACTCGGTGAGGTTTCTACCGAGTACTCGGTGAATACGCAATGGCGCGAGAATGCACGGGGTCCTCAGGAGAAAAACCACTTTTCTTTCTACCGAGTACTCGGTGAAGAACTGATGTGTGTTTGGTGTGTACCAAATATGTGATTAAAAACGACACCTTAACGACGATAGGTTTTACCCTACGCAAGCGCACGTATCGATTATAGAACAACAACGACTTGAGTAAGGGATATCGATCCCACAGAGGCTAAGATTGTTAACTTTAGCAATTTAAAAATAATGAATTATATTTTCTGAAAATTGGTTAGTTTTGGTGGTCAAAGACCAAATTATCTATTTTTACTGAAATTATCTAAAAGTAAAGTAAATTAGTTGTGATTCAGATGAGAGAGAAAACTAGGGTTTTCATCGCTCCACCACTAACCGCATAATATAGTTCATCAAAATAACAATTGTAAGAGAGCGATCCATAAACTGTGAATCAGGTCGTATCGCAAATAGCTAAATATAACCCCAAAAAGAATTACCATCAACCGGATTGCAACAACCCGTCTCATGACTGACCTAACTAGTACATGTCAATTATATTATTCTAATTTATTCCTAATGCATGAAAATAAACTAAAACATGTCTATATTAAATCGCCAAGGCATGACCTGTGTCAACCTAGGGTTTCAAGTTTCATCACCACCATTATGTAGAAAATCATAAATTAAGCATCCGAATTCCTGCTCATATTGAATAATTATGGTTGAGTAAAATACTACATTCATTCCATCTAAGACAAGATTTTAGAACAAACGTAGAATTTTATTTTGAAAATCAAAATGATCTCTTAACTATTATAATCATTACAGTATGGTCAACAGTTTCCTCTCATTACAATTGAAAATAATGAAAAACTACATTACTTAGCTAGGGTTTTGCTAGAAAACCCTAGATACCGAGTTAGTTGGCCATGGTGGGAGGTAACTACATCGCTGATGTAGAAACGCTCTCCATGGTCTTCTTTTCCGGATCTCTAGGTCTGAATATGGCTCTCCTTCACAATAGTAACACTTATGAATATGAACGTGAGAGAACGCAAAGAACGAACCAGCCAACTAAACAACGAACTAACCTTCTACACAGATATATGCTCGTGTATATATAGCCAATGGTGTAGAAAGGTCATTTTCAGTCATTTCACACTAAACCTCGCTAAACACCCTAAATTCTCATATATATGTATGTATATACATTTATACAAAGGTCTGGAGTCGCAGTCACGTCTTGGAATTGAACTGGGGGTAGAACAGGCAAAGTCCATCGAAAATCACAAAATTCTTGCCGCAGCTACGCTTCAAGCGTAACCCATCTACGCTTTAAGCGTAGGGTCAAGCGTACCTTCAAGCGTAAAAATACACTTTCCAGCCACTTTTTGATTCTGAAAGCGTAGGTATTTTCTTGAAAATCACTTTTCTTCGTGAATGGACAAAAATGACCGCCTTGAACCCAAAATACTTTTTGTTGTAGATAACGGCTTCTGAAAATGCCATTTTTGTCTCAAACTTCCTCTTTGACTCTCCTCTTGGATAGAAAGAACATGCACTTTGGTTAATTCACCAAATTTAACTCCATTTCTTCATTAAGCTCTTGAAACATGCTTTAACACACAAACAAAATAAAAATACCAAGTTACTTATTATAAGTCCCTTAGCAATAAACTCATGGAACTTTCTTGTGTTGATTTCTAATCTATCTAGTTTAACTAATCTAACCTAATCCCTTGCTTTCGTGAGGGTCGACGATTACACTTAGCACTTGTAACAAGCCTTTTAAACCCCTAGGTTGCCCCAAGTAGACGAGTGAAGTCTCGTGAAGGTTTCCAGTGATGGTACCTACAAATATCTCAGTTCTTTGTAATCACGCATTTATGAGTTCACACACAAGTTAATTAAGTCATGATATAATGTAAAAGACAACATGAATGCAAATACTCCCACTCACTATCGAACAATAATTATATCGAGCTTCGTGTCATGAATGGTTCCTACTAAAGTGAATGATTTTGCTATTTTCTACTCTCAATCCAAATAACCTTCCGTGTTCTTGTGAACATTCGAATGTGATATTTCAATTTCTCTTCTCCTACTTCATTGATCAAAATTTTCCAATTTTAATAAAAACTCATTCTTTCCATCTATCCACTTTTATCCCTTTTTATATTTCTAAGCTCCGGACTTTCCAGCGAGGATTTTTAGTCCCAACCAACTGGGCCCGAGCTTCTTCCATGGGATTTATGCTCATTAGTTTTCTCCCCTTTAAACGCGAACAATGATATTGGTGATACTAAGGCCCGGTTATTCGGATCGAATAACTACTTTTTGTATTTTATTTTCGCAAAATAAATTTTTTTTTTCAATTTTCTCCATTCCATCTTTATCAACTCCCCATCTCTCCTTTTATTGTGGAAAAATTATTTTTCAACTTACATAATCCAAGATCAACTTTTTCTCATAGTAAATGTGTGCTTGTGCTTATAGGTTAAATTGTCCTTTTCAGTTTCAATTTTACTAATCACTCACCCATGTAAAACCACATCAATTTCACTCAGCTCGATCTAATCATTATACTCATGAGCGGGACTATTACATCACATACTAATCATACATTATAAAAATGAACTTAATCAAATTGAAATGCAAAACACTCATGCGTGAAAACAAAGAACTGCTCCAATTTTTTTAAAATTTCAATGTTTTTTTAAAAATTTTAATTCCTTGCAACTATATACTCTCACCCCCAAACTTAAATGAGACCATGTCTTCATGGTAAAAATAAGAGTATGAGAACGGATATAGTTACCCTTGAAGCTCAATTCTGGACCTATTATCAAAGCACTGAATCCCCTCCCCGAAACTTGACTTGGATCACCTATAAATATTCCCAACAAAGCACAAATACATTAAATCATAGCAAGGGAAAAAGAATTTTCATTATAAATATCCAGAAATCAACACTTATTTTTCAAGGAATTAAAAATTCTTTTTTTTTTCAATTGACTTGTCCTTAAGGGCCTACAATCCTATAAAAAAAAACAAAGATGTGGCCTTAAGGGTCTACCATCTCTAAGAATTTAAATTACAAAATTAAATGATATCATATTTTAAAAACCGAGGCTAAAAACTAACTTTAACAGCCTATAACCAATGTTTAACGTCGTCGGCACGACATGACCACTCGAAGGGTTATCCAACACCCTTCTCTCTGAAACATTTCTCTTACTCATAAGACAAAATGTAAGTGTAAGAACACTTTTGTGTATTATTTATTTATGCCATGTTCTAGACAATAACCATGTTGAGTGTTAGATAGGTTGTGTTTGTTTCAACGACATTTACAAGCTATAACAAAATGCAATAGTGAAGAATGCAAATGAAATACAAGAGAAGTGCAGTATTGAGTAAAAACGTCTCCCAGAGGAAAAAATGACATTTCCCAAAGTCGTCAATTCAAGTAAAAAGTCTAGGGGAGTCAAGATGGTTATTTTGGCGCAGTTACGGAGAAAAGTGGTTTTAACAAAAATGCCTACGATTTCGGTTTCAAAATGTGGCTGGAAAGTGGATTTGTACGCTTGAAGGTACGCTTCAAGCTATGCTTAGACCTACGCTTCAAGCGTAGGTGCGATAAGTTGTTATATGTTTTTGCTAGGATTTTCTATCTACCCCAATTACATTGTGGCTACGACTTTATGCATTGGGATACGTGCCATATATATTATATTCATCAGAATATAAGGGTTTTACTCAGTTTGGTGTGAAATTACAAGAAAGGGCAACATTAGGGTTTCCATCATCTTTCTCTATAAATGGGAAAACTTTCTGCATAATTGAGGGGGCTTGGAAGATAGATTTTTTGCAGTATTCTATCGTTCATATTCTTCTACAGAGATATTGATATAGAGAGAAAAAAATATCATTGAGTGATTCTTCTTGTTCTCTCTTATTTTGGAGTTGATTCTATCGTGCTTCTACATCGATGAACTTAAGCATGATTGAATCATCTAGATTCTAAAAAATCTACACACTGCTGATTGTAACTTGGTTGCTTTGATCCATTGAAGAGCGGAGCCATCTGAGTGCGGAGATCGGAACATGAGGCTTCGTGGTTATTTGATCTGCTGAGAAACAGAGCTGTCAGAGTACGGAGATCGGAGCGAGAGCTTCGTGGAGCGCGAGTGAATCTAGACTTTCAGACGTCAAGTGAAGAACAACAAATTACAGCGGCTGCAAGTTCTATTTTCATAGAGTCTGTATAAATTCTTTGATTCATAGTGCATCGATACCCGAGCGTATCTGTGGTTTTTACTTGGAGTCTTGTTCCATGTAAAAATCTCCGTGTCTTCTCATGATTTAAATTTCTGTACTTATATTCATATTTGCTTAATTGATCTGTTTTGAGATTTGAATTAGGAATTAGGGTTTGTGACTGTTTAAAATTGAATTTTCGTTAAATAATTTTAATTGATCATAAAATCGACAAAAAACCTATTCATCCCCCCTCTAGGCTATTTTCACTATCGTCTAGGTAATTTCAATTGGTATCAGAGCGTGGTTGCCCTGATTTAGGTTAAGTACCTAGGGTTAGATTGTGGACTTAGACGATGGAAATGCCTTGTGAAGGAGGTTCCATATCTAGATCCCCTTTGTTTGATGGGTCGAATTACATATATTGGAAAGCGAGGATGAGAGCATTTTTGAAATCTTTAGATGAGAGAACATGCAATGCTATAGAAGTAGGACACTCACCTCCCACTGTGAAAGACGATGCGACTAATGAAGTGAAAGCAAAACCGTCAAGTGAGTGGACTGTTGCTGAGACGAATAACGCGAATTGGAACTCAAAAGCATTGAATACATTATACAATTATGTTACCTCGAGTGAGTTCAAGAGGATTGTTACGTGCGTAATTGCTAAAGAAGCTTGGAACATTCTCCAAGTCACTCATGAAGGAATGTCAAAGGTGAAACAATAAAAGCTTTAAATTTTGAATTCTCAATTTGAACAGCTGAATATGGAGGAGGATGAGGTCTTCGCCGACTTTGAGACTAGATTAACTAATATTGTGACAGGCTGTCACAATCTAGGTGAGCCTATTCCTGATGCTACGATAGTAAAGAAAATCCTTAGGTCTCATCCTGAATGTTTTTTTTATCTAAGGTCACTATCATCTCAGAGGTCATGAGTCTTAAAGAAATTAAGGTTGAAGAATTGGCTGGAAATTTAAAATCTTATGAGATGGAGATGTTCAAAAATCCCCCTAAGAAGGCTAGTGGCACAAAAGAGAAGAGCATAGCTTTCAAAACCACTAGGGAGGATCATGTTGAACCTGATGAAGAAAGTGAGTTAAGTCTAAATGATATTGCCATGTTTGCTAAGAGTTTGAACAATTTTGTTAGGGCTAAACAGAATAGCCAAGGAAAAAAATTTTGGGATAAGTTAGGTGAGTCTAGAAGTAGAAATAAGACTCAAACTAGGAAGGATAAGTATGGTCCTAAAAAGAAGAAACCCCAATGTTTTGAATGTCAAGGATATGGTTACATAGCTGCAGAGTGTGGAAACACTTTGAAGAAATCCAAAGGATTAGCTGTCAGTTGGGATGATGACTCTGACAATGGATCAGCTAGTGATGCGACAGACTCGGATGTAGGTGATGATTCTGAGAATTTCACTGTGTTTGTTGCACAAAGCAAAGAGATTAGAGAAGTTGATACAAGTTGGGCGATGTCTGAAGAAGAAGGTTATGAGAGTGATGAAGGTTGTGATGACACTCTTCAAGAGTCTTATGACGAATTACTTGACAAGACCTCACAACTTCACAAAAATCACATGAAACTGTTGACTAATAGTCTTAACATGGACAAAGAATTACATTTTTTAAAAGATGAATTAGTCAAAAGTTCTCAAACTCAAAATCTCCTACAAACTCAAAAGGCCAAGCTGGTTGAAGATTTAAAGAAGTCTGAACTAGAAAGAACTCAGACTTTGAAGTTAGTACATGATCTCATTAAGGACATGGTTAAGAAATCTACTAAGATTGAGAATTTGGAAAAAGAGCGGAAAAATGCTAGATTAACTCTTTATAAATGGTCTAAACGAACTCTTAAGCTAGATGAGATGTTGGGTAAGGGAAAATCAGTAGGAAATACAAAGGGTTTGGGTTTTGTTGAAGTAATGCCGAATTCGAATGTTGTTGCAAAAACCACCTTTGTAAAGGCCTCCCATGTAGCATCTAGTTCTTCACAAGGAAATTCAAATTGGAATCCTATTGTTCAAGCCTATGTCAAAAGACCTATTGAAAGCAAGCCTTTTCTTACCGCTAGATATCATAGGAGGTTGACTGATACGGTTTAGAGGTTCATTCCTGTATGTCACCACTGTGGTGTCAGAGGTCACATTTGACCTAGGTGTTCTAAGTTGCGAGGGAGGTGTTGAAGTTAGTGAAGGAACAAAGAGTTCAACATGGAGATCATGTTCAAGATTAAATTCGAATGCTGAATGAAAAAATGAAGAATTTGTCAAGATTGGCGAATGGAGCTCTGAAGATGAAGAAGGCATGGATTCACAAAGACGAGCTACACTGTTTTGTAGTTCATACTGTTCTTAGAGCATGCAAGTCTACTTCTTGGTATCTGGATAGTGGATGCTCGAGGCATATGATTGGAGATAAGTCATTGTTTGGATTTCTCGAGGAATGTCATGGTGGGATAATCACTTTTGGTGATGGAAAGAAGTTGAAGGTTATATGAAAAGGTACATTTGTGACTTCTGGTCTACCTAAACTAGAAGAAGTTATTTATGTAGAGGGTCTTAAAGCAAATTTGTTGAGCATAAGTCAGATATGTGATAATAATCATAAATGCACTTTTTTTCCTGATAAGTGTTCGATCATTGACACTTCTGGGAATTGCGTGATGGAAGGTATGCGTTCAACTGATAACTATTATTTCATTGTTCCTAGTTCTGAATTGTTATGCAATAGAGTTAAACTTGATGAAGTTGAAATTTGACATCAGCGGATGGGAAATGTTAATTTTCGAGAATTAACAAAAATTACTAATAGTGAAATTGTTAAAGGAGTCCCTAAGCTTGGTTATGCAAAAGGGATTGTGTGTGGATCATGTCAGAAGGGTAAACAAGTCAGATGTCAGCACAAAAAGACAAATGTCATTGGTACTTCTAGACCTTTAGAGCTGTTGCATATTGATTTAATGGGTCCCACTAGGACAATGAGTAAAGGAGGAAAGAAGTATATTTTTGTCATGGTGGATGATTACTCAAGTTTGCATGGGTTAGATTTTTAAGTGAAAAGTCTGAAGCTCCTAAAATTTGTAAGAGGATTTGTTTAAAAATTCAGACTGAGAAGAATTGTTCCATTTCTAGAGTAAGGAGTGATCATGGAAGGGACTTTGAAAATTCAGAGATTGAAGTGTTTTGTGAAGAGAGATGAATAAAACATGAATTTTAAGCACCTAAAACTCCTCAACAAAATGGAGTAGTTGAGAGTAAGAATAGGGTTATTCAGGAAATGGCCAATGTTATGCTATAGGGTAGGAATATTCTTAGGTATTTTTGGGCCGAGGCGATGAATACAGCGTGTTACACCTGAAACAAAGTTTATCTTAGGCCTGATACCTTAAAAATTCCTTATGAACTGTGGAATGGCAAGAAACCCAATGTGAAATATTTCAAGGTTTTTGGAGGAAAATGTTATATTTTTAGAAATCGTGAATCTATTGGGAAGTTCGAGTCTAAGACTGATGAAGGAATATTTTTGGGTTATTCATTTATTAGTCGAGCATATAGGGTGTTTAACCTTAGAACTCAAACTATACTGGAATCTACCAATGTAGTGGTTGATGACTCATGTGTTGATGAGGAAGATGGTGAGCCGTTCTTTATATTGGATAATGATTCTTCTGAGGTTCATAACGAGGACAATGTGGTTAATGATGATACTTCAAATCCTGCAGAATCACATGATAAAATTGGTGATGTTCAGCCTACACCTTCTAAGGAACCATTTGCAAAGATCAAGTTGAATCATCCTTTGGATAAGGTCATTGGATCCGTCGATCAGATGATGGTGACTCGTAAAAAGGCAAGGAATGAATGAAGTCTCATATGCATGTTATACATCTTCTGTAGAACCTAAAAATGTCAAAGAAGCTCTTCAAGATAGTGATTAGATTAATGTTATGCAAGAAGAACTTCAGCAGTTTGTTAAGAATGATGTGTTGTATCTTGTTCCTAAATCGAATGAGATAAATGTGATTGGTACCAAGTGGATTTTCAAGAACAAAAAGGATGAACATGGTACAGTTGTTAGGAATAAGGCTAGGCTTGTTGCTCAGGGATATACTCAGATGCAGGGTATTGATTTTGATGAGACTTTCGCTCCGGTTGCTAGGCTTGAATCTATTTGGATTTTGTGTTATCGCTTGTCATCTTGGATTTAAGTTGTATTAGATGGATGTAAAGAGTGCATTCTTGAATGGCATTCTATATGAGGAGGTGTATGTGGAACAGCCAAAAGGATTTGAAGATCCTCATTGTCCTGGTCATGTATATAAGTTGAAAAAGGCTCTGTATGGGCTAAAGTAAGCTCCTAGAGCTTGGCATGAAAGGTTAACCGACTACCTGTTAGGAACAAGTTTTATTCGAGGGGGAGTAGACAAAACACTATTTATTCAAAAAATTGAGAGTGATACGGTTGTTGCTCAAATATATGTTGATGATATTGTGTTTGGTTCCACTTTTGATAAACCTGCTGGTTATTTTAGAGATCAAATGAAACATGAATTTGAGATGAGCATGATTGGTGAATTGAACTTCTTTCTAGGGTTTCAGGTTAGGCAATTAAGTGATAGGATTTTCGTTTCTCAAACTCGTTATGCCTTGGAATCAGTAAAGAAGTTTGGTTTGGAAAAAGGCTAAGGATGCACGCACTCCTATGAGTACAAGTGTCAAGCTTAGCATAGATAATAAAGGCAAAAATGTCGATCCTACACTTTATAGTAGTATGATTGGGAGTTTGTTGCATTTGACTGCCAGTCGAACTGATATAACTTTTAGTGTTGATTTGTGTGCACGTTACCAAGCAAGTCCTAAGAAGTCTCATATTACTGATGTGAAAAGGATTATCAAGTATGTTAAAGGGATAGTGAATTATGGATTGTGGTATCCATCAGGTACAAATACTGATATCATATCTTTTTCTGATGCTGATTGGGCCAATAATGTTCATGATAGAAAAAGTATAAGTGGATGGTGATTTTATGTTGGAAATTTCTTAGTTGCTTGGCATAGCAAGAAGCAAAATTGTGTTTTCCTTTCCACTGTTGATGCTGAGTATATAGCAGTTGGTAGTTTTTGTACTCAGGTTTTGTGAATGCGTCAAATGTTACAGGATTATGGTTTTTTTCATGGCACGATGACTGTGTTTTGTGATAACACGAGTGCGATAAATATTTCTAAAAATTATGTTCAACATTCTAGGACAAAGCATATAAATATTCGACATCATTTCATTCGTGATCTTGTTGAAGATGGTATAGTGTCTCTAGAGTTTATATTCACAGATTCTCAGTTAACAGATATCTTTACAAAATCATTAGATTTTCAAAAGCCTGTTAGTTTTAGGAAATCTATTAGTATGCTTTCTTTAGAATAGATATCTTATTATCTATCATTCTAGGAACACATTGCATTATTTTCCTAGAATTGATAGGTAATCATGCATTTGTATTATATTTATTCTTGCATGCATTTTATTTTGAAATAAATGACAATAAAAATTTTGAGACTGTTGTGTTTGGCTAGAGTACACAAGTGGTCATATTTTACTCTATTTTCACATTTACTTGTCTCATTATGCATATGTGAAGTAGAGGTATCAGTCTGACCTAAGATTTTTGGATGATCACTTGGCATGATTATTTTATGTTACAAAACTTTAATCTTAGGCGCTAGTTGCTTCGGTGATGATTATAATGCCTGCTTTGTCTTTTAATTTTTTTATTTAACCCGAAGTGGTATGAAGGTTCATGAGCTATGATGTGTTAATGATTTGCTTTGTGCCTCTATAACCTTGCTCACAGATTTCTAAAAACAAAAAAAATTATTTATTTTTATTTATGACATTTTGCATTCATACATTTAGTCGTAGAATCATGCATAGTAGAGATTTATGATACCTTGAGAATTTGGATATGATCTGATAGAGTTCTGTATCTTGGTATTTCTCTTTTGAGTACTTTTTTGCATCTCTCTACATTGTTGCTATGACATATACTCTTTTTGGTTGACATTTCAGTGACAAAAAGGGGGAGAAGTATTAAGTGAGGGGGATAGATTGTTTGATTAAGAGAGGGAGAGGTATTTAGCAATGAGAAGTTTATTCTCAAGGAAAGAATGATGATCATTATGTGTGCATTGTTGTTATGATTTTCTGATCATCATCATGTTGGTTTATATTTGTTTTCCACACTTGCGTTTAATGGTTTGTTCAGTGTTGTGGTTACAGGATTGGTCGTCATGAAAGCAAGGTGACAAAAGGGGGCCTATGCTTCAAGCGTAGGTGCGGCAAGTTGTTATATGTTTTTGTTGCGATGTTCTATCTACCCCAATTACATTGTGGCTATGAATTTATACATTGGGATACGTTCCATATACATTATATTCATCAGAATTTAAGGGTTTTACTCAATTTGGTGTGGAATTACGAGAAATGGTAACATTAGGGTTTCCATCATCTTTCTCTATAGATAGGAGAACTTTCTACAGAATTGAGGGGGCATGGAAGAGAGATTTTTTGCAGTATTTTATCATTCATATTCTTCTACAGAGATATTGATATAGAGGGAAAAAAATATCATCGAGTGATTCTTCTTGTTCTCTCTTGTTTTGGAGTTGATTCTATCGTGCTTCTACATGGACGATCTTATACAAGATTGAATCATCTAGATTCTGAAAAATCTACACACTGCTGATTGTAACTTGGTTGCTTTGATCCGTTGAAGAGCGGAGCCGTCTGAGTGCGGAGATTGGAATAGGAGGCTTCGTGGTTATTCGATCTGCTGAAAAGCAGAGCCGTCAAAGTACGAAGATCGGAGCGAGAGCTTCGTGGAGCGCGAGGGAATCTAAACTTTTAGACGTCAAGTGAAGAACAACAAATTATAGCGGCTGTAAGTTCTATTTTTATAGAGTCTGTACAAATTCTTTAATTCATAGTGCATCAATACCCGAGCGTATCCGTGGTTTTTACTTGGAGTCTTTCCAAGGTTTTCCACGTAAAAATCTATGTGTCATCTCATGATTTAAATTTCTGCACTTATATTCATATTTGCTTGATTGATCTGTTTTGATATTTGAATTGGGAATTAGGGTTTACGACTGTTTAAAATTGAATTTCCGCTAAATAATTTTAATTGATCATAAAATCGACAAAAATCCTATTCACCCCCCTCTAGGCTGTTTTCACTATTGTGTAGGTAATTTCAATAAGAGACGACTCTCTCAGTGTTCTCACCTGTAGACAATTAGTATTATCCATGACATCAAATATAGAACAATACTCACCATACAAAGTACCTCATCTGTCATGTTCTAACTTCACCCCATGTACATGCAATGTGTCTAATCTTATATAAGGTTCCTTCCACCAATTCATCACTCTTCATTAAAATGACAGATGCCATAAATTTCGGTCCTGGATCAATCTCCTCATAAATCTTTAACCGCTAACCACGCCTCTTTATCCTCTCATTTCCAAAAACCTACCTCTCTGCTGGGGTAAACCAATTTAACTCTAAATGGTATGTCCCTTCTTAACCGGATCTTACCTGGAAACAATTCTAGTTTTGAATTACACCATCGTTCCTTCTGGCCAAGCTTAAGGAACTTAAGACGAACATGCTTAGCATGATGTACTCTTGTCTGAGCTATGTAAATTTGAACATCCTCATACGCACAATTTCGTATCCCCTCACACTCATTTCCTAATCGCGGATCTTCCCAGGCATACAACTTGTCTACCAAATTTATACTCAGCACTCGCTCATTTGGAAAGGAATCCTTAAGAGGGGTATCATCCTTGGTAGGCTCTATGACAGTTCGTGGTAAATGATCAGCTGTCACAATCTTCACACCCTTTTTATCTTTCAATACGCCATCCTCTTGATACTCAATTAACCCATACAACACCATTTCGTGAAGTGTACTCTCATGCATCAACTCTTGTGGATGAATAAGTTGCGGTCTAACTGACTCTCTTGATGTTTTATCTCGCTACAAGTACAAAACAACTTCCAATGCCGCGATAACTTCCAAATTTGATTGTTGTTGATCCTCCCAGTTTTCAAACTTTGCCTCCACATCTTGCTTATTCATCACTAAGCTCTTCTCTTGACCTTCAGTGTCGTCATGATACAACCCAATTTATAAAGTGAGTTGTCGGACACCAATGCCACTGGTGACACAAATGGAGATTCAGACGAATCTCTTGGCTCCTCCCCTGGTTGCAAATTTAGAGCTCTTTCAAATGCAGTGATGACTTCTAAATTAGAGCGGTGTTGATCTTCCCACGTGTCAAACTTTGCATTTGACCTTTCAATCACAACATCCAGGTCATTTCTTGCTCGACTCTGAAGTATCGGTTCTTTACAAGTCTTATTGTCTTTTTCTACATTAAAGCACTCAACCGATGTATTGATTTGATGCCATGTATCAAAAATATTCATCATCACCTTCATATTCCCAAAAGATAGATCCATCACCCCTGTTCTGCAATTGATATGCACATTGGTTGTGGCCAAGAACAACCTTCTTAATATCATTAGGATATGTTTCTTCAAGTCCTGAATAGATTCTGTATCGAGAATAACAAAATCCACTAGGAAGTAGAACTTATCCACTTGAACAATGACATCTTCCAAAACTCCTCTCGCTTCCTTGATCGACCTGTCTGCAAATTGGAGCTCCATCAAGGTAGGACTGAGCTCGCCCAACCCTAGCTGTTGATAAACTGAATAGGGTAGTAAGTTAACACTCGCACCCAGATCAAGAAGAGCTCTACCAACTTCCTAGTCACTAATGACACATGGAATAGTGGGAGTATCAGGATCTTTCCTCTTAGGAGGTATGTTACTTAGAAGCAGTGAACTCACTTGTTCAGTCATCATGATCTTCTTTAAAGTCTTCACTATGTTTTTTCATTTTTGTGTACAGAGATCCTTAAAGAACTTAACATAAAGTGGTATTTGATCTATAATGTCTAATAGAGGCAGATTAATCTTGACTTGTCGAAATGTTTCCAACATGTCTGCCTCTTTATTCTTACCATTTTTGGTTGGATCTATAAGATGTTGAGGGAATGGTCCTTCCTCCTTATATGATACCCTTTCTGGCTCTTCATCCTCCTCCACTTGAGGTTGCTCCTTTTGTACTTTCTCAACCTCTTTCTTCTGAGCTTTTTCTTCTGCCTTTCTTTGAACTTCTTTAGCATGTTGCTTCTTCATCCTCCCTTCATGTTGCTCCTTAGCCCTATTCTCCACCTCCTTTCCACTTCTCAGAGTCGTAATGGCTTGGACTGTCTTATAATTATGCTTAGCAAATGAACCACACTCCACTACTTGTTGACTCTTTGGATTAACCACTGGTTGCCTAGGCAATCTTTCATCTTCAAGCCTATTCACCACATTAGCTAGTTTCCCTATTTGGGTTTCTATATTAGCAATGGATTGGGAATGAGAGTTCATCGATTGGATAGCTGCCTGAAAATGATTAGATTGATTTTTTAAGTCCCCAAAAACTTGATTTTTTCACTTCTTCAAAGCACTCATCACCTCTTCTTCAAAGACAGGTGGTCTTGGTGGTGAATTTTGAGTTGGATTTTGATGTTGGAGATGGTTTTGAGGATATGAAGGGTAAGCTTAATTTGGATTGAATCCCTGGGTTTGGTTTTCTTGAGGCTAAGTTTGGTAATTATATGGTTGGACCGCTTGATTATTATTGAATGGCTGGAGAGCCTGAGAATTATTGGATGGCTGTCTGGGTTGGTAATTTTATTCAGGATTTCGAGCCATGATTGTTAGTTGGGAGTCGAATGATTGTTGACTCTGTTGGAACCTTGGTTGTGGATTATATGACTGTTGTCTCTCAATGAACCTTGGTTGTGGATTGGAGGATTGTCCTTGTTGGAAGCTTGGTGGTGGGTTCTCCACATTTGTAGATCCATGGGACAGAAGTGGGTGATTTCTGGCATTTGAGGTGTATGAATTAGTGAAAGTAGCATTATTTTAATAGTTCCGCGATACATTGGCATCGACAACCATTATATCCTGACACTCATTTTGAGAATACGCAGCTTCTACTTCTAACGTCTCTCTTGGAGGGGAATGACTTCGTTGAAGAAACATGTCAATTCTCTCTAATTTCTCTCCTATCAACGCCACTAAATCTCTCACATCATCATGCTTCATAACATAAGCTTTCTCAGATATTCTATCTTGTCCACCTCTAGCCCTCAAGTCATATTCATATTGAATTGTATTCTCACTAATATTATCAAACAAATCTAAGAGTTCTTTTGCCGGCTTCAGGAGAAATTGACCTTTTGTTGACGCATCTATCAAAATCTTATGTGCATCTCTAAGTCCCATGTAAAAATTCTTAGCTATATCCTGTTCAGAGAACCTATGGTGGGGACACTTATACAAGACTTCATTATATCTCTCCCAAGCAGCATGAAAATGCTCACCAGGCAATTGTCTAAAACTTTTGATTGCATCTTGTGCTTTTAATGTCTTTCCTATGGGATAATTTTTTTCTATGAATTCTTTTTTAAGGGCATCCTAATCAATTTTAATCACTTTAGCTAATTTGATATACCATCTCTTGGCTCTTTCCTTCAACGACCAAGGAAACAATCACACTCACAAGTAATTTTTGGACAAATTATCATACCTAACAGTGGATGCTACCTCTAAGAAATCATTTATGTGCTGGTATGGGTCCTTAATTCTAAGTCCAGAAAATTTTGGAAGCATATTAATGACGTTTCTCTTGATTTCAATGTGTTTCGCTCCTTCTTCTTCTGAAAAATCAGCATAGAAATCATACGCATCGGACTTGTAATATCTTTTCAGGGATGTCTCTGATGCCCTCTGTTGGTTGGTTCTTTGGACACCCATCGCTTCTTCTGACTAACGATGACGTTCTTAAATAGCTCAACGTTTTCAATAAAAATTCCGTTCGATCTCAGGATCAAAAGATTCTAATTAAACGTTGAGATCAAAACAGGATTTTTGATCGGTCATACATCAAACAAAAAATTAATTTCCTATACTTTTTTTTTTAATTCATAACTATTCTAAATATTAGTAGAAAATAAAGCTAAAATTATGCACGAAATTAAGATAAACTAAAACTCACCAGAGGTCCAACGATGTAACTTCTGCTCCGCTAAATCCCTTTATGCTTTTCAGAGTATCTATCAATCACACAAAAATTCCAACTTTCAGTACACTACAATAACACAATGTAAATAAACTACTAAAGCTAATGAACAATGTTTAGTCCCCAACAACGGCGCCAAAAACTTGATGTGCATCAAGTGTGTACAAAATATGTGGCTAAAAACGACACCTTAACGACGCTAGGTTTTACCCTACGCAAGCACACGTATGGATTATAAAACAGCAATGGCTTGAGTAAGGGATATCGATCCCACAGAGACTGAGATTGTTCACTTTAGCAATTTAAAAACAATGAATTATATTTTCTGAAAATTAGTTACGCCGGTTCAGAAAATTTGATTTATTAGAGTTTGTTTTACTGAAATATAAGATAAGGACATTAAGGGAAATGCTTGCAAGTGGGTTAAAGGCATTATATACCAAAATTATGTTTTTCCGTTTTTTGTAATTACTTTTGAAAATTAAACTTTTCCTTAAATTACTTTTTTAATGTTATATGTTTTTTAATATAGCCTCCAAAAGTTGTCATTTTTTCAATTTTCCGTAATTTATTTGATTGCCAAATGACATTTGACAAAGTGAAGAAATATCTAAAAAATCTTCCCATCCTGGAAATGCGTATCGTATTTAGCTATTTGGATCTCCTTTTGTTAGGGTTTTACATCCGCCTAAGAACGAAAATAAAAACTACGATTTCAACTCTCTTCTAAAAACCGTGAATTTGCAAAATAGAAAACGCACACATAAACACACAACAAAACAATCGACACAAAGATATACACGTGGTTCGGCCAAAACAAGCCTATGTCAACGGAGAACACCGTTTCACTATAATCAATGAGAGGATTAGAAGGGGATGATCCGTATATCATACACACGCACACACAAAGTGTATACTCACACCTGTATCACCGGAATAATATAATCCTATATTATTCCTACCTCTCTCAAGAAGAATCTCAATCTGTAATTCTTCTGATCTTTCTCTCAATCTTTTATTTATGTGTTTTTATCACACCACCATACAATAAGAATAACCTATGTATATATATAGGAAAGATAAATCTGATGGACAAGTTTATAGGAATCAAATCCTAATCAGAATTGGAGTCTTTAAAGCCTTCATTAAAAATCCGGTAACTGGGCTACCGAGTACTCAGTGAATACGCAATGGCGCGAGAACGCGCGGGGTCCTCTTGATAAAAACCACTTTTCTGTCTATCGAGTATTCGGTGAAGAACTGATGTGCGTCAGGTGTGTACTAAATATGTGGTTAAAAACGATACCTTAACGACGCTAGGTTTTACCCTACGCAATGGCATATATTGATTATAGAACAACAATGGCTTGAGTAAGGGCTATCAATCCCACAGAGACTGAGATTGTTCACTTTAGCAATTTTAAAACAATGAATTATTTTTTTCTGAAAATTGGTTTGTTTTGGTGGTAAAATACCAAATTATCTATTTTAACTGAAATTATCTAGAAAGTAAAGTAAATTGGTAGTGATTCAGATGAGAGAGAAAACTAGGGTTTTCATCGCTCCACCACTAACCGCATAATATAGTTCATCAAAATAACAATTGTAAGAAATCGATCCATAAACTGTGAATCAGATCGTACCGCAAATAGCTAAATACGACCCCAAAAAGAATTACCGTCAACCGGATTGCGACAACCCGTCTCATGACTGACCTAACTAGTACATGCCAATTATATTACTCTAATCTACTCCTAATGCATGAAAATAAACTAAAGCATGTCTATATTAAATTGTCAAGGGACGACCTGTGTCAATCTAGGGTTTCTAGTTTCATTACCACCATTATGTAGAAAATCATAAATTAAGCATCCGAGTTCCTGCTCATATTGAATAATTATGGTTGAGTAAAATACTACATTCATTCCATCTAAGACAAGATTTTAGAACAATCATATAATTTTATATTGAAAATCAAAACGATCTCTTAACTATTATAATCATCAAAGTATGGTCAACAGTGTCCCCTCGTTACAATTGAAAATAATGAAAACTACATTATTTGGCTAGAATTTTGCTAGAAAACCCTAGATACCAAGTTAGTTGGCCATGGTGGGAGGTGACTGCATCGTTGATGTAGAAACACTCTCCATAGTCTTCTTTTCCCGATCTCTAAGTCTGAATATGGCTCTCCTTCACAACAACAACACTTCTGAATATGAACGTAAGAGAACGCAAAGAATAAACCAGCCAACTGAACGACGAACCAACTTCCTACACTGATATATGATCTTGTATATATAGCCAATGGTGTAGAAAGGTCATTTTCAGTCATTTCACACTAAACCTCTTAAAAACCCTAAATTCTCATATACATTTATGGATATACATGTATATAGAGGTCTGGAGTCGCAGTCACATCTTGAAATTGAACCGGGGGTAGAATAGGCAAAGTCCATCAAAAATCATAAAATTCTTATCGCAAATAAGCTTTAAGCGTAACCCATCTACGCTTTAAGTGTAGGGTCAAGCGTACCTTCAAGCGTAAAAATACACTTTCTAGCCATTTTTTGATTCTGAAAGCGTAGACACAAGCGTAGATATTTTTTTGAAAACCACTTTCCTTTGTGAATACACCAAAATGACCGCCTTGAACCCACGATACTTTTGTTGTAGATAAAGGGTTCTGAAAATGCTATTTTTGTCCTCCAGGAGCCATTTTTTGTCTCGGACTGCCTCTTTAACTCTCCTCTTGAATAGAAAGAACATGCACTTTGGTTAATTCACAGAAGTTAGCTCCATTTCTTCATTAAACTCCTAAAACATGCTTTAACACACAAACAACATAAAAATACCATGTAATGGAATGAAATTACATAACAATAGTGAGTTAAGGGGTCAAAATGTCTAATATTTGACACCTATCAAGAACCCACCGAGTACTTGGTGGTTCTTCAGTCCACCTTTGCTTCAAGACATCTTTTTCTCTTCAATTCTCTTCTCAATTTATCAAGGAAAGGAGTCACCAACTAACAATCTCCCACTTGACAATTTTCCATCCATCAATCAACTCAATCAATGATCAATGCTTCTAACGATGCTCTCATTTATGTCTTCAAGCTTGAAGATCCACTGAAGTTGCGCACAACTTCTGTTTTTCTGTTGTCACCACTTTGGTCAACATGTCGGCCGGATTCTCGCTTCCTTGAATCTATTCAAGTGTCAACACTTCATCCTCTAATAGAGATCTGATAAAGTGATAATGAAGATCTATATGCTTGGTCTTCGAATGAAATGCTAAATTCTTTGTCAGATGTATCGCACTCTGACTGTCACTGTGAAAAACACTCTTCCCTTGCTCAAATCCCAACTCTACCAACAAACCCTGTAACCAAATCATCTCTTACATACTCAGCCTTTGTAGTAGATAACGCTACAATCCTCTGTATCTGCGAAACCTAACTGTCCGATGTAGTACCTACTGTAAAGACATAACCAATAGTTCTTCTTCTGTGGTATATCTCACCATTAAAATCTGAATCTACATAGCCATGTAAATTCACTTCACCTTTTCTAAAACAAAGGCATATGTCTGTGGTACCTCGTAAATATCACAATATCCACTTCACTGTTTCCCAGTGAGTCTTCCCTGGATTGGACATGAACTTACTGACTGCTCCCACTGCATATGCAATATCTGGTCTCGTACAAACCATCACATACATCAAGCTACCAATAGCTGAAGGGATTTGGAACACTGGCCATGTTGTTTCTCTCTGCTTCTGAGTTGGGAGACTGCTATTTGGATAATCGGAAGTGACTAGCCAAAGGTGTTAACCGACTTAGCATCACTCATGTTGAACCTCTTCAAAACCCATTCAACGTAGTCAGCCTGAGACAACTGTAAAGTACCCATCTACTTGTCTCTGTTGATTCTCATACCAAAAATCTGTTTCTCTGCACCTAAGTCCTTCATCTCGAACTCATTTGCCAACTGCTTCTTCAACTTGCTGATTTTCGCAGAATCAGACCCAGCTACTAGCATGTCATCAACATAAAGTAGGAGGATGATGTAACTCATATCAAACCTTTTGAAGTAGCAACAATAGTCAGTGTTGCACTTGTTGTAACCATGTCTCTGCATAAATCCATTGAACTTCTTATACCACTGTCTTGGAGCTTGTTTCAAACCATACAAGCTCTTTTCCAACTTACACACAAGTTTCTCTTCCCCTTTCACTGAGAAACCTTCCGGCTGCTGCATATAAATCTCCTCCTTTAGGTCACCATGGAGGAAAACAGTTTTGACATCTAACTGCTTTAGGTGCAAACCCTCTGCTGCAACAATGCTAAGGATTGAACGAATGGTATTCAGTTTTGTAACTGGAGAAAATATATCGGTGTAGTCGATTCCCGCTTTTTACTGAAAGTATTTTACTACGAGTTTCACCTTGTACCTCTTAGAGCCATCATGTTCTTCTTTGACTTTATAAAGAGAATTTGTTTTCCCACCGGCAGCTCAGTTAGCTTCGATGTCTTGTTCAAGATAAGTGACTCCATCTCATCTTCCATCGCAAGCTCCCACTAGCTCGCATCTTCTGCACTGCATGCTTAATCATAGTACTCTGGTTCACCTCCATCTGTTAGCAACAAGTAATTCATGTATCTCTTGTTCGGCACATACAACCGTGAAGTCCTTTTAAGTACAAGAATAGGAGTCAGAGACTGCGGTATATCATCCTGTTGAGTAGTGCCATCTTCAATATGTTCTTCTGACTTAGGACTCCCATTGTCTTGAACATCATCTAACTCAACACACACAGGATCACTATGTACAGTAGGCTCTGAGGTAGTTGTGTGCCTATCCTTGTACATCACCTTTTCATTGAACACTACATCTTTGCTTCGAATCACCTTCCGGTTCTAATCACCCCACATGCGGTAACCATACTCATCACCACTGTAAACAATGAAAGTACACTTTTATGATTAGGGATAAAGCTTACCCCTGGCATTATCACTAACATGTACATATGCAACACAACTAAAAACTTTTAAATGTGAAAGTGTTACCTCTTTACCGCTCCATACCTCTTCTGGTATTCAGTGCTCCAATGGTACTGATGGACCTCAGTTTATTAAGTACGTTGTTGTACTGACTACTTCTGCCCATAACTATTTCGGCAACCCTACTTGAATGCGCATGCTTATGGCTCTCTCAGTTAATGTCCGGTTCATAGGTTCTACTACGCCATTCTGCTGTGGTGTACGTGGAACAATCTTCTCTAATCTCATACCGTTCTCATAGCAAAAGGTTTTCAAACTGGTGTCCTAATACTCTCCACCATTGTCGGATCTTAATCTCTTTATCTTCAAACCCGTCTCATTCTCTACCATAGCCTTCCATTTCTTGAACACATTGTACACCTCAAATTTATGTTTCAAGAAATAAACCCATACCTTCCTGGAATGGTCATCAATGAAGGTGACGAAATAGGACTTTCCGCCAATAGATGAGACATTTACTGGCCCCCAGACATTAGTGTGAACTAGCTCCAGCTTCTCCTTTTTGAGATCTCTATTGCTTTTCTGAAAACTAACTCTCTTCTTTTTACCGAATACGCAATCCTCATAGAAGTTGATATCAATCGAATTTAGGCCTGATAGCTTTCCCTTTGCAAGCATAACCTTGAGTCCCTTTTCACTCATGTGACCTAGCCTCTGGTGCCACAAATTATGATCCTCCTTGCTTTCTGCAACTGCTATCAACGTGGTAGCATCGGTGGTAGTGTACAACGTACCATTCTTCTTTCCTCATGCTATAGTCATAGCCCCTCTAGAAACTTTCCACTATCCTTCATTGAAAGTGGTCACATAACCTTCACTCGCCAACTGACCTACTGAGATCAAGTTTTTTCCCAATTCTGGAATGTGCCTCATATCCTTCAGCTTCCATATCGATTCGTTGAGTCTAATATGTACTTCACCCTTGACAACAACACTGTAGGGCTGATCATCACCTAGATAAACCTTGCCGAGGTTTCCAGATAAATAGCTCTCAAAGAGCTCTCGACTTGAGGTGGCATAGAATGATGCTCCAGAGTCCAAGACCTAAAACTGTACTTTTCTCTCCAAAAAGCATATCAACGCATCTTCAGCTTCTTCTAAGACAATGTTTGCCTCAGTTTTGTTCTTTGCTACCTTCTACGGGGATCTACACTGGCTTTTGAAGTAACTAGTTTTTCCACAATTCCAACACTCAATCTCTTTTGAATTTCTGGGACCTCGAGATTGTGATCTTCCATATCTCGACTTAGAATGGCCATGCCTCTGACTTCCATCTTTCGTTCAACCTCTACTATTGACATTCAGCCACTGTTACAAGGTCTGACATCTGTCTTTTGATCTATTTTGTGAGTACCATACTTACTATGGAATCATACTGTAATGGTTCTGTTCCTGAAGAGTTACTGATTGCAGCCTTTGTGGCGCTCCAACTCTCTGGTAATTGTCTTAAAAGAAAATTCGCTTTCATCTTACCAGTGATTGACATATCAATTGATTCCAATTGCTCAACAATTTCATTAAGAGAACTGAGATGTTCACTGACCTTCCCATTCTCGGACATCTTCAGATTTACCAATCTAGTGATGAGATGTACCATATTTGCTCCAAACGGTTATTCGTACATGATCACAAGAGTATCCATGAGAGACTTCATTGTCTTCTCATTCTTGATATTGAAAGCAACGAATTTTGACAATGTCAGTCTGATTGTACCAAGATGCTTTCGATCTAGGATTGTCCAATCCTCTTCTTTCATCGATTTTGGCCTCTTCCCTTCTAATGGTAAATACAATTTTTTCTAGAATAACACATCCTCAATTTGCATCGTCCAATAGGCAAAGTTTGGCCCGCCAAACTTGTCAATCATCGCAGCCTTCCGTTCTCCTATAGTTCGGTTGATGTGTTTGGTGTCGAATCGGCTTCAGGAATTGCTCCAACCTAGAGTTTTGATACCACTTGTTAAGGTTTTTACACCCGCCCAAGAACGAAAACTAAAACTAGGGTTTCAACCCTCTTATGAAAACTGTGAATCTATAAATCAGAAAATGCACACACAAACACACAACAAAACAATCGACACAAAGATATATACGTGGTTTGGCCAAAACAAGCCTACGTCCACGGAGAGCACCGTTTCACTATAATCAATGAGAAGATTACAAGGGGATGATCCATAGATCATACACAAGCCCACACACAGTGTAAACTCGTGCCTGTATCACCGGAATAATATAAGCCTATATTATTCTTAACTCTCTCAAGAAGAATCTCAATATATAATTCTTCTGATCTCTCTCTCAATTTTGTGTTTCTGTGTTTTTCTCACACCACCATACAATAGGAATAACCCATGTATATATATAGGAGAGGTAAATTTGATAAACAAGTCAATAGGAATTAAATCCCAATCAAAATTAGAGTCTTTAAAGTCGTCCTTAAAAATCCCGTATCTGGGCAACCGAGTACTCGGTGAGGTTTCTACTGAGTACTTGGTGAATGCACAATGGCACGAGAACGCGCTGGGTCCTCTGGAGAAAAAACCACTTTTCTGTCTACCGAGTACTCGGTGAAGAACCCACCGAGTACTCGGTGGTTCTTCACTCCACCTTTGCTTCAAGAAATCTTTTTCTCTCCAATTCTCTTCTCGATTTCTCGAGGAAAGGAGTCACCAACTAACACGTTTTGCATTGGTTATTGACGAAGAGCCTTGGTTTGAAATCTAAAAGCATGACTAGGACACGTACGAGAAGACAAACATGGTAATATGTTTGCAGGTGTCGGTCCATAGATGAGTTAAGCAAGGCTTTACTTAGCCATTTCGAAGTAGCTAGGAAAATCCATATCTCGGACAAAACATAGAAGTTGCCCATATCTTTTGGAAATCGATGAGGAGTTAGATTTGGATGATTGGATATCAAAAATTGCATCGATAGACCTTACTTGAGGACTAGGAGTTTATTACTACAATCTACTATCTTGGGGGGGGGGGGAGGGGGGGGGGGGGCATATAATTTTTTATAAGTTGGTAAAATTTATATTTTTTTTAGGTTGCCAAAGGAATTTGTTTTTTTAAAATTTGGAGGTGGCAATGCAATTTGTTTATATGATAAAATTTATATTTTTTGAGGCCACCAAAGGAATTTTTAAAAAAACTTGGAGGGGCCATATGCAATTTTTATGAAGATATCTATAATATATATAATTTTTTAGGCTAAGAAAACATTGAAAACATTTGGGGAGGGGCCATGGCCCCCCTACCAAAGAGTGGCTCCGCCCCTGTCGCCGAGAGAGAGCTTACAATTAGAGAGAGATCTAAAGTTCTGTTTGTGTCAAAAAAATTAGGGTTCAATTAGACAAGTGAGTTATGGCTTGTGCTTTAATTAAATTAAAAGTTATTGTGAGATGAGTTAAATGAGCTTTGGGATGTTGGTTGTGGTTTTGTGGGTTTTTTTTAATTAAATTAAATTAAAAGTTATTGTGGGCTTGGTTAAATGGACTTTGGGATGTTAGTTGTGGCCTTGTGGGTTGTGCTTTAATTAAATTTGAGGTTATTGTGGGTTGGGTTAAATGTGTTTTGGGATGTTGGTTGTAGCCTTATGGGCTTTTAGTTGTGGGTTAGATAGACCATAAGAAGAAAATTAGGGTTCTATTATATAATTTATTAAACTAATTTATATATTACATATATTAAACTAATTTTTATTTTTTAACATAATAATTTTATCTAATCTTTGAAACTGAGGGGCCATAAGCAGAAATTTTAGAAAATTTAATAGGAGTCAAATCTCATTTTTTATATATAAACCCCTTAAGATAATTTGTATTATTATTAAAAAAATTTAAATGTTCAAAGGGGGTAACTGCCCTTCTCCCCTACACGTGGCTTCGTGCCTGCCCATGTCGCATACACGCACGTGGTGAGCTACATTTGGCAATGAGGAGCTTAAGAGCAGGATTAATCCGAAAGGTCAGACCTATTAAATGCAAAGACGCGATGCGTTTAATGCAAGAGACAACATGTCTCTAAAACCTGACCTCGAGCCCTTTCTCTCTACGGCGTAGGTCACATCAACACACCACCTAAAGCACCAAACTCGCTATAAAAGGAGGTCTCACTCAGGGCTTCTTGGTTGATGGGTTTCGGGCTTGTTGGTCTGGTTTGGTCTTTGGTTTGATGACCAGACCATGTTTGGCCAGCTTGGTTTTGATTTTTAAAAACCAGCCTATCTAAAACCAAGTTAGCCCATCTCTCACTCAAAATTAAAAAAACAAAAAATAAATGAAAAATAAAAATAATTCAATATATATATATAATTCAAACATTAAATATATAATTCGTAAAAAATATATAAAATTAAAAACAAACATATAAAATTCAAAAAAATATATTAAATTTGTAAAAAATATATATAAAATTTGAAAAAATATATACAATTCGTAAACAAATATATAAAAAATTCAAAATATATATATAATTCAAAAAACATATAAAATTTGAAAAAATATTTAAAATTTGTATATATAAAATTTGAAAACAATATATAAAATTTGAAAAAACCATATAAAATTCGTAAAAATATATATAAAATTCGAAAAACCATATAAAATTCCAAACAAATATAAAAAATTCGAAAAAATAAAACAAAATCATAAAAAATATATAAAATTAAAAATATAAATGAATATATATAATCCTTTGGCACAATAGTATATTCATACAAGATTCTCCAACAGAAAAAAATAGGTTGGAAAATCATAATCAAGAGAACCAATGAGAGTTGAGCAATACAATCCAATAGTGTCATTTTCCACTATATTTGATTTATGTTTTCGTGATATTTTATTTGATTGGTAATATGGTTTTTTCGAATTTTATATATTTCTTTCAAATTTTATAAAAAAGTTTGAATTTTATATATATTTTTATGAATTTCATATATTTTTTTACGAATTTTATATGTTTGATCTAATTTTATATATTTTTTACAAATTTTAAACATTTTTTTGAATTTTATATTTTTTTTGAATTTTATATATATTTTTATGAATTATATATATATATATTTCAAATTTTATATATTTTTATGAATTTTATATATTTTTTCGAATTTTATATTTTTATTTTGAATTTTATATATTTTTTACGAATTTTATATGTTTTTTCCAATTTTATATATTTTTTACAAATTTTAAATATTTTTTCGAATTTTATATGTTTTTTTAATTATATATATATTTTTCAAATTTTATATATTTTTTACAAATTTAATATTGTTTTCGAATTTATATATTTTTTACGAATTTTGTATTTTTTTTTATGAATTTTTAATATTTGTTTTAAATTTTATATATATTTTTTTCGAATTTAATTAAACTTTAGGGGTATTTTCGTCTAAAATTATAGGGATGGGGTTAAGCTGATGCAGAATGAAACCATAGGGGAGTTTTCTGATCTGGAGGGGATAAGTTGATGCAAAATGAAACCATAGGGGGGTTTATTGATAATAGCTCTTTCTTGTATTTCTTGGATAGTTTTTCTATTTCTTTCTTTATTTTTTTCCATCTCTTTTATTTATTCTTCTGATCGAATAATTTTTGGAGCAATTGATTTTGTTTAAGTGTGTAGGTGTACTCGAAGCGAATATAATCTCGAAACACTTATAGAAATTATAGGGTAATGACATAGGAATTTACCCTATACAATTTAGGGAATCGACAGAGGAATTATGGATTGGAGGAAAAGTACTAAAACGAGTCGCGAGGACAAAAGGAGTGTTATGAGTTTTCTATAGCCATGGACATCGAGAGTTTCAAAATATCTTAAAGACAATAATGATTGTGTGTGAAAATGAATAAAGCATTTAATGCAGTGTCAAAACATACTCATTACTTAGACTTTCATACCACTAGCTACAATGTTCTATCGTACCAAAACACTGTAGTTAAGATATTTTAATTTGCGTATCAAAGGTGAAGTCCTCGAGATACAAAGGCAGAGACTGGTTCTCCAATGAACTAAACACTTCTTTTGTTTATTGTTTTCCTCCTCTTCATAACTTTGTTTGATTTCCATCACATTTGAAACTTAAGATTTGTTCTTACCAATGTTAGTATAAATTAAATGGAACCCACCTTCAATAGGCGACTCTGCTGGGGAGATTTAATCTTAGTACAAGCAGATGGACTTTGAACGAGGAATTGAAACCCAACCGGAAGGTTCATCAGATGGAGAAAGCATGTCGTCGGTGCAATCTTTCATGTCAGGGGAAAGAACAAGACATCATGATTCACCAAGCCAGGCAAGACAACTGTCAATACTAGAGCGTGCAGGAGGATCAATAGCCAGGACTAGACAGTCGCTAGCGAATGATTTCTCACATGATTCTGTGCAATCGATTCATGAATCACACAAGGTAATGGGTGATAGATTGGCCAGGTTTGAGGCAATGATGGCTCAAAGTTTACAAGAAAAAGCAGAAAAGAGATAACGACAACAACAAGAAAGCTCCATGGCCACCCCACAAAGATTTCCTGATCTTCTAAACATCGAAACAAATCATCTTTTCCCAATGAGTAAGGCACAAGTTGATGCACAGACAAATTTCCTTACACCAAGTCCATCTGAAAGTTCACAACCATATGTCATGGAGGCCAGGTTACGTGATTTTTTTATCAATAGTTCACCTACCTCTACTCGAGCTTTGGTATTCCGACAAGAGCCACCGTTTCCTAAGAGCCTTATGGATTTACCATATCCCATAGGGCATTTGGTACCAAAATTCCAGCAGTACGACGGTTTAACTGGTGATTCCGAAGAACATATCAATAGGTTCATCGAGGTCCTGGGAGGCTACAATACTGATGAGAATCTTCGTTTAAGAGATTTTTCTAAATCTCTAACAGGTCTTGCATATCGATTGTATAAGAGCCTCGAATCTAATTACATAACCACATGGGATCAACTCTCTGAGCATTTCATGAGCAAGTTTTATGAAGCTAAAGAAAGAGTTACTACACTCACTTTGATAAAAGAAATGCACGACGAGGGAGAGGGTCCTTTTAAGTTTATGGTGCGTTTTCAAACAAGAGCCATGGAATGTTTTGAAAATTTTAGAGAGAAAGATCGGGTTGAAATTTGTATTCAAGGGATGCACAAAACCTTTCGTTTACATCTCATTAATCTTTGATTGGAAACTTTCATAGAGCAAATGGTAGCAGCACGCAACCTCAGTCGAGATATTAAAATGCCAATAGTGGAACAGGCTCGTGCAACAACCAAACCCACTGCTTCACCTGCTATGGATGATCGTGGAAAGTGTAAACGAGAGGATTCTTCAATGAACAAAACTACAACGGCAAAATCTAATCGTCAAGATTCTAGAGGAGGTCCTCGACAGGAGCCACCTCCTTTTTCGGTTAGAATTGAGGAGGTTCTGAGTACACTTCAAAAATAGGTGCAGCATGGGGAATTCGTCTACCAACACCTCGATGGGTCCATTCACTAAAGGAGAAGGATGATCCTCGATATTGTTCCTATCATTAGTGGGTCAGTCATCCAGCTCGTGATTGTCATGTTCTGAAATTAATTTTTCAAGAAATGATAGCTAAATGTAGTCTTAAGGTTACTCCCCCTACTGATGTTTGAAAAAAATCCTTATCCTAAGAATTGAGGAGTTGTGGCAGGCATTGCTTGTTATGATGAACATGAGCCTTTGCCAATTCTTTCACCACTAGTAACGATTAGTCCAACTAGAGTCATTGATATTACGAGTTCTAGCATGGCGATTGCTAAAAAACCATAACCCCCCATCATCTCGTTTACTGATACAAATCAACAGTTCTCGACACCTCAAAATCATCATTTGTATGTCACGAGTATTTTGAACCATCAAGAATTCAAGCGGGCTTTTCTTGATAATGGATCTTCTATTAATATCTTACCAATGTCAACGTTTGAGAAGGCTGGACTCAATCGTCAACATCTGATTATGGAACCAATTGAAATTGTAGGTTTTAGTGACAAATCTCACAAAACTATTGGACACATTAATACTGATTTTAGTATAAGGAAATTCAGGGCACTAGTCAAGTTTCATATTATTGAAAGGGATACTTTTTACCACATGTTGTTAGGTCATCCTTGGATGCATCATTTTGGCATTGTACCATATGTTTTCCATCAGTGTTTCAAAGGAATTATAGGCAATAAGGTGATTACTATTCCATGCTCTGATAAACCATTTGCCAGGTTTGAGGCTCATTATGTGGAAGCATTATTCCATGGCTATTTTTAGCCCTCCTTTACCTTCGTGGTTTGATTGTCAACAAGATATTTTCTATCCACCATGACAAGTTCAAGACAATAAGACCTTTCCACCACCACGACAGGTTCAAGACAATAAGACCTTTCCACCACCACGTGAATGTAAACGGGTCTGTCTTCCGGATGGTAAAGTAATTTATCACTTATGACGGTGCGAGGGCTCAGACACTTGCTCTGTGGTTGAGCCCTCCACAAGCAGTAAACCTCTTGTTACAGAAATTCCAGATAAAATCACTCAATACCCGGATCTTCAACTTGTGAATCTTGATTTGCCTAAGCAACCAGCACGCCACACTTACATTGCTGCAAATTTGTCTCTTTCTTTTCGAGAATATTTACATTCTTTATTACAAGAGTTTCAAGATATTTTTGCTTGGACATATGCGGATATGCCTGGATTAGATCCAAATCTTGTCTCGCATGAGCTCAATGCGCATCCATCTGTTCGTCTAGTGAAATAGTCATCGCAAACATTTCTACCAGAGATGGAACTTCATATCAAAACTGAAATTGAAAATTTGCTCAAAGTTGGCTTCATTCACCCAATCATGTACCCGGCATGGCTCGCTAATGTTGTTCCAGTCATTAAGAAGAATGGCCAAATCCGGATTTATGTTGATTTTTGAGATTTGAATAAGGCTTGCCCAAAGGATGATTTTCCACTACCCATTATTGATGCCCTTGTTGACGCTACAGCAGGTCACGCCATGTTTTACTTTATGGATGGTTACAATGGTGTACGTGTGAAAATATTAGGGGCCATCAAGCATTTCAGCCCAGTAAGCATCTAGCCCATTCAAAAGCTCATTTCTTAGATATTCTAGAATAAACTTGGAGAATAAGTTAGGGACATGGCAAAAAGTGAAAATGGCTAATGTGTAAGGGAATGTTGCCCTAATGGGCTCAAAGCCCAAAAAGGGTATGTATATAAACAAAAAGAAATCATCAATAAAGCATTATATTTTGGTGTTGTGCATTTTTTAGTATCTACACATTGGCGTCGTCTGTGAGAAACTTTCTTGATTTTAGATCTGTGATTCATCTTTACCTTCCAGATCTGTGATCATCTTCCCATCTCGATAGTTGAGCTTGTTTATACTCATCTTGACATTCTTTTCTGTGCTTATCTTGTTCTTTCACCCTTCGAGCAATCATGTTGGTAACCCGTTCTCAAGCGGATGCTCTGATCACCGGAGATAGCCAAGCAGATGGTTCTCAGACCATTGAACAGGTCCTATAATGCCTATTAGCCACAGAGGAACAGAGCCAAGCTCTTGAGAAGCAGAACGCAGAGCTTATGGCGAGGATGGCTCTTCTACCCACTCCCCCAGCAACACCCATCCGTTCTCAGGACCAGGAGGATGGTGTCGGGGCAGAGGAGCATGTTGAATCCTCTCATCGCCTAGGAAAGACCCCCATCACCGATGAGGCCTTGACACCCCCCCCCCCCCCCAAAAAAAGCTCCAACAAATGATGGCCGAGTTTCAGATAAAGGTTCTGAGAGATATGAGGACCCAGTCTACTTACGATCTAGCCGTTCAGGCCTCCACTGAATTGATCCAGTCACTGTTCACTCCAGGAACAACCTGAGAGCCCTTTCCAAAGGAGTTTGTCATGCCCCGGTTTATCCCTTATGATGGCACTAAGGATCTCGAGGAGCACGTTTATCAAATTCATCAGAAAATGACCATGTATGCCGAGAATGAGGCATTGCTTTGTAAGGTAGTTTCCATAAGTCTCGCCGATGCATCTCTACTGTGGTTTAGAAAGCAATCATTCGGATAAATCGGTAATTGGAAACAACTCATAAAGCTCCTTGTTGCCCAGTATTACGGGAATAAGAGACAGAAGAAAACTATATCCTGCCTCTTCACGATGATCCAGGAGAAGGGAGAACCCTGAAGAGCTTCTTATCCCTATTCAGCATTGAGTCTACTTCCATTGACAATTGCGACCAGCACTTCGCCGTCAAAGCCTTCCGAATGGCCCTGATTCCCAGGACTAAGTTCCATCAGTCTCTGGTTAAATGCCCACCATTGGGCATCGGGGAGCTAAACTCCAGGGCACAAGGGTATTTTAGGATAGAAGAGGAAGAGGCTATCAGACAGAAGAGGGCAACCTTGGTCAGTGTTGAAGCCTAATCAAAAGAACCAGCAACCGACCGAAAGCACCCAAATACCTCAGGTCCTTCCGCCCCAAACCCAGTGAAGCGTCCCAGGTTTGAAGATAAAGTGACTCCCCTAAGGGTCACCCTTGGTAAACTTTACCAAGAGACCAAAGCTAAAGGAATCTTCCAACCACCACCACCGATCAGACAACCTTTGGATTAGATGGATAAGTCGAAGCATTCTGCCTTCCACAGTGATTTCGGGCACCTCACCAACGAGTATCAAAATCTCAGGCGCCAAGTGGAGGCAATGATACTTCAAGGTGAGCTCCAGGATTATATCTAGAGGGATAGACCGAGGACCGATCAGCAAGCACCCAACGCCCCCCAAAATCCCGCAGCTACGAAGCTAGTCAGAATTATCAATATAATTCTTGGGGGCCCCACCTCCAAGGAGACAGAAGGAGCCAGCTGGAGCCAACTACATCGAGCCCAAAAAATGAGGAAAATTAACAAAGTGAGCGAAGTCTACCATAGGACAGGGGTAGCGCAGATTGTTTTTTCTACTGTAGACCTTCAGAACATCCAGACCTCTCATGATGATCCACTAGTTGTTACATTGATGGTAGCCAACTGCCTCGTTAAGACGGTCATGATTAATCCAGGGAGCAGTGCGAACATCATCACCAAATGGGCCTTCGAGAAGCTCGAAATCAATCCAAGTGAAGTTGTGACCTCCCAGAGTCTTATTGCAGGATTCGATGGGAAGCAGGTTGAACCCATCGAGGAAGTCCAACTACCAGTATCCGCTGCTTAGGGGACCTTGCAAGAAAATTTTGTTATAGTGGATATGAAGCCATCTTACAATTTTCTCATGGGAAGGGGATGGACCCATAGGATGTAAGGAGTACCTTCAACGCTACATCAAATGATGAGGTGCATAGGCCCGAACGGGTTTGACATCATCGACATCAAAGGAGATCAGGTGGCTACAAAGGAATGTTATACTGTAACCCTAAAAGAGATCAAGAAAGAGAAAAGCCTGAAGGAGATCCTCACCGAAGATCGGGGTCCAAGTCCTAACTAGTAATTAAAGGACGGGGATTCGAGTATCCCGATCGTGGTCAAGCCTTTACAGCCTGTTTCCATAATACCCGATAAGCCTAAAAAAGTCACATATGCAAGTACCAACCTTACTGATTATGAATTAAAAGAACTGACCCAGTTTTTGTACAATAACTCCGATGTCTTCGCTTGGGGACACACAGATATGCCCAGTATTGATCCCGATGTCTGCCAGTACTCCCTACATATTGACCCTAATGTAAGACCAATCAAGTAAAAACAGGGGCGCATGGGAGCCTACAGGAACCAAATCATAGTAGAAGAGGTATCTTGTTTGCTCCAGACCGGGTTCATCAGGGAAGTGAAATACCCCGATTGGCTTGCCAACGTCATAGTTATCCAGAAGAAGAATGGAAAGTGGAGAGTTTGTGTTGATTTTACTGACTTGAACAGGGCATGCCTAAAGGATAGCTTTCCCTTACCAAAAATTGATCAGATGGTGGATGCTACTATTGGCTATGAGTGATTGACTTTCCTGGATACATACTCAGGTTACAATCAGATAAAGATGAACCCGGTCGGCGAAGAAAAGACATCTTTCATCACCAAAACAGGTACTTACTGTTTTAGTGTTATGCTTTTGGGATTGAAAAATGCAGGTGCTACTTTCCAGAGATTGGTAAACAAGATCTTTAAAGGGATGATGGGCACTATGATCAAGGCTTATATCGACGACACTGTGGTCAAAAGCAGAGCTAAAGGGGACCATTTAGGACATCTGCAACAAGTGTTTGATACCCTCAGAAGACATAAAATGAAACTCAACTCGAAGAAATGTTCCTTCGGCGTGTCATCTGGATAATTCCTGGGACACATTGTGGATCAGACAGGAATTCAAGCTAGGCTGATACAAGTCAAAGCACTGATGGAAATGAAGGAACCCCAGACTTATAAGAATGTTCAAGTCTTGACTGGAAGAGTGGTTGCCCTTAGCAAATTCATCTCAAGACTTACCGATCGATACAGACCATTCTTTCAGGCAATCAAGGCAAGGAAAGGTGAGGTCTGGGGTCCAGAGCAATCCATGGTCCTCTCAAGATTGAAGGAATACATGGATAAGCTCCCAATCCTTACCACACCGAAACCCGATGAAGTCTTATATCTCTATCTGTAAACATCCTTCATTTCAACCAGTTCAGACCTTATCAGGGAGGATGGGAGCTTGCAGATGCCTATTTTCTACACGAGCAAATCCTTGGTAGATGCTGAAACCTGATAAGTAGGCTAGAGAAACTGGTATTATCGCTGATAAATGCAAAACAGAAACTCAGGCATTACTTTGAGGCACATCCAATCATTGTCCCGACCTCCACTCCAATTCGGGTCATTATGTCTAAACCTGAGTTTTTTGGCATAATTTTAAAGTGGGCCATTGAATTAGGCATTTACGACATAACTTACGTACCTTGGGTCTCCATCAAGGGTCAAGCAGTTACAGACTTCTTATTCGAGGAGGAAACTGAGGAGACCGATCAGCAGCACAAGCCAGATGTTTGGAAGCTATTTGTGGACGAGTCAGCCAGTTCAAATGGGTCAGGGGTTGGCCTGGAAATCTAGATGCCCGATGGTCCCCGTCTCCATATGTCAGTGAGACTGCAGTTCCCAGCCACCAATAATAAAGCCGAGTATGAAGCAATCATATCTGGTTTAAGGTTAGCCAAAAGCCTCTAGATCCAGGTCTTAAGAGTGCACAGTGACTCCTAATTAGTCATCAGGAAAATCAAAGGAGAATATGAGGCAAATGATGCAAAAATGGAGTCTTATCGGGCACTCGTGTTAAAAGAAACAGAGCATTTTCAAAGAATAACTTTCACCCAGATCCCAAGAAATCAGAATACTATGGTTGACCACCTAGACGAGCAGGCATCCTCAGCTGATGAGGACCTGACTCGGGTTATGTCGGTCAATTTCCTAGCCAGACCAATCATCCAGGAACCTGATAATGTAATGTTTATCCCTTGGGAGCCCAACTGGATGGATCCCATGACGGATTACCTCAGGCACGGGGCCCTGCCGGAAAATAAAGTTGAATCTCGAAAGATCCGGATGAACTCAGCCCGATACTTAATCATAAGAGGGCAGCTCTATCGGAAATCATTCTCAGGTCCATATTTAAAATGCGTAACCCCCTCTGAACAAGGGCAGTAATGGAGGAGATCCACAATGGGTTATGCGGGAATCATTCTGGAGGAAGATCTCTAGCTCACAAAATATTCTCCAATGATACTTCTGGCCCTATCTGTCACGGGACGCTGAGGACTATGTCCGAAGGTGCAAGGCATGCCAAATGCATGGAGATGCTATCCATTGGCCACCAGAGTTCCTACATCCTACTGTGGTCCCTCACCCCTCCGCCTGATGGGGAATGGATATTGTGGGTCCACTCCCGAAGGCAATACGATCAACATCCTATGTACTTCTGGCTACTGACTACTTCACGAAATAGGTAGAAGCCAAAGCTTATCCAACAATTAAAAATAGTCATGTCATCAAATTCATCTGAAGCCACATAATATACAGATTCGGGCTACCAAGAACAATTATGATGCACAATGGGACAAACTTGGACAACCAAAAGGTAAGGGCGTTCTTCACCGAGCATGGCATCAATCAGAATACGTCATTGGTCGGGTAACCACAAGGGAATGGACAAGCTAAAAGGACAAATCGAACCATATTTGACACTCTTGCAAAAAATCTTGAGGAAGCCAAAGGAGCATGGCTAGAAACTTTGCCTGAAGTGCTCTGGTTGTACAGAACGACACCCAGGCAACCTATCAGGGAAACACCCTTCGCTATGGCATATGGCGCTGAGGCTGTAATCCCCACAGAAATCAAAGTTCCAACCCTTAGGAGCCAAGCCTGGGAAGCTAACCCTAATAACCAGCATCTGGCTCATGACCTTGATATGCTGGATGAAATAAAAAAATGCAGCAGGAATCAGGTTGGCAGCCGACCAATATCATGTCCGAAACCATTTCAATCAAAAATTTAAAAGAAGAGAGTTCCAGGTTGGGGACATGATCCTTAGGCGAAAAAATGGACTCGTAGGCAAGCTCAAGGAGCCTTAGGAGGGCCCATACACCGTCACCGAATTTATCGGGCACGGAGCATATCGTGTCCATAGAAACAAAGATGGTAGAATGGAACCGAACACCCAGAATACCTCTTACCTAAAGAGGTACTACCTGTAACGGGCCAATTCAATTTTTACCTTACCTTGTTTGCTTTTGTAAAAAGGATTCAATGCCATATCAGTTGAGTTGACATTAGTAAAATTCTCTTTTCTTGGCAAAGATAGCTTACAGATGATTACTGATGAAAAATTAAACTAAGGGTTGTCGTGTCTCTTGCATAGCCTCAAGAGCCCGAAAGACACAACACCCGATCCATAAGTGATCCAAGTTTTACAAAATTATCTAAGTGTTGTTATGTCTCTCGCATGGCCTCAAGAGCCAAAATACACAACACTGATCCACAGGTGATCAAAATTGTAAAAATAAACTAAGTATTGTCATGTCTCTCGCATGGCCTCAAGAGCCCGAAGGACACAACACCCGATCCATAAGTGATCCAAGTTTTGCAAAATTATCCAAGTGTTGTTATGTCTCTCACATGGCCTTAAGAGCCCGAAGACACAACACTGATCCATAAGTGATCTGAATTGTAAGAATAAAACTAAGTCTTGTCATGTCTCTCGCATGGCCTCAAGAGCCCGAAAGACACAACACTCGATCTATAAGTGATCCAAGTTTTACAAAATTATCCAAGTGTTGTTATGTCCCTCGCATGGCCTCAAGAGCCTGAAGACAACACTGATCCACAAGTTATCAAAATTGAAAAAATGAACTAAGTGTTGTCATGTCTCTCGCGTGGCCTTAAGAGCTCGAAAGAAGCATTACCGATCGATCCGTAGGCGATCAAAATTTTACAAGAATTATTAACTAAAGTAGTATGACAATAAGGGCTCGATAGAAAATATTAGTTGGCTCTAAAAGTGTCTCAAATATTTATATTAGATACGGGCCCCAGTGGCCAAGGTTTACAAAGTATAAAAAGAAACAAAAAGAAACAGAGAAGAAATGCTAAGTCTTCTGCCCCTGTTCGAGAGGGATCGGGTTGAGCAGTGGGATCAGGAACCAGAGCTAGTTCAGACGTAGCGGTATCAGAGACTGAGGCAGACTCGGGAAGAGGCTTAGCCAAAAACTCACAGAAGAGGAGGTCATCGGGGCCTGCTACCGGATCCTTGTAAGGAGGAGCAATGCCAAAAGACTCATCCAATTCCTCCACTGAGATAAAGTCCCTTTCCTCAGTAGGTTTCTAGTAGTCCTGGAAGCAAGTCCGCCAACCGAATCCAGTCTGGTAGTTTAAGGTATCGCAGAAACGTTTATATATCTGGTTGACACCCTAATGACGCATCTCCACCCTATACCTCTCCACTGCCAGAAGATTCTCAATCTTGACTTTCTCCTCTAGAAGTTTCTCCTTTGAAATCTTCAAGCCCTTATTCTCAGTCACCAGCTCCTGGTTTCGCACCATCATGGCCTCATGAGCTTCATCCATCTATTTGAGCTTCTGATCAGCCTCTCGATGTCGCTGCTCAGCAGCTATAGCCCACACAGTTTAAGCCTCCAACTTCTCATTGGCAGTCACCAGCAAGGCAGTCGTCTTCTTCCTGCCCTCCTCCTTCAGCCTCAGGTACTCTGTCGATTGGTGGAGGGCCCTACTATCTTCCTCAAGCTTTGAATTATAAGTTTGAATCAGGTAAATCATCTGCCATAGAAACACAAGTGTTACACAATTAGTGGACAAATCAAGAATAAATCAGATGCAAGGCAAGATCAAGTTGCATACAAACTACCTTTAATGCCATATTAGGTCCAGTCAGGGCCAACTCATTCTTGTCCACCTTCTGGATAGCCTTTCAGTCAGTTGGGGTCCAGATCTGAAGACCCATCTCCCGAAGAGCAACGCCATCGTTGATGGTCTCACTCCCAGTGACCAAAAACCCGCCACCCAAGAGCTTTATTCTCGGATTCCAAGGAACCTATTTCTCAGCTGCAGCTTCGGTTTCCATTTGCTCACTAGGAGAGGTTGCCATTTTCGTTTGCACACTGGGAGAGGCCGATGTTGTTAATTGGGGCTACACTGAACGCCCAGCCTGATCATTTTCCGGATGGGGTTGGGTGGCACCATGCACGGATGAATATGGCAAGGTAGCCCCCCCCCCCCCCTTCAACTAATATGGAAGCACCATCGTCAGTGGACCAGGGTGGATCAACAAGATTCTCCCCTAAGGAAGGAAAAGTAAGGGGAGTGGGGGTAGAGACACTCTCTTCCCCAGAAGGAGGGGGAAGAGGAATGAGTGGAACATCACTTGGAGAGGGTGGTGGCGGAACCTCACTGACGAAAATGGATCCGGTTCCCAAAGGGGTAGCCAGAGTGGCAGGATTGCCAGATGCCCTCTTTCGTTTCCCTTAAGGCTGTTGTAAGTAACTAAAATACCCTAGAGGGGGGTGAATAGGGTTTTAAAAATAATTTCTAACTCTTTTTAATTCTTACTAGAACATGCAACAAGGTTCAATAATAATTTACAAGGTAAATATGTAATGAGTAATTTTACTTAATTTCAACAAGCTATTTACCACACTATAAATTAAGCATGCATGAACATAAAGTAAGGAGATAGAGATAGAGAAATTGACACCGTGATTTTTACGAGGTTCGGTAACTCCTACTCCTCGGCTCAAAGAATCCCCTTCCTTGAGACTTTCCCGATCCTCACCATATGGCTCTTCCTTCAATAGGTCGAATAGCAAAACCTTTACAAAATAGCTAACTAGCTCTTCACACAATCAAGAGAACAATCCTCCCTTGATACAATGGGCTTCACTCACCCAAGATCACAAATTTGTGTATGTAATCAATATATCACTCAAGAAACAAAAACACTCAAAACCCTAAGGTTTTTATGGAAGATAGATCAATATAAGCTCAAGTGTTTTTAGGTGATATTTCAAGAACTCAAGATATATATATTCTCACAATATATTTTCAATAAGAGAATAAGCACAAAGCTTGAGTTTAAATCTTCAAAATGATGGGAATGAAAAACGAGATTTTGATCTTTCTTGCTATCAAAATTTTTTCAGAAAGTGCTTGAGAGAAAATAGTAGATGAATGAATTTTCAGAAAAATTTCTCACACAAGAACCTTAGGATTTTTAATCCATATCTCTTTCTTTATATAGTGTAACACTAGGGTTTGAAGAGTGTATCTCACCTTAGACAATATGGAGAGTAGGACCTGAAAATCTGCAAGCAAAATCATTTCTTTTTGGGCAAAAATATTGTTTAGAACTACTTTTCCTTAAAATCCTGAAGCACCCCAGTCGACTGCCTCCATGCTTAGATTTAAAATATTTTTCTCAACGGCTACAGTCAGTCGACTGCCTTGGATAGGCCAGTCGACTGCCTCCGGCAATCAAAAATGTTCGAAACTCTCTGGTTCAGTCAGTCGTCTGGGTCCTTAACTGCCAGTCGACTGGGCACAGTCAGTCGACTGCCTTGGACAGGCCAGTCGACTGCCTCATGCAGTCAAAATGTTTTATAGCTCACTGGTTCATCCAGTCGGCTGGGTCCTTAACGGCCAGTCGACTGGGTCACAGTCAGTCGGCTGCCATTTCATGGCCAGTCGACTGGGTGACTCCAATAATTGTTTTCAAGGTCTGTTTTTGATCCGTTTGAGTTCGTTTGATTTATTACTTGAGCTTATAAGACCAATCAACACATAAGATACCTTGTTACAATATTCTCACACCGACCTATCTACCCCAGGTCTTGAGTCCATCTTTTGTTCTTTCTTTGATCTTTTTATCCTTCTTCGAGTTTGCGCTTGAGTTTCCTTATCGCTTATTGCTTTAGCGATCTTCCCGAATCATTTACCTGTACTTGCTGAAACACTTAGCTCAAAGCCATATTAGTACCAAACATGGTTTTGAATGTTTTGTTAATATCAAAATAAGATTTCTTGCTTGAAATAAAATTTCAAAGCCAACAATCTCTCCCTTTTTGATGTTGACAAAACATTTCATGTTTGCGCATAAATGGTGAAGTATCAAGTGATACTCCCCCTCAATGTGTGCATCATTCATTTTTATTTGCATGCTCCCCCTTAGGAAATAAATTTTTCAATTTGATATTCATTTACGTAATGCATGGAGAGTTAATAGAAATAACATATTTCAATTCATAATTTGCTAGTTCGGTACATGTTGTTTTACTACTACACATTGCAAAATGATAAAGCATAGAAATGAAACGAAGCATGAACAACAAACATAAAACATAGGTAACGTCCTATTACACAAAATAGACCTATGGCCAACACAAACACCCTAATACATTCTCCCCCTTTGACAACATCAAAAAGGCGGAGGGTCACGACGGAAGGCGTCCATGGTAGTGGCGATACGGTCAATCTTGTCCTCAAGACGCTTCATATCCTCGATCGTCTTCCTCTGGACCTCCTCATTACGCTTTTGGGCATCTTCATTGCGCTTTACGATTTCCAAGATTTGGGTAAGAGTTTCGGAATTTCCCCCGAACCCAAATTCTGGAATATCGAAATCGCTACCAAGAGACGGAAAAGAAGAAGTCGGAGCATCCGGACGAGGTGCCTCGGGACGCGGAACATCATGACGAGGAACAGATGGACCAGCCTGGTCTGCAAGAGGGGCATCCCTAAGTGAGACCAACACTCCATCCGCATTCTTACCGATATGCATCTGCTTGAGATGAGTGCGATCCAGAAAAATTGGATTGTGCTCCGTAGGCTCGTCAGCAAGTGGCACACCCTCCCGACTGAGAAGATAGGATAAATGGGTAGGAAAAATAAGAGCTCCTTTCTACTTGTGGCACTCGAGGATTGCCAAAATGAAGAGGAAGGCAAGGTTGACCTTCCAACCGGTCATGACACAGTAGACAAGGAAAGCTTCCATAATCGACACAAGACTCCGGCTTCCGGACTTGGGCAAAATGGAATACGTGATAATATTGTGCACAAGTCTAGCCTCGGGAGTAAGTGAAGAAGAGGGAAACTCAGCAATGGCAGTGGTGGTTTTATTCACTGAAATGGCCCGAACTGCTTCGAGAGGATCGAAATCACTCGAAGAGTACCAAATAGATGGGCAGTAATAGGTGATACCGCCAGGAGGTAGCCGAAAAACAGTATTGATTACTGCTTCGGTGAACTCAACAGAGACGCCTCCAAAATCGGAGTAAAGTGCGCGGGTGGGAGGACTCAGTTGTAAAGGATTGAGCAGATTTGTATAAAATGCTTTGACGGCGCGAGGATAATGTAGAACATCAAGGGAAACAAAGAAATCCAAACCCATATTATGAAAAAGATTGAACGTATTAGCGCCAATCTCTTCGCACAAGGGTTGAGTCACAATGCGACTCCGAGCAATCTTTCGATGAATGAATTGAGTTTCGAAGCGATGAACACTGTCTTCATCACCGAGAAGAACAGTCAGAGACATCGGACCAGATTCAGATTCGGAAACAGGATCATCATGAATAGGAGACGGAGGTGGAAGAGGTGCAGCCGAAGAGCTTCTACCCCTACGGGCGCGTTTCTTGAGGCGCACGACATTAGGAGCCATGAGAGAGATGAGAACCAAGATGATGGAAAGAATTTTGAGAAGAGAAACGAAAAGAAATGATGAAATCAGAGAGTGAGAAGTGAAACCGAAAAAATATATATATGGATATATATATGGAGATAGATAGCTAAAAAAGAAGAGGGGAGTGGTGATGATGGAGGAGAGGATCGTGGTGAAGTGGAAAAGTGGTTTAAAGATGAGTAAATGGCGTGAAGGAGAGAAGAAATGGGAGAAATCGTGGAGAGAGTGGAGAGAAGACGAAGAGAAAGAAGAGATAAAAACAAGGTTCGCGCAGAGGCAGTCGACTGGCCATATGGAGACAGTCGACTGGCTCATGACCCAGTCGACTAGCCAATGGAGGCAGTCGACTGGCTGAAGATCGTTAAAAACACAAAAACTCACTGGTTGATCCAGTCGACTGGCCGTATATAAGGTAGTCGACTGGCCCTTAAAAAAAAATTTGAAAACAAAAAATTTAATTTTGAAAGTCGAGAACGTGGACGAGAATTTGTGAAAATTAACTGATGACTTCAAAATCCATGGCCATTCCTAATTCCCTACGAATTTTTGAAAATGGTTCGTCCGAGAGGGGTTTAGTAAAAATATCCGCCAATTGATTCTTAGTGTCAATAAAAACCAATTCAACGTCGCCTTTAGCTACGTGATCCCGTAACAAATGATGCATAATCTCTATGTGCTTTGTGCGAGAGTGTTGAATAGGATTCTTTGAGATACAAATAGCACTAGTGTTATCACATTTAATAGGTACACGATTGAAAACAAGTCAAAAATCAAGTAATTGTTGCTTAATGTAAAGAGTTTGAGCACAACTACTACCGGCCGCAACGTATTCGGCTTCAGCCATGGACAAGGCAACCAAATTTTGCTCTTTACTTGACCATGAGACTAATGAGTGACCTAGAAAATGACATGTACCACTTGTGCTTTTCCTATTTACTTTACAACCCGCAAAATCGGCATCCGAATAACTCGTGAGATCAAGTGAAGTACCACTTGGATACCAAAGCCCTAAGTTAATCGTCCCGTTAAGATAGTGAAAAATACGTTTTACGGCTAGCAAGTGAGATTCTTTAGGACAAGATTGAAAGCGAGCACATAAGTATACACTAAACATAATATCCGGTCTACTAGCAGTTAAATAAAGTAAACTTCCTATCATGCCTCTATATTTAGTAATATCAACACATTTTTTATTTTCATCTTTATCGAGTTTAATATAGGTACTCATAGGAGTAATGTCATGTTTGGCTTCCTCCATACCAAATCGCTTTAGCAAATCTTTAGTATACTTAGATTGACTAACAAATAAGCCATCCAAGCTTTAATTGATTTGCAACCCTAAGAAGAAGTTCAACTCACCCATCATACTCATTTCAAATTCGTTTTGCATGTTAGATGTGAAATCCTTGCAAAGGGAAGTATTTGTTGATCCGAATATAATGTCGTCAACATATATTTGGATAATCAACAAATCATTCTTAACAGTTTTTGTAAATAGAGTGGTGTCAACTTTGCCTTTAGAAAAACCTTTTTGAAGTAGAAAATCACTAAGTCGTTCATACCAAGCTCTAGGAGCTTGCTTTAACCCGTACAAGGCTTTAGATAATTTGTAAACATGATTTGGAAAATGTTCATTTTCAAAGCCAGGTGGTTGCTTCACATACACTTCTTCATCTATAGTTCCATTTAGAAAAGCACTTTTGACATCCATTTGATAGAGAATGAAATTTCTAGATGATGCAAATGCAAGAAGCATTCTAATTGCTTCTAATCTAGCTATGGGTGCAAAGGTTTCATCATAGTCAATGCCTTCCTCTTGATTGTAGCCTTGAGCTACCAATCTTGCTTTATTTCGAATAATCACTCCATTTTCATCCATTTTATTTCGAAAAACCCATTTAGTGCCTATTATAGTTTGATGTGTGGGTTGAGGGACTAAATGTCAAACTTCATTGCGTTCAAATTGATTTAGTTCCTCTTGCATAGCCATAATCCAAGAATCATCACATTGAGCTTCGTGGAAGTTCTTGGGTTCAATATTGAACACAAAAACCATGTGGTTGCATAAGTCTCTAAGTTGAGATCTTCTGCTAACACCTTGTGAAGGGTTTCCTATGACTTGGTCAAGAGGATGGTTGTGCACAATCCTCCAAGATTTAGGAATTGAGCAAGTCAAGTCATCATTTGATTGATTTCCAACTTTACTCTTATCCATTTGCCTACTTGACGAGTTGGAGATATTGAGATTATTGAAACTATCCTCAATCCCTACAACTTCATCATCATCTAGGTCAACTTTAGGTGAGGGTAGAGGTGGTGATTCATCAAAAACAACATAGATAGACTCTACCATGGTTAAAGTCCTTTTGTTAAAGACTTTAAAGGCTCTACTTGTTGAGGAATAACCTAAGAAAATTGCTTCATCCGATTTGGAGTCAAATTTTCCCAAGTTATCTTTATCATTTAAAACAAAACATTTACAACCGAACACCTTGAAATACCCAATATTGGGTTTCCGACCATTCCACAACTCATACGGAATTTTACCCAATTTCATTCGAATGATAACTCTATTCATGACATGACAAGCGGTATTTACCGTTTCCGCCCAAAGACTTCGGGGAAGGTTATGTTCATTTAACATAGTTCTAGCCATTTCTTGTAAAGATCTATTTTTCCTTTCAACTACCCCATTTTGTTGAGAAGATCTTGGAGCCGAGAGATCATGAGATACACCAAATTCATCACATAATTTCTCTAGATCTTGATTGTCAAATTCTCTACCCCTATCACTTCTAATTTTCTTGATTTTCAAATCTTTTTCATTTTGAATGACTATAAAATTTATCGAGAATGGAGTGAGTTTCATTTTTATGAGCAAGAAAGTAAACCCAAGTAAATCTAGAGTAGTCATCTACTATAACAAGTACATAGAGTTTCCCGACTAAGCTAGCCGTTCTTTCCGGAACAAAGAGGTCCATATGAAGTAACTCTAAGGGTCGAGAAGTGGTGATATCTTTCTTTCTCTTGAAAGAAGATTTCACTTGCTTACCTATTTGACATGCACTACATATTTTATCTTTTGAAAAATTAGTCTTCGGGAGGCCTTTGACTAATTCATTTTTAGACAAACGTTGAATGAGGTCCATACTAGCATGTCCTAAGCGTCTATGCCATAACCAACTATTTTCACTCGATGTGACAAAGCACTTAACATCTTGTTCATTTAATTCACATAGCAGCATAGTATATAAATTTCCGTTTCTCTTTGCATTGAACAATTGCTTTCCATCTTTCTCAACTATGCATGCATTTGACCTAAAGATAACATCATAACCTTTATCACAAAGTTGGCTAATACTAAACAAGTTATGCTTTAAACCATCAACTAAAAGTACGTTATCTATAGCAAGAGAAGGAGATATATCAATAGATCCGATTCCAATAATTTTGCCTTGTGAGTTATCTCCAAAAGTAACACTTCCTCCTTCATAAGATTTTAGGGACATGAATTTTGATTTGTCTCCCGTCATGTGCCTTGAACATCCGCTATCAAGGAACCATCTTTCTTTTGAGGCGGACTTCAAGCATACCTGCAACACAATGTTACGTGACTTTTATTGGTACCCAATCTATTTTGGGTCCATTATGGTTAGATAGAAATGCAATAGTTCCTTTAGGAACCCAAAATGATTTTGTTATCAAATTTTCTTTTGCACGAAGAGATTCAATGGTTCCTTTTGGAACCCAAAACATTTTTGAGATAATTTTCTTCTTCTTTCTTAGAAAACATGCATTTGCTTTGTGACATCTTTTCTTGCAATAGTAACATGAAACATGATTGTGATCAATAGAAGTTGAGAATGAAGATTGTTTTGAAAAAGTATGCTTCAATGATTTTCTTTTCTTCAATAAAAGTGCATCTTTGTTGAATGCATCATATCCTAAGCCGCATTTGTCAAAAGAGTTTCTTTGTCTTCCTAGCATGATGCTCAAGTTTTCTTTTCCTTTTGTGAATTTTGCTAAGATGTTTATTTGATCATCAATGGTCTTTTTCAACAAAATATTTTCCTCTTCTATCTTCATACTTTTGTCATTAGTTGCATTTACATCAACTATGGTGTGGCAAGTGGAATTACATGAAGATTTAGATTTCTTGAGCAAACTATGTTTTTTAGCTAGTTTTTCAAACTCATCATACAAATTTTCAAATGCATCTTGTAATTCATTATGAGAAAATAAAAGCTCATCATATGACAAAATGGAATTATTTAATGCATGTAAATTTAAATGTACCTCATCTTCATTTGCCATGAGTCAAAGATTTGCAATTTCCTTACCATTATCTTCCTCATCCGAATCACAAGAGTCATAATCATCCCATGTTGCATTCATGGCCATTTTGTTTGGCCTTTTCTCGTTCTCCTTTTTGGGCTTGAAACACTCATTTCTATAGTGTCCCGGTTTACCACAATTGAAGCAAGTAATAGACTCCTTCTTGCCTTCTTTCGTTGAAGAAATCTCTTGAATTGTTAAGTGATCAGGGTAGTGTCTTCATCAACCTCTTCTTCGATTCTCTCATTTGCTTCACTTTTAGTGATCAGGCTTTGGTGTCTTCTTCACGAGATTTTAAGGTAATTTCCCATGTAAGGAGTGACCCAAAAATCGCATCAAGACTCATAGTGCTAAGATCATGTGCTTCTTTAATAGCAGTCACCTTCGCATCCCATTTGACCAGAAGGCTTCTAAGTACTTTGCATGCCGCTTCGGATCTAGGAACAATTCTACCAAGATGCTTTAGTCCATTCAAAATATTAGTAAAACGAGACATCATAGAATTGATATTTTCATCTTCCTTTATGGCAAATAATTCATATTCATGCATAAGTATATCAATTTTAGATTCTCTAACTTGAGTAGTTCCTTCATAAGTAGCTTCAAGTTTATCCCACATTTCTTTGGCCGTGGAGCAAGTAGAGACTCGATTAAATTCATTTGGACTTAAGGCACAATTTAGATTAACCTTAGCTTTGGCATTAAATGACATAAGTCTACGCTCATCATTATCCCATTCGTTGGACAATTTGGGAATAGTTTTTTCATCAACTACTTTAGTAATAGTAAAAGGTCCATCAACAAAAACTAGCCAAATTTGATAATCAATAGCTTGAAGAAAGTCTATCATTCTAGTCTTCCAATAACTATAGTTTGAACCATCAAACCATGGGGGTCTATTGTTTGATTGTCCTTCTACATTAGTGACTATGTTTGAGGCCATGATCGTTCTCTAAGACGGTTAAGTCTAAAACAAGTAGAGATTAGGCTCTGATACCAATTTTAAGTCACTAAAATACCCTAGAGGGGGGGGGGGTGAATAGGGTTTTAAAAATAATTTCTAACTCTTTTTAATTCTTACTAGAACATGCAACAAGGTTCAATAATAATTTACAAGGTAAATATGTAATGAGTAATTTTACTTAATTTCAACAAGCTATTTACCACACTATAAATTAAGCATGCATGAACATAAAGTAAAGAGATAGAGATAGAGAAATTGACACCGTGATTTTTACGAGGTTCGGTAACTCCTACTCCTCGGCTCAAAGAATCCCCTTCCTTGAGACTTTCCCGATCCTCACACTATGGCTCTTCCTTCAATAGGTAGAATAGCAAAACCTTTACAAAAGAGCTAACTAGCTATTCACACAATCAAGAGAACAATCCTCCCTTGATACAATGGGCTTCACTCACCCAAGATCACAAATTTGTGTATGTAATCAATATATCACTCAAGAAACAAAAACACTCAAAACCCTAAGGTTTTTATGGAAGATAGATCAATATAAGCTCAAGTGTTTTTAGGTGATATTTCAAGAACTCAAGATATATATATTCTCACAATATATTTTCAATAAGAGAATAAGCACAAAGCATGAGTTTAAATCTTCAAAATGATGGGAATGAAAAATGAGATTTTGATTTTTCTTGCTATCAAAAATTTTTCAGAAAGTGCTTCAGAGAAAATAGTAGATGAATGAATTTTCAGAAAAATTTCTCACACAAGAACCTTAGGATTTTTAATCCATATCACTTTCTTTATATAGTGTAACACTAGGGTTTGGAGAGTGTATCTCACCCTAGACAATATGGAGAGTAGGACCTGAAAATCTGCAAGCAAAATCATTTCTTTTTAGGGAAAAATATTGTTTAGAAATACTTTTCCTTAAAATCCTGAAGCACCCAGTCGACTGCCTCCATGCTTAGATTTAAAATATTTTTCCCAACGGCTAGGGTCAGTCAACTGCCTCATGAGTCAGTCGACTGCCTTGGATAGGCCAGTCGATTGCCTCAGGCAATCAAAAATGTTCGAAACTCTCTGGTTCAGTCAGTCGGTTGGGTCCTTAACTGCCAGTCGACTGCCTTGGACAGGTAGTCGACTGCCTCATGCAGTCAAAATGTTTTATAGCTCACTGGTTCATCCAGTCGACTGGGTCACAGTCAATCGGCTGCCATTTCATGGCCAGTCGACTGGGTGACTCCAATAATTGTTTTCAAGGTCCGTTTTTGATCCGTTTGAGTTCGTTTGATTTATTACTTGAGCTTATAAGACCAATCAACACATAAGATACCTTGTTACAATACTCTCACCCCGATCTATCTACCCCAGGTCTTGAGTCCAACTTTTGTTCTTTCTTTGATCTTTTTGTCCTTTTTCGAGTTTGCGCTTGAGTTTCCTTATCGCTTGTTGCTTTAGCGATCTTCCCGAATCATTTACCTGTACTTGCTGAAACACTTAGCTCAAAGCCATATTAGTACCAAACACGGTTTTGAATGTTTTGTTAATATCAAAATAAGATTTATTGCTTGAAATAAAATTTCAAAGCCAACAGCTGTGTTGTGGATTTTTCAGCATGATGTCTACTCCTGTAGATGATATTTCCTACAAAGCATCATCAGTCGGGAAGTCAGGACACATCCTTAGAGATTTACCCCAAACTTTGGACTTTAGGAGGTCAAAACGGGATCTGATATAAGATGAGGTTTTCTGGTTAGTATGCGTCTTCAAAAACACCTAAAACATGCATCCCCAATTTGTCAGCATTTACCTCACAGAAACATGCCCCTGAATGATAAGGCTTGAAAGAAGGGAGCAGATGCTGGCTAAAAGTTTTAGGGATCGAGAATTTTGCATTGGGATGCCTTCAGTTCCCGCTCACTAAAACCATTATCTCCTTCCAACCCTTATTAGATTTTATAACTCCATCACACATCTTTCTCCCCTGATAGAGAAAAGGATTGAAACGCCCCTTACAGTCCTTTTGATCCTACAGCTTATAAGAAAACAGGATCTCAGCCAGGCCCAAGTCCAAACCCAGATTCTGATTAAGCAGCAAGACCATGGCCAGTATTCTAAAGAATTTTAGCCCAACCTGAATTGGGGCCAGACCTAAGGTAAACAAGGCGATCAGGAAGAAATGATTAATTGGAAATCGAAGGATCTATAGATGATAAGAGGAAAGTAGGATTTGGTCATCCCTAACCCCCTCACCGATCCTAAAACCCTTATCCTAGGGGTAGTGCCAGATAACTACCCCATCAGGGACCTCAAGCTTTTTTAGGACTGCGTCTATCCTTTTCTCAGCTATCAAGGCATTGGTAGTAATTTGTATTCCAGATCCCCTAACAGTCCGACCCCCAACTGGACCAGTGACAACGGGAACCCTACCGATACTGACATGTTGGGTGACCTCCGGAGGACTGGATCTAACTATCCTAACCACTTCAACTGATGGGGAACTGATGGATGCATCAGGGTCAACGGAAGAAAGATTAAGGTCGCTAACAGATCGGGTATCGTCGCTCCCGAACAAGGTAACAGAAAGGTAGAAGAGTCAGAAGAAAGAACTTACTCTAAAAGAGGATTCCGGCAAGTCTTTAACAAGAATCTCTGAGTTTTTTAAGAGGCAAGTGCAGATTCTGATGAAGATATATGTGGAGAGAAAGTTTGCAACGAGAAGTCTTTTGCTGAGAAATCAAAATAACAAAGTAAGAAGTTTGCAAAGAAACCAAGTTAGGGGTATTTATAGGTGTTAATGGAGGAGACCAACCATTCCCTTTTCACGCTAAACGATGTATCGAGCCATCATCTCAGCCACCATTACGAAGATCAAGGCCACGATGGCTGTGCATTTCAAATTCAAATAATGATGACAATTGCCTTCATTTAATAACCTCGCCACGTCACCCGATAGAGGCCTTACATGCGCATCCCACGCATTTTCTTTCTCAGTTATGGGTCTGACACACTTAAAGGCCCATAGCCAATAAGGGGCTTGTGTACGTGTTAAAATATTAGGGCCCATCAAGCATCTAGCCCGCTAACCCAGCATAAGTGATCAAAAACCCAATGAGAAAGGCCCATTCAAAAGCCTATTTCTTAGATGTTCTAGAATAAACTTGGAGAATAAGTTAGTGACGTGGCAAAAAAGTGAAAATGGTTGATGTGTAAGGGAATGTTGCCCAAATGGGCTCAAAGCCCAAAAAGAGTATGTATATAAACAAAAATAAATCATCAATAAAGCATTATATTCGGGTGTTGTGCATTTTTGAGTATCTACAAGTGGTTATAATCAAATTCATATAGATATTCGTGATGCTGAAAAAATAGCTTTTCGGACACCTTTGGGGAATTTATGTTACAATGTGATGCCTTTTGGTCTAAAAAACGCAAGTGCTACCTATCAACGTGCTATGACAGCTATCTTCAACAATTTGGTGCACACTATAGTTGAAGATTATGTGGATGACCTTGTTGTCAAATCCCATCACAACACTGAGCATCTAGCACATTTACGCACAGTTTTCACTCGTTGTCAAGCTTATCAACTTCGCATGAATCCGTTAAAATGTCCTTTAGAGGTTGATCAAGGAAAAATTTTGGGTTTTAAGGTTCATCGCACGGGTATTGATGTCAATCAGAGCAAGTGTCAAGCTATTATAGCCATGCCAGCACCCAAGTCACACAAACACCTCCAAAGTTTTCTCGGCAAAAATCTCTTACCTTCGTCGATTTATCCCTGCAATTGCTGAGTTGATTCACACATTTTCCTCTTTGTTCAAAGGCAAATCAACTCCCAAGTTTCATTGGACACCAGTACATCAGGTTGCTTTTGACAAAATCAAAAGTCTTAGTCTTTCTCCACAAACTATACATCCCCCTATACCACATATTCCCCTGCGTCTTTATCTACTACTATCTCCATTGAGGCACTTTTGGCTCAACACACAGAGGAGGTTGAACGACCCATTTATTATCTTAGTCACTGTCTTCGTGATGCCGAGTTATGTTACTCTATTGTTGAATGACATTGTTTGTCTCTTGTGTTTGCAGCACAAAAGTTCAGGCATTACTTCATGGCTCATGAGATTCAATTATTCACAAAATATGATCCATATTATTTTTTAGTCGACCTATCATGTCGGGACGAGCTACTCGGTGGTTATTGCAATTAGCCGAATTTGATTTAGTCTGTCATTTACCTACTACAATCAAGGGACAAGCTCTTGCTGATCTTTTAGCACTATTTCCTGTTGATGGACATGAACCACTCCACGAGGATTTTCCTCTTGATGATCTACCTATTACTTGTGCAACTAGTACACATACATGGATAATCAGTTTCGATGGTTCTTCTTCCACCTCTAAAGGAGGCGCTGGCATAGTTCTTACTTCTGTTGATGAGAGTTTTCCTCAGTCTTTCACATTACTTTTTCCTTGGGTCTTCTTGCTGCACTCGATCGAGGTATTTCTCGTATGCATGTTATTGGCAATTCTGAACTAATTATACTACAAGTCACTGGCCAATATGTTATTCGAGAGCCTTGTTTGGCAACATATCGTACAATCATTCAACGAATGGAAACTCGTTTCACTACACTAAGTTTTGCTCATGTACCTCGCACTCAGAACCGTTTCTCAAATGCTCTTGCTACTCTCAGCACCAAATTGGCTTCAACAGCTACCCCTAGTATAATTCATGTTCAATGATGTCTTAATCGCACAATGGATTCTAATGCCCCTATAGTGGAGATTAATGATTGGCGTATTCCTTTCATCACTCAATTGAAAAAGAGCCACGGCACGATTCCTATGGTTCAATTACAACATTTCACTCTCATGCAAGGTCAACTTTATCATCGTCTTTCTGGCGATCCTTTGACTCAAGCAGTTTCTTTGATCGAAGGTAAACAGCTCATCCACGAAGTCCATACTACACAGTGTTCTATTTTAGTGCCACTATATCGACTTCTACAATGACATGGTAATTATTGGCCCACAGTGGCTGTGGAAGCTACTATTATGCAACATCATTGCTCCAAATGTCAAGCTCTTTATCTACCAGATTTTCCTGATTCAGAGTGCACGACCAATATAGTCGAGGAACGAGATTGGCGTTTATCATACATGATGTATCTATCCCAAGGAGTGCTTCATAACAATTTGAACCAATACAAGCAAATTCAACATCATGCTCATCGTTTTACAGTTCAAAACAATCAGTTATATCCCTATACTATAGAGGTTGTACCACTACGCTTCTTTCCATCCAAGAATCACTCGAGGCATTACGTGAGGCTCACTCCATCGAACATCAGGGATCTCATAAACTATTTCAACAACTAATTCGTTGTGGTTATTACTGGCCTTTTATGGAAAAGGATAGTAGAGCACATTTCCAATCTTATTTACCTTGTCAATGGTTTGAGCATCTAATTCACATACCTGTTAATCCTTTACATCCAATTGTTCCACCTTGGTCGTTCCACACTTGGGGGCTTGATCTGATAGGGCCCATTCATCCTGCTTCTAATGGTCATATTTGGATTATTACATCTACTGATCTTTTCACCAAATGGGTAGAAGTGATACCACTTCATCGTGCAACAGGCCCTATTGTTGCTGCATTCATTAAAAAACATATCATTTGTCTATTTGGTATCCCATTGGTCATTTTATCTGATAATGATACTTCGTTTATCAATCACCATGTTTATCAACTTTCACAAACATATGTTATAAAACATCATCGCTCATCTCCGTATTACCCTCAAGGTAATGGTCAAGCTGAAGTCACGAACAAGAACTTATTACGTATACTCAGTCGTAATCGAGAGGAACATCGTCACAAGTGGGCTGACTATCTCCCTATAGCTCTTTGGGCTTATCGAACATCTTGCAAACGTTCTACTAGTCAGTCGCCTTTTGCTTTGGTATATGGCATTGAAGCAATATTACCTGTGGAAATTGTAGTTCCTTTTGCTGGGCAGGCAGCTCGAAGTTATCCTGACCAAGATCCAATTATCGTTATCGAATCTTTAGTAGAGCGACGGGCTCGGGCCGCTGTGCATCTTGCTGCTTATCAAACTCTCATGACTCGTGCTCATAATCTACAAGTACAACCTCGTTGTTTTCTTCAAGGAGATCTTGTTATGCGAACTGTTAAGCATATAATGCAAGGTTTCCTTCTCCAAAATTCACTCCTAAATGGATGGGTCTGTTTGTCATCAAATCAGTGCATCTTAATGGTTACTACACTCTTACGTATGATGAAGAAACACCTGGTCCAATCAACGCTATTTGGCTTAAACCTTTCTTTTCCTAAAGCTTTTTGTTTCCGGTATATTCCTATTTTGCAGCTGCACATTTGCTCTCACTGGCAAACTGCATGAGCTTTTAGTGTAAATTATTATGTTTTTACTCTTCTTCTATTTCTTTTTATTTCTATTCTATTTTACTTATGTCAAGATCATCAACTCATTCTTAAGGAATCTTACTTATAAATCTCATCAATCCCACCCTCGAGGCCCTCACAGAGTTTTATCTATAGAACTCATTAAGTCCTCCCTCGAGGCCCTCATAGAGTTTTACCTAGAAAACTCATCAAGTATTACCTCAAGGTTTTATTAATGAATTTTTATTTATAAAATTCATTACTTATTGCCTCGAGGTCTTACAAAATAGTTTTACTTATAAAATTCATTACGCTTTACCTCGAGGATTTTAAAAAAAACAGAAAAAGAGTTTTACTTATAAAACTCATCAAGTATTACCTCGAGGCCTTATTACACAGTTTTATCTTTAAAATTCAGCAGCCCTCCCTCGAGGCCCTCTTATAGTTTTATTTATAAAACTTATCAAGTCCTCCTTCGAGGCCCTCTCACGGTTTTATCTTTAAAACTAAGCAAGCCCTCCTTCGAGGCCCTCTCACAGTTTTATCTATAAAACTTATCAAGTCATCCTCGAGGCCCTCTCACAGTTTTATTTATAAAACTCATTAAGTCCTCCCTCGAGGCCCTCATAGAGTTTTACTTATAAAAATCATCAAGTATTATCTCGAGGTTTTATTAATGAATTTTTATTTAGAAAATTCATTAAGTATTGCCTCGAGGTCTTATTAAACAGTTTTACTTATCAAACTTAGCATGCCCTCCCTCGAGGCCCTTTCACAGTTTTATCTTTAAAACTCAGCAAGCCATCCCTCGAGGCCCTCTCACTATTTTATCTATGGGACATCTCATTGCTTTATCTACAAAACTTATCAAGTCCTCCCTCGAGGCCCTCATAGAGTTTTACTTATAAAACTCATCAAGTATTACCTCGAGGTTTTATTACTGAATTTTTATTTATAAAATTCATTAGGTATTGCCTCGAGGTCTTACTAAAGAGTTTTACTTTATAAAATTCATTACGCTTTACCTCGAGGATTTAAAAAAAAAAAAAGAAAAAAAAAGAGTTTTACTTATAAAACTCATCAAGTATTACCTCGAGGCCTTATTACACAGATTTATCTTTAAAACTCAGCAAGCCCTCCCTCGAGGCCCTCCCACAGTTTTATCTATAAAACTTATCCAATCCTCCCTCGAGGCCCTCTCACAATTTTATCTTTAAAACTAAGCAAGCCCTTCTTCGAGGCCCTCTCACAGTTTTATCTATAAAACTCAACAAGCCTTCCCTCGAGGCCCTCTCACAGTTTTATTTATAAAACTCATCAAGTATTACCTCGAGGATTTATTAATGATTTTTTATTTACAAAATTCATTAAGTATTTCCTCGAGGTCTTATTAAACAGTTTTACTTATCAAATTCAACAAGCCCTCCCTAGAGGCCCTCTCACAGTTTTATCTATAAACTCATCAAGTATTACCTCAAGGTTTTATTAATGAATTTTTATTTACAAAATTCATTACGTATTGCTTCAAGGTCTTATTAAACAATTTTATTTATCAAACTCAGCAAGCCCTCAATCAAGGCCCTCTCACAATTTTATCTATAAAACTCATCAACTCCTCTCTCGAGGCCCTCATAGAGTTTTACTTACAAAATTCATTAAGTATTGCCTCGATGTCTTATTAAACAGTTTTACTTATCAAACTCAGCAAGCCCTCCCTCAAGGCCCTATCACAGTTTTATCTATAAAACTCATCAAGTCCTCCCTCAAGGCCCTCATAGAGTTTTACTTATAAAATTCATCAAGTATTACCTCGAGGTTTTATTAATGAATTTTTATTTACAAAATTCATTAAGTATTGCCTCGAGGTATTATTAAACAGTTTTACTTATCAAACTCAGCAAGCCCTCCCTCAAGGCTCTCTCACAGTTTTATCTATAAAAGTCATCAAGTATTACCTAGAGGTTTTATTAATGAATTTTTATTTACAAAATTCATTACATATTGCCTTGAGGTCTTATTAAACAATTTTATTTATCAAACTCAACAAGCCCTTTCGCGAGGCCCTCTCACGGAGTTTTATCTAAAAAACTTATCAAGTGCTCCATCGAGACCCTCTCACAGTTTTATCTATAAAACTCAGCAAGTCCTCCGTCGAGGCCATCTCAAAGTTTTATCTATAACACTCATCAAGTCCTCCCTCGAAGCCCTCATAGAGTTTTACTTATAAAACTCATAAAGTATTACCTCGATGTTTTATTAAAGAATTTTTATTTACAAAATGCATTACGTATTGCATTCAAATCTTTTTAAAGAGTTTTACTTATAAAATTCATTATGCTTTATTAAATTACCCAGCATAATTTACTAAGGAGTTTGTTTTGTCATCCAACTGGGTCAACATAAAAACAAGATTTGAATGTTGTTTCTCCATTGTTTCAACTCGTTGTTTGGCAACTTCCAACTCTTGTTTCGCTATGTCTAGATCTCATTCTGCTGCATCAACTTTTGCTTCCAACTGTGGATGTCCTAAACTTTCTCGAGCCACCACAAGACATCTTTGTAGCTATTGAATGTCCATTCACATACCTTGTAATTCGTTTATCAATAATTCTACTTCATCAAAGTCGGCTTCAGAACCATGCCCAAATGATACGAACCAAAATATTTGAACAATTCGCCTAAGATACTCATACATGGTTCGCCTCACGGAAGTATGTTTCGAAGCCATTAAAGTTGCTTAGTCTGGACGTTGATTCATAACACTTTCTAACAATAATACATACTCTGTTTCGACTCTCACGCCATTCTAGTTCGAGTAGCTTGTTGTCTTCTCAATCGACAAAGATCCCCACGATCATGCACATCTTTCACTCTCTTTATAATACGAAGATGTATATTTGTCTTCCACACAGGTACCCTTCTGGCCTTCTCTATATTCTTTGTTGTAACATACTCGCCCCTTGAGTTTAATTCCTTATCCCAATACTTATGATAGTTACTGGTATGCTATCCTGCTCGCTCTTTCGAACAAAATACAAAACTGCCTACCCCGTCTATTGATAAAACACTTGCTTATTTAGGAGCGAATCGGGCATAACTCATTTTCACATAATCAACATCTTCAACCATTATATAATCATGTGGTACCCCTTGGTCATATCCAAACTACGTGGCTACTCGCCTTTGGTTATAGGTCATCCCCAGATCATTGTTTTCATTCATTATAGGCAAAAACCCAGGTGTCACCATAATTAATGCGATCAACATTTCATCACTCAAATTTATCATATAGGTCCCCAACACAACATTGGCATCAAACTACATTTGGCTTCTCAAAGCCCCCTCTAGAATTGGTGCATATGGACGTGATACAAAACATTCACTAGAGTCGAGCACACTCATCAACGTCCGGCGTGGTTTTTCCCATATATAGCTCCACGAATGTACTATCTTACTATACTCGCCCATAAACTCTCTCATACTTTTACGTTCTAGTCCATACGAGGGGAAATGCTCATATAAAAATACTTGTAAAAAAATAATGGACACATATGTCTGTATCATATAGCAACCAACACTTCACTCTGTCCCATCCACAATTTTATCAAGATTATCATACAAACTACCCAAAAACGAAGTTGCTAAGGGTATAGCAGCTCATCGCGCTAACACAATAGCCATAGGCACTAACCGCACGGGTATTGTATCTTCAGGTGCTGCTTGAAAAACAAATTTTCCCAACCAATACAAAATAAATGTAGCTAAATGTTCCCTCGAATAAATCCCTGGTCCTGCATCCCTCTCTCATTCTGCATTACCTACATTCTTTCTTGCTGACTGAATATCTTTAAAGTAATATCATAACCAATTACCAAATGTAACATTTTTTCCTTCTTCTCCTCGTTTTGCAGATCTTATGCCCTTCCTACCAAATATTGAACCATAAGTTTTTACTCTATTTCGACTAGCTTCCAAATTTGCTTCGAGCAACTTTTCATTATCATCGAGCTCAAAATTGAAGGGGTTCGCTTCACTCTGGAAACTTAGTCCAGTTAAATGCACCACGTCCTCCAATGTGGGCCCAAATTCACCCCATGCAGCTATGAATGTATGGCTTAACGAGCTCCATCGCAAGACTAACACTTCCATCGCATCAAGGTCCCTAGGTATATGGCAATCTCTACTCCACCGAATCGCTTCATAAATTTGGGCAGATTTCAACTGATGTACCATTTCTTCTTTCCCAGATACATAACCACCCATTCATCCCACCCACCACCTGCCGATTAACTACCCTTCCACACAATAAAAGTATAAGGGTGTACTCATCTCTCAATATTAAATCGAATGATAGAACTCGCCGAAATATGTGGTGCTTTCTCTACATCCTCCTCTAGCTCCAATAATATTTTTTCTTGAGAATCCTTTGGGATGTCTCCACAAAATTGCTTCATTTTATACCAAAATCTGTCTTTTTGACCAAAGTATGGTGCTCGTTACCATTCTTCTTCTTTTGGAGGTATGGGAATCACCTTATCCCTTGTATATAATTCCCGTTCTTCAGCCATAATAATTGTTTTCCCTTTTTTGTCAAAACATTTCACAAACACCTGGTCTTCGTATCACGAATACTACTATTTTAACATATTTTTTATCTCTCTCTCTTCCTCTGAGTCTTGTTCCTCTTCTTCTATTTCTTTGGAGTTTATATTTCAAAGGACTTTCCTTGCTTGATCTTTCTCTCAATCTTGAAGTTCTTGTAAACCAACTATATTGAAATTTCAAGTTTGGAAATGATTGTATTACACTAACTCAATCCTTTATATATACTACTCATAAGGTGTATATGTTTGTATCTTAGCCCCTCTCATATGTACACATCTTCAAACACAAATTAATTAAATATTCATTTTGAATAAGCTGCATGTTCAATGAACTGCCTTTTTCTCCAACTGTCATGACAGCTCAATGATAGAACATTTCGCATCCCAATGCACTACATTTATTTCTTATGCACGCTAGCCCGTTACACGCGCCCACGCGCATGGGGGCTAACTGTAGGTGTACTCGAAGCAAATATAATCTCGAGACACTTATAGCATTTATAGGGTAATGACATAGGAATTTACCCTATACAATTTAGAGAATCGACAGAGAAATTGTGGATTGGAGGAAAAACAGTAAAACGAGCCACGAGGCCAACAGGAGTGTTATGAGTTTTCTATAGCCATGGACATCAAGAGTTTCAAAATATCTTAAAGACAATGATGATTGCGTGTGAAAATGAATAAAGCATTTAATGAAGTATTAGAAGATACTCATTACTTGGACTTTCATACCACTAGCTACAGTGTTCTATCGTACAAAAACACTGTAGTTAAGATATTTTAATTTGCCTATAAAATGTGAAGTCCTCGAGATACAAAAGCAGAAACTGATTTTCCTATGAACTAAACACTTCTTTTGTTTATTGATTTCCTCATATTCATAACTTTATTTGATTTTCATCACATTTAAGACTTAAGATTTGTTCTTACCAGTGTTAATATAAATTAAATTGAATTCACCGTCAAAATGTATATATATTTATATATGTATTTAATAAATTTTGGAAATAGACCAAATCGTTACCAAACAAAATTAGATATAAGATAAAATCAGACAAGACCAGACCAGATCAATTTCCAAATAGGCCCTCAAAATACTAAGGTTACTAAGGTTAGAACATAAAACTTGACATCGAGCCTTTCCTCTCTACAGCTCACATCACATCAACACGCCACCCAAAGCACCAACTTGTTAAGGTCTCGGTCGAAGTAGTAAGGTTATAATATTTTTAGATGCTTATTTTCTTCGTATTTGTATTTGGATTAATCCATTTTCTTGTTATAATTATATTGAACCCCCCTTCAATGTTAAATTTGAAAAAATTAAGACATACAGCATGAGTAGTCAAACCATAGTTAGCTTTTAAATTGAATGACTTGCCAAAATTTGAAACCAATTTCCAATACATGGGAATTGCTTGCAGCAGCACACCTTGATATCAGGTTATTGTCAAATTGATCTCATTCTAACATTTCCTTGCCCCAATGCCTGGTAAGAGATGGATTTGCCTAGTGCTACTAGATATTTGAGTTAATTTTAGTAAACCTTACGTGGTTTCAAAAAAAATTACTTTGTCCCCTTCTATATAGAAAATTTCCTTTCATTTATCAAATTGTATCAGCTTACTCCATTTTCTATAATTTTGGACCAAAATAACTTGGGAATTATTGAAAAATAATTTAAAATTCAAAAAAAACATATAAAATTCGTAAAAATATATATAAAATTCGAAAATAATATAAAATTTGAAATATATATATAAAATTAAAAAAAAAAACATATAAAGTTAAAAAAAAAACATATAAAATTAGAAACAATATATATATAATTCATAATATATATATAATTCGTAACAATATATATAAAATTCGTAACAATATATAAAATTCATAAACAAATATATAAAATTCATAAAAATATATATAAAATTTGAAAAAACATATAAAATTTGAAAAACAATATAAAATTCGAAAAAAAGATATAAAATTCGAAAACAAACATATAAAATTCGAAACAATATATATATAACTTGTAAAAATGATTTAAAATTCGAAAAATGATTTAATGATTTAAAATACCACTGGGATTTAATGAAAAATGATTTAAAATTCAAAAAAACATATAAAATTTGAAATATATATATAAAATTCATAAAAATATATATAAAATTTGAAAACAAAATATAAAATTCAAAAAAAACATATATAATTAGAAATATATATATATATAACATTCATAAAAATATAAAATTCATAAAAATAAATATAAAATTCATAAAAAATATATAAAATTCGAAACAAATATATAAAATTCGATATTTATATATTCTTACTTGTATTCTCTTGTAATCTTAATATACTCTTGTTTTTACATCTTCTTACTTGTTTATTCAAATTTTATATGATTTTTCGAATTTTATATATTTTTATGACTTTTTTAAAAAAAATTCTAATTTTATATATTTTTTTAATTTTATATTTTTTTTTGAATTTTATATGTTTTTTTTTAATTATATATTTTTTTTTTCTAATTTTATATGTTTCTTTCGAATTTTATATTTTTTTCGAACTTTATTATTTTTTTCAAATTTTATATATTATTTATGAATTTTATATATTTTTTTTAATTTTAAATCATTTTTCATTAAATCTCATGAATATTTTGATCCAAAATTATAGAAAAGAGGACAAACTGATACAATTTGAAAAGTGCAAGGGGTTATCTGTATAGGAGATGGGAAAAGTGATCTTTTTCTAAACCACAAGGAGATTTACTGAAATTAACCCTAGATATTTTCATCAGCAAAAGATTACAAAAAAAATGAATAAAGAGAAACCACAAAATAGAAACAAAAAAATAAAGAATACATCCCCAAGGATATAGGCTAGCTTCCAACATCACCAGATATTATTGAACATCTCTGAATATATGAGCCATAAATACAATTCAGATATCTGTTTTTTTTGTTTTTTTTTTTCACATTCAGATATCTTTTTGAAAGTAAAAAACAAGAGAAAAAAAATTTGAATACAAGGGAGAGAGATATCATACTACTTTACATCCTATAGTATTTCCGTACGCCAAGCTACAATGGACTGACATGGAATTATCAAGCTAAAAAAAATTGGAAGATGTTAATAGGAACTGAAAAAGTACAGAGCATAAACAGGATTCGTTTTGTAAGCAGCATAATACACAAAGAACCGCAAAAGGACAACCCGAATCCGGCAGGAAAAAGAGAAAATGTGCCATGAATATAATATATTTCCCATCCCTCTTGGCCTAAAGGAAGTTTCGTTGAAACGATCCAGAAGAAAACCTTGAAGTCAGTCCCTGAGACATGTTTTCAGAATCCAATTTTACGCTTTTCCGTCCAGCTGTCAAGTCCTTCTCACGATCCCAAGGTTTCCACGGATGCTGCCCCTCCCACTCCTCTTTTGCCGGATCCAGCTTGGATTTTCTTTTTGAGCGGCTTCTAGTATCTTCTTGGTGCTTTTCTACCAATGACTTTGATCGTTTCGCTTTGTTGAATTCATCTACAAGTTTTGCATCTGAATTTTCTCTTTTCTTGTCTTCTTCTTTCGAAGCAAGTGCCGCAGCCTCATTATAGGCTTCAAGATAACTGTCAAACGAATCCGCACAAGTTATAAAAATCCATTTCCACAATCAAGAAACATGTAGACCACACAAAGAGTTAAGAGGATTTACTTCATCTTTGCTTTTTGAGCTTTGACTGTAGGGGTATCCGTCCAAGCACTAGTATCACCTCGCCTTTTGGAGTTCCTGCTAAATTTAGTCGTTTGCGTAGTCACACCAGGCTGCGGAGAAGAAACCAATAGGAGGTTCAGAAAAAGTTGGGGAATATGATTATCGTAGAAGCTTTGAGGTTCAATATAAATGAAGAAATTTCAAGGGGTTTTGCTTGCAATAATTCAATTGTACTTTGTGACCCCTCCAGTTAGAGTGATTGATTTGTACCTTCATAAAAAAAAATTCTTTCTTTCTTTATTTTTAAAAAAGAGTAGTGGACAATTGTTCAAGGTGTCCCACATTGGATCCTTATGGGAAGCTGATTGAGTATAAAGTGAGTTGGATGTTAGCCTCACCTAATAGTTCATACACTTTTGGGTCGAACAGCGAAACATTCAACATATTACAGTTCATATTAGATTCAGACCTAGTCCTCGATCTGGGATCACGCCGAACAGGTGGCCCGGATGATCCAGGTTGCCACCGATGACTTGAGGCGTTGCGGGTTCGGGAAGGAGAGAATATTAGAGGTGTGCCACATCGGATAAGGATAGGAAGTGAATTGAGTATAAATGAATCGTATGCTAGCCTCATCTAATAGTTCAAACTTTTGGGTTGAACCGCAAAGAATCCAATCCTTTACAACCATCTTATAATAGCAATAGCAGTGGCATGCATGTCATGTGGAACTTAACTTGTGTCTAAATTCCAAGTAAAATCACATTAGATTTATCCAGTACTCTGTGATGTTGTGGCCCAAATCTGCTATGTTGAGGTGCAGTGCAACCCAGTTTTGACCCAATGAACCAACAACGACTAAAAACAAAAAGTCTGTTTTTTCCTTGCAAGTCGTGGATCTTGCTTGTGTCTAGAATGGGACAATGAGAAAACACTGAAAATTATCAGAAATAGAGCGAAAGAGAGCTCGGGTTTAGGAGCTAAAACTTGTAAGCTCTTGTTTTTTGCATAGTAAAACCTTTTGCGTGATTTTCATCGTGGGAATAGGCATTACCAAACCACAAATTCTGTGTAAGAGGTGTACTCCTCTATCATGATTCTTGATTGTCTTAACACAGTTTCATGTAGATCATGTCCAAGCTTTTACATTTTGCCCACACAAAAATGCTTCTAAACCCAATAGCTCATGGTAATTTCCATTAAACAATGTTATGCAGAAGAATGGTAAAAATCAAAACTTAGCCATGCATAGAGCCTTCAATTATTTTGCTTTGTAGGGGGGGGAGAAGCATGTAATAGTAAAAACAGAGCATTACCTTTCTTTCCGGAGGTAATGTTGTCATCCATTCATCTCTCTTTGGTTCCACTTTGACATCAAACGCTGCCAGCAGCTCATCATCACCCTCCATGGATATACCTGCCAATAGAACAGCTTTCCTCACATCAACAGGAGTTTAAACAAGTCAAGAAGTACCCACTAAAGCAAAAGAAGACAACCCCAAGCTCCATACTCTGAGATGAGAGCAAACTAGCTATATATACTGCTTGCCAAATGAAAATCAATGGTCAAGCAGCTCTGAGAACAACAAACATATTGGATCGATATCCAAGTACATATATATTTTTATTCATAAGTAAGATGTATACAAATAGGCACTCAAAAGGAATTGACATTCATGTAGAAATTGACATCAATGATGGGAATAAGCCACCATAAGGCATCTCATGTAGTCAGCATAACCGCTTCACAAGCAACAAGAATTAATTCAAACTAACCTTGGGAAATAAAAAGAAGCAATGCACACAGCATACTATTCTTGTTATCTATCTAAAAGAGGACTGCTGAATGATCAGTGAGGAGTATTAACAATATGGCTATAGTTTAGAGGGAGGGTCTTTCAACTACAGTCCAGTAATGAAAGAGGCACCATTTAGTGATCAGTGAGGAGTGCTTATATTAACATAACAATTAACTTGGTTGAAAGTCCTGGGAAAGAGATCTATTGTTGGTTCATATGGATCATCTGCATAGATCTACTTTAGAACATTTAAGTTGAGACTGGCTGTCTCCAATAACCTGCACCCCTTGCTTTGCAAACATTCTTTCTTGATTTACCTTTCCATTTAAAATATTTCAAATAAAATAAATTTTTGGTAAATTAACTTCAAGTAGAGTTATATGCAAATTTAAATAATTGCAACCATTCAGGGTCCGTAAAGCACCCTGGACACCATTTAAATTGTGTGGACATTTGTTTCCTATGCTAAGAAAGAATGTGGATTAGAATTTTAACCGTTGATAGAAACCAAGGCATTGGAAAATGGGTGTGGAATGAGCAAAACTCAATTGGCATATGACGATTTTTGTCATAGAACGGTTTTTAGGAAAAATGTAGTGTTGCTGCATCCTTGGTAGAGCATTTCTTAGGGATGACTTGATTTTCCCCCCTTAGCCTAAATAGTCCCAATACAAACGAAAAAGTAAAAATAAAAAACTGAATAAATAATAATACAATCTTTCAAGATAATAGATAAAATACATCTTTCACAGGTCCAGTTGTGTCCTAAATATAAACCAATTTTCCCCCAAGGATACATCACCAAAGTCCAATTCTGCTCTCAAGAGAAAAGAAATTTAATCTATATGTCGTCTTCTCAGAGAGTACAAAGAAAAGAAAAGGCACACACACACACACACAGAACTACAATGTAATACAGACCTTGCAGACGTCTCCATTGGGCAGCCTCACGACATGCTTGCAACTCTTTCTACACAAGCAAAAACCATTTTGTAAAGAAAATTGAGCATTTAAAAACTACCTCAAGTGATACCTAAACTAATAAACTGTATTTACCTTAAATGCCTCCTGTTCCTCCTTGAGCCTGATTTTCTCATCCATTGCTTTTCGCTATCAAAAAACATGTTTAAAAAGGAATCCCAAGATCAAATACTTTATTGACTAACATACATACGAAGTATAAAATAAATTCTCCAATAAAGTTAATATTAATTCCAAGAGAATTAGGAATGGTGAGCCGCGAAAGACGACAAAAAGAAACTACAATCATCATATGTCTGTACATAGCCAGCACTTAACTTATTGAACACAGAAAACCAAAAATGATACAAGATGTTAGGAATAAAAGAAAAACAAATAGAACTATCAAAAAAAAAAAATACACAAATAGGAATCCAATTTAATGGGCAAAAAGTGTGATGCCGCTTAATAACAAGGAGAAACCTCTAATTTTTAATGAAAAGAAAATTTCGTTGAATTTTTTAGGTTCTAGAAAATCAAAATAAGTGCAGTCCAGAAAAATGGCATTAGATGTACAAGTGACTGAAAGATGAAGCACGAAACATCCAAAGGTGTGTTAGAAATTGTCATGGACACTTTCTTTCTGAGCTGTAGTATTAGTATCGGTACTATAATTTTTGACAGAGGGAATAATTTGCAGCACTAGAAAAATAACTGTTGTTCCTTTGCAAGAACCAGAAGTACTTAGTAGGGATGCAAGTTGGGCCGGCTCAACCCTTATCCGAGATTAACCTGACATCGGGTTAGCCCAACCCAACCCGGCAACATGGGCATTATCAGGTGGAAACCAAGCGGGTCGGGCAGGTTCACCGGGTTTTTAGACAAATTTATGCATGAAAGATAAGGTCAAAAATAGTATCACGTTCTACAGCCAGAACGAACTGGCAATGACCACGTAGGTGATTAAGATCAAAGAAACATACGACGATAATCCATCCAAAACAAGCAAAGAATTAAGCTTCAGTCTGAAAAAAGATAAAATGCATAATTCCTGGAATACAGTATTCGGAGAGTACAACTGTATCAAGATTGTAATTCAGTACTCGACAAAGTCCAATCCCAACATGATTGCAGGTCAGATGGAAGAACTAAGGTTGTGTGGTTCTGCTTCATCCTACGCTATATAATCTACTGAAGTTTCCTCATATGAACCAGCTTTAAGGAAAGGCATGTTCTCCAAACAGGAAGACGTGTATTAACTGTGATTCAGCCATTGGCATTCACCTCAGGAAAGAATGAAACTGAGAAGCAAGATCAAGGGCAGAAAAAAGCGACTTAAAGTACACTTAAGAAACCTTCAGAGTGTAGGACATGCACCTTCTCCGGATCTTGTAAATCTTTAAAAGCTTTATTCAATTTGATAAACGCTTCATTAGCTTGAGGATGAGGGCATTTGTCTGGGTGCACCATAAGAGACAGCTTCCAGTACCTAAAGAGAGAACGGGAAGCTATAAGGTGAAGAAACATCTGTAATAAAGAGCATAGAAAAACAATAGATGTAAACTTACAAGTTGGAAGGCAAACAAACATATACATAACAATCTAGAAAGGCAAGTACTGATCAATTGAACTGGGATTGACTACATTCGATGTTTGGTTCTATGACTCGTCTCACCCAAACTAGCACCAGATAAGAAAGTTATTGTTCGACTCTGAATAGTACATCAATCAGTAGCATCACAATCGTCAGGAGAGACATTGTTTCTCAAAATTTCAACATAGTTCTGAGTAAAAGTGGATGTTCTTTATATTTTAACATCCTGACCATGCAACAAGCTTAGAACTCCACGCTTTGACCCATTCCCAGATGTATATAACTGTTAAAATAGGAGCATTTGGGAAACAAGACATAATATCACTACTCCAATCAATGATAATACAAAAAGAATCTTCAAAAAAACAAGCCAAGGATTAGATTCTGGCTGAATCATTGCTAAATGTCCAGAAGCATGTCTCGAAGATTATGGTTGAAAGAAATGTTTAAAAAGAGCACCAATCTAGCTATTCTTCCACACCCAGTTCCGAGTTAGAGGGAGTAAGTAACAGCATGGCAGGTACTGGAATAATCTTTTCCCTAATAACTACATAACAGAATGGCAACTGGAAAACACGCAATTTATGAAAAACTGGTTGTAAACCACCTACGCATAGTACTTACCATACATAGAGATTACATTTTTTGGGACAAATATAGAGAATAGAAGCTACAATCAACAATCTACCTTTTCTTCATGTTGTCAGCTGACATATTTCTGTTCACTCCAAGAATATCATATGGACTATCAACCTCAACTCCCATTATTCGTGTAACCTGACCAAATAAACATTGAATTCATTAACTTATTGACCTCATGGGCAATTTAGGTTTTCGGGTAAAACTATATGACAAACTAATATGTAAAATTTTGAATCTCATTTTACACATGGGAACACAAGAAAAAATTCCTGATAAGTTAGGAAGATACACAAAAAGGCAGTCAAAAGGGGAACGCATCCCATGTACACAGGAAGGAAAAGAACCTACGGCCCAAGAGAGCCCAAGAAATCCAACTTTTCCTCAATAGATGTACAAGTTTGCCCATGGGCAGACATTAATGTTGTATTACAATCTAAGATAAAAGGTCCTACAGAGTAATATTCACTAAAACGCCAACATTAAAATCTTAAAATTCTATAGTTCTTTTAGTCTGCCAAAGTTCCCAACTAAATAGAACACTTTTTACTATATATTATATTTATAAGAAACCAAATTGCAACATAGTTAGTAGCATACCATCACTATTCAACATATAGTAAATAATCATTGCCGAAAGTTGAAAAACAAAATCTCAAAGTGAGGTAAGGGCTTTTCATCTTCGTAGTTTTTTTGTTTTCCTATTTCAAACTTTCACTCGCACTTGCCCCTAAGAAGCCTTGAAACCCTGACTTCCTACTTTGGAAGATGAAGAACACCACAAGACAACAGCCCTTGGTATGTAAGTACTACTAGATTGCCGGAGAAATTATCAGACTGAAGTCAGACAAAAAGGAACACCAAAATTTCTGTTACATGCAAATAACTTTTTGGGTAAATTACACTTACACCCCTCGAGATATGACTTATTACACTTTCACCCCCTGTCCTTCGGATAATTACAGTTTCACCCCCTCTTGGTCATCAAAGCCCAATTCAAAAGACCGAAAAAGTGAAATAACATACATACCCCTGAATATTTTTCAATTAGGGTGTAAAAAATTGGGTTTTTTGTCTGATTTGTCCCTAATTGTCCAATTAGGGTGTAAAAATTGGGGCAAAATGAAAGCATTAATCTAGTAAACTAGAGCCAAAATGTTCATTACAATAAATTTGGGAGTATTTTAGACATTTCACCTAGTATTGACCGGGTTTGACTACACCGGAAGCTCATCCCAGGGGGGTATTTGTTACAATCTACAAACTTGAGGGGGTGAAAGTGTAATAAGTCATATCTTGAGGGGGTGTAAGTGTAATTTACCCTATCTTTTTTGGAGTTTCCTACGTCAGATTAAACTTAAAAGATGTTTTTCATTTTATACCCACACATTTTCTAGTTCCTCTAAAATAAAACTCCATAAGTGAAACAGGATAGGTTCTTGCATCTAGCCCTAGAAATAACCAGTTCATGCCCAATTCCTCAGCGATAAGATAAAGAGGAAGAGCACAACATATGACAAGTATAATAGACCATGTTATATTTAGTCTTTCTTTTTCAATGACATAACAGTATTGAGAACAATGACCTACATATGTCTGTGCTTTATTATACTTCTTCATTGTAAACTTTTTATCAGTCATCCAAATGATAAAGGAGTTGTATTTCTTCAATCTAAACTTCGAAATAGGAGAAGATTTGAGAAAGTAAAATGCAAAAAGTGTGAATGAAACAATAGACTGCTAGATGAGATGATACTTGGATTATGAGAGAGTTGTTTCGTTTGAAGTGATGCATGAGATAGGATGTGATGAAACTTGAGATAGTCCATGAGATAGAATGCAAATTAATATATATCAAGACCTCATACTATGATCCTTTCATATGCCATATCCCATAGTATCATCAGGTCATGAACCAGTGACAGGAATTGATCAAACAAATGTGGTAATGAACACCTAAAAACCTTAAGGAATAAGAAACAGATAACACCATCCACCATTATGCGGAGCTCAAAAAAATTAATAATGCAAAATTTTCCAAAGCACCTTCAAGAATAAGATAATACTAGTTATGAGATATAACAGTTAGAAACCTCTTCAAAACGCTCTGCCTCATTCGCTGATTCAGCTTCAATAACCAAAGCAGGTGGCGGAGGTCCAATAAATATTCCAGTGTCTTCCTCTAACTCAGCCTCCCTGGATAAAATTATTAGTGAACATATATATGGACATATCAATTACGATAAATATTATATAATAAGCAAGTATATATCCTACCAAGTTCTGAATTTGGTTAAATAATAGAGTAAAATACACTAAACTCCCCAGAAATTCGGTTCTTACACACAAAAGTAATGATCAGTGTTTATTACAATGAATACCAGCTATTACCATTGGTAAACTAAGAGACTTCAATTTTTAGTAAGAAATGTCCTTTCTCCCCTTAATATTTTACCACTATACGAAATTCTCCTGATGTGAAATGTCACTTAGGCGTCAAACATTTCATCATCAAAGAACTCAAATCGTAGTATTGGTAGCGTTGACCTTTCCCTCCTCGAAGCCGTCAAGAAGTCTCAGCACAACATAAACATCGAGGACCACCACACCTCAAAAAGCTTGTCTTTTCTTTGTGGACCACCTTCCCAGTAACATCAAACCCCGCTTTAAGTAACTTGACCAAAGTGCATTTTGTCAATATGATTATACCCTTTTCGTCATATAAATGAAGGATATTCGAGTGTGTGCGCAAAATTTCACTTATGAATTCGAGGTCGCTGAGATCATGCGTTAAACCTCAGGGTTACATGTGTAATAAATGGCAAATATAACCGCCATATGTGATTGAACCAAACCTCAGGGAAGTCAATGTATTTTATCCTAAAAGTTATATGATATGCTAAGCAATTACTAATTATATTAGCACCTCAGAAAAGAATTTTTAACAAATACCTAAGATCAGCTTCTGCTTCTGTTAATTTGGCTGCAGCAGCAAGTAACTCAGCAGATGGCATCTCAGGGCCAATCACCCTGCAAGAGTCAACAAGTGTTCAGCTTTATATTGAGAAGAAAGGGTAATAAAAGGTTTACAAGATCTAAAAATCCAAAATCATCAGACGACGGCAACAACAAATTGTAGGAATGACAGCACGTTATGGATATTCTAAATCAAGCACAATAGAGTCACTGAGGTCAAACTTAATTACAGTCAGTTGAATATATTAAGTTTCTTCCAGAGAAGGTCAGTTGTGTCACAAGTAGAATCTAGGATTCCAAAAAAATTCAGATCGAAGAGTCAAGGTGAGTCAGTGATCTCTATTACACTCATCTCTTGTTTTTTATTTTACTTAAATACTTATTTGTGAGAAAAAAAGATAGATATTTATCCAAGAAAACAGAAGATACTCAACAACAGAGATAGCTAACAGTGAAACGGTAAACAAATCATAACGATCACTCAACCGGAAAAACTATATGGCTGATTCAATGTGCAAGATATGTTAGCACTCAACAGGCAAAGCATAATAATGAGAATGCGCTAAATAATGTGTCTTGACTTGCTATTGATACTATTATTTACAAAGAAAATCCAACATTTGATCTGCAGAAAGAAATACTGATTCCAAATGCAGGATATCTTCGCCCTCAACAGGCAAAAGTTTATAGTTGATTCTATAATGAAAGGTAGTTAGCACCCAATAGGCAACGTATAACAATGACATCGTGCTAATTATAGTGTCTTGCCTTGCTAGTGATATACTTATAAGAATTAACAAAGGAAATCCAGCATTCGCTCTGCATTGCTGACATGCAAAAAGAGAAGATTAAAACTGAGAGTTCCAGCAATTTAGACCTCAACTGTCAAAAGAGATAAACATAGAACAAACTAAGCTGAGATATGCATTAGAATCACAATGTTCACCCTTAAAATTTGAATACCTAGTACTTTGATTAATTTCATCATCCATGGCTTGAGGAATCTGAGGACTGTTACTCAGAGAGCTCTAATATGTCAGAGTATGCATGGACCAATTCGACCTAAAGAGCATGAATAGGTGTAAATGAATATTAATTCGTGAAGAAATTAACCATTTTTTCGTTAACCATTTTTCAATATTAAGTTAATTCATGAATCTGGTGCATAGTTGTCAAAGGCACCAGGCTGGTGCACCCCAGCCCTAAGGTGCAAGCCTGGCGCCTTTACTTAGCCAGGCTAAGCGACTTCACAGAATCGCACCCCTTGTCTATTAGGCGCACAAAGCCCAAAGCACAAAGACACACACCTTATTGAAGGCATGTGTTTTTCTTTCTTACCTCCTCGCGTGACTCACTCATGTGCTATACCGTCATTAACAAAAATAAGAGAGAAAAGGAAGAGACATATTAAAGGCAATATAGGTCTCTTTTGCAAGGAAAAATTGCAATTATCGACTTTCTCTCTCTCCCCCCTCAAGTCTCAACTGATTTTTTCCCTTTTATTCTGGCTTCTCTTTCTTATTTCTCTTTCCTCTGTTTTTTTATCCCTTTTACAGGTCTATTGGTTCCTTTTTGTCTCTTTCCTTTTTCTTCTTCTTTCTCATGTCTTTCTGTTCATCTCTTACCTTTTCTTTCTTGTTATTGTTTTAACTTGACGATTTTTTTTCTCTGGTTATTGGTTTTCATAATTGCATGTTTGCGTGCAGCTATCAGATTACATGGAATTGGATGCATGCCTGCTAGGACTTGTTCAATCTCAATACTGTAGGACTTTGGGTCTTCGAAGATGTGCTTGCATATAAAGGCCCTGTTTGGATTGGCTTTTCACAAGTTGTTTTTGGCTTTCTAGAGTGAAAAGTTGTTTTGAATGGCATTTGGAAGAGCGTTTTGAAGAAGTTATGGGGTACCAGCTTCTCAAAATGACTTTTGCTTATATTTTTCTTCGTGTAAAAGCAAAAGCTCTGCCAAACAGGGTCGAAGTATAAATACCAACTTGCTATGCATCATTAAGGAAATACTTTGAGGGTGCATTACAGCATTTACTACTTCCTGTAGTTTACTATTGAAGGATGTAATCATGTAAATTGACCCAATGTTTAAAAAAATATATAAAATGAACTTGCACTTCAGGCTACAAGAGGCCTTGTCGCCTTAGTTCGCCTTTTACAGGTTTAACAACTATGATCACATGTCCCAATAGCAATCACATAAATAGAAAGCACTAAATCAAAATAAATTAGAGACACGAGATTTTTACACGAAAACAACAGGAAAATTTTGCTGAACTTTATCCAGCTATGAACAATACAACCATGTATCCAGATTCTAGAACCTCTACAATCTCCTAATTATCGCTTGACTGGAACTTAAACTAGACTCTCCACTCGAGCTCTTGCCTTTGTCAATCCACAGATATGCTCCCTACGAGATCCACCTCTCCATAATTTTTCTTCAATTTTTCTTGGCTAATTGATGTTTTTATTTTTCACTTTTTGTTTATGAAGTAGCTGATTGCTCCTGTTCGATTGTATCTGATGAGCTCCTTGCTGCAGATATCTCAATTTATGAATACTATATGTTCAGTGTCAAACCCTCTGTCAAATTTGAACTCTCTGTCACTAAACATATCTGGTTTCTCAATTGCATGCTGGAGACTTGTAGAGGTATTCAGAGATGTCCCATATTCATATCCTTATTCAAACATTGAGTTTTGAGAGTATTTCCCAAAAGATGGTTTTGCACAGGTACCAATCGAGACACCAATCTAGTGTCCCTAGCTATGCTTCAGTCCATCCAGCATTCAATTGAAAGCCCTTTCTCGAGTTCCAATCAATCAAGCATTTGGATTCAGAACTTTCTGGACTTTAAGAAAAATCTTTCAGGGATTTGTTGGTCAACCAATCATTTATTTCCCCAAATCCCTTATTCAATAACTCAGTCAAATTCTTTGAAGAAAAAAATATATATTATGATTAAAACCCTAAGTCTGGAAAAGCTGCTTAAACATTTCTTAGCCTTTTAAATATCCTACCTAGTTTATAAATGGTCTATAAACTTATCAAACATGTGATTGAGATTGAGATCTTTTTAATGCTCTTCATTGTTCATCTCCGTCATCACTTCAGTTAGAAAAATTACTCATAACATTAGATACACATTACAACCAAAGTTTCGAGCAGGAATTTGCTATCGCAATATAAGCCTTATATGCTAGGGGCTTGCAGATATATTTAGAGACCCTAGATTGACTACAACTTGATATACATAACCGACATAGGAATCCTGTATAAAATACTTTGGTATTCAGAGAGGTTCTACGACGATGGTTTCACACTAGTCTCAGTTGAGAGATTGAAAGTATATGACCAAATATATGTGAATTTGCAGTAATGCGGAAAAATTAAATGGCTATACATAATTACCTCCTCCTAGGACCAGCAATATCTTCCTCAGGATACGGCATTTCCAAATTACTGTCATATCCTCCCTGTTTATCTGCAGTAGGTTGTACTGAGTGAATATCATTTGCCATTCCCAGATGATCAAACTGTTGCTGTTGAGGTTCCATATGGGAGCAAATTATGGGTCCAACTACCTCCAAAGTAGGACGAACATTTGAAGGCAGCAAGAAAACTTGGTCACCGTTCTCCTTGAGATTTAATGACTGAAACAGCTTCTTCAAATGCTTAACCAAAGACCTTTCAGATAATCCCTTTATATCAACAGCTTGTCCATCATCAATCATTCTTAGAAGCTTTGCCCAAAAAAGTTAAAAAATAAAATAAGTAAAATCTTACTCGAAATAATCAATTGCATGCAACTATATATGAACACAGCTGCGCAAAATGGCATGGGAACAAATGAGAAAACAGGGGCATCAAAAATAAATAAGAAGGAAAAGACTTTAAATTAAAAAATCAACAATTATGGCTATGGCTTCTCGGTCCTGGTTCTCCTTCAGGATTCTCTCAACAATCAATTGCATGTAACGTTGTTTTGATAGAATAAAATCTCCCATTAGCACCATCAAGGACATTTTTTTTTTTTTCTAGTTTACTGAGTGATGGGTAAACTTTGTACATCCATTGCGAAAAAATTTGGATCTTTTAGGCTCACTTGGGCCGTATGGCTCTCTTTTGTTGTTTTGTACATAGGGCGCTACCTTTTCAAGGGCTGTTTTAAAAATTACGCATAGAAACCCTAAAATTTCCGAAGCCTGACATATGAGAAATTTGATTGCTGTACCAAGCATATTTGCATATATATATATATATATAGATAGATAGATACAGAGAGAGAGACAACACATACATGTTTTCCATTTAAAACAACTGATAAAGAAGCAAATGTTAAAATTACAATCATTAGCAAACAAAGCACAACATAGTTGATGCATTTCATTCTATAAATTCTAAATCGATACAAAAGATACCATACCTGTTCTAAATCACCTTCTACGCCGGGAAATTTCTTCAATATATATCGAACCACACCTTCCGGTTCGTCCCGCGGACTCACCGGCTCCGATTCATCACCACTGCCGGAACATTCGGACTCTGAGTCCGAGTCCAAGGCCTTTCTCTTCCTCCGCTTCCTCTCCCTCTCCCTCTCCTTCCTCTCTCTCCTCTTCCTTTCTCTCCTCTTCTCTTTCTCTCTCCTCGAACTCCCATCGCTCCGGGGGTGCCGACTCCGACCGCCGCTGTGCCGCTTCGAGTGGCGTTCGACCTCGTCGGAGCTCGCCGGAGACGAAGACGATGACGGCGGCGGAGTGATGTCTTCCGAGCGTTGTTTCTTCTTGGTTCTATTGCTTCGACTTGAATGATCTCCCATGTGTAGAGAGAGAAAATATTTGTTTCTCCGATGGGGTTGGGGCTTTTTTAAGACTAGTCCGGGGAATCTGTTCCCAGAGTTGGTCCGTTTGGTCCTTTACCAAAGACTTGAACTAGGCAAGGCCGTTGGTTGGCAATCTGGTTTGGTCCGATATATTTTGATCTCTTTTAGATTATGAAGTTAAAAATTATGTTTGGTTGGTCTAATCTGATGGTCAATGCTCACAAATATTAAATCAGATTATATTTAAAAAAATATTTTGGTCTAATATTTTCGCTTTAAAAAATAAAATTATTTTATTTACTATTTATTATTTATTATTGTTTTCATTTATAAATATATTTTATTAATTTATTATTTATATTATTAATTTATTATTTATAATTATGTATTATTTAAGTCATTTTGTTTATTATTCATTATTTTATTTTATTTTTAAATATGTTTTATTTAATTTATTATTTATATTATTAATTTATTATTATTATTTATTCATTTTTAATTATTTCGAAATATAATTATTAATTTATTATTTATTCATTTTTTATTATTATTATGTATTATTTAATTCATTTGGTTTCTTATTCCTTATTTTTATTAATTTATTATTTATATTATTAATTATTATGTATTATTTAAGTCATTTTGTTTATTATTCATTATTTTTATTTTATTTTTAAATATATTTTATTTAATTTATTATTTATATTATTAATTTATTATTATTATTTAATCATTTTTAATTATTTCGAAATATAATTTATTAATTTTTTATTATTATTATCTATTATTTAATTCATTTGGTTTCTTATTCCTTATTTTTATTTTATTTTTAAATATTTTTATTTAATTTATTATTTTTTAATTTTTAATTATTGATAAATATATTTTATTTATTTTTTATTAATTTTTTTATTATTATATATTATTTAATTCATTTTTTTATTTATTATTTAATTCATTTTTTTTTATTTTTATGTATTATGTAATTTATTTTTTATATTATTATTTTTATTCAATTTTGGTTTTGGGTGGTCTTAATTGTTGGTCTCAAAAATCTGATTTTGGTTACCAAGACCATACCAGACCATGTGGAACCACCAAAAAAACTAGTTCCAAAAACACCACATTTAGTTTAATTTCGTCTCATTTGGTCTGGTTCCAAATTTTGAGACCAATCCAAATAAACATGGTCTGGTTCCTAGAAACTAAGACCAGACCAGACCAGACAAGACCATGTGGAACCATAACCTCCTACCAAACAGGGCCTAAAGTATTTGGCTGTTTAGGCCTTTTCGATATACAGTAGGAAAGGAATCAAAGAAGAATTAAACAAGATCTAAGAATAGCTAGAATCGTTAGTGGGTCCGTGGGAGTCTAGTAGAATTATTGGTGGGTTGTTAGAATCGAAATAATAGAATCATAACACTCTACCAAATTATTATAAAAATAATTCAATTTAATTTCTTAAACAATAATATCTCTATAATATAACAAAAAAAATACTCAATTTATCAAATATAAATAAAAACATCACTCTAACTATATCAAGGTGAAAATACTTGAATTATCTCACACTAATGTTTACTTAAAAACTTTAAAACTAATTAACAAAATAAAGATACAACAAACTAGAATTTTCAGAAATCTAAACAAATATAATTTAACAAACTTAATATCAAGTTCAGTCAATGTATCATGCTAACTCAAAATAATAAACAACCACCTACTTAGGAATAAAAAGTTACTCGTACACAATATAAGTTCATAACCCTATTAATAAACATAACTGTATAACTTGGAATATTCAACATTTCCATTTCAAAAAATAATACAGATAAAATAAAAAAACAAATTAGTTAAATAAGATCAATCTTATGGTCAAAGTCTTTATCCAAGTCACAATCACCATCGAAATCATCATCGCCAACATCACTGCTACTGTCCTCCTCATTATCAACATTATGGATGTTCATCTTACCAAATTTTTCATCATCATCTATTTCATGAATTTCCTTCACTAAAACATACAAATAAATAAAGAAAATTATTATAATTCATATGATAAAATTACAAATTCAAATAAAAAATTTGAAATTAAAATTTAAAATTAGAATATATAATATATTTAACGTGATTCATTTCTGATATTTTTTCAAGAATTATAAAATTTCAGAATTTAAGTTTATGAAAATCGATACAGATGTGCTAATGTAGATAATTCTCAATAAGAAAAAAAAATATGGTTATTAGTTCCTTCACTTTTTTATTTTTTTAGAAAATAACTATATATATATTTTTTTAATCAAATAAACGTATTAATTTTTTTTTTTTTTTTAAAGTTAAGATGATATTAAAAAATAAGCAAAAGTCTTACAAAATGAAAGGGGCATACCCCAGTATAGAAGATGAAAACCAAACTTCAACCAAAGGAAGAACAAAGATAAGCACCCCAAGTGCTTTAAAGCTTGGATGAAATAAACAAGAAAAACACCACTAACTAAAACAGTAATGAATAAAGAGCAAGAGCTAGCAGTAATTTTCCTTGCCCCATAAGAAGCCATATCTTGAACTAGAAAACTGGAAACTAAAGCAGAAGACCAAATCGACATCCCAAAGCCATATAACCAAAAGAACAACCACAGAATCATGCACCACCACAAAACTAAATCAGACCAGAGCAAAGAAGCTTGCATGCACCAACATCTATGAAATAAGATCAACCAACAACTGAACACAGAACCAAACTCAACAACATCTGCAACTTCCCAAAACAATGCACAACACAACAACAAAAGTATGTGAATCATGTATTAACTTCCAACATCAAAGAATGAGGCAAATCCCACTCCTAGAGCAAAGCTAAATTCAACTAATTGCTTGGGAATTTAGTAAGAGGAAAGACAACAAATATGATGGTGTTGATAATTCTTTTAGCAAGCTCTTCCAAAGACAAATATTCAGAGCTGAAAACTCTTATATTCCTTTCAAGCCAAACCTCATACACTGTGGCAGAAAGAGAGAGCTTATTAATGACTGCAGCAAGTGAGTTAGATTGAAGAGTAGTACATATCCATTGCATCATAAACTCCCAATGCCCATCAGGCCACTCAAGAAAACCTTTTTAAGCAATGCAAAACCAAAGTCTCTTAGTAAATCCACATTGGAAAAAAATGTGATCTTTATCTTCAATACCAAGCCCACAAAACTTACAAGTAGCTTGAGTGATCATACCAATAGAGAGCAAGAAGTGCAAAGAAGGAATTTGTTCAGATGGACCAACTATAACATAAAAGAATGCTTTAAAACATGATGCTTGCACTAAAACACCTTACTCCACTCAGGCAAAGGAGCCTTGTATCTATAAAACTCCCAAGCAGAATCAATATTAAACTTGCCTCTGGAAGGAAGCCAAACAACCACATCATTCTTGCTTTGATCAGGGATAAAAGTAGGGGGAAATTGATTATTGAAATCAATCCAAGCCTGAGAATTCAGAGCTGGGAAATGCCATCCTGAATAAGTGATTAATATGCTAATTGTTGCATTAGTGCCAAGACCTGAGCTTCTAATCATACTAGGAAGAAAAAGTGAGCACAAGGGACTTTGAGGGTGTCAATTGTCATACCACAGTGAAGTAGATCTCCCATCCCCTATAAGATAATTAATGGTTGGCCTAATGATCTCCCTCATCTTTAAAAGTTGCTTCCAAGTCCATGAGCAACTTCTAGGAATGCCCAACTCCCAAAAACTCCTCATCTTGATAAGAAAATGCTTCATCCAAACAATTCATAAAGAAGGAGAACCAACATATAACAAATACCAAATGTGTTTAGACATGGCTACAAAATTCCATTATTCTAAATCCTTAATACCCAATCCCCCTTTAGCAAAATGAGTACAAACATTTGTCCAAACTACTCTACTCCAACCTCTGGAAAGCTCTGAACCCTTCCACAAAAATTTCCTAATAATAGAAGTTAGCTCCTTAATAACTGATTTAAGTATAATAAAATGAGAAGCCCAAAAAAACTGAATAGAGAATAGCACTGGTTTAATAAGTTGTAATTTGCCAGCAAATGAAAGAAACTTTGTAGACCAATTAGTGATTCTTTTAGCCAACTTAGAAACCAGCACTTCATAGTCTTGTTTTGTCAACTTTGAAGAAAGCAATGGGACTCCCAAATACCTTATTGGAAGTGAACCTGATTGAAACTGAAGCCTGTCTTGAACAAGATTCAAACTCCCAACATCCAAACCAGTATGAAACAAGGCGCTTTTGGCAATATTAGGTAGTAACCTAGATAAAGCTCAAAATCTCTCCAAAGCAATCATAAGGCAATTGGCAGAACTAAGATCACCAGTAGAGAAAATCAAGATGTCATCAGCAAAGAATAACACTGTGATCTTATGCTCATGGCACTTCCAATGATAATTAAAACACTCAACAGCTGTGGATTGTTCCAAAATACCATTCAAAACCTCCATTCCTAGAATAAAAAGATAAGGGGACAATGGATCCTCCTGTCTTATGCCTCTAGAGCTTGAAAAATAACCTTTCAAAGAACCATTGATGTTAACTGAAAACATAGGAGAAGAAACACAAGTCATGATAAGCTCAACCCAATGCTTTGGCATATGAAAAGCTATGAAAGTGGCCCTTAAGAAGGACCAAGAGATTGTATCAAAATCTTTTGTTAAGTCCACCTTTATAGCCAATCTTGGCACCCCATCATTCTTATGATAATCTCTCAAGAGCTCCTAAGCCAAAAGAATATTATTTGAAATGCTTCTGCCTGGAATGAAAGAACCTTGGTTAAGCCCTATACACTTGTACAAACAAGGTTTCAACCTATTTGCAATCATTTTTGTAATACATTTATAAATGGTATTGCACAAGTAAATAGGCCTGAAGTCATAAACAAAGGTAGGATTATCAATTTTGGGAACCAAAGTAATGATAGAGGAGTTAAGCTCTTTCAACAACTTGCCTGAGTGGAAGAAAGCTAAAATTGCTTTAGTAATTTCATCACCAACAATTGGCCAAGTATGCTTAAAAAACATGACATTGTAGCCATCACTGCCTAGATCCTTGTTTTCCTTGAGAGAGAACATGGTAACTCTAACTTCCTCATAAGTGATAGGCCTTGAAAAGTGCTACATTTGATCTGCTGAGAAAGGAGTACTCACAAAAGAGCTAACATCAATAGAAGATGATTCACCAACCCTAGCAGAAAAAAGTTGAGCATAGAACTCCACAATTTCATTTTGAATCAAGTCTAGATCCTCTAATCTAATTCCAGCTATAGAGGTAATAGATAGTATACTATTAGATCTCTTCTTGCAATTTGCCACTTTATGAAAGAAAGAAGTGTTTTTGTCTCCAAGCTGAAGCCACTGAATTCTAGATTTCTGTTTACATAAAGATTCCTCTGCAGCAGCAAGATGAATATAGCTAGCAAGACAAGCTTTCTCCTGAGATTTAAGCACCTTATTACCAGGATCACTATCAAGTTGAAACTGAATGTCATGCAAAATAGAATCAGCCTCCTTTACCCTAGTGGACAGATCACTATATTATCTAGTATTAAGTTGTTTAAGCTCCCCCTTCAAAAGCTTCAATTTCTGAGTAACTTTAAACATATATGAACCATGAATCTCAGTTGACCAAACCTTCTAAACCACATCTATAAACTTATAGTGCTGAAGAAGATAGTTATTAAATCTAAAAGGAGAACCTGCCATTTATGCTTTTGCATTAAGCTTAAGGATGATTAATGCATGATCAGAAACTCCTCTACCTTCAAAGAAAGCCTCAGAAGGCAAAAACTTATCATTCCAAGCTTCATTAACTAGCACCCTGTCAAGCTTCCTAAAAATTGTTGTATTAGTCCATGTGAACTTGAGTCCAGAGTATCTAAGATCAATCAAAGAAGCATCCATCAAACAATCACCAAACTCTTGAAGCTAGCATCCCAACCTGAAGCTCCCCCAAAATTTTCATGTGGATATCTAATGGAATTAAAATCACCTACCAAAAAGAAAGGATGTTGGGCAAATGTAGTAGAAAGTTGAAGAAGGTCCTACCAAAGAACTCTCCTATCAATAATGTCATTAAAAACATAAACAAAACCACCCAAACATTTCAGAGATCCATCAATGGCTGAGATATCACAAAAAATTAGTTGACTAGACTTCCTGATGATGGTGACATCAAGTTGAGTAGAATCCCATGTAATTCAAAGCCTCCCGTTCTAAGCACAATCATAGTTGTTAGTCACTAATTAACCCTAGAGGGGGGGGGGGGGGTGAATAGGGTATTCAAAAATAAGTCTAACTCTTTTCGAACATGGAACACACTATAATCAAAAATCAATTTCTCAATATGCAAGTGGATGATTCAATTTAAACTTTTATAATAATTAATTTCAAGACAAATTAGCATACAAGATATTCAAGCAAATATAGCATGCAAAATACTTATGTAAAGAGAAAGAGATAGAGAGATTAACACCGTGATTTTTTCGAGGTTCGGTAACTCCTACTCCTCGGCTCAAGAACCCCTTCTTGAGACTTTTCCCGATCCTTTCACTATGGCCCTTCCTTCACAGGTGGAATGACAAACCTTTACAACACAAGCCTCTCGAGCTTGTCTCTCAATCAAGAGAACAACCCTCTCTTGAACAATCGGTGGACTTCACTTGTCCGAGATTACAAATTCGTATGTAATCAATAAAATCACTCAAGAACATAAACACTCAAAACCCAAAGGTTTTTATGGAAGATAAATCAATATAAGCTCAAGTGTTTTTGGTGATTTTACAATAGCTCTAGAAATGTATTCTCAAAGGATATAATCAATGAATGATATTTGGAGAATAAGAAGAGATTCTAGAGGTTTTGATTTTCAAAGAAACTTGGAGAAAATCAGATTTTCAAAGCTTGGTTTCAATGGCTTTTGTAGAGAAAATTTCTGCAGAATTTTGGGAGCTTTTCTTTCTTTTCTTTCTCTTTTGTTTTTCAATCTCTTAGTCTACAATGAACACATATCATTCTATATATATCAATACATTAGGGTTTTGTAGAATGAATATTGTAATTGAAAGAGAAGAGCCGTTTGAATACCATTAAACACGATCCACAAAACATGGGAATTGTTTTCTGAAAATCTGCAGATTTTAAGCAATCTTCTAGTCGACTACTTCTTCATTGTAGTCGACTACAATGGTCCATCTAGTCGACTAGATTGAGTTCTAGTCGACTACTTTGGACCATCTAGTCGACTAGAATGAGTTCTAGTCGACTACAATGAGTAGTCTAGTCGACTCAAGCTTGTTTCAGTCGACTCTTTTGATGTGGATGAAAAACCAATAGCTACTGGTTGAAATAGTCGACTACTAGAAAATACACAGGGTGATTCTAGTCGACTATAACAAGAAAAACATTTAATAAAAATATTTTTCTTTCCGTTTAAGTTTGGTAAAGCGTTTTTCATTTCATTTGAGTTCGGTTCATTTTATACTTGAGCTTATACGATAAAATCGACACATAAAATTACCTTGTTACAATGATCGCTCCCCGACCTATCTACCCCGAGTCTTGAGTCTTCGACTTTCGCTTTTGCCGTTTAATTGATTTTCCTTTTTCGCTTCAATTTCTTTCACAGCTTTTCGCTTTAAATCAAACTTTCTTTCCGAGCTTGTTTTTCGAGTAGTTTCCTTTTCGAGTTTGATTTCTGAGTCATTCACCTGTCTTTTGCTGAAAATATAAACTCGATAATTCATTAGTATCAAACACTCTTCAATGGTTTGTTATCATCAATTTTGGAATTGTTTGCCGAAAGTAAATTTCAAAGCCAACAATAGTTATTCAAAAACTTCCAATTGTCAGTCACACATTTCAAAATTCTTTCAGCATTAGGCTCCTTAACTCTTGTCTCAACCATACAAAATAGTGGTAACTTGAGCTTCTTAATGACCTTCCTAACTTCTTGTTGTCTACTAGAGGTGTTCAAACCTCTTACATTCCAAATTCCAAACTTCATTTAAAACTAAATAAATTGTACAACCTCCAAGAGGAAAAGAAACACACCTCAATTAGATGAACCATCTTGCTTTGGAGAATCCAAAGCTAATCCTTTTCTTGTTCTCACACCTGGAAAAGTCTTATTTTTATTCTTATCCAAAACCTTATTCCTCCCTTGATGCTTAGCAGTAGATTTGGCCACTTCATATAACTCTTCTTGGGGAACTTGCAAAACTTGATCTTGCAGGTTTTGAGCAGCAGAAATCTCCACTTGAGGAACATGTTCCACAATAGCATGAGAGAGATCTTGAATCTGAATGGACTTTGGGGTAGTAACAACAGACATGTTCTCCACCTTTGATGGAATCTCAATAGAAGGTACAATTATTTGACTAGCACCAGAACCATCAGTTTTTGCGAACTCTACCTGAGAAGAAATCTCTATGGGTGGATCAATCCCAACTTGATCTTAACTTGCATTCGAACCATCAACATTTGCAATAACAACAATCTCAACATATTTAAGTGAAACCAAGCCAACCTCTACTTGTTTATCTAACACAACCTCAGCTGCAACCTCTAAATCATCCTCTAAGTTTTGCAAAACATTAAACTGATTAGTTGAGATCCGAGCTATGGTTAAAGGATCAACATTAATAGTTGACTCCTTCTATTTTCCCTTCTTCTCCACCACCCTCCACTCTAAAACAACATGATGTGGTGGTTGAGATTTGGTTTGTAGAACCTTTTTTGGACAATTTTTAGACCAATGGCCAAAAATACAACACTCATTGCATCTAGCTAGAAACCATTGATACTCCACAACAACTGTAACCACCTTACCATAACTCAACTTGATATCAAAATCTTTAAGCAACTCCTTCTTAGCATCCACCTCCACACACACACGGGCGTAGCTAACCCTTTGCTGCAAATCAGTTGGTGAATCAATATACAAGGGTTTCCCTATTGCACTAGCAATCCCACTTAAGCCTTTAGGACTCCAACGTTGCATAGGTACACCATATAACTTAACCCATAAAGGCAATAAGGTTATAGTATCCTTATACAATGACAAGCCTTCATGCCAAAGCTTCAAGATTAAGAAATTGTTGGCAAATTGCCAAGGTCCATTCTCAAGTATCTTCTCACAATCTTAAGAAGTGGAAAACTTAAAGAAATAAAAACCTTTCTCCAAACCAAACACAGTTTGGAACCCAGAGCTACTCCATAACCTCTGAGTTATTAAGTTGACAACATTATAGGGTAACTTTTTATCAATAAAGTATCCCACTAAACAATTTGTCACGCCCCGAATTCCTAGGACTCCAAAACCCGAGCCTAAGAGCTAAGGGAGTGATTGCGGAAGTAAAAAGAAACGAGAACCAAAAGACATTCAGTTATCAAACACCCATAAGGGGTTGCAATGAATGCCTAGATACCATGCTGTCACGCCCCTAAAGGGTGACGCAAACCAAGCGACTACTAGAGTCAACAATAACAAAGAAGTACATGGAATAACAATAAGAATATACTCCATGCCAACACGAATACTAAAAACACAAGAGTATCCTCAGATACCAACAGACACGCTCCCAAATCCCTAAAACTCCCGAACTGGGATATCCAAGGAATCCAAGATGTGATCTTTAACATGAATGACCAACTAAGACATCATTAACCATGAAAACATATGGGTTAATGATATAAATGGTATATTCAATACCCAAATGACTAACAAAACTAAGCAGCGGAATCTAACGAAAATCCGGCAGAGTTCCGTTTGTAAATGGAACATCCGGACAACAACCACAACACAATAACCTGCCCAAAGCAATTCAATAATCACAATGGCTTCCAAGCCCCACATTCATCAATCCTACTAGGGCCGAGGTAGTGGAAAGAAACCAAAACCCCTCCAAACCCTCTAACATCAACAGAGCCACAAATGCTCGAATAAAAATACAGAAGAGCACCTAACTGTGCGGAATAGATACAATACATCCTGAAAGAATAAGTACAGGAAATAAAAGATACATTAACAGGGATAGGCCAACAGACTGGCTCCCAAAAGAGAATACATAACAATGGGTAGAGAAACTGAAAGCGGATACCTATCGTCCCCAAACCCAGTCGTGCTGCAACCGTAACCGCATCACCCAACGCAACTCCAAAACCTGTAACAAGGAGACAAAAGAAAGCTGCCGTTGCACTGCATCCTGCTCATAGCCGTATATTTCCTACAACCTGGCGTGTGAATACCAGGGGCAAGTGAAATACCCCTGTGAGCAAATAAGCTCAGTGGGAAAGAATACTCTAACTACCACATCCTCTGATAGTTTAGGTAAAGCTAAACCGTCTAATAAGATGTAAATAGCCCAACTAGTCCCATCCACGCAAACCCAAGTCACACGCTCATATACTATCGTACACGAGTATACATAAGTATATAGGGAATATATATATATATATATACACATATATATATATAAATACACAACATGAGTCTCTAAGACTCGTACTCCAAGTACCCAACACCAGTAGTCTACATTACTCTCACCAACGTACACTAGGTACACGATACTAAGGTCCAGTCTAACAAATCACCAAATTACTCACAACACAATTCAGAAGATCCAACCGAGGAGATCACACTCACCTCTAATATCCACAAGGAAACAAAATCCACTAATAGTACCAAGGAAGGCTCAAATCCTACACTCCGGTAACACAGGAAGGAAAACACCCACGTCCTTGCGTACTAACACAACCATCATCAATATATATATATATATATATACAATGTATATATATATACAATGTGTATATATAACCAATCTCATCCCTCTCCTAGAGTAAGTCTGTACCTCAAGGATGGGATCACCCCATCATCTCACTATGCGAAAACCTCAATGCTATCTCCAACAAGTCAATAAGTCACCAACAGGATAAATCAATCACTAACACTTGCACTATAAGCTACAAAACCACCCGATCAATTCACTAAGAGTACAAGACCTCAACTCACAAGAACGACCACCTAAGGGTCACCAAAACGAAGCAAAGGAAAAGAGTTCCCAATGCTAACCAACAGATAACCAAGACAACGATGTCAAGGTTAAGATGCCACTAGTGAACAAGGAAAGAATACCAAGAGGGAACAAGGAAACCAAAAACGAATGGCCGAGAGTGGAAGTAATAAAAAGATGAATCCCAGAGATTCAATAGTTTTTAAGAAAAAGGTTTTCAAACTCGAACCAATCCTTTTGGTATCCATGCGCCTAACGTAAGAAGAACTCATATCACCTAGGTGGTGAAACCAACAACCCAGAAAAGAGAAAGGCAACACTATATGTGTGCACTGAACAATGACAAGCCTCAAAATCGAGACTTAAAAATGATCGGAAGCAAAGGTGAAACAATGGAACACCTTTCAAAACTCTACAAGTCGAGGTTTTGAGAAAGAAGTCTCGTAACCTCAGAATCCCAAGAAAAGTAATAAAATAGTTTTCTTTTAGAAAATCACACAGTAGAAATGACCGTCTTGCCCCCGGTCTCCGTCAGTTGCCATCACTGGCTTTTACAAGTTGAAAATCATTTCAAAGAAGATCTCAAGATCATTTTATAAGTATTAAAACTTTTCATTTATACGGGGGTAGGCGAAAACGAGTTTTTCCTTTTAAATACAAGAGTTTACTTCAAAACTTAGGAAACATCGTTTTCGAAATGACATCCAATAAGAGAAAACACAACTCTATGGATTCCTATAATGTCCGAGAGGACAGTAAAGGAAGAGTACTACATTGGGTTCACGGAACACAACTATCCGTTCCCAACCTCACGAAACCAAACGACAACACATGGAAGAGGTTCGGCACCACGCCGTAGCCAACAAGTCAAGGAATGACATGTAAGCCAAAGGCCACGTACTAGTGTACAAACACTGTACAAGAAATGCTTAGGGGAATGAACTAAGCACTAGAAACCACGCTACAGTACCCTAAGTACTTAATGAAATCACTTCAATCATAACCTCTACCCATTCCTCAAAAGAATGAAAAACACTTAAAGGTCTATACTACCACATCCACTAAGACCACAATCACATCAACCACCTTATCCAAGGCCTCAATCACAATTGATACTAAGTCAATCACTGACCTCAAATCTCTAAAGATATCACACAACTAACTACAACCACAAAACAATTAACAGTCCTCTCTAAGGCCACAAATCAAAATCAACTCCACAATCCACCACTAGCCTCAACTACTCACAGAGATTACTACGTCAATACACTTAACCTCCCTCAAAGGCATAAAAGCATATAACACAAGTATAAAGATTATATGTTTCATTTATACTATAATGATTTTCTCATTTAAAGTCTCGTTTCACATTATTCATTTTCAACTGAGCATTTATAAAATGTGAATTTAATTTACAATATTCATAAATAACATGCTCCAACAACACATGTAATATAGCACATATACATGTTAAATGAGATCACATAAATAACATGCAGTGTAATGTGACTCAACACTCCCCGTGATACTCACGCACAACACACCCTTCCCAAGGGCAATAGATACAAACTCTGTCCACTCATCATAGTGTAGAGTTACCACACCGACCCTTCCCAAGTGATTTTTCTCTCTATCACTTCAACAGGGAAAGCGGTTGTACGAGAGCCCAGCTTGCAACTCCGTACGCCATGACTACCCTTGAGTCAAGAACATAAGCCTCCACCCGGACTCTTAAATCACATTTGCCGGCTTTTTAGTTCCGTAGGCGTGATACCTCCTGGCCAGTTGTTGTGATGATCCGACACAAACCCTCTCATATACCACACGAAATGAGGTAAACCACACCAAAAGACCTTTCTCTGCAAATGGTGAAACCCGTGCACTACGTGCACCCACACCCATGTGCTCACACGACATGGTGTACAATCAAATCATATCTCAATATAAATATGTCATGCATCATATTTGTAAAAATACCCACATGGTAATATAAGTCTCAAAATCTCTTTTCAACATGCTTTTAAAATACCATAAAGCAATTAAACTATATTAAAACAATTTCATATATAATTCATGTTCTCCAAAAATATATTTTCTATTAATTATTTAGAAAATATTTCATTTTCAATTAACATGCCCTTTTAAAATAATTTAAACAATTATTTCACGTATTCCAAAAGGAACCTAGCACATCGTCTAAGCTTTACAAATCTCTACTAACCCATTTAAATTCGTAAGGGTTTTCTAAGCCGTCTATTCTTATTTAATTTAAATAAGAATATTATTTAATCACATAGGAATAATTTAATAAATTTTCTTAAATTAATTCCTAAGTCCCATTCTGATCCTAAACAATTTATAGATATTTAAACTAGCAATTTAATATATCTATAATAAATTAAATAAGGATTTTGCACCCCTAAACTACTTCAATAATGCGGAGTGAGAAATATAATTTCCCACCTAATTATACGTTACCGAATAGTCCGAAACAACACAGTACCGGCGCCCGAATATGAAGCCCGCCGACCAAAATCGTCCAAAAACCATTTCGAATATATCGAAATGTCCGTCTCGACAACCTATACGATATATATGAAGTCCATTAATAATCGGTTAATTAATTGGGTTAAATCTAAAATAACCCAAACGAAATCTATAACCTATAAATGCGATTTTCGGGCAAATCGTTCATCGTAAATTCACGAAATTAATATATGACGAATACTACGCAGGCACGAAACTACTCACCGAAAATCGGCTCAAACCGATCACCGGAAGGTCGCCAAAAAATTAGCCGAAGCCTGGCCGAAGCTCCCTGGTGCGTCGTCCTGCGCGAACCAGCGCCACCCTACGCCGCTACGGCCTCCTGCGCCGCCGCCTGGCCCAACCGACGACCACCATGGGTCGCCGCCACCCCAGCCGACCCTGCCGTCGTCGTCCGCCACGAACCGCTGCTGCTACGCGCGGCAACCAGTCGCGCAGCTCCCTTCCATGGCCTGCTCTCTCCTCAGCCGGCCTCCCTCTCTCTCTCTATAGCCATGACCGGCGACCATGGAGGATGGAGAAGCCAAGGTTGTCGTGTGAAGAAGAGAGAATGAAGAGGATATGCGGGGGTGGTTGTGCGTGAAGGAGAGATGGAGTGTAACAGATCTGTATGTATGTATATATACATATATGCCCTAATTGCAAAAGCAACCTTTTAATTATCCTTAATTGCGAAATGACCCCACTTCAATATATATATATATATAATTATATATATATATATATAATAAGTCCCAACAATTACCGGAAGCCTCCAATTAATATTGAGTCAACTCGTAAGTCCACAGGATGCTCAATAACCAAATTAGTCCGAAAGAAATATACCGGTTTAGGAATCCAACAACCGGAACACCGAGAAGGTAATTTAATACGCTTCACACTGGATCCGTAAAAGCACTAATACCGTGTAGTCGAGAATAAGAATTCGCGTAGTCGTCAAAGAAAAACCGTAAAGTCATCCAGTCGACTTTAAAACTAAACGCGAAAAATTTACAGGTATCAAATACCAAGAATAAATAATACGTCACGAACAAGTGACGTCATTATTGAAATTAAATTAAAATTAATTTCAGGAAAAAGGAATATAACACGGGGTGTTACACAATTCTTCCACTTCTCAGCCCCAACATCCGTAACACTCGCTGGTATCGAAACCACAACTCTGTTGTCAATCACCTCCGGTGGAATATAGGTTAACTTTTTCTTTGGGGAATCGATAGGTCGTACAATACTGGCCCATGACGTAGAACCATTGGCCTTAGCAACCTCAACAACTTGTCCAATGATATTATCCGTATGAGTTTGAACCACTTAACCATGATTTCGGTTATCCTCTTTCCTAGTTACAAGCGATTGAACCACACCATGAAGTTCTTGCAGTAACTTGGAGAAATCAGTGTTTGTTGCCATGAATAATATAAACTAAAGAAACCCTAATGGAACTAGGGTTCGAACAAAAAACAATAAAAGCAAACAGAAATAAATGCCACAATAAATGATGTGAATAAAAGGTGTATAGAAGAGAAACCCTATCAATAAATGCTAGGGAAAACCCTAGATTGATAAAAGCAAACAAAAATAAATGCCACAATGAATGATGTGAAGAAAAGGTGTATAGAAGAGAAACCCTAGCAATAAATGCTAGGGAAAACCTTAGATTGCAAGCCCTCAATGCCTGCTACCCTATCACCATTCCCTTCAAATCGCCATAATCGCCATCTTTTTGGTCTCTAAGAGTCGGAGTTTCAAATTCTTCATACGTAAACGTATTAGATTTTTTTTAAACATAATAGTCAAATATTCATTTTGAAAGTCAATAGCATATTAAAGTTTTATTTTTTTTCAATATATTGGACCTTCAATTATTTTTTTCATAAGTTTGGCCACATGTTGAGATATTGGATTAATCATTAAGGTTTTGTGCCTCATATGGATGACCCAACCCTAAAACCATTATTTTAGCCAAAATATACCTAAAAACACATGTGTATAGTAGAACCACGATTCTACTTGATTCTATATGATTTTACTATGATTTTATACGATTCTACTAGGATTCTACCTATTTTAGCCCCAAATATTCCATTAATTGTAAAATCGTATAATTTTACACAATTCTACCTATATGAACAATTTTGTGCGATTCAAGTCGTTTTGGGATCCTAGGATCGTAGAATCGTATGATTCTATGACCTAAAATCACAATTTTGACTACCTTGGAATTAATGAATTAACCATAAAAATAAAAAGTGTAGCTTTGGGAAAAAAAGGTGTTAAAACGTTGTCGTTTGGAGTCAAAAAAGGAGTCATAGTGGATGAGGCAATATGGCACCTCATGGGGGTATTTGATCAAAATCTGAAACCAAAAGGTTTTATATTAATAGGCTTATATTTTATTATTGTGTTAATGTATTTAATCTAATGTCATTCTAGAAACTAAAATATAAAAAAAAAGAAACAGGTAAAAATATTATCGAGCTCAATAATGACTTCTCAAAAGGGTGGAAGTTGATGTAAGAGCCTTAGATGATAAATTTGGAAATGAATAAAAGCAAAATTAGGTCGCTTACAAATCTCCGAAGGATCCGAACGAGGAAAAAATAATAATTTTTATACAAATGCATGATCATGAATGTTGTCTTAGGCCCCGTTTGGTATGGCTTCTGCTTCTGGCTTTACGTGGAAGAAAAAGGGAAACATAAGCTATTTTGAGAAGCTGACACCCCTCAGCTTCTTTAAAATCCAAAACCTAGAAGCTCTTCTAAAATTTTTTCCAAACACCGTTCAAAACAGTTTTTCCCTTTAGGAAGCCAAAAACGACATTTGAAAAGCCAATCCATACAGGGCCTTAGAATATCAACATTTAAAATAGGTAGAACTTCAATAAGTAATGTTGTAATGAATAAAGAAAGTAGACTTTGAAGAATCAGACTGGAAAAATAAACATTAATTATTTGTTTAAAGATTAGTTTCATGATACAATTTTTAGTGGGTTCGTTATCTTGTATTTGATTTATATATAATAGAAATATTATGTGGTCTATATTTGACTATTTTAATAATGTGATGCTTTGTACATTGTTTTAGTTTGTTTATATGTTCTATTTTCATTTGGGGCTTGAACTACATGAAAAATAAAAAAATCCAGAGTTAATTCTACTTTCGGGGGCCCATTGCCAAGCTCCACCTCTCGGAGCTGCTAGCGATAGACAACAGCCGTGTGGTCCCCTTCGTGTTTTGATTTTTTTATTTTTAATTTGATATTGAGTTATATCAACTGATTTAGAGGTCTTTGATGGGTTCTTGGTGATCTAGAGGTCTTTCAATTTAGGGGTTTTGGCAATTTTGGGTTTAAGGTTTTCAATTTAGGAGATTCCAATTCGGGTTTAATGTAGGGATTTAATTTAGGGGTTCATTTTGGGTTTAATTTAGAATTTTCAATTTAGGGTTTCAATTTATTTAGGGTTTTGGTTTAGAATGGTGTAATTTAGGCGTTTTAACTAATTAAATTAAATTTAGTAAAAAATTAGGGTTACTTCTTCTGGTGTGATGTAGAGTTTGTATAGTGTTAGCATGGAAGGGTACTTTGGTCCAAACTTATTGACACCAAATATGTTTTTGCTCATATTATTGTTTGGATGCCATTGTTGTTAGTTAAAGGGCATTCTGGTCTTTTCACGAGGTGTGAGGGGGGGGGGGGGTGTGAGTGCAACAAAAGTGAAACCTCAGGGGTTGTTGGGACTACAAACGCGTTGAGCGACCGATGAATGGAATTGACCAATACCTCAAGGGGTGTTAGTGCAAATTACCCTAAATTTTATTTTTGTTTTTGCAATTTCAAGTTCTAGATTTAGGATATTTATTTTTCATGCAAGTTTTAATTTCACGAATTTATAAGCCTATGGCCAAGTTATCATCTATTTATTATTAATAAAATTTCATTCCCCAATATTTATTGTCTTATTAAAATTATTATCAATAAATCTCTGTGTTATAATCTTGGTCTTGGTCTTGTGCTAAAGACTGCATGTTACAGAATACACCAAGTTTGGGGCATTTCTATCACATTTAGAAATCTTACTCCATAAAGTGGTTACATTGTTCTATCTCCATGCTTCCATTATTATTATAACCATGATGACATGGTTTATTTCAAGTTTGGGGGGATGGAATAATTAATTAGTGTTAGACATATAATTATTTGGGAATATATATATATATATATATATAAATGCAGTATTTTCGTTGCTGTATTCACAAAAATAGCATCACCGAACGATCGGGATCTAGCCGATCGATCAGTTGATTCTAAAAAAATAATGATAAATATATATAATAATTTTTAATATAACTATATATACATGTAATATAATTTATATACATAAATATATACGTATATAAATAAATAAATATATTCTTATTAAGCAAATTATTTTCACAATATTTATTTTAAGCATATTTATGATTAAACTTGTGAGTTAGTCATGAATATGATAATGGTCTGTAAAGTAGATGTATGTGATATTTTTTCTTCTTATATGAATAATGATTAAATTAGAACAGTGAAGAGATGTGGTTCTAGATAGGTGAATGAACTGGTGAAATTGAAACCGAAAAAGACAATCTTGACCTATAAGCACATGCACATGATCTCTATAGTTTCATTTATGATCATAGAATATTATCTCTATATAAAAAAAAAGAAAAAAAAAAGAGAGAAAAGAGAATACGTAAACATTCTACACCTGAGTAACTGAGTATCTTACCACAAAGTAAGAACACTCACATAAAAAGGGTGGAGGGTGGCGTATAGAAAAAATGAGTGGAAAAAGCAAAAAGGAGAAGAAAGCCTTCTCCAAGAAAACAAAAAAAAATGAGCGGAAAAAACAAAAAGGAGAAGAAAGCCTTCTCCAAGAAAACAAAAAAAAAAAGAGCGGAAAAAGCAAAAAGGAGAAGAAAGCCTTCTCCAAGAAAACAAAAAATAATGAGCGGAAAAAACAAAAAGGAGAAGAAAGCCTTCTCCAAGAAAACAAAAAATAATGAGCGGAAAAAACAAAAAGGAGAAGAAAGCCTTCTCCAAGAAAAAAATATATAGACATACTAAAAAATGAGAGTAGATGTGCTATAGAGAAAGTTCACTGAAACACGGAAGGTTGTCGGCTTTGGAAGTAGAAATTAGCTAAGTGTAAACACTAGTGGAGATCACTCTTAATAGTAATCTGAGATGATTATTGTTTATTCATAAGTAGGATTTATTTGCATGCATTTATTTATGGATTATATCATTACCTGATTAATAAATAAGAATTTTCATGAATATGTGCAAATAAATAATATAAAGAAGTTGTGGGTAGTCTATTTAACTCTCACGTGCTATTAAAATGCTTATTACACGTGCTAAGTGTAATTATTTTACCCTCATGAAAGGAAGGAATTGGTTTAGAAGTACGTAGTTAAATTAAATTTATTTATTTTTCATGTAGTTCTTCAAGTTTATTTATTCCTAAGGGACTAGCAATACTTAAGTTTATGGGCTTGATGAGACCAGAACATTGGTTATTCTGGGCATTAAGTAACCCATTGTTAGTTTCTTTATTATATTATTTTGGTATTTTTATCCAAATTGTGTGTTTAAGCAAGTTCTAGGAGCTTTAATGCAAATATGAGTTAATTCCGGAGATTTAGCAAAATGCCTGATTGAGAATGACACTTAGAAGAATAAAAACACTCAATTCAGAGCAAGGTACAAGTGAACTATGGCAGAGTACAAGTCGTCAAAACACAAATTCGCAGAAAATAAAATAATAAAAATTCAGAAGCACAGAACGAGCGGGAAGTATACTGATCAATCGGCCGTGTCGACGTATTGGAAAATGTGCGAACAAACTGCATTCTCTTGGCTCCTTGTGCAAGTATAAGTAAAGGAAAAACTGGTCAATTCAAGCTATTACTTAATCTTCACACCAAGTCATCTTGGATTGCAAGCAAAAACATGTCATGATTACACCAACTTTTATCTATAAATATGTGAAAACTCCATGAAGAGAAGGGAATCAAGTCATCTTGACAATACACAAAATATAGAATTATCTCTCTAGGAAGAATATTCCTCTCAAGAACCCAAGAACAAACTACCCAATCATGGAGATGATTTATACATCAGTGATACAGTCTTTTCCTTCCATGAACGGCTAAGTAGGTAGCTCGGGTTTTCAACGAAACCTTAGCCGAGTAATGTAGAACTTTAATTATTTTTATTACAAAAAGGGGAAGCTAAAGAACACTCATATGATGATTATGTAGTGAGAGAATGAACGTATTACCTAAATAATATTCTTTGTTGATTATCTTCTTGTCTTAGATTGAATTAATAATTAATCTTAAACAACTATGTTTTATCACTAGGAGCTAGAACTCCAAATGTTTAATAATGATTTCTAGATAAAGGTTCTTAATTGGCATGATAAAGTCTTAAGTTTACACAAGTCATGCTGTCACGCCCCTAAAATCTTAAGACTCCCGAACGGGGACGTCCGAGAACTCTGGGGTGTGATCCATACAATGAACGACCCACTAAGAACATTAATCATCAATAAAAAGAATGGAATCATGATAATAACAATGATTCCATACAACTGAGCGGAAGCTAAAATCAATAATACACAAAGCACATCGAGGTGCCGAAAGAATACATCTCTACAACGATGCAATGATACCAAATACAAAGAAGGGATAAACCAACAAACTGGCTGCCAAAAAATACAATATCACTCCCCATATAAGGGGATAAGCAAAAGAAAACTAATACAAACAACACTACGCGAAAATGTCCAAGTCCTACATCAGCATCCGCGCCACAAGCCATCCTGCGAGAAGGACTTGGTACTTGCAACTGGGGGTTGGGGAAAAGGGAAAGGGGTGAGCTTACTAGTTTAGTAGGAGAAACCCTTAACTGCCACATTCCCCGACCGTCCAAGTAGTGTTAACCAACCCATGTACATCCATCTATCCTAGGTTGGTCAATCGTCCCACATGACACTCATGCCAATACGAGACCCCTAAAACACATCCCTCTAGTCCCCTACTACGCGTCAATAAATAGGGCAACTAACATGTAATGAAACCATAACACTATAACACATGCCAAACACAAACCTATATATACATACGTATATATATATATATATATATATATATATATATATATATATATATATATATATATATATATAAACAGACAACCAATAAAAGTCACGTACTACTGACCACCTTAGAGATCACATGACCCGTACCTACCAGTCAAACACTGACATTCAACACAATGCCTATCACCAAACCATGAGAGAAACACTCTTACTCACAACACCCTAGGAATGAGAACAATCATGCTTCCTAGATCATGAGCATACTAAGCTCCAAATCACCACATCACTACCAATACGTTGACCCAATACAGGGGTATAATAGTCATTTCAACCTAAAAGAAGTCACCAAAGTCATTGGAAAACAAAAGGGAAGTGAAAAGAATTAAACAACTCATCAAACCGACCACTTCAAGGTCACATATTTTCCCAAGGGTAAAATGGTCATTTCAAGGGAAAAAATATAATTTCAAATTTTATCCCACATATTTGGACATAGGTTAAACCACATAAACAAACGGGACCTAAATCAAAGCAACGAGACGAGAGATATGAATTTTTGAAAACGGTGTCGGACAACGCCGACCAAAGTAGAAAGTTGAAGTACCCCACTTTCACCAAGGGTAAAACAGTCATTTCAAGGGTACAAATGACATTTTAAATTTTATCTCAAGAATTTGGATATAGGAAAAGCCATAGAAACAAACAGGACCTAATTTGGAGGTGCGAGGTAAGAGAAATGAAAATTTGAAAATTGGATGTCACTAAAAAAAATCCAACCAAAGCTGAGGCTGGGGCGAGTGTCGCCCAAGTGCCTTCGAATTTGAATAGTGCTGAGGTTGACGACATCTCGCCTGAGGCTGGCGAGATTTCACCCAACAAGCTTCGAATTTTAATAGTAAAACCATGAAAAAATGCATTTTTTGCAACAAGCCTCTGTTATTGACGCCACTAGTCCCGAAAATTCATAAATATTATAAAAATGAGTTTTCCATTTGCGTATTCCAAAAATAGTGGCCGAGACTTCGGGAAACGTGAAAAAAGTAAATTTTGAATAAAAGTGTTTCTTTAAAATTTCGTAAAGTTATTCGTCTTGTCCCCGATCTTCGTTTTGTACACCGTCGACTTCCAAAGATCTAAATCTTTTATAAAATGAATTTAAAACCATTGCAAAACTCAAGATTTTTGCCGGGGTCACAGGGGTGAGTGAAAACGAGTTTTTCAATTAAAACTCAATTGGATTTAAATACAAGTCTTGTGAAAAATTCCGTTTTCGGATGAGCCAACCCAACAACCAATGGAAACACCAACTCGAATTTATGGACGCTTAAATGGAGCAAGAAAATGAAGAACCAAAAGTAGATAGCACCTCTAAGGGAAAGGTAAGTGACTTTACACAAGGACAATAACTCTAACCCAACCACACTTGACTCAACATCTTATCCCATAAACTCTATAACGACTTAATCAAGAGTGACCACAACTCCAAGGATACTCCAATCCTTAAGATCGCTAAAAGGAACCTAGTGGCCGTTGCCACGAGACCAACTAGTTTCAATCAAGTCCTCGTCCGATTCTTTTGAACCTCAATTTCACATTTAATACCACATCACTTAGGTTTCTAACGAGATCAAATGGTCATCAACACACGATCGACTAGGTTCACTCATAACTTCGTTTTTCATAACCAAGACCTCAATATCACGATTGATGTCACGTTCCTACACCAATGCTAACTAGCTCAATGGAAAATACCACGCTAAACTCACATATCCATATCAAGGATAAATGCATAAGTACAAGAATCAATCAACATTGTTCAATATAACAAAGGAAAGTGTGTGCATAATCACAAGTATAAGAACTCATATTTCATTATACTTCAAAGGTAATCATGTAAATCATATTCTCACATTATCCAATTTCATTTGAGCATTTTAATAACATTTGAATTAAAATATCAAGATCCACATTAAATATGTTCCACAACCACATTGAATAACAACATGACTCGCATGTAGAGTTAAATCACATAATGGCAACATGAATGCAATGTGACTCAACACCATCTCATGGTGCACACACTATCCACTAAGGCACCACCTCACGGTACACACACTATCCACTAAGGTCAACGGATACACGCTCTAACCATTCACTTTTGAGGATATAAGCTCATGAAGGAAGGTAGAGGGTCTGCCAAGATCATTCACTTGAGAGAAATGCAGACTCAACAAGAAATATCAAAAACACGAAACACGGTCTGTGAAAACAGAGTTTGGAAAATGTCCTCCCCCATCGTCTCTGATTCGGGAGATACTAGCTCCCTAGATAACGAGAACACCCCTGACCAGTTGTTACGACGATCCGAAACAAGTCTACTCACACATGGTTACATGACTGACATAGACCAACATCAATTGAATTATAACGCAAAAGATGTACTCAATATGCAACTATGTCTCAAATGAACCACGCGTCAACACAAATATGTACTTCATCATATTTATGAAAAACATTCTCAAGAATGCCAACATGAATGCCATCAATCCTTTTACATGCTTTTAAATCACAATAAAGCCATAATCAACAAAGATACTTTCTCATGCACAATTCATGATCCAAATCAATAAGCTATCCTTTAATTCACAAGGATAACATTTTCCATTCTTTTAAACATATTTTTATTTCAATTAAAGCAATGATTCACATTAACTCATTTTCATACCCAAGTATAACTTTCAAGATAACAACCTCAAAATCAACAAGAGTGAGGGAACTAGAATAATGCTTTAAGTTCATGATCCCACATCACACAAATCATCTACATCCACATCCCAACTTACTAACCAAAGTAGCTAGTCTAATTACACTATTAAGGCTACATTACTAATACCCATAATCACATATGTATATTTACACTTATACATATACACAACCATACCCATATATATATATACACATATAGGCATACAAACATACTTTATATATCAAACTCTTAAGAACTATAATTTAACTAGCATACATTATAGTCATATCCACATAATCATCAAGTATGCTATCAACAAGGGTTATATCACATAATCTCATACAAACCCTAACTTCACATTTTCATGTATACACTTTAACATACACATTTAGAGTTAGGAAACCCTAGAATGAAATTCACACTCTCATATACCGAAGGATGAGAATAATAGATATTTTCCCTACCTCAAGTGAAGAACAAATCAAGCTACAAAGTGAGCTCCATGAAACCCTAACTTCCACCCAACACCAAAATCAAATAAACCAATTAGTGAAAAGATTTACCATAGTCTCCTAACAATGAGTTAAGATTCAAAACAATATCAAACCAAGAATCAAAAGGTGGTTCATCATGAAAAACCAAAACTAGGGTTTAAAGTAGAAACTCACAAAAATGGAAGAACACTTACCAATCTTTGGCTTAAATCGAAGAGGAGAACACTATGAACAACTTTCATGTTGAAGGCAATATCAAACTCCAAGGTGATGAAATCAGACTAAAAAGTGGAGAAGGAGTAGAGAGCAAAGGGAAAGACATGAGATGAAAATGGAGAAGTCTTTCAAATGAAAGACTTTAAAATGTAAAGATTCTCCACTCACCAACACCCCACATCCAATGGTTGAGATTAAAGCTAGTAAAGGTGGAAGGACATCCAAGGGTTCAGATTAAGTCTTGTAAATGAAAGGCTGGATACACCACACTTAAAACCCATTAATTTTCCAAACAAGGCCTTATCATCTAAGGGTTGAGATTAAAGATGAGAAAAGTGAGAATGACATCCAATGGGTGAGGTTGAGTCCTGCATTTGGAAGATAAAGGAGATGTAAAGATTTCCCACTCACAAGCAACACTCATCTAAGGGTTGTGATTAAATATGGGAGGGAAGATTTAATGGCCATTTAATGGGACAACACCTCAAAGTGAGAAAAGACCAAAACCATTACAACTTATGATTAATTACAAGAGTGCCATTAAAATGTCTTTCCCATTTAACCAAAGTCTTTCATTATATTTACCTCTATGTCACTCAAGTGTTATTTCAACACTTAGCCAAATTTCTAGGATTTTCCACTATCTCTATACTAGTGAAAATACCATTATGCCCCCAGGTCATTTTGTTTTCGAAATCATTTTAAACTATTTTTATTATTTACAAAATGAAAATACAACAAGTAATTCACGCGTTTACACCTATTAAGAAGTACTCGTTAAATATGCTAAGCACATCAAACATATAATCACATAAGTGCTACACCAGACGTTAACAATAAAATAAGGTAACACGTTCGAGAACGGAACATGATCGTCGAAGCTTCAACGAGAAAACGTTGCAACAAACCCACGTAGTCACCAACAAACAATAAACTCACGAAGCCAGAAATGAAAGTCCATAAAGTCGTCCCGCTAATTCCGAAACATAAACGCGAAAAATTAACACGTACCAAGATTGCACAAGATGTCATGAATAAGTGACGTCACAAACCGTTAACACTTGGAAAAGAATTCCAGAAAGGAGGAAGGAAATGTGGGGCATTACAATGCTAAGAGACGATATTATAAACATGCTTTTAATTTAATGTTTTAGGAGTAGTTGTGGAATAGATGCATGCACTAATCATACTTTAATCGAAGATGAGTTATAGTGAATTGGACCGATTGCATCTCTTTAGGGATTAGACAACTGTTTGTAGCATTACTAATCTGATTCATATGAGTTGTATCTCCCTCTTGCAATATTATGACTAAATGACTATATTATTAGGCTAGTGGTGGAGTTGGAACAAAATCCTAGATTTGTTTATCTTGAATTCACCAAAATAATTATTTATTTATTTCTTTTATGTTTAGTATCTTATAAACAACAAACCAACCAAACTATTTTAAATATAATTTAATTTACTAATTTGTGATTATTTGAGATACGACTTTGATCTCTGTGGTTCGATAACCCTTGATAGGTGCCAAATATTGACCATTTTAGGCCCCTATCTTGCTATTGTTACGTCTCTACATTACATTATTTGGTATTTTTATGCTGTTTGTGTGTTGAAGCATGTTTCAGGAGCTTAACGTAGAAAAAGAGCTAACTTTGGTGGATTAACAAGAGAAATGCTCATTTCTATTCAAGAGGAGAGCTAAAGAGGTATTTTCAAGAGAAAAGTGCCTTCCGGAGGGCAGAAACGTCATTTTTTTGAGCCGCAACTTAAAAAATCATTCTAATGGAGTCAAGGGGGTTCAAACGACACTATTTCTAAGAAAAGTGGTTTCCATGAAAAATGCTACGCCCAGCCTACGTGCCTAGTAGCTAAAAGTGGCTAGAAAGTGCTATTTTGACGATCAGCCTACGCTCGGTGAAAATAGGCCTACGCGCTATTTTCACCGAGCCGTAACCTTTGTATACGCACTATGCATAGTGCCCCTACAGGCTGTGCGTAGTTAACTTATGTGGGGGAGCTGTGAAATTTTAATTTTGACCCTGACTTGTGTTCCTTTATGGCGGCTGCGACTTCTACACCTCAATACACGTGATATACATATAATATACACCAGACTTAAAGGTTTTGATCAGTTTGGCGTGAAATGATGAAAAAGGGAAACCTTGGGGTTTCCTTCGGCTTTTGTCTATAAATAGAGAGGTCTGTTACAGATTTTGGGAGCTTCGTTCATATAAATTTCAAAGTAGACTCTGGAGATTCATTCCAAGGAGAAGCCATACAAGACCTAGAGTACCAGAGAAGACGACCATGGTGGCTGATTCTACATCAACGATGCAGTCTCCTTTAACCATGAACAACTAAATCAGTATCTAGGATTTTCTAGCAAAACCCTAGCCAAGTAATGTAGTTTTCATATTTGTTTTCAATTTTAATAAAGGGGAAACTATGACTATACCGTGATGATTGTTGTAGATGAGTGATCAGTTTTATTCTTGATACAAGATTATATATTTATTCATAAATTATTATCTTAGATTGAATGAGTATATTTTCTTACACAATCATGATTATTCTAAACAAATTATGATTTTCTACAACAATGGTTCTTAACACTCGAAACCCTAGATTTACACAGGTCATGCCTCGGCGAGGTATTATAGACATGCTTTAGTTTAATTTCAAGCATTAGGAGTATATTAGAGTAAAGTAAATAAAATGCACTAGATACACTTCGTCCGGAGATGGGTTGTAGCGAACCCGGTTGACAGTATCATTTTAGGGAACGTATTCGACTATTTGAGGTACGTTCTGATTCATGGGAATAGATCGCCCTTTTTACAATTATGCAAATTGGAAACTATATTATGCAGTTAGTGATGGAGCGGTGAAAACCCTAGTTTTTCCTCTCTCTTGATCAAACAATCAATTTACTTTCTGCTTTTAGTAATTTAGATATAATTCTCAAAATCAAATCAAACACTTTTTCAAACCATAATTCAATATTTTTGAACTACTGAAGTGAATAACCAAGTCTCTGTGGGTTCGACATTCCCTTTCACAAGCCGTTTTTATACTATAATTGACTCGTGCGCTTGTGATAGATAAAACCTAGACCATTTCAAGGTTGTGTTCTTAACATATATTTTTAACCGCCATGACCGGACATCAAGTTTTTGGCGCCGTTGCCGGGGACTTGGCATTATTCATTGCTTTAGTAGTTTAGTGATATTGCGTTATTGTAGTGTATCTAAAGTTAAAATTTTGTGTGATTGACAGGTATATTGAAAAGCATAAAGGGAGATAGCGGAGCAGCAAAAAGTTGCGTCGTTGGACGTCTTGTGAGTTTTAGTTTAGCTTAATTTCACTCATAATCTTAGCGTTGCATTCTGTTAATATTTAGAATAATTTATAAGTAGTTTAATTTATTTTCATAATTTTTTTTTTTGTCTAGTGTATGACCGATAGGCAAGTTCCTTTTAACCCCAATATTGTGTTAGTATCTTTCGACCTTGAAATCGAACGAACTTTTCATCAAAATCATCGAGCAAGGGAAGAAGAGCGTCATCGACAGTTGGAGCAAGAAGGGATGGCCGACTGTGATGCCAAGACGTGAAAGGCACTAGCCATATCCTTGAAGGGATACTATGCACCTACTGCTCATAAGACATATGCGGAATTTCCGGATGAAGAAATGGTCAAACACTATGAGATCAAATCTAGTGTCATCAACATGTTGCCTAAGTTCTTTAGACTTAGAAACGAGGACCCTTATCAACATATTAATGAATTCTTAGAAATGGCCTCTACCGTCAAAATAGAGAATCTAAGCCTGAATGCATTGCATGTGCGATTATTTCCCTTTTCTTTAAGATAAAAAGTTAAACGATGGTATGTTGCTTGAGGGAAAACTATAAAAATCAATTGGGAAGCCTTAAAAGCTGAATTTTTGGAAAAACACTTTCTAGTAGGTAAATCCCATGAAGCGCAAGAAGCAATTACCCACTTTAGAGAGTTTCCCGGTGAACAATTCCATGATGGTTGGGACAGATTCAATGAAATTCTGCGGAAATGCCCCCATCACAAAATTTTTGAGCAGGATATAGTGCGTAACTTTTATCTTGGGCTTGGTGCCGAGCATAAGAATTTAATTGATGTAGCAGTGAGAGGTCAGTTCGCACTAACGCCAACAAAAGAACTTTTGGACCTATTTGATAATGTGAGTGAGAATTCGATTCAATATGAATTAGAGATGCGAGCTAGAGATGGACTGGAAAGAAGATATGATAAAGCGTTTATCATAGATAAAAATAATGATGATGTCAGAGAATCAGTATCCATATTAGAATAAAAGCTCGATAAATTCATAAACTTGAGTCTTTCATCCCCGAGAGATGTCTTAGCATTAGGACCTAATCTTTCCCAAATTGAATGTCAAAATAATGAGGTAATCACTACTGATGCTAATGCAACATGGACCAATTCGAACAATACTCCATTTTATAATTCATACAATCTGAATTGGCAAAATCATCCACATCTCTCATATCGTTCGCAAAATGTGGAGAATCCTCAACCACAATTTTTTTAGAGTCGACAATCATTCAATTCTCAACCACAAGTTATGACTTGAAATTTTCTGCCTAATTCTCAAGGCACTCGACCCTTCAATTACCAACCTCAACCTCAGAGAAGTCAAACCCCACCACCGAGACCACCAGGCTTTAACCTAGATGAGTTGTCAAAAACTCTACAAGGGCTTCAGAACTTGCTAGGCTCTCACGGTCAGGCATTGGCAAAGCTGGATACCCAGATGGGCCAAGTAGCTAATGCCTTAAACAAGTGAGAAAAAGGAAGACTGCCCAGTCAGCCGGTGCCCAACCCTAAGAACAAACAAGTGATGGAGCTTGGATCCTTTGCCAATAATTCTCATGAATCAGTTCAGGCAATAACAACTTTAAGAAGTGGAAGGGAAGTGGAGAACAGGGTTAAGGAGCAACATGAAGAGAGGGTCAGTAAGCGAAAGGGGGCTGGGAAAGTTCCGACTGACCAACCTCAGGTGGAGGAAGATGTTGACCAAACACTACTAAAAGAGATTGGAAGGGCAATTTATGAGGAAACAACGCCATTTCCTCAGCGTTTGAGAGAGCCATCCAGATATGGTAAGCACAAAGAGACCGATATGCTGAAGACTTTTTGGCAAGTCAGGATCAATTTGTCTCTCTTGGATATTATCGCCCAAATTCCACCCTATGCTAAATTTTTGAAAGACATCTGTACCCAAAAGCGAAAAAATAGAGCAAAGGTCCCACAGAAGATCTTGTTGACTAAATAAGTGAGTTCGTTGCTTTTAAGTAACACACCGCCAAAGAGAAAAGATCCTAGTGTTCCCACTATTCCTTGTGTCATTGGCGATCAGGAAATTGGTAGAGTTCTTCTTGATCTAGGTGTGAGTGTTAAATTGCTTCCTTATTTAGTTTACCAACAGCTAGGGTTGGAAGAGCTCAATCCCACCTCAGTAGTGCTCCAACTTACAGATAGATCCATCAAGCAAGCGAGAGGGATTTTAGAGGATGTCATAGTTCAGGTGGATAAGTTCTACTTTTCGGTGGATTTTATAATTCTCGATACAGAATATGTCCATGATTCAAAGAAACATATCCCTGTAATTCTAGGACGTCTGTTCTTAGCCACAACCAATGCGTGTATTAATTATAGAACAGGGGCTATGGAGTTGTCTTTTGGAAACATGAAGGTGTGCATAAATGTTTTTTATTCTAATCATCAATTTTCTGAGTCAGTAGAAAGATTTTGCATCGCAAATCTTGGAGAAAGATGTGTTTGACTTGTTTATGACAGGAGTCAGGTTGGAAAATGAACGTGATGATTGGGATGAGAAAATGAAGATAGACTATGACGATATTGATATGATTGAGGCTGTGCTATATACTCAACCATGGAAAGCGCCGATTGAGCCATTGCCCATAATATCAAATACACCACCAATTTCGTCGTTGATAACTCCTCCTACCTTGGATCTAAAGGAATTGCCTGAAAAGCTTAAATATGTCTTCCTAGGACCAGATAAGACTCTTCCTGTAATCATATCATCAAAGCTGACAACCGAACATGAATCGAGTCTGGTCAAGGTTTTAAGTAACAATAAAGAGGCAATAGGATGGAGCATTGCTAATCTGAAAGGCATAGATCTCTCGTTTTGCACGCATCGTATACACTTAGAGAAGGATGTAAAATCATCGAGGGAAATGCAATGGAGTTTGAATCCAAATATGAAGGAGGTGGTGATGAAATAAGTGGTTAAGCTACTAGATGTGGGTATTATTTACCCCATATCCGACAGTACATGGGTGAGTCCTACTCAGGTGGTGCCAAAGAAATCAGGCATCACAGTTGTACCTAACTTGAAGGGTGAGTTGATCCCACAACGCACGACCAGAGTGTGGCGCGTGTGTATTGATTATAGGAAACTCAACTCTTCTACTAGGAAAGATCATTTTCCATTGCCATTTATTGATCAATTCCTAGAGAGATTGGCCAGATAGAGCTATTACTGCTTCTTGAATGGATATTCCATTTACAATCATGTGGCGATTGATCTTATTGATCAGGAGAAAACTACTTTTACTTACCCATATGGTACATTTGCATATAGACGGATGCCTTTTGGTCTGTGTAATGCGCCAGCTACATTCCAGAGGTGTATGATGTCAATATTTTCTGACATGGTAGAGAAGTTTCTTAAAGTGTTCATGGATGATTTTTCAATTTTTGGGGCAACCTTTGAATACTGTTTAAAACATCTAACACTCATGCTTAAGAGATGTAAAGAGATGAATTTAATTTTGAGTTGGGAAAAGAGCCATTTCATGGTTCAAGAGGGGATAGTACTTGGCCACATTGTATCAAAAAAGGGGATTGAGGTAGACAAGGCGAAAGTCGAGTTGATTTCAAAATTGCCTCTTCTTACATCTGTTAAACAGATAAGATCTTTCTTGGGCCATGCCGGGTTCTACAAACGATTTATTAAAGATTTTAGTAAGATCACCCGACCGCTATGCAATTTATTAGCTAATGATGCGACCTTTGTATTTAACGAAGAGTGTTTTCATGCTTTTAAGGAGCTGGGTACTCAACTCTCAACAACCCCAATCATTCGTCCTCCGGATTAGTCTCTGCCATTTAAGCTAATGTGTGATGCTTCGGACAATGCCATAGCAGTAGTATTAGGTTAGAGCAAGGAAAAGATACCTTATGCGGTGTACTATGCTAGCGAGACGCTGAACTATGCACAGATCAACTACATAGAAGGAGTTGCTGGCGGTTGTGTTCGCCTCGGATAAATTTCGATCATACTTACTAGGAACCAATGTAGTAGTTTATTTGGGTCATGCGACATTAGGGCATTTGCTGACGAAGAAAGATTCCAAACCCAGGCTAATAAAATGGATTTTGTTGCTGCAAGAATTTGACTAGGAAATTAAGGATAAAAAGGGTTCAAAAAATGTAGTTGTTGACCATTTGTCAAGGATCATTGTCGAGACTACAAAGGAAACTACCCCTCTTAAGGATTCATTCCCGGATAAACATCTGTCCAGTGTAGCTGTCGTGGAGAAAATACCGTGGTATGTTGATATTATAAATTATAAAGCCACGAGTTAGATTTCGAAAGGTTGGTCTAAGAATGAAAAAGACTGATTCTTCAGCCAGGTTAAATTTTATATCTGGGATAATCCACGATTGTACAAATACTGCTCTGATCAAATTATCAAAAAATGTGTCCCAGAAAGTGAGGTGCAAAGTATTTTGAAGTTTTACCACACACTTGAATGTGGAGGGCATTTTGGAGCTCAGAAAATACGCCATAAGGTACTGCAAAGTGGGTTCTATTGGCCAAACATATTCAAAGATGCATTTGAATACTGTAAATCGTGTTTGTGATGCCAGAAGTTGGGATCCATATATCACGCCCCAAATTCCTAGGACTCCGAAACCCAAGCCTAAGAGCTAAGGGAGTGAATGGAGAAGTAAAAAGAAACGAGAACAAATGACCTTCAGTCATCAAACACTCAAAAAAGGGTAAAAATGTCATTTCACCCCTACGAAAAATGACCTTCAACAATCATGCTCTGATACCATGTTGTCACACCACTAAAATCCCCAAAACTCAAAACCAGAGAATCAACGAATTTCCAAAGGGTGACGTAAGTCAAACAACCACTAGAGTCAACAATAACAAGAAAATACATGGAATAACAATAAAAAATATACTCCATGCCTAATCGAATACTAGAAACTCAATAGTATCCTCTGATACCAAACTGACACGTCCCTAAATTCCTAAGACTCCCGAACTAGGACGTCCAAGGAATCCAGGATGTGATCCTTAATACGAACGACCAACTAAGATATCATTAACAATGAAAACATATGGAATGATGATAAAAATGGTATATTTCATACCTAAATGAATGATAGAACAAAGCAGCGAAATCTAACGAAAATCCGGCAGAGTTCCGTTTGTAAATGGAACATCTAGACACACAACCACAACAGAATAACCTGCCAATAACAATTCGATAATACCAATGGCTTACAGGCCCAACATTCATCAATCCTACTAGGGCCGAGGCAGTGGAAAGAAGCACCGTTACCCCTACACAACCCTCTATAATCAACAGAGCCACAAATGTTCGAATAAGAATACAGAAATACACCTGGCAGTGCAGAATAGATACAACACCATCCTGAAAATAATAAATACAGGAAATAAAAGATACACCAATAAGGGATATGCCAACAAAATGGCTCCCAAGAGAAATATATGACAATCCCATACAAAAATGGGTAAAGAAACTGACAGCAGATAACTATCGTCCCCAAACCAGTCGCACTGCATCCGTAACTGCATCACCCTACGTAACTCCAAAACCTGTAACAAGGAAAACAAAAGGGAATTGCCATTGCACCGCATACTGTCCATAGCCGTAACATTTCCTGCAACCTGGCGTGGGAATACCAGGGGGCGATGAAATACCCCTGTGAGCAAATAAACTGAGTGGGAAAAAATGATATTCTAACTACCACATCCTCTGATAGTTCAGGTAATGCTAAACCCTCTAGTGAGATACATAGCCCACAACATAACCCAACCACGAAAAACCCAGAGCACGTACTCATATGCTACCGTAAGCAAATATATATCGGGGATATATATATATACATATATATAAGTACACAACATGAGTCTATAACGTACGACTAAGACTCGTACTCCAAGTGCCAACAACGGTAGTCTACACTACTCTCACCAACGTACACTAGGTACACGACACTTATGTCCAATCTAACAAATCATCAAGCGCTCACAACGCTAACCAGGGAATCTAAACAGAGGGCAAACACACTCGCCTCTAATATCCGCAGGGATTAAAATCCACCACTAGTACCAAGGAATACTCATAACTCCCTCCTCGATAACATAGGAGGAAAAACACTCACGCCCTTGCGTACTAATACAATCGTCATCTATATATATATACATATGTACAATATATATATATATATATATATATATATATATAAGAAAAATCATCTCATTCCTAGAGAAAATCTATACCTCAAGGATGGAATCACCTCATCATATCACCATACGAAAATCTCAAAATACCATCTCCAACAAGGTCAATAAATCACCAATACTCTCACTATGGATAAGGAATGCTAAACGGTCGAATCCCGAAGAGTACCTGAACACTACTCTCATGACAACCACATAAGAGTCAAGAAACCAAAGCAAGGGAAAAGAAATTCCAATGCTAACCAACAGATAACCGAGACAACAATGTCAGGGTTAAAACACCATAAATGTTTAGGGAGAACACCTGGACAAAAGAAACCAATCCACTCGGCATCCATGCCCCTAACATGTGTAACCACTCAAATCACCTAGGTGGTGACATCAACAACCAAGAAGAAGTGAAAGGCAACACTATATGTGTGCACTGAACAACACCAAGCCTCATACCCGAGACTTAGAAATGATCGGAAGCAAAGGTGAACAAAAAAACACCTTTCAAAACTCTACAAGGTGAGATCTTAAGAAAGAAGTCTCGAAATCTCAGAATCTCGAGAAAAGTAATAAAATAGTTTTCCTTCAAGAAACCACACAGTAAAAATGACCGTCTTGCCCCCGGTCTCCGTCAATCGCCATCACCGGCTTTTAGAAGTTAAAAATATTTTTAAATAAGATCCTAAGATCATTTTATAAAGTTCTAAAACTTTTAGTTACTACGGGGGTAGGCGAAAACGGTTTTTTCTTTTAAATAACAAGAGTTTATTAAAGACTTAGAAAACACCGTTTCCGAAAGACAGCCAAATAAGAGTGAACATAACCCCACAAATTCCTATAATGTCCAAGAGGACAAAGAAAGAAGAGTACTACATTGGGTTCACGGAACATCACCATCCGTTTCCAACCCCACGAAATCAAATGATAACACAAGGAAGAGGTTCGACACCATGCCGTAACCGAAGACTCAAGGAGTGACATAGAAGTCAACGATCACCTACCAGTGTACAAAACACCGTACATGGAATGCTTAGGAGAATGAACTAAGCGTAAGAAACAACACTACAGTACCCCAAGTACTTAGTAAAATCACCTCAACCATAACCTTTTCTAACCCGATCCAAACCTCGAATATAGTTGATAATTCATTCCTCAAAAGGTGAAAGGTATCTAAAGGTCTGTACAACAACATCCACTAAGTTCACAATCTCAATTGATACTAGAATCAATCCCTGGCCTCAAATCTCCAAAGATGTCACACAACTAATCACAATCACAATACTATTAACCCCGCTTTCTCTAAGGCATCAACTCAAAAATCAACACTGCAGTCCATTGCTAACATCAACTAACCACATAGGTCACTACGCCTATATACTTAACCTCCCCTAAGGGTACAAAAGTATATAATCACAAGTATAAAAATATACATTTCGTTATACTTGAACAATTACCGCATTTAATCATTTTATTTCACATTAATCATTATCAGTTGAGCATTTCATAAAGATATGAATTCATTTGCAATATTCATACTTAACATGCTCCAAAATCCACAAGCAATAATAACACATAATAACCTGCTCCAATAATCCACATGTAATAATATCACATATACATGTCAAATGAAATCACATAATGCTATACAATGCAATGTGACTCATAAACCTCATGGCAGAAACCCCATGAAACACACTTTGCCCAAAATAGGTTAACGAATACATACCCTACTCATTTATAACGAGAAAGAGTACCGCACCGATTCTTCCCAAGTGATTTTGACACTTCTCACTTCAACAAGGAAGGCGGTTTACACGAGACGACCCGTGATAAAAGATTCGTAAAAACGAATGCACGAGATGACCCACGACAAAAGATCCGAATAACGGATGCACGAGACGACCCGCGACTTCGAGAATGAGATGACTCACCCTATACCACCTTTTTGGCTTTTTAGTTCCACAGGTAGGGAAACACCCCCTGGCCAGTTGTTGCGACGATTCGACACAAAGACACCCATACATGATTACCCTACTCGCATATACCACACCATGATTTGACACTACACAATGTTCTCTATATGCATCCAGGGCCTCAATAATAATCATGTCTCAACATAAATATGTAATGCATCATGTTTATGAACATATCCACATCTACCACATAAATCTCATAATCTCTTTCACATGCTTTTAAAACAATAAAGCAGTAAACCACGACAAACAATTATATCACATAATCATGCTTGCAATTCATCAAATTATACTTTAATTCACAAGTATATAAGTTCATTCACTTAAACATGTTGTTAATTCCCTTAAAGCAAATAGTCCACGTATCATAAGGGGAACCTAGCATAGCGTCTAAGTTTTCACGTCCCTCCCGTTCACATATTCCCTAACACATTAAAAAGGGAACTAAGCCACATATTCTTTTTCAATTCAAATAGGAATTTATTTAATTTTGCAGGAAAATAATTTAATTAATTTATCAAATTAATTTCTAAGTCCTGCCTCAATTATAATTCAATTATAGATATTTAAATAAATAATTTAATATATCTATATTTAAAATAAATACGGGTTTGCACACCCAAACCACGTCAACGATACGAAAGTGAGAATAAAATTTCCCACCTTAATTTATGCTTACAGAACAGCCCGAAACGACCCATTGTGAACAGTACCGGCGCCCGTATATGGAGCCCGCAGACCAAAGTCACCCGAATAATATTTTGAATATACTAAAACGTCCACCTCAACAACCTATACGATATATACGAAGCCCATTAGCAATAGGTTAATCAATTTGGGTAAATCTAAAATAACCCAAACGAAAATTATAACCTATAAACGCGATTTCCCAACAAACCTCCCAACGGAAAATTACAAAATTTTAGTATGACGTACCTAGCATCGATATGAAGCTATCCTTCGAAAATTAGCCTAAACTGAGGTCGGGAAGTCGTCGGAACAATTGGCCGAAGTTCTGGTCGAGCTCCCTGTCGCGCAAACTGCTTCGCCAGCTCGGACCTGCGCGCCATCACTGGCGTCGCCCCTGCGATTCGACCCACGTCGCCATGCCTGAGTCGCCGTCGCTACTACAAGTCGCCGCACAGACCCTGCTCCAGCCATCGATGCTGCTGAGGTGAACCACCAATAACCAGTCGCGCCTCTACGTACGACTTTTTCCTCAACCCGACTCCTCTCTCTTTCTCTCCATGATCGGTGACGTGAAGTCGAAGAAGGAGCTGATGGTTCAGTCTCGCGTGAAAGGAAGGAGAAGAGAGAGGCGTGCAGGAGTTGTCTTGTGCGCGTGAAGATCTGTTCTCTCTATACGCTGATATACATGTGTATACATATATAACCTAATTGCACAAATGACCCTCTTATCATCCAAAACTACAAAATAACCCAAAAACAATATATATATATAATTATAATTAAATAAATATATATATATACAATAAATCCCAATAAATACCGGGAAACCCAAACGTAATCTCGCAAACCCGAAATAATAACGGGACGCTTAATAAACAATCCCAATTAAATATACCGGGGTAGGAACCCAAACATCGGAACACCTAACAAACCCGATCAGATAAAACGTGTCGCCATCCAGTCGAAGCACTAAACGCAATCGTCGAAACGAAACCGCGCAATCGAGAATAAGAACCCGCGTAGTGTCGTCCAATCGAATTTAAAACTAAATGCGAAAAATTTACACGCGAAATACCAAGAATAACTAGGATGTCATGAACAAATGACGTCATAACCAAAATTAAATCGAAAATAGTTTCAGGAAAACGGAAAATAACACGGGGTCTTACACCATATCTCGACATGATATGATGCCTCTAACCCCGATTTTAATCACGGAGTTGTTCGATGTATTGGGTATAGATTTCATGGGATCATTTCCAAAAGCAGACAAGAAAGAGTATATATTTGTGAGGGTTGACTATATGTCAAAATGGGTAAAGGCTATAACCACCAAACATGCAGATCATGAGATAGTGGTGGAGTTTGTGCAGTCTAATATCTTTGCAAGATTTGGTATACCACACATGATAATCAGTGATGGCGGAAATCATTTTGATAACCATTTTCTTGGTGGTCTGTGTCGGAAGTACGACGTCAATCATAGGATAGGTACACCTTATCACCCTCAGTCACAAGGTTAAATGGAAGTTTCTAACAGGGAAGTAAAAAATATTCTAAAGAAGACAGTGCAAGTTGATTTAGAAGATTGGCCTCAAAGGTTAAATGATGCACTGTGGGCTTATAGGACTGCGTATAAGACTTCGATAGGTATGACACCATTTCATTTTGTCTTTGGTAAGGTATGTCGCCTCATGTTGAGCTAGAGCATCGAGCATATTGGACAGTTCGAAGGTTGAACATTGATTTGAAGAAGTCTGATGCTCAGTAGAAACTCCAACTTGCAGAGCTTGAGGAGTTGAGAAACAATGCTTATGAGAATTCTCAGATTTATAAAGCTAGGACGAAGGTTTTTTATGACAAACACATTCAAAAGAAAGTCTTTAAGCAAGGCCAGAAGGTTTGGCTGTTTAATTCAAGATTAAAGTTGTTTCCTAGTAAGCTTTAATCTAGATGGGATGGACCGTATGAGGTTACGAAGGTTTTCCCCCATGGAGTAGTAGAGCTTGATGATCCAGAGACAAGAAAGAAGTTCATGGTGAATGGTTAGAGGCTTAAGCACTATGTTGACGTTCGACCAGTTGAGTGTGTTGTGGAGACGATCGATTTATCTAATCCAACACACGAGTATGATCCCGGTTACTAAAAGATGGCAACGTCACGCTAATGATGTTAAACATTGGTACTAGGGGATAAAAATTAGTTTTTGAACCTAGGTTGTAAATTAGAGTTTTTATAGTATTTCCTAGATTTAGATTGAGTCGTAAGATCGAGTCATAGTGTTGTCTTCATTAGGGTCGCTACGGTGAATCATTCATTGGGGTATACGGAGAATGAAGAGAGAAATTGCATTAAATAAAGCATATAAAATTATGGAGCACTATGGTTGGAACAAAATTCCAAGCTTGGGACCTACGCGCCGCGCGTAACTGCGTAAACAGCCTTCACAGCTATATATTTGAAATGAAGCTTCATTTGCTTCCCGCTCTCTCATTTCTCCACCAAATGCTCCCAAATCACCCCTATATACTCCTCATTCAATTTCAAACCATTCTGTGCGAATCCTGTGTCAGATATGTGCATTGATTGGCCGGATTCTCATGAGGAACTTGAAGAGTCTCGGAAATCAAGTTTTGGAGAAATCATCAAATCCTTCGATTCGGTGATTTTTTCTTCGATCTTTGTGTTTCTAATTGCTTTTCTAATCATTCTAAACTGATATTCACGAACAAATCCAGTTGAAAACATGTTTTGATTCGTTCCTCAAAAGTTGTGAATATCGGCTTAGAGAATAGGTTAAAATTCAAAAAAATTCACATGTTTTAAATTTGAAGACTTGTTTGACATCGTATTGGATTATTTTAGATGTGATTTCGAGTTTGATTTGGTGTCCGGCACAATCCGCTTATTTCTGAAAATTTTGACTATAGGAATGAAGATTAAACCGCGTAGAGGAGGTGCAGGTTTTTCACGGACTAAACAGCGGTCTCCAAACCCAGAGCTAGCTAAGAGGTCGCCGATTAGGACTCACAGGCCTTTCATACCGCCTGCTGAGTCACCACCATTGTTCGAGGCCACTCATAGTGAACATACTGTGTCGCCGTTGGCTTCGCCACATGTTTCACCACCGATGTCACCACTACTAGCACTACCCGAGCCACATGCTGATGAGCGGGGGGTGTTAGTTTTTTATTTTCCGGTGCCACCCACGGCAGTTGTGGGTGAGATGTTGACGAGGGTGCTGAAGAAGGGATTTCAGCAGGAGAGGATTTATTTGGCTATAGCATTTGAGAGGTTAAAGGTAGTGCCAACTTGGACTATCCGCTGTCTACAGGAGATACGATTACTACCGATCGTTACTCCTCCATCCACCTTTATATGTGCTGATATGATAGAGGAGTTCTGGTTGTACATGCAGTACTATACCAGAGGGATGCGGTTAGAGACCGAGGTCAGGGGGATCAAATTTCAGATCACACCTTAGACCATTGCTGAGGCATGGGGTATACCAGACACTTGCCCACCTAATTTGGAGGGAGAGTTCCCGCCCCTACCAAAGCTATTTCCTAATCTGGCAAAGATAGTCCAGCTTCAGATTGAGGGCGAGTTTGTGGATGATCGGAACAACTGCACATAGAAGTTTGATTATCATCCCAAACTATGGCTACTGGACACGATTTTCAAGTCCCAGGTTCACCCTCATGGCCATAAGACTCAGTGATGACGGCAGTTTCTAGTCTTATATTATAGTTTTGAGTTCCGCCAATGGATATCGATTCCTCAGATCTTATGGTAGGGCTTATACCAATATTATCAGGACTTGTGAACTGAGCGCACTATTGTGGGACGTACATTTTGTATTCGATTCCCGACATTGACTATGCGGATTATGACAATGGCTAGGGTCGAGCTGGATGGGGAGGTGGCCAAAACAAGTTCGAGAGGGGTACATACACGCCGAGTATGTGGAGCAAGTCTTGGAGAAGACTAGCAGGTGAGGCAGTCTTATTGAGGAGATCGATGGTACCTGCTCCGGTTATCCCTTCGGCTAAGCCTGTTGAGCCCGAGGATGGTCATGATGATGCTATGCCACATCAGGATGAGGGGGTATAGGTTGAGATGCCTCAGGTGCCTAGTAACGCACTAGTCACAATGACTCGGGCGCAGTTTAATGCGATGATAGTAGGACAGGAAACACTAATGGCCGAGTTGAGGCAAGGCATAGAGGAAACTCGGTAGTTAAAATAGGAGGTTTGGGCTTTGCGCAAGGAGTTGAAGGTCGACCAGAAAATCACGGTGGCAAATATAAAGATACATCATAAGGAGGAGACATAATTTCAACGTGGTCTGAGGCGGGTGCGTGGCATGCTCGAGGGAAATTTTTATCATATGGGTTTAACTATACCAGATACGCCACCATCATCGTCCGATGAGGATGAGGACAAGTAGTTGTAGTAGTGATTTTATAGATTTTTGTTTTCACTAAAGTTGAATTATCGGGTGATATATTATGTAGTAGTGCGTTTATTGTTCATCGCTTGAACAATTAATCTCTGTGTACTTTTGTTTTTTGCTTTATAAAAAGGATAATTTTCATATCTATGTGATCATATTGTTTCTATTTTGTACTTTTCGAGACTATGATGATGTATGCATTGACTTGAGTGATTTTTCGAGTTCAACTAAGCTTTGAAATCATATAATGAGGACATGTGTATGTTTAAGTTTGGGGGTGTGTGGGTTATGATTTTGAAATGGGATATGATAAATTTTGAAAAAAAAAACACAACAAAATCCAAGACAAGACTACGCTTGGTGCTACATGCCACGAGTAGGGGCCATGCGTAGGTTGTTCAGAAAAATTGAATTTTGCCTGTTTGATGGGTTTTTCGGCTGATTTTGTACTTGTACTATATTAGGATTTATTTTAGGGTATTTTTAGGATTTGTTTAGGATTTAACTAGGGATTTTTAGAGTAATCCTAATCCGAGTGGGAAGAGGAATTAAAAGATAAGTTAAATAGGGATTTGTAATGTTTCTACTATCCAACTCAAGCAAGGATTCCCAATAATTTTCCTCCACGAGTCTAAATTATTCATCTATAAATACAACCATTGAGATATATAATTCTCATAATTCACAAGAACGTTTGTGCTAAAAAGCTATAGAAAGATGTCTAGTTCTTCATCATATACTGTTCCTTATTCTTTTTTTCTGATCATCCTGCTGGTGAGCATCAATATAGTGACTACGAGATCGAGTCAGATCTAGAGGATTTAATTGAGAATGAGGGAGGAACAATGATAGAGATAGTAAATGCGAGCACAAATAGGGAGGCCACGAGCTGAAAAAGGAAAAGAACCACACCGCTTTCATTCATGCAATGTAGAATGTAGTTTGAATTGAAGTTCTTCCCAAAAATAATGAAGAGCTCATTAACAGTACATGGAGAGGAAATCATGTGTTGACGAGGATTGAGTAATTTAGAGCGTGTTGAGAGAGATGAGGAGGAAGAATCAGACTAGGATTAGGGTTTGTAGAAGTAGGATTTTATTTTGTTTACAAGATAGGTTGCAATTTAATTTTTTTTAGAGGTTGTAGTCCCTTAAAGACAAGTCTTTGCAATTTTAATTCTTATAGACGGTAGTCCCTTAAGGCCATGCCTTTGCAATTTAAATTCATAGGATTGTAGGCCCTTAAGGCCAAATCATGTTTTTTTTTTTATATATATAAAAAAATTCATTCCTGGTGTGATATATTGAGGATTTCCGAATATTTATGATGAAATTTATTTTTCCTTGCTATGATATTGGGTATGTGTGTTTTGTTGAGCATATCTACAGGTGATCCACATAAAGTTTGGGGTAGGAGATCAAGTGCTTCATTATGCAATTTCAGAATCACGCTTCAAGGGTAACTGTATTCTTACTCTTGTATTATGAACCATTGAGGACATGGTTTATTTCAAGTTTGGGAGAGAGGGTATAGTGTAGGAATGAAAATTTTTGAAGAAAATTTGAATTTATTTTTTAAAAATTCTTTGTTTTCACGCATGAATGTTTTACATTACAAGTTAATTGAGTTTGTGTATATGATGCATGAGTAGTATGTGATGTAATATTTTCGTTCATGAGAGTAATGATTAGATCAAGCTAAGTGAAGTAAGTTGGTTTACATGGGTGAACAGATTAGTAAAATTGAAACCAAGAAGGAGAACTCTGACCAATAAGCACAAGCATACATTCACTATGGGAAAAATAGTTGATCTTTCACTATGTAGTTGAGAAATTAATTTTTCCACAATAAGAGGAGAGATAGAGAGTTGATATGGATGGAATGGAGAAAAAGTTGAAAATTTATTTTGAAAAAATAAAATGCAAAAAATAGTTTTTCGATCTGAGTAACCGAGCCTCGTACCACAAAGTAGAAGAGTGTTCGCGTAAAAAGGGGAGAAAACTAATGAGCATAAATCCTAATAAAGAAGCTCAAGCCCAGTTGGTTGGGACTAAAAATCCTCGTTGGAAAGTCTAGAGCTTAGATATACAAAAAGGGATAAAAGAGGAATGATGGAAGGAATGAGTTTTATGAAAAAAATGGCAAAGTTTGATTAATGAAGTAGAAAAAGAGAAATTGTTATACCATAGGAGAATGTGCACAAAAATAGGGAAGTTGTCTGGATTGGGAGTAGAGAGTAACGAGATCTTTTACTTTAGTGGGAATTATTCATAACACGAAGCTTGAGATAGTTATTGTTCGGTAGTGAGTGGGAATATTTGCATCTATATTATCTTATGTGTTGTATCATGACTTGGTTAATGCGGGTGTAAACTCATAAATACGTGATTACAGAGAATGGAGAAGTTATGGGTAGTATATCCAACCCTCACGAGACTTCACTCGTCCACTCGGTGTTGCCGAGGGTTTTAAAAGGTTGTTACATGTGCTAAGTGTAATCGTTGACCCTGACAAAAGCAAGGGAGTAGTGTAGATTAGTATAGGTTATTTAGAAAAAAAAATCAGCACATTGTCAAAAGTTTCCCTGAGTTTATTGCTAAGGGACTAACAATATGTAAGTTTGAGGGTGTGATAGGTGTCAAATATTGACCATTTTAGGCCCCTATCTTGCTATTGTTATGTCTCTACATTACATTATTTGGTATTTTTATGCCATTTATGTGTTGAAGCGTGTTTCAGGAGCTTAACCTAGAAAAATAGCTAACTTTGGTGGATTAACTAGAGATCTGTTCAATTCTATTCAAGAGGAGAGCTAAAGAGGTGTTTTTAAGAGAAAAGTGACTCCCGGAGGGAAGAAACGTTATTGTTTTTAGCCACAACTTCAAGAATCATTCTAATGGAGTCAAGGGGGTTCAAATGACACTATTTCAAAGAAAAGTGATTTCCATGAAAAATACTACGCCCAGCCTACGCGCGCAGAAGCTAAAAGGGGCTAGAAAGTGTTATTCTGACGATTAGCCTACGACCGGTGAAAATAGGCCTATGCACCGCGCATAGCCTCTACATACGCGCCACGCATAGTGCCCCTACGGACCGCATGTAGTTAACTTATGTGGGGGAGATGTGAAATCCCAATTTTGACCCGTCTTATGTTCCTTTATGGCAGCTGTGACTTCTACACTTCAATACACATGATATACATATCATATATACCAGACTTAAGGGTTTTAATTAGTTTGGCGTGAAATGACGAAAAAGGGCAACCTTAGGGTTTCCCTAAACTTATGTCTATAAATAAAGAGGTCTGCTACAGATTTTGGGAGCTTCGTTCATATAATTTTTAGAGCAGACTCTGGAGATTCATTCCAAGGAGAAGCCATACAAGACCTAAAGTGTGGGAGAAGACGACCATGGTGGCTGATTCTACATCAACGATGCAGTCTCCTTCAACCATGAGTAGTTAAACCGGTATCTAGGATTTTCTAGGAAAACCCTAGCCAAGTAATGTAGTTTTCATATTTGTTTTCAATTGTAATAAAGGGGAAACTATGACTATACCGTGATGATTGTTGTAGATGAGTGATCAGTTTTATTCTTGATACAAGATTATATATTTATTCATAAATTATTGTCTTAGATTGAAGGAGTATATTTTCTTATACAATCATGATTATTCAAAACAAATTGTGATTTTCTACAACAATGGTTCTTAACACTCGAAACCCTAGGTTTACACAGGTCATGCCTCGGCGAGGTATCATAGACATGCTTTAGTTTAATTTCAAGCATTAGGAGTATATTAGAGTAAAGTAAATAACATACACTAGATACACTCCGTCTGGAGATCTGTTGTAGCGAACCCGGTTGACGATATCATTTTGGGAAAAGTATTCGACTATTTGAGGTACGTTCTGATTCATGAGAATAGATCGCAGTTTTTACAATTGTTCAAATTGGAAACTATATTATGCAGTTAGTGATGGAGCGATGAAAACCCTATTTTTCTCTCTTTTTTGATCAAACTCTCAATTTACTTTCTGCTTTTAGTTAATTTAGATATAATTCTCAAAATCAAATAAAACACTTTTTCAAACCATAATTCAATATTTTTAAACTACTGCAGTGAATAACCAAGTCTCTGTGGGTTCAACAATTCCTTTCACAAGCCGTTTTTATACTACAATTGACTTGTGCGCTTGCGACAGGTAAAACCTAGACCATCTCAAGGGTGTGTTCTTAACTCATATTTTAACTACCCTGAGTGGACATTAACCCTCTCAACCCAACTATACTATATGCTACTCCCGTACTTGCGATTAAGAGATAAAACTAGATCGTGATAATTATTTATATTTAACACTTTTATTTTCACATGATTTGGACCGATCAATGTTTGTGTTTGTGGAGTGTTGTGAGTCTAAAACAGAAGCATGTTTGGTACTGATGCTTTTGCTGTAGATATACATATGTGGTGTTTTAGGGTAAAGGGATGTAGTGGTGGTCGTGATGGTGGTCGAAGGCGTTGGTTGTGTTTCGGGGCAAAGAGAAGTGGTGGCGGTGGTATTCGAAGGCGGCGGCGGCGGTGATGGTGGCGGTGGCGTCGGTGGCGGTGGCGGTGATATATGCATAAATATATATTGAGTGAATAGTTGTAAAACAAACAAAAAAAAATACCTTTTATTTGTTAAGAAAAATGGGTCTTTTTTTGCTAACTTTTTTACTGTTTAAAACAAAAGAAAGTCAGCCAAACATGCTTTTGTTGGAAAAATGTTGTAGTACCAAACAAAAATTACAAAACACAAAAGCATACCAAACAGGGCCTAAGGAAAAAAATGGCAAGGAGCTACTGGAATACCCTTTTAGACATATAGTAAGTGTATTTTATTTATTTAAGCAACATATACCAACAAAAGTTCTAGCATGATGTGTTTTAGATATAAAGTGTTGGCACAAGTTTTTTTTTTTTTTAAAATATAAAATAATGACACTTTTATAAAATTGTCGTGAACGCACAAATTTTTCATATTATTCAAGCACAATATACTGGCACTTTTAGGTACATAATTGTGCATTTTTCTAAGTGCCGAAAAAAGTTAAAAAAAATTGGCAGTTTCAAAACTGCCGGAAAAAAAACTTGCAGAAGAAATAATGAATCTTATTGTGGTAGTTGTTTTATTTGGTTCGTATTGAAGTTAATTCTCCAAAAGCATCGGTCTCTCGAATAGGTAAATGAGCTATCTTCATCAATCGGTCCATTATCACCCAAATAACATCATTCTGTTTCTTAGTCTTCGGTAGTCCTGTCACAAAGTTCATCATGATGTGCTCCCATTTCCACTCTGGAATCGGTAATGGCTGCAAAAATCCCGGCGGTGCACGGTGCTCTTATTTGACCTACTGACAAGTGAGACATCGATTCATGAACTCGGCTACATCTCGTTTCATTTGCTGCCACCAAAACTGCCGTTGAAGATTGTGGTACATAAAGACAACCTCTGAAATGAAGACCTCTATTGGTGCCTAGAACCCAGCCGCCAACAACCTCACCACTAGTGATGCGAGTGTGAACCGAAGCAATGCTGTCATCCTATCCGTATGCCTCAATGACTCTGTTGATAAGCAAAGGCTGACCCACCAAAATGAACAATGTCACTTGTCTACCACTATTACTAAAGTGGAGACTCAATGCGGCAAAATCCTCCATCATCTGTCACTCTCGAATAACAATACTCGTTAAAGAAGCCGTGACTTATGACTTAATGCATCCGCCACCATATTTGCTCTCCTAGGATGGTATTAGAGCATAAAGTCGTAGTCCTCAAGGTACTCAATCCAATACTGCCTCAAATTTAAATCCCGTTGCGTAAACATGTACTGTAGGCTCTTGTGATCGGAAAAGATCTCAAATTTCTTGCCATACAAGTATTATCGCTAACTCTTCAATGCAAAGAGAACTGTTGCAAGCTCTAAATCATGGGTCGGTTAATTTCGCTCGTGAGTCTTCAACTGTCTAGACCCATAAGCTACAACCATGTTGAACTATATTAAATAATGCATCCTAACCCCTCATGTGAAGCATCACAGTAGATGACATAACCAACACCATGCTCGGGAATGATTAAGAACGGAGTTGTGGTCAAACGAGTCTTCAACTCAATGAATGCTTCCTCACACCTATCATCCCACACAAATTGAACCCCCTTTTGCATAAGGCGGGTAATCGGTGCAACAAGTCGAGAAAAATCCTTCACGAACCGTCGATAATAGCCCGCTAGTCCCAAGATACTATAAATCTTGAACACACTAGCCGATCGCTTCCAATTCAAACAGCCTCAATTTTTGAAGGATCCATTGAAACGCAACCTTCTGAAACCACATGCCCCAAGATTGCACTTCTCAAAGCCAAAAATCATATTTCTCATACTTTATGAATAACCGATGTTCTCTTAGGATTTGGAGAACTGTCCTAAGATGAGCTTCGTGCTCGTATTTCGTAGGAGAATACACCAATATATCATCAATGAACATGATCACAAACTTGTCCAATAACTCATGGAACACGCGATTCATAAGGTCCATGAATGGCGCTGGTGCGTTAGTCAAACTGAAAGGCATCGTCAAGAACTCAAAATGTCCGTAGCGATTCCTGAATGTCGTATTTGGAGTGTCCTCTTCCTTAACTCGTAATTGGTAGTAACCGGACTGCAAGTCGATCTTGGAAAAGAACTTTGAACCCTTCAATTGGTCAAACAAGTCGTCAATCCATGGCCACATATACTTATTCTTGATTGTCACCTGATTCAGTTTACAATAATCAATACATAATCGTAAAAAACCATTATTCTTCTTTGCAAAAAGAGTTGGTGCACCCCAAGGAGAAGCACTGGGTAGAACAAATCCCTTATTCTCAAGGTCGGTTAGCTGCTTCTTTAACTCCTCCAACTCTATCAGTGCCATCTGGTACGGTGCCAAAGAAATCGGATCGGTACCCGGTATCACATCAATAGAGAACACCACTTCATGGTGCGGAGGTAACTCTGTCAAATCCTCAAAAAAATATCCCAAAACTCACCAACCACTCTCGGTGCAAAAATCGGATCACCTACATCCTTGTCGGCTAGTAAAATAGTCAATAGGAAGCTAGGCTGATCACACCCCTAACAAGGCATAGGACGAAACATAAGAGTCCCTCCTATCATCTACGAAGTGAAACAATCGCCCTCTGGTGTACACACTATCACACGTTGACCAATCCATCTTCGAGTGAAAAGTCGCCAACGAATTCATCCCTAAGATGACATGAAAACTCGTCATGTCGAGAAGAATAAAGTCAAACACTAAATGTCGACTCTCAATCACTAACTTTCAGTCACAACATACTCTAAACAAAGCAACACCAGCCCCAACTGGAGTGTCAACAAATAGTACCTCATGAAGTAACGACACCTCTAATCCCAATGCATAAGCAAAAGTAGAAGAAATGAAAGAATGTGTAGCACCAGAATCCATAAGAATGCGAGCCAAATAACCAGAAATAAGAAAGGTACCTCGCATAATAAACGGTGTCACTGTACTGTCAATCACTGCCTGGGCCACTGCCTAAGTCGCCACATAAACTTTATCCTATGAAGTCTGACCCTGAGGCACTGCCCTCTGTCTTAGAGGGTGCTTAATGGTAGATGAAGAAGTCACAACATAAGATCCATGGACTGATTGAGCTGGCTGTTAAGGCATCAGTGCTCTAAATCCATATTGAGTCACCTACTACGCTGCCCTCGGGCTGCTCCCCAGCCCCGCTCCTTTATGGACAATACCAATTGATGTGACCCTACTGCCCGTACTGGAAACAACCCCGTGGTCGAGATGAATCATAAGCTATATCACCGTTCTAAGTTTTCCGAAGAGTTAGACACTGTGGCCTAGTGTGCCCTAGATGCTGGCACTGAAAGTAGATAACATCACGCCTAATAGAACCTGACTGAGCCTGAGAAGAAGGTGTATAGTAAGCTTAACTCTGCTGAGCAACTAGACCTAAAGTATTTTCTCATTGCCACTTCTTATTCCCACTAGTCGAATAAGATCTAGAAAACATCTTGCCTCTTGACTCATGGAACTACTGGTACTCCTTAGCATCCTCCTCTGCTACCAAATACTTGGTAACGACATCCTTATAAACCGTGATCTCAAAAAGTGAAACTTTAGAATAGAGGTATGGCTTCAACCCTATCACAAACCTACGAGCCTTGAGTTCCTCATCCGCTACCATCTCTAGAGCAAACAGTGAAAATATGGAGAACTTGTTCTCATACTCGGTGATATATATCTCCCCTTGAGTCGAACTAGAGAAATGATCCCTCATCTCCATTCGAGAGATGTGAGGGAAAAACCGCTCCAAGAACATGTCATGGAAAACCACCCAAGAAATTGTCTTCGCATCTCTGGTGTTGGTGATAGTTTTCCACCACACATCCGCATCCTTCACAAACTTATATGAAACTATCATAACTTTCACCACATCCTCATAAACCCTCAAAACATCAAAAGCTTTGACCACTCTTTCCAACCATTCGTCCACTACCAAGGGATCAGGACCACCCTCAAATTCCGGAATCCCTACCTTTATAAATTCCTTAATTACTTTTGGCCCCCTCGTCCTCAATTTGACTATCCCTCTCGGCCCGTGTAATAGCAACACCTAGATCACGTAACAAATAATCACCATTGATGGGTGTAAACTGGGGTTAGAAATATTGATTAAGAATAGACCCTTGTAATGCCCTAGTTTTGCCTATTGCAAGTGTACGAATCGTATTATAGTACAGTTCGGCTTGAGAAAGGGAATATCGATCCCACAGAGACTTGTATTTACTCACTTTAGCAATCTAGAAGTACTGAATTATGGTTTGAAAAATGTTTTGATTGGTTTTGAAGTCTATGATCTAATTAAACTAATTAAAAGTAAGAATTAAATTGTGTTTGTGATTCAAAGTAGAGAAAAACAAGGGTTTTCATACTCCACCACTAACCGCATAATATAGTTATCTACTTGATCAATTGTAAAAGGGCGATCCATTACCCATGAATCAGATTGTATCGCAAATAGTCGAATACATCCCAAAAAAGATACCGTCCACCGGATTCGCAACAACTCATCTCCGAACAGAGTGTGTTTAGTGCATGCTATCTGATTTGCTCTAATCTATTCCTACAACATGAAATTAAACTAAAGCATGTCTATATCACCTCACAGAGGCATGGCCTATGTAAATCGAGGGTTTCAGGTATTAAGCACCATTGTGTAGAAATTCATCATATGCTAGAGAACACTAGATAAACAAGCTTGATTGAGATAATGCATTCATTCAGTCTAAGACAAGAGTAGAATAAATATAAAATCCCTTGTATTAAATAACTATGGCCACTCATCTACACAATCATCACGGGTGTGGTCTTCATTTCCCCTCGTACAATTGAAACAAATAAATAAACTACATTACTTGGCTAGGATTTTACTAGAAAATCCTATATACAGGTTTAGTTGCTCATGGTGGTTGGAGACTATATCGTTGATGTACAAATGCCTTCCATGACCATTTGTTTCGAATCTCTAAGATCTGAATGGTTCCCTTATTTACAAGAGATAAATCTCCAGAGATAGTGTTTTAAAAATTATATAATTAGAAGCTCCTTAGATCTGAATCAGACATTGGTATTTATAGAAGAAGTTGAGAAGAATCCTGCTTGAATTAGACTTGTCTTGCTTGGAGTAGGATTCCTCTTTAATGCGTTTCTCTTCAATTCTGAGCCAAAACCTTTTAATCTGATGTAAATACACCTTATACACGTGTTTGGAAGTGTTGGAGTCAAACACAAAGTCATCCTAAGTCAAAACGGATCAATTCGGGTTGGACTGGAATTTTTGACCGAATCGCAGTTTTCAGCTTTTTCCTGTAGACATGTCTCACTCTTTTGATCATAACTCGAGATACAAAACTCCGATTGAGGCGTCCTTGTTTTGGTGAAAATCTGACTTCAAGCTCTTGAGTTTAGACTCAAGAATCACTCTATTTGGACATGTTTTGAGTGAGATATGGCCATCTGAAGTTGGCTGAAATTATGGACCTACGCTTGACCCCTACGCATATGCATTGGGGCTCCTACGCTTAAGCGTAGCTCTCCAGCCATGTGGGTAGATATGCGTAGAAATGATGATTCTAGCTGCTTTTTGCTTACTATCTGCGTAGATATGCGTAGGAAAAATCATGAAAATCAAAATTTCCAATTCTTCTTCCATTTGAACCCACTTGACTCCGTTAGTATGATTCCTGAAGTTTCTACTCTGAAAATTTTCATTTTTGCCTTCCGGGAGACACTTTTTGCTTGAAAACTCCTATTTTTCTCTCTTTCCAGGTAGACACAAGCACATCCTTGGTTAATTCACCAAAGTTAGCTCATTTTCTTCATTAAGCTCCTGAAACATGCTTAAACATGCAAACCGCATAAAAATACCAAGTAACGGAATGATAAGATGTAACAATAGTAAGTTAGGTGCCTAAAACGGACAACATTCGACACCTATCACTCCCCCAAACTTAAATATTGATAGTCTCTTAGCAATGAACTCGCATGAGAACTTTGAAAAAAACCTCATTATGATTATCTATCCTAACTATTATATAATAACTCTTTGTTTTCGTGAGGGTCGACGATTACACTTAGCATGTGTAACAAGCCTTTTAATCCCCTAGGCAATGTCTACTGGACGAGTGAAGTCTCATGAGGGTTAGCTATACTACCCACAACTTCTCCATCCTTCATTCCTACGCATTCATGCATTCACATACTCATTAACCAAGACATGCTACAATATACAAAATAAGATGCATACTAATATTCCCACTCACTACTAAATAACAACTATCTCGAGTTAATGTTGAGAATGGACCCCACTAGAGTAGGCAACTTTGATAATATCTACTCCCAATCTGGACAACCTTTCGTGTGTAAGTGAACTCCCCCTACAACAAATTAATCTACTTTTCACATCTCTTCATCATTTGTTTATTTTGCTATGTTTTTCATTTCATATTTTTTTTCCAACCTAGGGGCTTTAGCAGACGTTAGGCCAATGATTCCCAAGCTAGACAGCTTTAAGACACCAGGTGATAAAGCACCCTTCGGGCTTAATAATCCAGATCATCTAGGCTCGATTTTCGTTAGTTGGTGACTTTTTTTTTTCTTTTTCATATATATATATATTTCTTTTTTTATAGCATTCAAAAATTTTCTGACTCAATACTCAAAGATCAACTAATTTAATAATTGGGGTCATGTGCATGTGCTTATAGGTCAAAATAGTCCTTCTCGGTTTCGATTTCACTAATTCATTCACCTATGTACAACTACATCACTTCACTAACTTAATCTAATCATTACTATCATGAGCAGGAATATTGCATCACATACTACTCATAAATCATAAACACAAACTCAATCAACTTGTAATGCAAAACACTCATGCGTGAAAGCAAATAATTTCTCAAAAAAATTCATTGTTTTTAAAATATTTTTTTCAATCATTCCCTATGATAAAGATAAACCCAAGTAAAAGGATAAAGATAGATTCGACCAGAGTAGGTAATCCCTATCTGGGATGTAATGGAGAAGTCACCATTACAGTTACGTAATAATTACACACCATTAAACTCTCTCTCTCGATTCCTTCCCCGATCGATTGACTAACTTGATCGTCAGAGCCTTTTAGGTCGGACCCCACTGGTGTCTTGCAGGGATCCATTTAGGCGGTTGTAGCATCGTTGCGGGTTGGGCTTGATTTCTTGCATCATCAGTTGGCGCCGTCTATGGGAAACGACAATTTCTCACCACCAGATATAATGGTTCACTTACGAAGCAAGAGCAAGGTCGGTGAAGCCTCTGAGCAACCTAGAGATCTTCCCCCTCCACCCATTGACTCGTTGTAGCCAACCCCCAAGGAGTACTCCTAGACGCACAGGTAGTATTGCCGCCCTCTGGGCTCCCCTAGGTGTATCCCCTATGACATGATGTCTAGGACAAAGAGAGTGCCTCCCGAGAGGAGCATGATGCTGGTGGTGATCAATCACCGAACAACTCTGAAAACCTTCTAGATCTGGACCATGCCAGACAACATAATCCCCCAGGTCTAGACCTAGCCTGATAAGGCATTATCATGGAACGTGTGGTGGTGTTAGAGTAGCAGGTCCAGGATTTGAATCAAGGCATGAACCAGTTAATCCAACAAAACATAGCGATCCTATAACACTTGGCTACTCCTATTCCCCCACCTCCTGGTGGGATCGGGTAGCATAACCCAGATGATGGGGCAGAACACAGTCATGTTCAGGATTAAGGGAGGATCGTGGTTCGGAGTACACGTCAAGGCAAGACTTACCCGGATGCTGAGGACCATATGGAGGCCACGTGTGTAGATCAACATATCAAAGATCTTAAGGCAAGGATGGAAGACATGGTGTAGGCAATGAAAGGAAAAAGCCCCGCCATCGTGGATGAACTCCTACAGAAGACCAACTCCCCTTTTGATGCATTGGTGATGAGTGTCCCCCTACCCAACAATTTCAAGATGCCTCAGCTGAAGAGTTTTGATGGGGTCAAAGACCCCCTCGATCATCTGGAGACTTTCAAGGCACTCATGCACCTAAAGGTTGTCCCATATGCTATCATGTGTTGGGCATTCCCCATCACCCTAAAGGGGTCCACCCGTGTCTGGTTCAACAAGTTGAACCCAGGTTCCATTCATGATTTTGATGAATTAAGCAAGAAGTTCGTAGGGCACTTCATCACCGGATGAAGGCATAGGAAGCCCACCACCTACCTGCTAAATGTCAAGCAAGACAAGGGAGAATCCTTGCAAGAATACATAAGCCGATTCAATGCGGAGATGCTCCAGGTTAATGAAGTAAATGACAACATAGTTATGACAACCTTCATGGGAGGGCTACAGTCTTCTCAATTCTTGTTCTCTCTATCAAAAGAACCACTCGAGATAATAGCGGAACTACTTGTCAAAGCCCAAAAGCACATAAATGCAGACGATGCAGTGAACACCCAAAAGGGAAAAAGGACTGAAGATAAGAAGGGGGAGAAGAAGAGGCCGACGACAACCACTAAGGAGGAGAGATAATCCAAGAGTCAAAAACCCAACCTACCTAGGTTGACAGGTCATCCCGACCCCCTTCGAGAAGCCAGGACAAGTTCACCACCTTCACTCCCTTGAATAAGCCAATAAGTGAGATTCTACTTCAGATCCAAGATGATCATTCCTTAGCCTGGCCAGCCAGGCTGAAGTCAGATCCATCAAAAAGAGCATGCAATAAGTACTACCGCTTTTATCAGGATCATGGACACATGACGGATGAGTGCATCAACTTAAAAAACCAGATCGAAAGTTTGATCCAGAGAGGACACTTGAGTCGGTTCACGACCAATGGTGATAAAGGGAAAGGTCAATAAGACACTCCCTGCAGAAGCCGTTCACCAGAGAAATAATTTATGTGGGAGATTAGGGTGATTTCCTGAGGCTTCGCAGGAGGCGGGGAGACGAGATCATCTCGAAGGGCCCATGTGAGAAAACCTAAAAGTATGATGAAGGTGCAAGGAATAGATACGTCTTCCCCGCCATCTAAGTCTCCCCGACTAGAAGGGCAGGTCGTTACCTTTTCTGACTATGACACACGTGGGGTTTAACATCCCCACGATGATCCACTGGTGGTTACTGTGGTAGTAGCTAATTTTATCATACGACGGGTCCTAATCGACAACGGAAGCTCTGTGGATTTTTTATTTTCTGAAGCCTTCAACAAGATGGGTATAGGCAAAGAGAAGCTGAAGCCATCCAAGTCACCCCTAGTTGGCTTCTCCGGAGAAAAAGTGTTCCCACTAAGGATAGTGACCCTTCCAGTAACCTTAGGAACCGTGCCAAGACAACTCACGGTCATGGTAGATTTCTTTGTGGTGGATTGTCCATCCACCTACAATATCATCCTTGGGAGAACTACCCTCAATACTTTGAAGGCAGTAACCTCAACCTATCACCTGCTAATGAAGTTCCCAACCAATTAGGGTGTGGGAGAGGTAAGAGGAGACCAGGACATGGCACGAGAATGTTACGCAGCATCTCTGAAATAAAGGAGGTCATGGGAGGCCCTTGCCATCGAAGGTCTTGAAATGGGTGAGTTCACCCCACGACTAGAACCTGTAGAGGACCTTATTGAGGTAAGTCTGGAAGAGGGAGAGGCCCAAAAAAAGTAAGTATCGGGTCATTACTCCCTGATGATATCAAAATTCGACTCATCCAATTCTTAAGGCAGAACCAAGACATATTCGCCTAAGGCATGAAGACATGCCTGACATTGATCCCCGAGTCATGCAACATCGACTGAACGTGGATCCCACTGTTAAGCCAGTAAGGCAAAAGAGGAGGACTTTCACCCCTAAAGGAACGCGACCATAATGTCAGAGGTAGAAAAACTCTTGAAGGAAAATTTCAATCGTGAAGTACACTACCCCGACTGGTTGTCAAACATGGTCCTGATAACGAAGGAGAATGGAAAATGGAGGCTTTGTGTCGACTTCACATACTTAAACAAAGCCTTCCCGAAGGATAATTTTCCTTTACCAAGAATCGGCATGCTTGTGGAAGCTACTTCGGGAAATGAGCTGCTCAATTTTATGGATGCATATTCGGGATATAATTAGATACCCATGTACCCACTCGATTGTGAAAATACATCTTTTATCATCGATCGGGGCATATACTATTACAAATTAATGCCTTTTGGGTTGAAGAATGTCGGAGCTACCTACCAGAGACTGGTCAACAACATGTTTAATTTGATTTATAGGAATATGGAAGTCTACTATACGACATGCTAGTGAAAAGTGTCAAGAAAGAGGATCATCTGACGGACCTTGAAAAATCCTTCGAGGTACATAGAAAATATCAGATGCACCTTAACCCAACCAAGTGCACTTTTGGCTTATCATCGAGGAAGTTCTTGGGATTCATGGTTAGCAGGAGGGGCATTGAAGCCAATCCAGAGAAGATCTAGGGCATCCTAGATATGAAGTCCACCCTAGTCAATCAAAGATGTTCAAAGGTTGACAGGGAAGGTGGCAACCCTCAACAGGCTAATCACTCGAGTCACTGACTGATGTCTTCCTTTTTTTAGGGTACTCAAGAAAGCCTTCGAGTGGACCCCAGAGTGTGAGCAAACATTCACTGACCTAAAGAAGTATCTTGTCTTTCTTCCCTTGTTGTCCCGAGTAGTCCCAGGAGAGCAACTCCTACTATACTTAGCCATTTCACTAACAACAGTAAGTTCATCCTTGATGAGGGAAGAAACAAGAGTTCAAAGACCAATCTACTAAACCACTCAGGCGCAGCGGGGAACGGAAGAAAGGTACCCTGCAATGGAGAAGCTCGCATTCGCACTGGTTATCTCTGCATAGAAGCTTAGACCATATTTCCAAGCGTATATAGTAATTATGCTCATAGATCGGCCCCTACGCCAGGTGTTGTATAAGCAGGAGACATCAGGAAGACTCATGAAGTAGTCTATAGAGCTTGGGGAATTCGACATTCAATACAAACCAAGGGCAGCTGTAAAGGGTCAGGCGCTGACATATTTTATGGCCGAGTTTACCATCGGGGCAGGGGAAACCAAACCGAGGCCGGACCGACAGAAAAAGTATCCCAACCAGACAATATGTTACCAGAGCACACCTGGGCCCTATATGTCGATGGGTTGTCTAATGCCCAGGCATGTGGGGCCGATCTAGTTCTAATCACCTCAGATGGGGAAAAGCTAGAATATGCACTATAATTCGATCTCAGGGTCACCAACAACGAAGCAGAGTATGAGGCTCTGTTGGCAGGAATAAGGATAGTAATCACCCTTGGAGTAAAGCAAGTAAAAGCGCACACATATTCTCAACTGATAGCAGGATAAGTGTAAGGAGAGTTTAAGGCCAAGGAAGAGAAAATGAAGGCCTATCTACACAAATTTCGGGAGGTGGTAGCCATTTTTAACTAGTTCACCATCCTCCAGATACCCAGGAGCCAAAATGAAGTAGTCGATGCCCTTGCTTGCTTCGCTACTACCATAAAGCCTGGGAAGGAAGGCTCTACCCTGGTGTAGCATCTGAAGGACCCTAGTATCTTACAAGAACTGCGGACTGTAATGTAAGTGGATGAAGGGTTCGAGTGGGCCATGCTAATCATCAAATATATCAAGGACGGAGAGCTGCCCGATGATCGTGTAGAAGCTCACAAGATCAGGGTCTGAGCCAGCAGATATACTCTCATAAATGGGGTGTTGTATAAAAGAGTAATTTCTGTACCCTACCTATGATGTGTATCAACAACAGAAGCACATCAACTCATGAAAGACATACACGAAGGGGTGTGCGGAAATCATGCTGGGGGCAGGTCACTTGCGTATAAGGCAATACGGCAAGGATACTACTGGGCGACTATGCAATAAGATTCAAAAGACTTCGTTAGAAAATGTGACAAGTGTTAGTGGTTTACGAATATTCCTAGATAACCTCCCGAAGAGTTGACACCTATTGCAAGCCCCTGGCCCTTTGCTCAATGGGGAATGGACTTGATCGGCCCTCTACATAAGGGTAAAGGGCAGATGAAGTTCGTAGTGGTTGCGATAGACTATTTTACCAAATGGGTGGAAGCAATGCTAGTGGCCAAAATCATAGCAGCTAACATCAAAAACTTCACCTAGAAGTGAATAGTGTACAGCTTCGGAGTACCACGAGTTATTATCACGAATAATGGGAAGCAGTTTGAGGCCTCAGAATTCCAAGAGTTTTGTGCGAACTTGGGAATCAATAACCATTTCTCATCTCCTGCTCATCCATAAGCAAATGGTCAGACAGAGGTAGCCAATAGAACCCTGCTTGGTATGATCAAGAAGCACCTCGAGAAGGCAAAGGGGTTATGGCCAGAGGAGTTGCTCGGCATACTCTGGGCCTACCGAACTACAATAAAGACGCCTACGAGAGAAACACCATTTCTTTTAGCCTTTGGGAATGAGGCAGTGGTCCCTGTAGAGACTAAGATAGAAAGTTTTAGGACCCAGATCGCAATAACGGGGAGCTGGCCGTCAATTTGGATTTGCTTGAAGAAAAAAGGGAGCAGGCTCAAATGAGGACTATAGCATACTAGTAAGCCACGACCCGGTACTACAACGCGTGTGTGAAGCAAAGAAGATTCCAACCAGGGGACCTGGTGTTAAAAAAAGTTATGCAACCATCTTCTGATCCAGAAATTAAGAAGATGGGGAAGCTGGCCCCCCAACTGGGAGGGCCCTTGAAGCAAGAATGCAACTCCCTTATCCATGGAATGCAGAACATCTAAGAAAGTATTACCAGTAAAAGTTTGCATAGCTTACTAGGTATCAACACTTCATTTCATAGATTATTTTATTCATTCTTGTCATTCTAGATTGATGTTTAGTTCAGATTCTTTAGCATTTTAATAAGCAGTTCAACTGCAAATTTCAATAAAAGTTGTTGCCATTCGTTCTTCTACATGTGATCATGATTTATGATAAATCGGTTGAGAAAAATAATATTGTATAAATAAACAATATTAAACTCAAAATAAAGACATTATACCTGAAATACAGGTCCCTTCTTAAAAAGGCATGCTAAAATTCAAATAGTTATGCAAATAGAAGTATAAAAAACACAAGTGACCAAAGTACAATACACCAAAATAAAATTTAAACTCAAAGAAAGTAGAAAATAGAAGTATATTTTCCTAGAAGTTTATATATATTTTTCCCGAATGTTATATATATATTTCGAAATTTATCTATGTTTTCGAAATTTATATATATTTTTTGAATTTATATATATTTTTTCCAATTTTATATAATTTTTTGAAATTTCTATTTTTCTTTTCAAAATTTATATTTTTTCGAATTTTATATTATTTTGAAATTTAATATATATTTTTTGAATTTTAGATATTTTTTCAAATTATATATATATTTTTACAAATTTTATATAATATTTCAAATTTATATATGTTTTTTGAATTATACTAAGGGCATATATGTCATTTAATACGAAATGAGGTCAATTCGCACACAAATGAAAGGATTAGAGTGAAATCAAACCAGAAGGATGGGATAATAACCAAGGATGTCTTAGGATTTTACCAAGGACTTGGAACGTGTTAACCATAACTAAAGCAGTATGGGATGACTCTTTTTTTACTAAAAGTGGGAGCGAAGCTCTTGTGCATATATCAAATGGCTTATTTAATATTTTTCCTCTGGTTTTCTACTGGGGTTGTGTGCCTGCCATAAGAGTCCTGTAGGAATTCTCGAGTAAGGAAACCAGAAATGGAATTGTTACTTCCTTGGATATATTCAATTTCAAAATAAAATATACTTAAAATAGCTTGCTATCGTGCAAAAATCTGCTTAGCAACTATATTTTTTACATTTTTTTCTAAGGCAAATTTAGCACTTTTGCATTTGACTAACTAGAAACTTCTTATTTAAAATATCATCTTGAAATTTACGAATACATAGAAAAATATATAAAATTTCTTTCTCAATAGTACTTGATCGTCCCAAAACCTTGATTGGTTTCAGTGACTAGGCTAAGATAATAAATAATGATAATAATAGTGCAAGTAAGCCTTTAGATGTGATCTAGTTTTACCTATCGCAATTGCATGAATCGTATTGTAGTAAAGTATGCTTATGATAGGGTATATCGTATCCACATGAACTAATGATTTCCACAACTCTGTATATAATTATCATAACTGAATTATTAAAGGTATTTTGTTGGTTTGTTTTGTATAACTATTTTGACAATAAAATAATATAAACTAAAGATAGATTTTGGTTTTGTTGAGAAGAACAGTAGAGATAAGATCTAGGGTATTTCTAATGCCACCACTAACCGCATAATATAGCCTTCTACTCATTCAATTGTAAAGGGTGGTCCATCATATGTGAATCAGATATAAGGTTGCAACATTGACAAACCTTAATCCCAAAAAATGAACAATTCATCCGACTTGGCTACAACCCATCTTCTCGTAAGTATGACTAGTGTATGCATCTACTCTACAACTACTCCTAAAACATTAAATAAAAAGTATGTCTATATCATCTTCCCTTAGCATGATCTGTCTAAATCAAAATTGCATGTTTATGACCACCATTGTGTAAAAAATCATGAATTAAGCATTCGAGTTCTAGCCCATATTGAATAATCATGATTGAGTAAGATAAGATATTTATTCAAGCTAAGATAAGACATAGAATAAAAATAGAATCTCATATTTAAAGTAAACGTGTTTACTCATGTACACAATCATCACATATGTGTCCTTCAGTTTCCCCTTATACAATTGAAATAAGTAAAAATCTACATTACTTGGCTAGGGTTTTTAATAAAACCCTAAATACCGATTTAGTTGTTTATGGTCGTGGGTATCTGCATTATTGATGTAGACACGCCCGCCATTGTTGATGTTATTCTATGGACTTCGTCTTCAAGGTCTGCTTTGTCTCCCAAAAGTCCGACAGAAGTCCTCAATCAAAATCTCTCTCTTTTTAACTGTAGGGGAGACCCCTCTCTTTTATAGAAGAAGATGCGTCTTTATTTGGCATGTTGATTGTTTCACTATTAAGTTAGTATTTTTCCATGTGTTATTTGGAAGAGGAATGTCAAATCTTTATCAAGTATGGTCAATAACATGTCCCTAAATACCTTAGAATACATTCCATATTGATTCTGGTCGAAACATGCCATGCTGAGTTACTTAAAGGCGACTAACTTATTTTGGCCAAATTTGGCTCAATGAGTACTCAGTGCAGATTCTACCGAGTACTTGGTGGTTCCTCCATGGCGTGCAATAGCATGGCCATGGCATGTGAGCTTCTGGAATCCACGTTATCTCCGCGCTAAGGCGCGACTTCTTAGCCTACCGAGTACTCGGTGGAGAAGCTACCGAGTACTTGGTAGTTCTTCACACCATTTTTCATGCCTTGTCTTCTTTGCTCCATTTCTCTTCTAGGCTTCATTTACTTCACTTGTATTGCATCCTTAACTTATTTTTGGTCTATTATAGGTCTTTTATCCTCGGTTTCGGCTCTCGAACGATCTTGAGTCTCAAATTTAGTTATTTCACCGAATTAAACTCATTTTGCATAACATACTCCTGAAACATCTTTAAACATGTAAATCGTATAAAATCACCAATATAAAGAAGAAGATGTCGGAGGCGCCGGTATTACAACATCCTGACTTCAATATAGTTTTTGAGGTTGCATGTGACGCGTTAGGATATGGTATTGGTGGTGTCTTAAGTCAAGAAGGTTACCCTATTGTGTACTATAACGAGAAGCTTAGTGAAGCTAAACAAAGATATTCTAGATATGAAAAAGAACTTTATGTTGTTGTCCACGCACTGCGTCATTGGCATTATTACCTGTTACCTCAAGAGTTTGTTTTATACTCTGATCATCAGGCTTTGAGGTACCTTCAGTTTCAGCGTAAATTGAACGCCAAACATGAGAGATGGGTTGCTTTCGTTCAGGAGTACACTTCTATACTCAACCATCATGTTGGTACAAAGAATAAACAAGCTGATGCCCTTAGTCGTATCGTAGCTGTCCTTCAAGCTATGAGCACTCATGTCATAGGATTTTATAGAGTAAAGGACGACTATGCTACTTTTGTTTTTGTCCAGACTTTGGTATCATCTTTGGAGAGGTTCAAAATGGTAATCGTCGTGACTATGTTGATTTTTTTATTAGGGACAGTTATCTATTTCGAGGTTCTCGACTTTGTATCCCTCGTACGTCACTTAGAGACTTCTTAGTTTGGTAATTACATGCAGGAGGACTTGCGGGGCACTTTGGGAGGGATAAGACTGTTGTATTAGTTGACGATAGATTATACTGGCCATCCATAAAGAAAGATGTCGTGAGAGTAGTGTCCTAGTGTTGCACTTGTCAGTTAGCAAAAACTAAGAAACAAAACACTGGTTTATACACTTCTTTTCCTGTGCCACATACGCCGTGGAAAGATGTTAGTATGGATTTTGTTCTAGGTCTTCCTAAGACTGCGAGAGGGCATGATTCTATTTTTGTAGTGGTGGATAGGTTTTCTAAAATGACACATTTTATTCCTTGTAGCAAAATAGCTAATGCCTCTCACGTGGCTACGTTGTTTTTCAAGGAATTTGTCCGACTTCATGGGTTGCCGACATCAATTGTGTCTGACAGGGATGTTAATTTTGTTAGCTACTTCTGGAAGACACTTTGGAAACTTTTTGGGCCCGTTTGGAAACCATTGTTTTTGTTTTTGTTTTTGTCATCTTGAGAACAAAAAACATTCTTGTTCTTGTCCTAAGGGTAACCCGGAAACAAAAACATGTTTGGTTGGAATTTTGTCTCAAAAATTTTCAAGAACAAAAAACCAAAAAAACACGTTAGGCAGACCTTGTTTTTTCAAAAAGTTTGAGAACAAAAACAAAAAAACATGTTTGACATGCCTAGATTTTTTAGAACATAAACAGAAAAACATGTTTAGCGAGTTGAATTGTTTTTTGAAAAGATTTTACATAAAATTTGCCTGAGTGTTGGAATTGAGAAAATTTTGACAACACATTCCCCTAAAAACGACTAGTAATATTTTTTCCTTTATAAGTAGAAATAAATAAATGAAAGAGAAAAAAAATGACATGATTATTTTCATACCCAATATATTTTACATACATACTACTCCATAAATGTCAACAATATTTTACAACCCCACCTTGAATTAGAGTGACTAGGATCTCTTCATTTCAGTACAATAACAAGAAATACAATTAATATGAGAATGCACATAAGAACCAACAAGGAATTGAGGCAGATACAACCACCATATAGCATGTATTTTTGTCGATGCTGGTCATGTTGAATATCAACAACAACATTGCCCAAATCGTTGTCAATATCCTATATTTCTTCAATTTCTTGCAATTTCGGATTTAGTCTATCCACCCATAGAAAACTACGATAGTGATCCTTCAATTCCAAAGCATATATAATTAATTATAGACATCAAAATATATATTTCAAAATATTATAAGACATGGTAACCTTAAATCATACATCCCAAGCTGGACATCGATAGAAGTACTGTCTATAGTTTATCTTTATGTGTGTAACGTCCGGTATTTTTACGGGTTAATTTAAAAAAAATTTTATTTAAACAATTATGTGCTTATGTGCTTAATGTGTTTAATTGTTTTAGCATGCCTTACATGTTGTACGTGTTATAAAAATTGTACGTAGCATGTTTTATTTTCATTTTGAAATTAATGAAAATTATTGAGAACGATTTCGGGAAAGAAATGACTGAGGGGTAAAAGAGTAATTTCACATTTGGAACAATTAGTGGAAAATGTAGAAATTAGGGCAAGAATGGCATTTTAGTAATTAGGGAGGATGACAAGGGGTAAAAGGGTAATTAAGAGTCTTGATGGCACTCTTGTAATTAACCCCAACATTGGATGATTTTGGTCATTTCCACCTTTCATGTGGTGTCTCATTCCTAGCCCTTGATCTCATTCTCCCATCTTTGTTTTAAGCCCTTGGATCATAAGGCCTTGTTTGGTTGGCACTTAAATGGAATAATCCATTATTCTTGGTCATCCACTTGACAAGACTTTTTCTCAACCATTGGATGATTTGTTGATTTCCATCTTTTTTCTAAGCCCTTGGATGATAAGGCCTTGTTTGGCAAAATAATGAGTTTTGTGAATTGTGTAAAAGTCTTCCACTTGGCAAGACTTATTCCAAGCCATTGGATTCATTCTTTTCTTTCCTAGCTTCATTTTGGACCCTTGGATTTGAGTAGGGTTAGTGGAGAATCTCTACACTTATGAGTCTTTCTCATTTGCAAGACTTCTCTCATACACCACAAATATCTCTCTATCTCCCATAAGTTTCTTTCTCTCTTGCTCTCCCTCATTACACTCCTTCATCTTCTTCTTGTCAAATTCTCTCATCCTTATGATGAGAATTTGAAGAGGGTTTGTGCATGAAAGTGGATGTTGGTGCTCCAAGCTTTCTTTTGAGCCAAATCTTGGTAAGTAAATTCTACTCCTTTAGAATTTCTAGTTTCAAACCCTAGCTTCTATTATTGGATTCTTGTCTTCAATTTTTGGTTTATGGAGTTGTCTACTTATAACTCTTGCTTGAAACTCCATTGAAGCTTAGCTATCGGTTGGGTAGAGCTTAGTGTTGGCTTTGGAGGAGGTTGGGTGGATTCGAATCACTCTTGGAGGCATTGCTTGTTCTTGCTTGCTCTTGCTTGGAATTGAGGTAGGGGAAAATGACTTGTCTTTGTCTTTGTAAGAGGGTGTGTGCGTCTAAGTGTATATATGCCGTATATATATATACGAGTTGGTTTTGGGCAACTTAGATTATGATTTAGGCCCTTGATAATATGATATTGTGATATAAATTCATATTGTTATTTATTGATCATAAATGTGATATGAATTAATGTTGTGGTATATTGATCATAATTGTAATATTATGAGCATGTGAAAAGTTTGACATGATATATTGCCTAAAGAGAAAAAGCATATATTATGATGAAGTATGGTTGATGAAAAATCATACGTGTATATTGAGTAAGTCATGTAGTGTCAAATACATGGTGTCGGAATATGTGGGTGGTGTAGTGATATGTTGGTAGTCGGGTTCGGATCAAAGCAACAACTGGCCAGGAGGTATCACGCCTACGGAACTAAAAAGCCGATCAAATGTGAGTTAGGAGTCCGGATAGAGGCTCATGTTCTTGACTTTTGTAGTCATGGCGTACGGAGTTGCATGTTGGGCTCTCGTACAACCGTCTTCCTTGTTGAAGTGATAGAGAGAAAAATCACTTGGGAAGAGTCGGTGCGGTACTCTACAAGTAATTGGACAGAGTATGTATCCGTTAACCTGAGTTGGGCGCCGTGTGTCTCGGGGGGTGTGTCGAGTCATGGTGCATTTAGACTATAATATATATGTGAATATGATGTTATTGTGGAAGCATGCTATAATTATAGAAAAATTATGTTGTGAGCATGTTGGGGAAACTTAATTGTGGGGTTCGATGGGGTTCCGGATTGGCGTGAGAGCCATGTGGGACAAGAGACCGACCTAGGGTTAGTGGCATGAACCTTGGTTGGGTTGAACCACTCGGACTACCGAGATGGAGGCAATGACGCTTCCTCTACTGGGCTAGTGAGCTCACCCCACGCCTTTTTTTAATTTTCAGGTGATGATCCCGTTGGGAGAGTTCCGTAGTCTCTTCGCGGACGTGTGGTTGTATGCCCGTCCTTTTGTGCATGAGACGGACCACACTTATTTTGTTGGACATTTAGTTGACAAACATGTATTCAAATGTTCATTTTGTCCATGTAAGTTGAATTTGAAAAACTATTTTACTTTAACCCGGCTAGTATGTTAGCCGAGGTGTTATTCTCAATGTACATCCCTTGGAGCGCTATGCGCGGGGATTATATTCTTTTGGGGCACTTCGGTGCCGAAACGTGGAAATATGTAATTTTGAACAACTATAACATGTTCCGCCTTAGAGCGTTTAAATGTCACTCTTGAGTATTTTTACTTGGAGTTATGAATGTGAATTGGATGATTTGCCATGAAATATGAATATTAGGTGTTTAGCCGAAAACGGCGTTTTTCTAGGTTTTCAACTAACCCTTTTCGAATTGAATAGAAAAACCCGTTTTCGCCTACCCCCGTAGCCGGTAAATTTTCTTGTTTTAGAAATGGCCTTGAACTCATTTTTCAAAGATTTTGAATCTTAGAAACCGGTGATACTTAAAACGGAGACCGGGGGCAAGACGGATAACTTTACGAACTATAAATGAATATTTTTGTTCAAAGTTCATGTTGTGTTAGGATGACTTGAATCATAGATAAAATGTGCATCAATCAAATATAGGTTGGAGAAATGTTTTTAGTTGAGAATTCAATCACTTTTTGGGTCATTTTTGAAGCTTCGTATTGAAGAAGTCGACTGCCGAAGAGCCGGCAGCCGACTTCCGGAAATATGGCATTGCAGCTTCTTTTTCCTTAAGCTTCGTCTTAGGGCAGTCGACTCTCGCCATTGGAGAGTCGACTCTCGCCATTGGGAAGTCGACTCTCGTACACGAGCAGTCTACTCTCGGACATTCAGCCTTGTTTCGACCATTTTCAGAAATTCATTTCTCCCACCTCGCACCTTCGATTTAGGTCCCGTTTATTTCTATGGGCTCTCCTATATCCAAATTATCGGAATAAAATTATAAATGACCAGTTTAACTCTAAAATGACTATCTTACCCTTGGTGAAAGAGGGGTACCTCAGCTTTAGTTTTGGGTCGGTGTTGTCTGGCACCACTTTCGAAAATTCATATCTCTTTGCTCGTGACTTCAAATTTAGTTCCGTTTGTTCGCACTGCTTGTGCTAGGTCCAAAGTTTGTAGGCGTAGTTGGAAATCACTATTTCACCCCTGATTTGACCATTTTACCCTTGGGTAAACATGGTGGGTTGAAATGTTCCGTTCCAGGTACCGAGTGTTCGGTTTACCTCTTTTCCGATCCCGTGGGATCTTTTTGGCATCTTTGAGATGTTGTAGGTCTATTCTACCTGTTTATGGGTATTTTACGACTTAAATGGATTTTTATTTCATTTCTTTTTCTTCCGCATTCACTCCCTTAGCTCTTAGGCTCGGGTTTGGAGTCCTAGGAAATTTGGGGCGTGACAACTTGGTATCAGAGCGTGTTCTTTCTCTATGGGACGACGGGCGAGGGTTGTTATCGCTTTATGCTTCTTGTTTTCTTTTATGATACGTGTTTACGTATTAGTTCCCGTCTCTTGTACGTCGTTGGCTTATACGTGTGTCGGCATGGCTTTGTGGTTTTGTTTGGCGTACTATGATTGTACTTGTGCCTTACATGTTTAGTTGTTGTCATGTAGAGAGCATGCCGCCACGTAGAGGTCGACCGCGTGTCATTAGAGAGGGTGATGCTCCGGATCAAGTACCTCCGGTTGTGGACGAGAATGATCCAGTACATCCGGATGTAGGGGAGCGTGTACCGGCTGCACATTTCATGGATGGTGAGCAGTTTGCACGTGCTTGAGCGGCAGCTATGGCACAAATTCCTCAGAGGCAACATGTTGAGGACGAGGGCTCGCGTGCTCAAAGGGCTCTCCGGGAGTTCTTACGTTTAGACATACCTACCTTTGTGGGCGGTCCGGATCCACTTGTAGCCGATGATTGGTTGGAGCAAATAACCAATGGATTTGATATTCTCAGGGTGGTTGATGACGAGGTACGGGTCATGATTGCGTCGTTTCGACTTACGGGCGATGCTAAGAATTGGTGGAAGTCTGTCACGAACATAAGGAACGTTCGAACTATCACATGGGCGGACTTTTGCATACTTTTCTTGGATCGGTATTTTCCACATCTTGCTAGGATGAGCATGAGGGACCGGTTCAATGAGTTGGTTCAGGGTGATTTATCTGTGACCGAGTAACGTTTTTGAGGTTCGTAGTTTCCTTGGCTTAGCGGGTTACTATCGGCGATTTGTGAAGGACTTTTCTCGTTTGGCGGTTCCTATGACTCGCCTCACGCGAAAGGGTGTCAAGTTCGTGTGGGATGACAAGTGTGAAGAGGCATTCATTGAGTTGAGGACACGTTTGACTACGGCTCCGGTGTTGATTATTCCCGAGCGCGGCATCGGGTACGTGATCTATTGTGATGCTTCTCACGAGGGACTAGGATGTGTACTCATGCAGTCCGAGAGAGTTGTGGCTTATGGGTCTCGACAGTTGAAGACTCACGAGCGGAATTATCCTACGCATGACTTAGAGCTTGCAGCGGTTCTTTTTGCCCTTAAGGGGTGGCGGCACTACTTGTACGGTGAGAGATTTGAGGTCTTCTCCGATCACAAGAGTTTGCAGTATATCTTTACGCAGCGGGACTTGAACTTGCGGCAGCGTCGATGGGTCGAGTACATGGAGGACTATGACTTTGCACTCCAGTATCACCCCGGGAAGGCTAATGTGGTGGCGGATGCGTTGAGTCGCAAGTCACATGCATCGTTGGCTAGCATCTTTATTCGTGAGTGGCGAATGATGGAGGAAGTCGCAGAGTTGGATCTTCAGTTCTGTGATAGTGGGGATTCAGTGGTGACTTTGTTTAGCATGGTGGCATAACCTTCACTTGTGAGTCGTGTGATTGAGGCTCAGGGGCGCGATGACAGCATTACTTCAGTTCGCACTCGTATTGCTAGTGGCGAGGTTGTTGATGATTGGGTTTTGCACTCCGACGGAGGTTATCGTTTTAGGGGTTCACTCTATGTACCGCAGACTTACCGTGAGGAGGTTTTGCGAGAGTTTCATAGTTCCAGGCTTGCAGTTCACCCAGGTGGCACGAAGATGTATCATAATCTTCGGCATCATTATTGGTGGCAGGGGATGAAGAAATCAGTTGCAGATTTTGTGAGCCGATGTCTTACTTGTCAGCAGGTTAAGGTTGAGCACCGAGGACCTGCTGGGTTATTGAATCCGCTACCGATTCCTGAGTGGAAATGGGAGCATATTTGCATGGACTTCGTGACAGGGTTACCAAAGACGAAGAATCAGAAAGATGCAGTGTGGGTGATCGTTGATCGATTGATGAAGACTGCACGTTTTCTACCTATCCGTGAGACGGATAATGTAGAGGCTCTTAGTAGGCTGTACGTGAAGGAGATTGTCAAGCTTCACGGGGTTCCGGTGACTATTGTTTCGGATCGAGATCCGCGATTCACGTCACGATTTTGGGAGGCCTTTCAGAAAGTCTTGGATACGCAGTTACGGTTCAGCACCGCTTTTCATCCTCAGACAGACGGTCAGTTAGAGCGTACCATTCAGATCCTTGAGGATATGCTTCGTGCCTGTGCTATTGATTTCAGAGGCAGTTGGGAGGATCATCTTCATTTGGCGGAGTTCGCGTACAACAACAGTTATCAGTCCAGTATTCAGATGGCACCTTTTGAGGCGTTGTACGGTAGACCGTGTCGTTCACCGACTTGTTGGGCCGAGGTTGGTGATGTTGCACTTTTGGGACCCGATATGGTTCATGAGGCGACCGAGAAGATTAGGATTGCTCGACAGCATTTGGTTACAGCACAGAGCCGACAGAAGAGTTATGCGGATCGGCGTAGGCGTCCTTTGTTCTTTGAGGTCGGAGATCATGTGTTTTTAAAGGTCTCACCTCGCAAGGGCTTGATGCGATTCGGGAAGAGCGGAAAGCTTTCTCCACGTTTTATTGGGCCTTTCGAGATACTTGATCGTGTTGGCGAGGTGGCATACCGTTTAGCGTTACCACCGGATTTATCACGGGTTCATAATGTTTTTCATGTCTCTATGCTTCGCAAGTACGAGCCGGATCCTTCTCATGTATTGAGTTGGGTTGATGTCGATGTTGCCGAGGACGTGTCCTACGAGGAGCGACCGGTGAGGATCTTGGATGCTCGAGAGCAAGTTTTGCGAGGCAAAACTATTCCTTTAGTTAAGGTCTTGTGGCACCATCGCGGAGTCGAGGAGGCGACTTGGGAGCGTGAGCGTGAAGTACGGGAAAAATACCCGGACTTGTTTTCTCCTATAGGTACGTCTTGATTTCGGGGACGAAATCTCCTAAGGTGTGGAGGTTGTAACGTCCGGTATTTTTACGGGTTAATTTAAATTTTTTTTTATTTAAACAATTATGTGCTTAATGTGTTTAATTGTTTTAGCATGCCTTACATGTTGTACGTGTTATAAAAATTGTACGTAGCATGTTTTATTTTCATTTTGAAATTAATGAAAATTATTGAGAACGATTTCGGGAAAGAAATGACTGAGGGGTAAAAGAGTAATTTCACATTTGGAACAATTAGTGGAAAATGTAGAAATTAGGGCAAGAATGGCATTTTAGTAATTAGGGAGGATGACAAGGGGTAAAAGGGTAATTAAGAGTCTTGATGGCACTCTTGTAATTAACCCCAACATTGGATGATTTTGGTCATTTCCACCTTTCATGTGGTGTCTCATTCCTAGCCCTTGATCTCATTCTCCCATCTTTGTTTTAAGCCCTTGGATCATAAGGCCTTGTTTGGTTGGCACTTAAATGGAATAATCCATTATTCTTGGTCATCCACTTGACAAGACTTTTTCTCAACCATTGGATGATTTGTTGATTTCCATCTTTTTTCTAAGCCCTTGGATGATAAGGCCTTGTTTGGCAAAATAATGAGTTTTGTGAATTGTGTAAAAGTCTTCCACTTGGCAAGACTTATTCCAAGCCATTGGATTCATTCTTTTCTTTCCTAGCTTCATTTTGGACCCTTGGATTTGAGTAGGGTTAGTGGAGAATCTCTACACTTATGAGTCTTTCTCATTTGCAAGACTTCTCTCATACACCACAAATATCTCTCTATCTCCCATAAGTTTCTTTCTCTCTTGCTCTCCCTCATTACACTCCTTCATCTTCTTCTTGTCAAATTCTCTCATCCTTATGATGAGAATTTGAAGAGGGTTTGTGCATGAAAGTGGATGTTGGTGCTCCAAGCTTTCTTTTGAGCCAAATCTTGGTAAGTAAATTCTACTCCTTTAGAATTTCTAGTTTCAAACCCTAGCTTCTATTATTGGATTCTTGTCTTCAATTTTTGGTTTATGGAGTTGTCTACTTATAACTCTTGCTTGAAACTCCATTGAAGCTTAGCTATCGGTTGGGTAGAGCTTAGTGTTGGCTTTGGAGGAGGTTGGGTGGATTCGAATCACTCTTGGAGGCATTGCTTGTTCTTGCTTGCTCTTGCTTGGAATTGAGGTAGGGGAAAATGACTTGTCTTTGTCTTTGTAAGAGGGTGTGTGCGTCTAAGTGTATATATGCCGTATATATATATACGAGTTGGTTTTGGGCAACTTAGATTATGATTTAGGCCCTTGATAATATGATATTGTGATATAAATTCATATTGTTATTTATTGATCATAAATGTGATATGAATTAATGTTGTGGTATATTGATCATAATTGTAATATTATGAGCATGTGAAAAGTTTGACATGATATATTGCCTAAAGAGAAAAAGCATATATTATGATGAAGTATGGTTGATGAAAAATCATACGTGTATATTGAGTAAGTCATGTAGTGTCAAATACATGGTGTCGGAATATGTGGGTGGTGTAGTGATATGTTGGTAGTCGGGTTCGGATCAAAGCAACAACTGGCCAGGAGGTATCACGCCTACGGAACTAAAAAGCCGATCAAATGTGAGTTAGGAGTCCGGATAGAGGCTCATGTTCTTGACTTTTGTAGTCATGGCGTACGGAGTTGCATGTTGGGCTCTCGTACAACCGTCTTCCTTGTTGAAGTGATAGAGAGAAAAATCACTTGGGAAGAGTCGGTGCGGTACTCTACAAGTAATTGGACAGAGTATGTATCCGTTAACCTGAGTTGGGCGCCGTGTGTCTCGGGGGGTGTGTCGAGTCATGGTGCATTTAGACTATAATATATATGTGAATATGATGTTATTGTGGAAGCATGCTATAATTATAGAAAAATTATGTTGTGAGCATGTTGGGGAAACTTAATTGTGGGGTTCGATGGGGTTCCGGATTGGCGTGAGAGCCATGTGGGACAAGAGACCGACCTAGGGTTAGTGGCATGAACCTTGGTTGGGTTGAACCACTCGGACTACCGAGATGGAGGCAATGACGCTTCCTCTACTGGGCTAGTGAGCTCACCCCACGCCTTTTTTTAATTTTCAGGTGATGATCCCGTTGGGAGAGTTCCGTAGTCTCTTCGCGGACGTGTGGTTGTATGCCCGTCCTTTTGTGCATGAGACGGACCACACTTATTTTGTTGGACATTTAGTTGACAAACATGTATTCAAATGTTCATTTTGTCCATGTAAGTTGAATTTGAAAAACTATTTTACTTTAACCCGGCTAGTATGTTAGCCGAGGTGTTATTCTCAATGTACATCCCTTGGAGCGCTATGCGCGGGGATTATATTCTTTTGGGGCACTTCGGTGCCGAAACGTGGAAATATGTAATTTTGAACAACTATAACATGTTCCGCCTTAGAGCGTTTAAATGTCACTCTTGAGTATTTTTACTTGGAGTTATGAATGTGAATTGGATGATTTGCCATGAAATATGAATATTAGGTGTTTAGCCGAAAACGGCGTTTTTCTAGGTTTTCAACTAACCCTTTTCGAATTGAATAGAAAAACCCGTTTTCGCCTACCCCCGTAGCCGGTAAATTTTCTTGTTTTAGAAATGGCCTTGAACTCATTTTTCAAAGATTTTGAATCTTAGAAACCGGTGATACTTAAAACGGAGACCGGGGGCAAGACGGATAACTTTACGAACTATAAATGAATATTTTTGTTCAAAGTTCATGTTGTGTTAGGATGACTTGAATCATAGATAAAATGTGCATCAATCAAATATAGGTTGGAGAAATGTTTTTAGTTGAGAATTCAATCACTTTTTGGGTCATTTTTGAAGCTTCGTATTGAAGAAGTCGACTGCCGAAGAGCCGGCAGCCGACTTCCGGAAATATGGCATTGCAGCTTCTTTTTCCTTAAGCTTCGTCTTAGGGCAGTCGACTCTCGCCATTGGAGAGTCGACACTCGCCATTGGGAAGTCGACTCTCGTACACGGGCAGTCTACTCTCGGACATTCAGCCTTGTTTCGACCATTTTCAGAAATTCATTTCTCCCACCTCGCACCTTCGATTTAGGTCCCGTTTATTTCTATGGGCTCTCCTATATCCAAATTATCGGAATAAAATTCTAAATGACCAGTTTAACTCTAAAATGACTATCTTACCCTTGGTGAAAGAGGGGTACCTCAGCTTTAGTTTTGGGTCGGTGTTGTCTGGCACCACTTTCGAAAATTCATATCTCTTTGCTCGTGACTTCAAATTTAGTTCCGTTTGTTCGCACTGCTTGTTCTAGGTCCAACGTTTGTAGGCGTAGTTGGAAATCACTATTTCACCCCTGATTTGACCATTTTACCCTTGGGTAAACATGGTGGGTTGAAATGTTCCGTTCCAGGTACCGAGTGTTCGGTTTACCTCTTTTCCGATCCCGTGGGATCTTTTTGGCATCTTTGAGATGTTGTAGGTCTATTCTACCTGTTTATGGGTATTTTACGACTTAAATGGATTTTTATTTCATTTCTTTTTCTTCCGCATTCACTCCCTTAGCTCTTAGGCTCGGGTTTGGAGTCCTAGGAAATTTGGGGCGTGACAATGTGGGCTTGATAAAGAGCCATAGGACCCCTGCGACACATTGGTATCCATCTACATTTATACAAGTGCATACTCATGATATTGCAAAAATTAACATGAAGCACAAGTGCATATATATATATATATATATATACCTATATAATATAAGATAAAGGGTTAAAACATATAGATCAGATCTCAAAGCCAAAAAAACTTCTACTTAATTAAAGAGCATAACTTTCTGTAGCTTGTCACTGAAACATATGTGTGTACTCATGTTACTGTGCAAAACAAATCAACACTGGGTTTGTTCTCAATAATGTTATGATAACATGATAAATCAAGACAACATGAACTAGATGAATCTTTAAGGTTGAAAGTCAGAATAATAGAGGAGCTCTAATCGAACAACTAACCTTCATTCAAATTTATTATAAAAACTGTTGTTTACACAAGCTTATATTTTTGGACTACCATGTACCCCTTTTTTATTGACAAAACAGATTTACAAAACTGTAAAGGAAAATAAAGGGTACATAATTTAAAATATAAAGATCAAAAAATATTACGCATATAGATACACACATAAATAAGAACATACAAGATAGATCCATTGAATGAAACAACCAGGGGATGCTAGTTGCTACCAACCCATTCTTCATTATATAAAAATAATGCATTCACAAATATTGAGCTAACAAAAATCACAGAAGATACAAGTTAAATCACAATACACATGTAAACTACAATTAAAAAAAATACTTGAATCTTTACTTAATTAAGGAAGATTTAATCAACCAAAAAAAAATGGGTATGAATGTAAAGAAGTTTAGAAATCATACTGATTATTGAGACATAAGGCTGGGAATGAAAATTGGAGAGTTGTAAAATGGGGTGTTTGATTGAATTGGAGGATAAATTGGAATGAGAAATGAGGAATAAATGTTGTTGAAGCTTGTCCAGAGACTTGGGTGCCCTAGTAGAGGCCAACAACTTTAAGTAGAATACCACCATTGAAGGTTATCAGAGATGTTGATTCTTTACATAGCCCAATAAGAAACCCTAGGACCCAGATAAATGCATGATTGTAACAATCCCAATTTGCTCATATGCACAACTTTCTCTCTCACCCAATCCACTAAAACTCAAATTTACCCAATCCTCATATACTCAACCTTCATAAAAAAAAAAAAATTTGGTCCAAAAATTCTGGATATAATGTAAAAAACGAACAATCAATGACAACATAGAAATCCCATAACTAAACACATGATTCACAAGAGTCAGTTTCACTATTAAAATTGTACATACCAAGAAATACCATAAAAAACCCATTATCAGAAAATGAAAATATAAACAAATACTATTAGAGGCAATAATAAAGTACAGGGATCAAGAAGAAAAACCCAAATTGAATATGTATACTTTTATATATATATGTATATATCAAACAGATGGAATACTGCAAGCATAGACAAACCCCAGATCATTAAACATTCTCAATTCATAATCCTATTAGAGCAACCAATTAAGTAAACAATTTAAACAAGAAAAATACAATCCTGAGATCTAAGATTCTTGAAAGTTACTATTGGAATCTATAAACTTATGAAATGGAAGATGGGTATTGAAAAATCATATTATATACAACATATACACACAAATATATACATTTATAAAAAAATCTCAAATTATGTACTCTAGATTTTAGGGTATTTTGACAATAATTTTGTTCATACTCTAGTTTTCACCCAATGCAGATGTGGACCTATCAAATTTGTTGATACCACTAATTTTTCCTTCATCATCCAATCAACAGAGCAATTGTTTTCCACCCAATTACTCATCTCCTCACAATATTCCATAACATTAAAATACATATAAGCAAAATAGCAACAAAATATTGAGGACACAAATAAGAAAAAATAAAAAGAAGTGATTAAGTATAGAAATTTGGAGAAGAAAGTCAGAAGCAGATCTGACGAAACCTCAGTTTATATGTAGATTATGTGCGCGTGTGAATTAAAAAGGCATGTGCACCTAAGTTTATCTAAGAATTGTAAGTATTGCACATCAAGGGCTTGAAACCAAAATAGATCTTATGAATTTTGAAACAAAACTGAGGAAAGAGAGACGAGACCAAACCTGTGTGTGACTCAAATCGTTTGGATGTGTAGGTGAGACGTTTCCATGTTCAAATCGCGATTTGAAGATCGCTCTTCAAGAATCGCCATGAATCGTCATGGTTGCGCCTCCACAAGAACCCTAGAAATTATTTTCATGAGTTTGGAGAACATTTTTTTTATGTTTTTCTGACTTGTGAATTATTTGTTTTTGGGATGAAGCTAAACAGTGCAGAAAAACAAAAAAACAACAAAAAGTTGTTCTTGAAATCGGGCCAAAATGGGCTGATGTTTGTACACTGTTGAGCAAAATATTTTTGGGCTTAAAATGACCCAAACATGTTTTTGTTTCCAACTTAAGTCCAAAAAACAAAAACAAAGACAAAAACGGCCTTTCCAAACGGGCCCTTTGGGACAAGCTTGAAATTCTCTTCAGCTTATCACCCTCAGATTGATGGTTGAACTGAGGTTGTTAACCGAAGTTTAGGAGACTTACTTAGGTATTTAGTGGGAGAACATCCGGGTACATGGGATTTGCTGTTGCCAATTGCGGAATTTGCTTATAATAATTCGGTTAATCGATCTACTGGTAAAATCCCTTTTGAGATTGTCATTGGTTTTTCCCCTTGCCAGCCCATTGACCTTCTCCCATTACCTCCATATTTTTGCCCCTCTATTTCTGCTGATTCCTTTGCCCAACATATTTGTGATTTGCATGCCTATATTTGACGAAAAATTGCTATGAGTAATGAAAATGATAAACTTGCTGCAAATAGTCATTGTAGGAATCAGGAGTTCAATGAAGGAGATTATGTGCTCACTCGTGTATTCCCAAAGTGTTATCCAAAGAACTCTTTCAAGAAATTACATGCCCGAGCTTCGGGACATTATCGTTTTATTCGTAAGATGGGGCCTAATGCTTATGTACTTGACTTACCACCAGATATACATATTAGTCCACTCTTTAATGTGGAGGATTTGTCACCTTACCGAGGCACCTTTGAGCCTTCTTATTCTTCTGGTACTTTGCTTACAGGTTGATTTTCTTCATCATCAACACCGGTGCCTTCTCTTCCCATAGGTTGACCACAGTCTACTGATTGGATCGTCGAGATCCTTGATTCTCATATCACTTATTTGCCACATGGTGATTCATGCCGCTCCCTTGTCCATTAGCAGGATCGTCCAACTTCAGATTCTGCATAGATTTCAGAGGATGATTTATGTCGTCTTGACCCGGATCTTCTTGAGCAGTATCTTCACCATTTCTCTCCGGAGGATAGTTCTTTTCAACCGGAGAGAATTGATAGAGATCGTGAGGTGTTTCGCACCTATATTAAGCGTAGGCGCAGAGATATATTATTAAGAATATTTTAAAATTTAGTAATGTTTTATTACTTTAGGGTATTTTCGTACTTTTACTATTCGTATTTAGTTGTCATTTTGATTAGATTATATATTATTTTTATTTAGAGTTTTAGTTGCCTTTAAAAAGGCTTTGATGTAGTAGACGCCATCAGTTTTAAAGAATATTGAAATATTGTTTCTTTCTCTCTCTTCTTCTTCTTGTTTTCTCACCCCATATTCTATCTCTCTATTTTCTCTCCCTCTTCTACTTTCTCTCTCTTCTATTTCTGTTACTCTGTTATGCATCACATAGACTTAACAATGTGTAATTAAGAGCCTTAAATGTATTATATCTGACTCATATCAAACTCTGAAACTTCAACATTGTTAGTCCCTTAGCAATCAATTTAATAGAAAATTTTCAAATTTCGTGATGATTGTGTTTTTAGTACAACAAAGTAAACTAACTAACATTTTCTTTCATGAAGGCTTACGATTACACTTGACATGTGTAATATGCCTTTTAACCCCCTAGGTTTCCCTAGTTGACGAGTGAAGTCTCGTGAGGGTTAAATATACTACCCATAAATTCTTTTATTCTTCATTCTTGTATGCTCATAAAATCAAATAATCATTAATCATGGAATATTATAATGTCGTCAGAATAAAATGCAAACAAGTTATCCCCACTCACTCATAAATAACTGTTTTCATGAATTAAATTTGAAAGAGTGGTCCCCATAGTGGTGAAATAAACTCGCTAATTTCTACAACCCATCCATATAGCTTTTTGTGTTTTTGTGAACATTTTCTATGGTAGATTAATCTCCCTTCTTCTACTTCATTGATCGTACTTTGCCATAATTGTTTTTATAAAAGTTCTTCACTTCTTTAGTTTTTTCATTTTTATCCCTTTTTATCTTTGTAAGTCTCCAAACTTTCCAGTGAGGATTTTTAGTCCCAACTAACTAGGCCTGAGCTTCTTTCTTAGGATTTATGCTCATTAGTTTTCTCTCTTTTTTACGCAAACACTCTACTATTTTGTGGTAGGAGGCCTGGTTATTCAGTTCAAAGAACAACCTTTTGCATTTATATTTAATTTTTTCATAGAGATAATTTTATTCTCTTTTCTCCGTACTACTCCCCTTCTCCGATTATCATGGTTACAAAGTTATTTTTTCAACTACATAGTCAAAGATCAATTAATTGTCCCATAGAGAACATGTGCATGTGCTTTATAGGCCAAGACTATCTTTCTCGGTTTCAATTTCATTCATCTATTCACCTATGTGGACCACATCTTAAAAATTAATTTAATCAAATTATTACGTACTCATAAATTAACCTTTCTAGTCATAACATATACATAAATTAACTCATACTTACCTTAATCACATATTTCGAATGAAGAATTTAATAAATTTTTCAATTTTTTCAGTATTTTTATATACCTCCATAACCAACATCAGAGGCATCAGCTTCAATTATCTTAAAGGAATTAACGATAGGAATACCAAGACATGGTAAAGAGTGGACATGTTGTTTGATGGTTTTGACTATAGAGGTATGGATAGGGAATCAAGGTGGAGGATTACACTGCAACCGAACAAAGAGAGGTTTGCATTGTTTTCTAAGATTTGGGTAAAAATCTGATATGAATCGTTGGAGTAATCTAAAATCTCATTTGGAAATTTAGTAGCAAATAAAATAGCTTTATCAATAGGATGAATATGACATTGGTGGATATTAAATTCGAGAAATATAATGTTGGTCTGGAATAACCTGACCTTTGAAGCTGACACTACAAGACCGTGTTGTTTGATGATTCGGAGAAAAGAATGGAAATGTTTCCAATGTTCAGCAATGGATTTTGAAATGATAAGGACATCATTAATGTATACAAGGAAAAAATGATATGAAACCTAACAAATTACTATTCATGCTACTTTACCCGTGAAATTATCTAGAAGACGGTGAACTAAGCTTAGAGGGGGGTGAATAGACTTTTTATGAATTAAGTGACAAATTAAAATTTTAATTGCGGAATAGTCAATTTTAATTCAATTCTATCACAATATAAACCACGCAATAATAAATATAAGTGCAGAAAATAAATAAGAGACGACACCAATATTTTTACGTGGAAAAACCTTGGAAATACTCCAAGTAAAAAACCATGGATTCGCTCGGGTATGATGTACTATGAATTAAGAAGTACAAGAATCGATGAAGTTTTAGACTTACAAATCACTTCTGATTTGCTTTCTCCACTCAACGTCTGACAGTCTTGAATCACTCACGCTCCACGAAGCTCTCGCTCCGATCTTTGTACTCTGACGGCTCCACTTTTCAACAGATCAAAGACCACAAAGCCTCCTGCTTCGATCAAGATGGTGTGGTAATTTTTTAGCAATTAGATTATCCAATTGTGAATAACGATCTTTGGTGTAGAAGCACAATTGGAAAAACTCAAACTAAGAGAGAACTAAAAAATATATATTAACTCAATAATTTTCTCTCTCTATATATCTCTGTAGAAGTATATGAATCTGTAGAAGAATTGCAGAGATCTCACAAAAGCCACTTACTTCTCTTTGGTTTAATTCATATATATATAGAAGAGTATTCAATTAATGGTAAGAATCATTTTCAAATCAGGATTCTTATTTTCACCATTTAAATCTTCCAAATATAAATAAATATACCAATGATAGTCCAATATACCAATAATAACTTCAAATCATGTCCCAAAGTAGTTAGGAGTTGATTGCATACCAATTTAATATCTCTCAAAAATAAATCTACATAGCCACTTACCGAGTACTCGGTGAACGCGCAAGTGTGCGAGAACTCGCACAACTCTCTAGAAATTTTTGCCACTTTGCATTTTACCTAGTACTAGGTAATATCCCCACCGAGTACTCGGTGGAACAAACCATTTGTGCAAACATAGTTTTAATACATTGTCGCTTCCAACCGTTGTTCCACTTCTGTATATTCACCACTTTATACTGATTTAACACATAAATTTCTTACCATACAATATTTTACCAACTCGATCTAAAACACACAATTCTCAACACGGTTTTTTTATCATAACATGCCATTACATAAATAAATATTCTTACAACCCGCTGATGCACAAGACAAAAACAATGATCCGTGTTATTTGATGATTCGAAGAAAAGAATGCAAATGTTTCCAATGTTCAGTAATGGATTTTGAAATGATAAGGACAATGTACGCAAGGAAAAAAGGATACAGCACCTAACAAATTACTGTTCATGCTACAGTACCCGCTGATGCGCAAGACAAAAACAGTGATCAACTACAGTACGTAACAAGTATTGTTCATGCTACAGTACCGACAAGTTGCTATTCATGATACAATACCGCCAACACAGAAAAGATAAAAATGCTACAGTATTCGACAAGTTACTATTCTTGCTACATGTCATCGCTATCGGATGTCAATAGATAATGGATGAACAGTTAAACTTGATAAAAAAAGGCAGGAATCCAGCCGTGATTTACGAAAAAGCAACCAAAAAATTGCCTATATAATCAAGGCTACTTAAGATTAGGAAGCGGGAAAATCTTAAAATACTACCATCTTAGTCTCATATCTAAATACCTTTTTTATTCTACATCTAGTAATGTTGTGTGTTTAATATGTGTATCAACTCCTATAATCTCTAGTAAAATCAGTAAGTTTATTTTTGCGTTCTTTAATTTTGTTGCAAGTTAATTTGCTTTGCAATTTTAATAGCACTAAATTAGTAGGTTGCTCAGACAGATTGACCAATTAAACATGAAAACCCATATCCACCCAATGTCAATATGCTCGCTCCAAAAATCGGCTGCAGATAGCCGATTCAATTTTCTTATTAAGTGCGGGCGTGCAAGAATTGGTGAGTCAATCAACGGTTCGAAAGGAAACGAATCGTCTCACTTGATCAAAGTGACGAATCAGGAGATCTACACGAGAGAAAACTCAACTCGTGTGAAGGGTTCAATTGCCTCAACAAAGACGACTTTCAGTAACCGAGAATTTAAACTAAGAATTAAATGAAATTGCAAGACAAACGAATATAAATTGCTTGAATGAAAGAAAACTGGTATGTAAAAGGAAAGAATGGGTATTGAATTGCAGAGGATAATAAAATAGACGATACGAATGAATGTGAATTTTTGTATTGGTGATGGACATCTAATACAGAGGTCTTTTGTTCTACTTATAATAAACTAGATGACTTACATGGAAAAAATAAAGAGATAAATATTCTAAAATATAATCCTACCTAAAACTAAGCATATCATAAAATACATCATGTGTTTGACATTACCAAACTTCTGGCCCGATTGAATCTCGGTTCACTTGAATTTTTGGTCATGTCATTATCCTTTAACTCGTTACTGTATTTCTCAATAGTGGTGTCAACATTTGCCCCCTAATTTCAACATTATGTGTTTGACTCATGAGTAGTTGAAATTATTTTTTGCGCCTCAATAGTTGCTAATATTGTGTTTTTCTCCTTAAACCTTTAGCATCTCCAAACAAAGCCTAAGTCAAAACCAACCTTCACCTCATTTCTATCAATACTTATGCACCACAACTTCCCATGCTATACCATCATTAAATCAATATATGTATTCATATATAGATATACTCATATATATACTCATATCATACACCTACCTCATCCTCTAGACTGAGAATTCCCAATTTCCATCTTCTTCACCGAAACCCTAGCTCCTCTTTTGAAATCCACTTCTTTAATTTTCCAACCATAGCGCCTAAACTTGACAGCTTCCATGAAACTCCAGAGCCTGAACCCGATGCACACAACACCCAAGTCCTCGATGCCCTTGATGTGTTCCTTGATGCTCATCTTACCACATTCGTCTCTCTCAATGGGGTTTGTAGTTTAGGGCCACCCTTTGCAAATTCTCTACCCAAACAATTGAACCATTGCTACCCCATGGCTGAAGAACACCTACCATATTTAGAGATGTACAAAATTGCTTCAAATGGTGCTCGGCCCAATTTTACTCTTCGCAACTGGAATCATCCAAAAAAGGAATGGGAAAAATAGGTAGATCGTCTATTTCCAATTTTCGAACAATAATGGAGGGCTCAGAAAATCTTCGATGCCATTCAATTAAGAAAAATCGCCATGAAGCCTGAGCAAGATCGAGCCCTAATAGGCTCAGTCGTAATGATGTGGTCTCCAACCACGAACTCTCTCTACCTTTGGTGTGGTATGATTTCTCTTACTCTTCGTGATATTTGTTTCCTTACCGAGCTCCCAATGTCTGAAAAAGAAATCAACTGTCTCATATGCAACTCGGAGTCAACCTCCTCTTTTCATTTTATTAAAGGTTCTGGTGCCAAATTGGATGGTGCGACTTTCACCTCTTTTGCAGAAAAAATATGATGGTCCGGTGGATGAATCAAAGCATGTCGCCTTTCTTCTATTATGGCTCACTAGATACCTTCTCTATGTCCCAGCCCTTCAGGTAACAAAAGATCTCACCTCTCTAGCCATCGCATTATCACAGGGCCAAACAATGGCCCTTGCGCCTTTCGTGCTTTCTTATCTTTATCGCGGCTCAAATGATCTTGTTTTTTCCACATTTATTCGTTGTGGAGGCCCCATGTGGAATTTTCAAATTTGGCTTCAAATATATTTTCCGGAACTCAGTTTGCCAATAACAATTGACCTTTAATTTCCTTTAATTTCATTTTCGTATGCCCCTGTTGACCCAAAAAATCACTTTTTTGCCGAATGCTTCTCTTTCCTTTATTCCAACTGTCAAACCCGCACTCCTGAGTAGTGGATGCTTTTTCCAAACTCCCTCCAATGTTTGTCATGGTTACAACATCCTATTGATTTTTCTACTTCTGAAGAGGTCAATGCATATTGGGATTGTTGGGCACACTGCTTGATTCCACATGACCTACACTATAGCTTAGCCAAATTAGATGCCACATACTGCCGCACTGGTGTTGAGCATTACATTCCAAGCCAATGGGCTCGACAGTTTGGTTTTGTACAACTGGTTCCGATTCCCCCTGTTTTCTCTTTCAATAAACATTTCAACAAGAGAGTTATTTTCGACGACCATAAACAGGTGTTGGAAGCTTCACACCGTTTCTTTGGCGTGAAATAAAAATTCATTCGATACTCCGAATCGATCATATCTTCATCTTCTCATTTCAACACTTGGTGGGAGGAGTACATCGCCAGATTGCGTCGAGCTCAAACCACTTTACTGGTATAATTCCAACTTCTCTCTTGAATTTAATGCTTAGTTTGACAACCCCTTTTTTCTTTAAAGGGAATATATGAAGTCTCGCAGATCCCATCAGCTCTTACACCTGTGATTTCTACCCCTATTGGCCGTCACTCTCAACATCTTCTGGCACGTGTTCAGACGATCACATCAACAGGTATCATTGTCATAGATGATGACAGCTCAAACGATGATATACCCAACAAACTTTTGAAAGCTCTGCCTACCACATCTTCGATGGTAAAAAATAAAATTCTCATGTATTGCTTATTTCTCATTTTATTCATGTTTCGAAAACTTGATTCCTATTATTTATTTAATTTAGCCAAACCACGAACAATCAAAGACTCTAAAAACTTCTCATAAGCGCATTAGGACCAAAACTCTTAAAGCTTCTAAAAAGCTCAAAAGCACCCCTAGCATCATCCCAACTCTTGAGGTAACTTTATTATTGCGTCTTTCTAGCTTCTTCCAATTTATCTACTAAAGAAAAAAATCTTTCAAGTTCCTATAGACTTGGCATCATCTGCCGAATTTTCAGCGACGGCTTCGGAGATACCAATTGATAAAGCAAAACATGAATCCCTGCTAGAATTTCCTTTCAGAACAGATTTTTTTGATTCGATGCTCACCCCGAATTCTATTGAAAATATTTTCCTTACTTCAAGTGATCCCCGAGCAAATATCCCTTCTGCATCCGCCATGGTTTCGGCTATCGAAACTCCTGTTGTTCTACTAAATTTTTGAATTTTCCACTCTTTACTTCTATTTGAAATTTGCTTAACTCCTTTGCAACTTCTAAACTTTGTTTCAACAGGTTCTAATTGCTCCTTCGGCTTTACAAACTTAATTTTCCCCGGGCCCTCATTCTGATCTATTGACTCCAAATACATTGACAACTCCATCAGAATTTCAAATGGCCCCTATTAATTCAACACCAATGGTTCCGGCCACCACGACTTCAATGGCTAATATTATTGTTTCTACTCCATCTCCACAGGTCTGATAACTCCTATAAAATTCAAACTTGCGCAATTCAAAATTTTACCAAAATAACTCATTTTTGTTTACCTTATTCACAGGTTTCAATTACTCCCACTCCATTTTCGGTCTTCCGAGAATTTTTCAATAGCTTGCAGAAAATAAAGCAAGAGACAACACAGAGAATTATATGTGGAAAAACACAGGAAACGTTCCAAGGAAAAAATCACAGATACACTCGGGTACCGATGCACTATGAATCAACAAGTACATACTCTATGAGAGTTTTAGACTTACAATCACTAATTCCATTGAACCCCAACCCCTTAGTATTTCCTGCTGACTTTCCTACACTCAACATGTGATCAGACTTATTATTTCTACTAGACCATCTATGAATAGTTGAGTTAGCATCCTACAATTCCTTTTCCAAACTCTCAATCCTTGTAGATTTCTCACTCAATTTCAATCTTAGAGTTTCTAATTCCTCATTGAGACCATCAACCCTCTTCAAAGCCTGAGTCCTTTCTTGTTCAGACTTGGTCAATTATTCTCTTAAGGACTGTCTCTCCTTATCAACATTGTTGAATTGAACCAAAAATTTCAAGTACACTTTGCTAACCTACACGGACTTTTCATACACTTTATTGTATGCATCTTCATATGAATCCCCACGATCTTCATTATCCTCAGAATCATCATCCTCAGACATTGCCCAACTTGTAGCAACTTCACCGACCTCCTCACTTTGTGTAGCAAACACAGTTAAATTCTCAATCTCATATCCTACCTCTGAATCCATCGAATCACTAGCTGATCCATCACTCCAAGTAACAGCCAAACCTTTTTCTTTTTTCGACTTATTAGCACACTCAACAACTATGTGACCGAACCCTTGACACTGAAAACATTGAGTTTTCTTCTTTTTATGAACAAATTTATCATTCCAATTTTGGATTTTTCTATTTTTAGAATCATGTGATTTAACTCTAAATTTTTTTTCTTTAATCAATTCTTGACAACAAGAAGATTTTAAAAACTTATGAAACTGCTTCATGATCATGTCAAACTAACTTGGTTTACTCTCACCCTTTTAATCCGACTCACTAGGACTCTCTTTAGTGATTTTCAAAGCTATGTCCTTCGTTTTTCTACTGCATGAGTTTTTAGAGGATTGAGCACACATCTCCATCTCATACAATTTCAAATTACCAGCAAACTCTTCAAGTTTAATTTCCTTGAAACTCATGATTTCAGATATGACGGTAACCTTAGACAGAAAACATTCTGGCAAAGACCTAAAGATTTTTTTCACAATGGTCGCCTCAGAAATAGGCTCTCTTAGATTGTGATAACTAGTAACTATGTCAGTTAACCTAGCCTCAAAATCACCAAAAACTTCATCTTCCTCCATCCTAAGCTGTCAAATTTAGAATTTAGAATTTGGAGTTTGGAGTTTTGACCATTTAACTTTTGAAGTTCCCTCATGAGTTACTTGGAGAATGTCCCAAGCTTGTTTTTGCAATTTCATATGTGGCTATTCTCTTAAACTCATTCCCAGTCACTGGATTATAAAATGCATTCAAAGATTTTGAATTCCAACTAGCACTATTTGTTTCAGCAGTACTTCACTCACTTGATGGCTTTACCCTAGATTCATTAGTAACAACATCTTTCACAGTGGGCAGTGAATATCCTATCTCTACGGCTAGCCAAGCTCTCTCATCTAGCGATGGACCTAGATATGGAACCTCATTCACGAGGTACATCCATCGTCTAAGTTCAAGATCTAACCCTAGGTAGTTAATTTAAATCGGGGCAACCTGCTCTGATACCAATTGAAATTACCTAGACGATGGTGAAAATAGCCTAGAGGGGGGTACATAGGCTTTTTATGGATTTGTTGACAAATTAATATTTAATTGCGAAAGAGTCTATTTTAATCCAATCACAAAACTCTAATTCTCAAACCACATCATTCAAGCAGTATCAAGCAAACATCAATGTAGTGCAGAAAATAAAGTAAGAGACAACACAGAGAATTATATGTGGAAAACAAAGGAAACGTTCCATGGAAAAAACCATAGGTACACTCGGGTACCGATGCACTATGAATTAACAAGCATAGACTCTATGAGAGTTTTAAACTTACAATCACTCCTGATATGCCTTCCTCTACTGGCGGCCTGAAACCCTTGAATCACTCGTACTTCAGGAAACACGCTTGCTCCGACAGATACTATGAGAGACTCATAAATCACACCTGATTTGCCTTTCTCTACTCGCGGTCTGAAATTCTCGAATCGCTCCATATTCGGACGGATCAAAACAGCCTCATTGCAATGGACGGTGTGATGATTTTTCAGCAATCACTCATCCAATCGTGTATAAAGAACTTCGGTGTAGAAACACGATTGGAGAACCTCAACACAAGTGAAAACACCAATATGTATGATCACTCCATAATCACCTCACTGTGTATATCACTCTGTAGAAGAATATGAATGATAGAATATTGCAGAGCTCTCACCAAAAACCCTCTTGAAAAATCGTCATAAAAAACCGTAGCCTCTTCTCTTGTAGAACCTTGATATTTATAGACCAAGTCATTGAAAACCCTAACATTATCCTCTTACGTAATTTCACAATACCTTGATAAATCCTCTAAAATCTGATGTAAATATTTGTATACGCCAATATATAAAGGTCTGAAGTCGTCGATCACTTAAAAACTTGAAGTAGGGACTAAACTGAAAAAATTAGAAAGCACCCCGAAACAAATCATGCATAATAAGTGATCACATGACCAAGCATTAGGACCTACACTTGGGCGTAGGTCTAGGGCATAGGGTCCCCTCCTAGCTTTAAAACCACAACGTAGGTTAGAGCCAATTTGTCCTGTTTCAGCCTCTGACAACATAGGTATGTTGCATCTTTTGCAATTTTTTCATATTTGAGCTAGACTGGTGATCTCGAACTCCCAATGCTTTTGGTTGAACTCATGTTGTCTGTAAATGACATTTTTGCCATTCAGTGAAGTGACGATGCCTGGAAATGACAATTTTGCCTTTCGGTAGCTTTCTTTTCTTTGACACACTCCTTGACTTCTTTCTTGAGATAGAAACAAACATATTAACAGCTCGATTGCAAATACACAAAATTCTCAACATAGTTATTGTCTAAAACATATTTAACACAAATAATACTATAAATGTTCTTACAATCTCCCCCTTGACATTTCTGAGACAAAATTATGTTTTACAATATAGCCTCACAAATAATAACATAACATCTATACCTATGAACACACATCGACAAACATAGATAAACTATCACCTTAATTTCATGAACAGACCATTAAACGTAGATGTGGAAAACATATATAAAATGATCATAAGAAAATCATAACAACAATGCACACATAATGATCATCATTCTCCCCATCAAAATAAACTCCCCCAAAATACTTCTCCCTCTGAATCAATCAAACAATCTTAACCAAAAAATCTCAATCTCTCCCCCTCACTTAATACTTCTCCCCCTTTTTGTCACTAAAATGTCAAAGAAATAGAATATATGTCATAACAACAATGTAGAGAGATGCAAGGAAGTACTTAATGAAAAAATACCAAGATATAGAACTCTTATCAGATCATATTCAAATTCTCAGGGTAACACAAATCTCTACTGTGCATGACTCTACTACTAATGCATGAATGCAAAATGTCATGAATAAAAATAAAATAAAATATTTTTGTTTTTAGAAATCTATGAGCAAGGCAGTAGAGACACAAAGCCAATCATTAACACATCATATTCTCATATTTAACTCGACTATTATACACATGGTATATAAGAAAATCAGCACACATACCTTGTAAACTAAAGAATTCACAAGTCAAGTTTTACAAATATATATATATGAAAATTCTCATGTGCAAGCACTAAGGTAAGAGGAAAACAATACATACTAAAGTTGATAATCTCCCCACCAACCGTGATGATAATTCAATCCAAGGTCCAAACTAGAAGGCAAAAAATAAAAGATGCTTTCTCTTTGTCACACAATTTTCTCCTTCTCATCTTTTTAACTTTTTCACCATATCCCTTTTTGTCTTTCTAAGCTCCGGACTTTCCAGCGAAGATTTTTAGTCCCAACCAACTGGGCCCGAGCTTCTTTCATGGGATTTATACTCATTAGGCTTCTTCCCTTTTTACGCGAACACTCAATGTTTACTGAGGCAAGAGGCCTGGTTCCTCAGATTGAAGAACTACTTTTTGCATTTTTAATATTTTAAACATCTCATTTTTTTCAACATCACCACAACATTCATACACATGCAAAAAAGATTTCATCCATAGACCAATCTAGCATAGCTCATGAACCTTCATACCACTTCAGGTTAAATAAAAAAATTAATAGATTTAGCAGGCATTATAATCATCACCGAAGCAACTAGCACTTAGGATTAAAGTTTTGTAACATAAAATAATCATGCCAAGTGATCATCCAAAAATCTTAGGTCAGGCTAACACCTCTACTTCCCATATGTATAATCAAACAACTTTTGTACCCTAACCAACTTTTATTAAGGTCCTTTATTTTTCTCATAATGATGCATGCATGAATAATCCTAATAGTATCAAAATATGATGCATGCATAAAAAATAAAATACCAAAACAAAAAAAATAAACATGCAAATAAAAAAAAATGCATGATAATGTATCAATTCTAGGATAAAAATATAATACAAGATATTCCTAGAATGATACATATGAAGACATCTATATTGACCCAAGGTTTTACACAATGGGTAAACATGATATTTTGATGATAAAAAACCATTGAATGTGGTGAATTTAATGAGTACTTGAGTTGTGATTAATAGGTTATTTGATTCAAGATAAACTCAAGAGAGCTAGTGAATCCATGAGAAGATCAAGCAAATGTGTTTAGAGCTCAAAAGACATTGAAGAGAAGGATGAAGATATCAACCCAAAAGCTTAAAGAAATTGAAGATCAAATAAATGGGTAAAGTAGGCATGGGTGAGTGCTAGATTTAATGTAAATTTATTTTTGAAATAACTTACTTGAAAGCTCAACTCTTGACTATATAGTTCATAGGACTATGCATATCATTCATGAGTCTTTGCTAAAGTTGAGTTAGTTCAAGCTTTCATAAGCTATGGAAGAACTCAATAAATAGGTTGTCCTAGAACCATAAACAAAATTCATACCACTTGAAATGGATTCTAGATGCATATTAAAGCTTTGAACAAAAATGTTAAATCATGAAAAACTTTTGTCTAATATTGAGAATTTGTTTAAATTGAAAAATTATTTTATGATCTCAATATTAACTTTATGAATATAAAGGACCTTAATAAGTCTCTAAGACATTATATGAGTGTGTCTAAGTCATTTTGGAAAAATCCCAAAAGATTTCGGGAAAAACCGTCAAGTGGGTAAAATGTTCGAAATGAAGCATCACCTTCAAACGACTATATCACACTAAATAATGTGTCAAATGGAGTGATTCAAAATCCTAAAATCAAGATCTTGAAGTCCTCTTCCAAAAAATATAAACAATGCCTCAATCCGAGTTACGAAACTCTAGTTATGAGCAAAAGAGTGAACTGCGCCGAAATTGGGCTAAACTGCCCAATCGATTGGACCAACATCCAGTCGACTGGCAGTTATAAATGGCCAATCGAATGACTTTTTCAAAAAGTTGAAAAAAATTTCAGAATGATTTTTTGAAGTTCCAGTCCACTGCCTCATCCTGGATTTGAATTCCAACGGCTAGTTTCGGATCCAAAATGTTCCAAAACTTCCCAAATCACCCCCAAACGGCTATATTGTGTTCCCACTCTATATATATGTCATATATGAGCCAAAAATGGGTGAGAGAAGAGAGGAATAGGAGTATGAAATAAATCTACCATTTGTGCATCATTTTTGAATTCATTTTTGGGTAAAAAACTCTCCAATATGAATCACACCAATTGTGCATCATTCACATCATCTTCTTGTGATTCATTTTTCCACATATTGAGTCGATCTTTTTATTTAAGTATTTCATTTATGACTCTAATTATGTGAGGAAGTGAGCTTTGAATTTTTATATCCATCTATTGAGAGATATGTTGTATACACTCAAAGTTCAATTCGTATTCTTTGTGAGTGAAAGACCAAGAAATTGTCTTGGCTTGGGATGGGCTTGTTGAAGATTTGTAAAGGTTTCTCTCAACACTAAAAAGAGAGGATTCGGTTGGCTCTCCACTCGCAAGAGTGAGCAAAGGTCAGCTCTTCACCCGTAAGAAGGAACATGTAAGGGTTTGCTTTTCACCCGTAAGAAAAGCATGATAGTGGAATCCTTGAGAGGTTTTCTAAAGGCATGGACGTAGACCAAAGCTTTGGTTGAACCATATAAAATCTCGGTGTCTATGGTGTGCATTTTCTCTAACCCTTATCTCCTTACTTTAAAAGCAATTGTCATTTTCAATCTTGAGCTTTATATATGAATGCTATGAAATTGCTTATGTTTGTGTATTAATGAAGAGATTAGGAAAATGCATAGTTGAAGTGAATTGAATTGTGAACTTGGTTAGATATGGTGTAGATTATAACTTATCTACTCTCTTATGCATCTATAATCTAAGTGCTCACCAAGTGTTTGATAGAACTTATCTTCAACACACCATAGCATAAAATGTTCATAAGCACCCCAAGTGTTTAACATAATGCATATTTAACATAACATTCTATTTGAGAGCTTATGCTTATACTCAATGTTTGATTACTTTTCACAAACTCTACAAGATGTGTATCATGACAAATAACACTTTGCATTATGTCTATATGTATGAGAAAAGTGTTTATACATTATTAGTTAATATTTTTACTTGGGAGCTTGAACTATTTCTCATTCTACTTGAATCAATGATGCGTGTATTTAATTGTGTAAATACTCAATGCATTATTCAAAGTATGAATTGAGTTAGTCACTTAAGAGATCATCTACCTTGCTAAGTGTTTGACTAGAGTCCTACAATATCTATCTTGTTAAAATAATGTCAGACCGAAAACTCTAAAAGTTTGTAATTTACCTATTAACCCCCCCCCCCCCCCCCCCCCCCCGTTTAGGTGTCAATATGTGGCCAACAATCTATCCTAATGATAAAATGACACTAGATAAAATCTAATGGTTTCATAGAGATGTCTGTTGACTGAGAATCTGTGGATATATACTCGAGACCTTTCTCAGAATTAGAGTCACGTGCTAGACATGCAGTATGAACAACCAAACAATGCAATTCATCTTTTCTAACCCATATTTGTTTAATTTTCATTGCTTTATTTGCTAGCCTAGTCAACCTCTTCACCTCTTCACTCAACACCCGAATTTGACTTTCAACATTGGGTGTTTTCTAAATTCTATGCTTCCGCTCAGATTTCAAAGTTTCTCCTCTTAACTTTGAACATACGAGTCGAATGTGACCTTTCACTCCACAGTGATGACAGACTGGAATAAACCTTTTAAAAAAATTATTTGAACCTTTATTAACTCTAGAGGTAAAGGGAGGCTAACTCTTAACAGGTTTTCTGACATAAGATCGAACATTAAAATTCCTATCAGACTTACCTTGAGAAGAACTAGATTCTACTTGGGAAGCCTTAACAAAGGTTGTTTTAGAAACAATGTCAGGACCACTCATTCCATTGAACCCCAACCCCTTAGTATTTCCTGTTCACTTTCCTACACTCAACATGTGATCAAGCTTATAAGTTCTACTAGACCATCTATGAATAGTTGAGTTAGCATCCTTCAATTCATTTTCCAAACTCTCAATCCTTGTAGATTTCTCACTCAATTTCAATCTTAGAGTTTCTAATCCCTCATTGAGACCATCTAGCCTCTTCAAAGCCTAAGTCCTTTCTTGTTCAGACTTGGTCGATTCTTCTCTTAAGGACTATCTCTCCTTATCAATATTGTTGAATTTAACCAAAAATTTTGAGTACACTTTGTTAACCTGACGGACTTTTCATTCAATTTATTGTATGTATCTTCGTATGAATCCCCACGATCTTCATTATCATCAGAATCATCATCCTCAGACATTACCCAACTTGTAGCAACTTCACCGACCTCCTTACTTTGTGCATCAAATATGGTTAAATTCTCAATCTCATCTCCTACCTCTGAATTCGTCGAATCACTAGCTGATCCATCACTACAAGTAACAGCCAAACCTTTTCACTTTTTCGACTTATTAGCACACTCAGCAGCTATGTGACCGAACCCTCGACACTCAAAACATTGAGGTTTCTTATTTTTATGAACAAACTTATCATTCCTGTTTTAGATTTTTCTATTTTTAGAATCATGTGATTTATCTCCAAAATTTTGTTCTTTATTCAATTCTTGACCACAAGAAGATTTTAAAAACTTATGAAACTGCTTCATGATCATGTCAAACTGACTTGGTTTACTCTCATCCTCTTCCTCTGACTCACTAGGACCCTCCTTAGTGATTTTCAAAGCTATGTCCTTCGTTTTTGTGCTGCTTGACTTTTTAGAGGATTGAGCACACATCCCCATCTCTTACGATTTCAAATTACTAGCCAACTCTTGAAGTTTAATTTCCTTGAAACTCATGATTTCAGATATGATGGTAACCTTAGACTGAAAACGTTCAGGAAAAAACCTAAGGATTTTCTTCACAATGGTCGCCTCGGAAATAGGCTCTCCTAGATTGTGACAGCTAGTTACTATGTCAGTTGACCTAGCCTCAAAATAACCAAAAACTTCATCCTCCTCCATCCTAAGCTGTTCAAATGTAGAATTTAGAATTTAGAGTTTTGACTGTTTAACTTTTGAAGTTCTCTCATGAGTTACTTAGAGAATGTCCCAAGCTTCTTCTGCAATTTTATATGTGGCTATTCTCTTAAACTCACTTTCAGTCACCGCATTATACAATCCATTCAAAGCTTTTGAATTCCAACTAGCACTATTTATTTCAGAAGTAGTCCACCCACTCGATTGTTTAGATTCATTAGTAATAACATCTTTCATAGTGGGCGGTGAATATACTACCTCTACGGCTAACCAAGTTCTCTCATCTAGTGATTTAAAAAATGCTCTCATTCTCGCTTTCCAATACGTGTAATTTAAGCCATCAAACCTAGGGGACATAGATATGGAACCTCCTTCACGAGGTACGCCCATCGTCTAAGTTCAAGATCTAACCCTAGGTAGTTAACCTAAATCAGGGCAACCTGCTCTGATACCAATTGAAATTACCTAAACGATGGTGAAAATAGCCTAGAGGGGGGTGAAAAGGCTTTTTGTGGATTTATTTACAAATTAATATTTAATTATGGAAAACTCAATTTTAATCCAATCACAAAACCCTAATTCTCAAACCACATCATTCAAGCAATATCAAACAAACATCAATGTAGTGCAGAAAATAAAGCAAGAGACAACACAGAGAATTATACGTGGAAAAAAAAAGGAAACATTCTAAGGAAAAAACCACTGGTACACTCGGGTACCGATGCACTATGAATCAACAAGCACAGACTCTATGAGAGTTTTAGACTTACAATCACTCCTGATATGCCTTTCTCTACTCGCGGTCTGAAACCCTTGAATCACTCGTATTTCATGAAGCACACTTGCTCCGAAAGACACTATGAGAGACTCACAAATCACGCTTGATTTGCCTTTCTCTACTCGCAGTCTGAAATCCTCGAATTGCTCTGTATTCGGACGGATCAAAACAACCTCGTTGCAATAGACGAAGTGATGATTTTTCAGCAATCACTCATCCAATCATGCATAAATAACTTTGGTGTAGAAACACGATTGGAGAACCTCTATACAAGAGATAACACCAAAATATATGATCAGTCCATAATCACCTCTCTGTGTGTATCACTTTGTAGAAGAATATGAATGATAAAATATTGCAGTGCTCTCACCAAAAACCCTCTTGAAAAATCATCGTAAAAAACCGTAGCCTTTTCTCTTGTAGAACCTTGATATTTATGGACCAAGTCATAGAAAACTCTAACCTTGCCATTTTACGTAATTTCACAATGCCTTGATAAATCCTCTAAAATTTGATATAAATATGTGTACACGCCAATATATAGAGGTCTGAAGTCGTCAATCACTTAAAAACTCAAAGTAGGGACCAAACTGAAAATGTCATGCCCTAAATTCCTAAGACTCCGAAACCCGAGCCTAAGAGCTAAGGGAGTGAATGCGGAAGTAAAAAGAAACGAGAACAAATGAAAATCAATGACTGAAGGTCATCAAACACCAACGAAGGGTAATAATGAAACACTCTGATACCCTACTGTCATGCCCCTAAAATTCCCGAAACTCTAATCTAGAGGATCAAAGAATCTCCAAAGGGTGACGTAAGTCAAACGACCACTAGAGTCAACAATAACAGAGGAAATACATGGAATAACAATGAAAATTATACTCCATGCCAAATAGAATACTGGAACTCAATACTATCCTCAGATACCAATTGACACGCTCCTAAACTCCTAAGACTCCCGAACAGGGACATCCAAGGAATCCAGGATGTGATCCTTAATACAAACGACCAACTAAGATATCATTAACCATGAGAACTTATGGGATAACGATTAGAATGGTATATTTCATAGCCAAATGAATAATAAACAAAGTAGCGGAATCTAACGAAAATCCGGCAGAGTCCCGTTTGTAAATGGAACATCCGGACACCCAACCACAACACAAAAATTGCCAATAACAGTTCGATAATAATAATGGCTTCCAAGCCCCACATTCATCAATCCTACTAGGGCCGAGGTAGTGGAAAGAAACCAAGACCTCTCCAAACCCTCTAAAATCAACAGAGCCACAAATGCTCGAATAAGAATACATAACGCACATAGCAGTGCCGAATAAATACAACGACATCCTGAAATAATAGATACAGGAAATAAAAGATACATCAACAAGGATATGCGAACAAGCTGGCTCCCAAAAGAAATATATAACAATCCCATAACCAATGGGTAAGGAAACTGACAACAGAGATCTAGCGTTCCCAAACCCAGTCGTGCTGCATCCGTAACCACATCACCCTGTGTAACTCCAAAACCTGTAACAAGAAATTAAAGAAAACTGTGGTTGCACTACATCCTGCTCATAGCCGTATATTTCCTGCAACCTGGCGTGGAATACCAGGGGGCAAATGAAATTCCCTCCGTGAGCAAATAAGCTCAGTTGGAAAATATACTCTAACTACCACATCCTCTGGCAGTTTAGGTAATGTTAACTATATATCAAGATATATATAACCCAACTAATCCCATCCACGAAAACCCAAGGTACTTGCTCATATGCTACCGTAAACGAGTATATACGGGGATATATATATATATTTATGTGTGTGTATATATATATACACATAAGTACACAATAAGAGTCTCTAAGGTATGACTAAGACTCGTACTCCAAGTACCACACCAGTAGTCTACGCTAGTCTCACCAACGTACACTAAGTACACGACACCCAGGTCCAACCTAACAAATCATCAAGCGTTCACAACGCTAACCAGGAACTCCAAACAGAGGGAAAACACACTCACCTCTAATATCCACAGGGATCAAAAATCCACCACTAGTACCAAGGTATACTCATAACTCACTCCCCGAAAACACAGGAGGAAAAGTACTCACGTCCTTGCATACTAACACAATGATCGTCTATATATATATATATATTGTACATATACATACATATATATATAACAAACCTCATCCCATTCCTAAGGAAAATCTACCTCTCAAAGGCTAGATCACCTCAATCATATCACCATACTATAAATCATATCGACCTCATAATACTATCACCAATAGGGTCAATCACATCACTAACGCTCTCACTGTAGGCGAGGAAAACCACCCAATCAAATCACTAAGAGTACACGAACTCAACTCACAAGAACGACCACCTCAGGGTCACCAAAGCAAAACGAAGGAAAAGAATTCCCAATGCTAAACCAACAGATAACCGAGACAACAATGTCAAGGTAAATAACACCATAAGTGTTTAGTGAAAACACCCGAACAAGGGAACCAAAGCAAGGGGAAAGAAGTCCCAACGCTAAACCAACAGATAACCGAGACAACAATGTCAAGGTTAAAACACCACAAGTGTTTAGTGAGAACACCTGGACAAAATAAACCAATACACTCGGTATCCATGCCCCTAACACGTGTGACAACTCAAATCACCTAAGTGGTGACATCAACAATAAAGAAAGTCAAAGGCAACACTATATGTGTGCACTGAACAACACAAAGCCTCATACAGAGACCTAGAAATGATAGGAAGCAAAGGTGAAACAATGGAACACCTTTCAAAACTCTACAGGATGAGATATTGAGAAAGAAGTCCCGAAATCTCAAAATCCCAAGAAAAGTAATAAAATAGTTTTCCTTTTAAGAAACCACATAGTAAAAATGACCGTCTTGCCCCCCGTCTCCGTCAGTTGCCATCATCGGCTTTTAGAATTAAAAAATCTTTTCACAGAGGATCCTAAGATCATTTATAAGTGTTAAAACATTTCATTTCTACGGGGGTAAGCGAAAACGGGTTTTTCCTTTTAAATACAAAGAGTTTAGAAAATACCGTTTCCGAAAGACAACCGAATAAGAGTGAACACAACTCTACAGATTCCTATAATGTCCAAGAGAATAATGAATGAAGAGTACTACATTTGGGTTCACGGAACACAACTATCCGTTTCCAACCCCACGAAATCAATTGAAAACACGTGGAAGAGGTTCGGCATCACACCGTAACCGAAGACTATAGGAGTGACGTATAAGTCAACAATCTCATCACTCGCCTTCTCTAAGGCCTCAAATCTCAATTTATACTAAAATCAATCCCTGACCTCAACTCTCCGAAGAGGTCACACAACTAACCACAATCACAAGACTATTACCGCCTTCTAAAGGCCTCAACTCTCAATTGATACTAGAATCAATCCCTGACCTCAAATCTCCCAAGAGGTCACGCAACCAATCACAATCACAAAACTATTAACCACGCCTTCTCTAAGGCATCAACTCAAAATCATCTCTACAGTCCATCACTAACCACAAAGGTCACTACGCCAATACACTTAACCTCCCCCAAGGGTACAAAAGTATATATACAATCACAAGTATAAATATATACGTTTCATTTATACTTTAACAATTTTCTCATTTAATTCATGTTTTCACATTCTTCATTTTCAGTTGAGCATTTATAAAATATGAATTTAATTCGCAATATTCATAACTAACATGCTTCAACATCACATGTAATATAGCACGTATACATGTCAAACGAGATCACATAAATGGGATGTAGTGTAATGTGACTCGACACTCCCCGTGATACTCTCACAAGAACACACCCTTCCCAAGGATAACAGATACATACTCTGTCCATTCACTTTTGAGGATACAATCTCATCAAGTAATGTAGAGTTACCACACCGACTCTTCCCAAGTGATTTTTCTCTTTATCACTTCAACAAGGAATACGGTTGCACGAGAGCCGAACTTGCAACTCCGTACACCATGACTACAAAAGTCAAGAAAATGAGCCTCTACCTGGACTCCTAACTCACATTTTCCGGCTTTTTAGTTCCGTAGGCGTGATACCTCCTGGCCAGTTGTTGTGATGATCCGACACAAAGACACCCACAAGATTATACCGCCCGCATATACCAACATCATGATTTGACACTACATGACATTCTCAATATGCATCCAGGGCCTCAACATAAATATGTAATGCATCATATTTACGTACAATATCCACATGATATCAACATGAACCTCATAATCTCCTTAACATACTTTTAACACACAATAAAGGCATTTAAATCGTGAGAAAATAGATTCATTTACAATTCATGCTTAAACAATATATTTTCTTTAATTCTTTAAGAAAATATTTTCAATTCCTCTTAATAGGCCTTTAAAATAATTAACGCAATTAATTCACGTATCGCATGGGAAACCTAGCACAACGTCTAAGTTTCACGAATCTCTACTAACTCATTTAACTCTCAAGGAAATTTCTAAGTCACTTATTCATATTCAATTCAAATAGGAATTTATGTAGTTCGTAGGAAATAATTTAATTAATTTTCTCAAATTAATTTCTAAGTCCTACATCGCTCCTAAGCCAATTATAGATATTTAAATTAACAATTTAATATATCTATATTAAAATAAATAAGGGTTTGCACACCCCAAACTACTTTAACGATACGGAGTGAGAAATATAATTTCCCACCTGAAATACGCTTACAGAACGGCCGTTTCGGGCCCACCGTGAATAGTACCGGCGCCCAAAAATGACGCCCGCCGACCAAAGTCGTCCGAAACATATTTCGAATATATCGAAACGTCCGCCTCGACAATCTATACGATATATACGAAGCCCATTAATAATAGGTTAATTTATTTGGGTAAATCTACAATAACCCAAACGAAAACTATAACCTATAACGCGATTTCCGGGTAAACCGTTCAACGTAAAAATACAAAATTAAAGTATGATGAATACTACGTATATACGAAGCTACTCACCAAAAATTGGCCCAAACCAATCACCGGAAGTCGGCTGAAAAAATGGCCGAAGCTCGGCCAGATTCGCCCCTGCTCGCGCGCCACTGCACTAACCGTCACCAAGGCAAACCAGCGCCACCCTCCGCCGTCGACGACCCCTGCACGACGCCGCCACGCCGTCGCCGACCGCCGCTGTGCCAGCCATCACAGCCGCTGCCCTAGCTCCAGCCGCCACTCCAGGTCGTCGACAACCACCAGTTCGTGCATCAACAGGTGCAACCTCCTGCTCTCTCTCTCTCTCTCTCTGTATCTAGCGACTATGGAGAATGGAGAAGACGAAGTTGTCGCGTGAAGGAGAGGAGACGTGAAGCAGAGAAGAAGGAGATGTTTGTGGTTGCGTATACATGAGTATATACATATATATTTAATTTGCACAATTGCCCCTCCATTTGTCCGTAATTACGGAATAATCCCAAAAACTATATATATATAATTACAACTAAACATATATATATACATTAAATCCCAATAAATACCGGGAACACCCAATCATAAACTCGCAACCCGAAATAACAACGGAACGCCCAATAAACAATCCCAATTAAATATACCGGGATAGGAACCTAAACGTCGGAACACTTAACAAGTCCGATCAATTACAACGTGTCGTCGTTCAGTCGAAGTACTAAACGTTAAATGTCGAAACGATACCGCGTAGTCGATAACGAGAAACCGCGTAGTCGTCAAAGAGAAACCGTAATGTCATCCAATCGACTTTAAAACTAAAAGCAAAAAATTTACACGCGAAATATCAAGAATAATATGAACGTTATGAACAAGTGACGTTATAACTGAAATTAAATTAAATATAATTTTAGGAAAAAGGAAAATAATACGGGGTGTTACAGAAAAAATCCGAAAGCACCCCGAAACAAATCATGCATAGCAAGTGATCAGGTGACCAAGCATTGGGACCTACGCTTGGGCGTAGGTCTAGGGCGTAGGGTCCCCTCCCAGCTCTAAAACCACAACGTAGGTCAGAGCCAATTTGTCTTCTTTCAGCTTCTGACAACGTAGGTATGTTGCATCTTTTGCAGTTTTTTCATATTTGAGCTAGACTAGTCATCTCGAACTCCCGATGCTTTTGGTTGAAGTCATGATGTCTGGAAATGACATTTTTTCCTTTCAGTGAAGTGACGATGTCTGGAAATGACGATTTTGCCCTCCGGTAGCTTTTTTTACTTTGACACACTCTTTGACTTCTTTCTCGAGATAGAAACAAACATATTAACAACTCGATTGCAAATACACAAAACTCTCATCATAATAATTAACTCAACATGGTTATTGTCTAGAACATGACAAACACAAATAATACTATAAATGTTCTTACACCCACCGGGAACGCTGTCTTCCATTCAAACTCTTCCTCTGAAAAGACTTTTGAACAAACCCATTTGTTGTAGGCTTGAGCGACCCTTTTTTTATGTCCTACCAAGTGATCCAAAGCTTGTAATCTCTCTTCACCAACATCTTCCAATTCTGCCAACATTGCTTTGGAATAATCCGTCAGGGTTAGACCATGCTTTAAAGCCACTCGAGATGATTGAACATTCATCTCTACTAGCAAAACTGCATCGTGGCCGAAAGTTAATCGAAAAAGTGTCGTTCCAGTGCTTGTACGCTTCGAATTTTGGTATGACCGTAATGCCTCCAAAAGGGTATCATGTCACTGTCTTAGCTTGTCGTCAATCATTTTCTCAATTATCTCAATGATAACTTTGTTTGATGTTTCGGCTTGTCCGTTACCTTGTGCATAATAAGGTGTAGACGCCATCATCTTCACCTTCAACTTGTCGCAATAATCCATTACCTCATCTCCTCTAAAAATAGACCCGTTATCAGCTACTATGGTTTTCGGTAAGCCGAACCGATGGAAAATATGTTGCTCAATGAAATCCACCACTTTGCTTTGATTTATTGATTTATATGTCGCCGCCTCGACCCACTTCGTAAAATAGTTAGTAGCAACTAAAATCCAGTGATGTCCTTTTGACAAAGGTGGATTAATTTTTCTAATAATATTCATCGCCCATCCTCGAAACGGCCATGGTTTTATAATTAATTGTAATTCCATAGCCTAAACCCATTGGAGTGGACCATGCTTCTGACAAGCTTCACACCCCTTAGCGTAATCCATACAATATTTCCGAACTCCTTGCCAATGATAACCGTAGCGTCAAATCAACCATCTCATTTTTATGCCAGCCTAATGTGCACCACACGTTCCTTCATGCACCTCGGCCATCACTCGAAAAGCTTCATCTTTGCTAACACATAGAAATAAAAGATCATCTTCAATGCTTCTTTTATACAACTCGTTACCCAAAATCACATAGTTTACTGCCTTCCGCTTCAAGTTCTTCTCAACACGCCCATTTGAATTTTTTAAGAACTGAAAAATTGGATATCGCCAATCATCCTCGATCATTTCTATCACATCTAATATGAACGACTCGGCCACTTTCTGATTCCTTTCTTGATTACCACATATTATTCCATCAATCCGTTTGGTACTTTTACGCTTGAAGCAATCTGTGCTAGATCATTATCTTTTTTATTCATCATTCATGGTCGGTGCTCCAATTTAACAGTGTTGAATTGTTGCAACAATTGAGAAGCCATAGAGTGAAATGGCCTGAGTTGCCAGCTTAAACATTGAAAGTCATCTGCCACTTGGCTTAGCACAAGATTTGAATCACCCATGACGTAAACATCTCTAACATTAAGCTCCAACAAAATTTCCATTCTAATAATCAGTGCTTCATACTCAGCTTGATTATTTGTATATGGGAAATCAAGGAAAAAATAAAATATAGTGGCTCGGCCTGTAGGCGTTCGAATTACCACACCAGCACCAGCCCCATCCTTCGTGCTTGACCTATCAAACTCCAGGACCCATGGCTGTACAAAATTTGTATTCACCTCAAAATCATCTTCAACACCTGTCCCCAAATCGGTCGATGGATGGTCGGCCAGAAATTCAGCCAACACTCGCCTTTTTACCGACTTTTGAGAGCGATAAATAAAATTGAACTCCATTAACGTCAAAGCCCACTTCCCGATCCATCCCATGATCAGTGGCTTAGACAACATATATTTGATCAAATTTGTTTGGCAAACTACATACACCTCTACTGGAAGCATGTACACCCTCAATTTCATCGGCGAATGGAACAAACATAGGCTCAACTTTTCAATCGATGTATACCAACACTAATGATGTCAAAGCACGACTCAAATAGTAAATTGCTTGCTCATGTGCAACCTCATTATTCTAGGCCAGCAAACTCCCAATAGATTCTTCTGCTGCCGATAGATAAAGCTTCAATCTTCTTTCTCGGTGGCATCAAAACGGGCGGTCGCGTCAAATAATGTTGGATAGTTTCAAAAGCATTCTGATGTTCTTTCTCCCATTTAAATTCTTCTCAAGATTTCAACTTCAAAAGTGGTGAAAAAATCCTAGTCTTCCCAGACAAATTAGCAATAAAACCCCTCAAATACCTGACTTGTCCTAAAATGTTTTGTAATTCTTTTTATCTTCTGGGTGCCTTGGCTGCCAAGATGAATTTGACTTTGTTCTTATCTATTTCAATTCCTCTCTAATGCACGAGAAACCCGAGGAAATTTCCCACAGCGACTCCAAAAGCACACTTTATTGCATTCATCTTTAACTGGTGAAACTGCATTCTTTCAAAAGCTTTCTCCAATTGTTTCAAGTGTTGCTGCTGTGTTCCTGATTTAACGACCACATCATCTATGTAGACCTCCATAAACTGACCAATCATGTCATGAAAAATTGAATTCATGGTCTGTTGATAAGTTGCACCGGCGTTCTTCAATCCGAACGGCATCACCACCCATTTAAAGGTCTCAAACGCTTTTGGACACCGAAAAGTTGTCTTAGCTATATCCTCCTCTGCAATATAAATTTGATTATACCTCGAATGACCATCCATGAACGATATTATTTTATGCTTCACAACCGCATCAATTAATTGATCGGCCGCAGGTATAGGGTACTCATCCTTTCGTGTTATAGTGTTTAAATTGCGAAAATCAACACAAACCCGCAACTTCCCCTTCTTCTTGATGACCGACACGATATTAGATAACCAATCAACGTATCGTGCCGTTCTTATAAATCCTGCTTTTAAAAGCCTTTCAATCTCCTCTTTATTCTTTAGAATTACCTCTTGCGACATCCTCCTAGGCCGTTGCTTATAGGGTTTAAAGCCTTCTTTAATTGGTAAGCGGTGCTCTACCAATTTCCGATCTAAACTCGGCATCTCTTCGTAATCCCATGCGAAGAAATCTCTATACCTTTTAAGTAACCCAATTAGCTTTACTTGAAAACCTGGTTCTAAAAGAGAACTAATATAAATTGGCTTCAACTCCCTAGCTCCTCCTAAATTTATTTCTAGTAATGGGTCTTGAACTTCCGCTTTCAAGTCATCCATTTTTGCTGGCCGCCTCCAAATCTTTAAGTTGAATAGTATATACACTTTCTTGAGCATCATCTACTTCGGGTAAACAAGCTGAAACAATACCATCTATTAATTCTTTACGGGCCAACCTCTTCTCTGCCAAATATGCCTTTAACCGTATGCAAACGGCTTGGCAAGCCTGTTGCTTGGCAATTTCTTTCTCTTCACTATTCATTGGAAACTTCCTTTATTGCAAGAGGGCTGGACATGGTGATGGTTGGCCTTATTAAAATTTCTCCTCATGGTGGCCTTCAAAGGCCTACCATTTTTATCTACTCCTTCAAAACGGACAGGAGCAAAAGTGTCCTCATACAAAATTGCCTCGGCAGCATAAACCTTTGCTAAGAACGGTTTATTATCGGCCTAAACTATTTTGACCTCGTCTCCGTTCCAAAAAATTAGCATTTTGTGAAGCGACGATGGTATACACATATTCGTGTGAATCCAATCTCACCCCAACAACAACCTATAAGACGTTGTGGTTTCAATAATAAAGAAAGCTGTAAAAGTCGTTTTACCTCCAATGGTTATTTCGAGCGGCAATATTCCCTTCGTCAATGTAGAACCACCGTTAAATCCGTTCACTGCCACATCTGTTGGTATCATATCTTCCATATTTTTTCCAAGCGTCTTCAATGTTGTTGTTGGGATTACATTAAACACCAAACCATTGTCGACCAATACCCAGTCAATAGGCTGCCCCTCTACCCAAACTTTCACATGACCTCATTTTCCAAGCGGCCTTAACTGTTGAGTCATTGACAGTGGTGGCTTTTCGAATGTAATCTTGGCTCCTTCTTTCCAATTAAAATTTGTCTTAGCTACTTCAATCTCACTTTCTACTACTAGCCCAACCACTTAATGGTTAATTTTGTTGCCCCCTTCTAACACAATAGGAACTGATTTTCCAATACCCACTTGAGTTTCGGCAACCTCTTCAAACGTCACCGAAATCGTTTTGGGCCCTTTGATATTACCTTCATTATTACCACTCACTTCAAAAACCAACTTGGCTACCCCAAGCACATTTTCGGCTACTCTTTTTGCACTAGCCGAAACTTCTTTTACAATTTTACTTTCCAAGTTAGCCACATTAACATCCGCTTCATCCTCTTTGGGCTGCTCCTTCGGGGCTTGAAATTCTTTAGGGAGCATAAAAACCATATTGCAAATTGCCGTTATTCTAAGTAGCTTTTCCTTAGGTAGATGGGGCTTGAAATTTTGGGTGAACCACTCTAGTCCACTTGTTCGGCTGTACCAATGGAGGTCGAACCATTCTAGTACTCTGATTGACTAAGCTTCTGCTTTCTACCCAAATTTGTGATCGAGTGGGCGGGGGTCTCTTGAATTGGGCACGGCCTAATTGGCCAATCATAGCTCTTTGCTCCACAAACACATTAGTTGGTCTTCGGCTTTCTACAAATCGGCCTGGGACTTGCCTTTCACCGAGCAGATCATGTACTGAAATTCTTCTCTTCCCCAACCATTCGCGAACTGGTGCCTTGCGCACTTGTGCCTCCTCCCTTACAAAATTCCATTTTAACAATCTTTCTCAAACTAGTAAAGTGTCTTGGTTTGCAACCCATTTATTTCGGACCGGTTCCTTGCTAACTGAAATTTCTTCCCTCACAAAATTATTTTTCAAAAACCATTCTCGAACCGGCAAAGCCCCTGTTTTCACCATCAACTCATCATGAACTGGTGCTCTGCAAATTGCCATGTCTTTTCTTACGAAAATCCGTTTGAATGGCCTTTCCTAAACCGGCAACATCTCTGATTTGTTCTTGTGTTTCCTCCAATTTTTGCTTCAGACTTTCCACTTCTGCTCCTAAAGAATCAATTACAACTTGTTGGGGTTGTTGAGTCTTATTGGTCAAAGTGATCACATTTGAATTCATAACCGCTGGAAACAGGTCTCCATCAACTCCCATCACCTCCGGTTGCTTTTCTTGTTTCTCCAAAAATTTTAGGCTTCCATTATCTATAGCTTTCTGCAAAACATTATGGAAAACTACACAATTGTAAGTAGAATGATTCCAAGAATTATGGTACTTACAAAACTATTTTCCTTTAGTTTCGTTCGCCGTTGAAATTTTGTGTCCCTTAGGAAAAGTGATTTGTTTGTCTGTAACCAAGTGATCAAAATTTTCTTTGGTTTTTGATATATCAAAATTGTAGGACTTCCCGGTGTCTGCCATCCCCATCCATACTGAAACTCCAGTTGCTGGAAAATTTTTGTGTGAAGTTGTAATTGGCTTTGGTTTCTCCAGAGCCTCACAAACATAAGATCTTTTGAGTGCAATCTCCGCAACGTCCACCTCCAACTCCTCGTATGGTTCCATCATGAACACTTCATAATTCGGGTCTTTTTAATAAGTCCCTTTTGAAGAGGTTTTCCTTTCCTTTTCCTCCTTCAGCAAGGATTCATACTGGGTAGCTCGGTCAGCCAATTCAAACAGATCGCGAAATTCTACACCCTCAAATATTTTCCTCATCTCCAACTTTAAACCATTTAGAGCCAAACGGATGTATTCGAACTCTGACAAAGCTACTTTACACCTCATTTGAGCCTTCCGGAATCGAGCAATAAACGTCTCAACCGTTTCGCTAGGCAATTGACTTAACCAAGAAATATCGGCTAACGTCACTTCTATCTCCGTACGATAAAATTGAGCATGAAATTGCTCATCCATCTGTTCCCACGAATTTATAGAATTTGGAGGTAATCTGATTTACTGTACGAACGCCGGTCCAGTTAAAGAATTTGGAAATAAACGCAGCTTATAATATGGATTTCCGCTAACCTCTTCGCACTGGACCATAAACCTTCCAATAAGTTCGATCGTAGAATGTGAACCCTCGCCACTAAATGTTGTAAACTCTCTAGTCCTGAAACCTTTTGGGAATTCCCATGTATCAACATAATCGGGATATGGTTTGCGATATATAGGACGATTAGTTCGCCTATAACCCTGTCCAATTTCTTGCTGAATTAGATCAATAATTTGACCCCCGTCTATTCTTCCCTGGACCTCTTTCGCTGATGCCGTATTCCTCATAAGAACCATCGCACCAATATAATTAGGAAACGTTGGACCGGTATTACCTCTTCCATTATCAGTATAGTTGTAGTACTGAGGCGGCGGTCTTCGGCCATTGTTGGCCCCTAAGTTCAAAGTATCTCTTGGAGGATTAGCTACTGGTGGTATTGGTATCTCATTATTAATAGGATTCTTTTCAAAATCTGGACTTCTCCACTGAATCGGCTGCGAAACCGATGTCAATGCTCCATTAGTTACATGTCCACGGGCTGGTGACATCGCATATAACCCCTTGATCGGTTCTCTTCCTCCAACAGTCATTTGAGCCATCATCTCTTCCAACTTTATCATGTCCGATGCCATCTTTTCAACCTCACTGTTATGCTCATTCATTCAAGTTTCTTGTTCATTCATTCGGGTCAACAGAAATTCGGTCAAACGGGCTTCACGTTCCTTATAGCCTTGCTCTAGAATTGCTATGTCTTATGTAAGATAGCATCATTAATCATGGTTGAGTCAACTTCTCTTACCTCAGTATTAATATCAGCATCAAGGCGTTGATTTTCATCAAAATTTCCTCCTTCCAAGTTGTTGGCTTGGGTTGCACTTCGTGTTATGGGCGGCATCTCTGCTAGCTTGTTTTCTAAATTACCTAGTGATGTCCCATCGGGCGTTCCAAAATATGTTTGCTCCAAAAATCAGCTGCGGATAGCCGATTCAATTTTCTTGTAAAGTGCGGGCGTGCCAGAACCGGTGAGTTAATCAACGGTTCGAAATGAAACGAATCGTCTCTTTTGATCAAAGTGACGAATCAGACGATCTACACGAGAGATAACTCAACGAAGAGGACTTTCAGTAATTGAGAATTTAAACTAAGAATTAAATGAAATTGCAAGACAAACGAATATAAATTGCTTGAATGATAGAAAACTAGTATGTAAAAGGAATTGAAAGACTGTGTATTGAAATTGAAGAAGATAATAAAATAGATGATACGAATGAATGTAAAGTTTTGTATTGGTGCTGGACCTCTAATACGGAGGTCTTTTGTTCTATTTATAATAAACTAGATGACTTACATGGAAAAAGTAAAGAGATAAATATTCTAAAATCTAATCCTACCTAAAACAAAGCATATCTCAAAATACAGCTCATATTTCTTGCCGTACGGGACACTTCAAAATCTTCTTCTTTGATCAACATAACTTGCTCGACAAGATTAATATTATAGCTTGGGCTTCCAACTTCGGGCCAAAATTTAAATAGAACTCATACTCCTGACCTAAAACGGTCACTACACAACCCAAACTTCATTCCATCTCTTATCCCAACTTTGGCCCAATATTGAAGCCCAAAATTCCGGCCCGATTGAATCTCGGTTCACTTGAATTTTTGGTCATGTCATCAACCCTTAGCTCTTTACTATATTGGCTCAATAGTGGTGTCAACATAATATTACTGTAGAATCACAGTTTGGATTTGCATGAAAGTGAATGTAACATGACCACTAGACGCTCATAACATATTTCATCACAGATTAGATGGCTAATTTATTCTCTCTTTAGGTTGGTATTATTAATTTGAACAGTAAATTTATTATGTTGATCTATTTGGTGGTAAGATATAATTTTTATGGCCACTGTTGTATGAAGTAATCATTGTTTTATCTTTCATGTGTCTAGATTCTCTATTCCATTCCAAGATTACAAGAAAGGAAATCATGTATACTTTGTAATCCGAGGCATCAGTACTATAACCTACTTACTCGAGAACTCTGCCAGGAAAAAGCACACCGGTGGTTTCCCAAGGTAGCATCACACGGACACAGAAACCCGGACACAAAAACTCTAAAAACAAATATAACACGATACGACACAGACACGTCAAAAATAATATAGCAATTTATTAGATAATTTTTTTAAATATATCCACATATTCAAAAAATATAACTCATTTAGATCTAAAACTTTGTATTTTTACTGTTGTTTTTTTAAGTATTATATATATTTTTGATTAGTTCATAATAAATTTTTAAATTATATTGAAGGTAATTAAAAAATTACTCCGCCGAGTCCTTGAAATGTCGAAAGCATGTCATCGATATGTCCAAAATGTGTCGATGTTGTGTCCAAATTTAAGTCGTAGTCCGACACGGGTATGACATCTCCAAACGAAGTGTCAGTGCTTCATAGATTGTTAATCTACAAACCACATGCTATGGACTAAATATCGGCTTCCAAGTTTAACAACCAATAGACATACATGGGTGTTTCTTCTTTGAAAAGCCCATATCAATTTGATTTTTTCCTTAATGGCCCCTTAATTTTGAGAAATGCTCTGTAATCTTGTTGTTGGTGTCAGGTATAATACTCTATAAAGTGGCTAACCTCATTCATAAAGGTTTACAAAAAGGATGGTATGATTATGATCTAGAGTAAAGTGACGAGGAAGGTGTTATAGCTAGCATGACATTTTTTTCAACCAGGTATATCAAACAATGATTTTGTTAGGATTGGCGAAAATTCATAACTGTTCCAATGGGGGGTAACTGTTCCAATGGTCGCAGAAGGAGCAAATTTGAGTTTGGATTATATAATGGGTTTGGTCAACAAATCTTTGTTACCAGGAGCTTCCAAGGAAGGTTGAGTCGGCTATAAATGTTTATAAATAGGCAGGGATGAGATGAAGGAAAGACACACCAAAATGAGAGAAAAATAGAGATGTGAGTGAAGATGTAAGGGTGACCGGCACCGGGTGCGGACTGCACCGAGAAAAGAAAAGTGAGGGTGTTGTGTGTCAAGAGAGAAGTGAGGGTGTTGTGTGCGCCTATGTAATACATCTCTATTTATTGAATAATATTTGTGTGTTCGTGGACGTAGGCCAGTTGGGGTTGAACCACGTTAAATATTGTGTGTGTTGTGTGTGTGATTAAAGCTGGATGCTGACGATCCTGGGTGGGATTAATTTCTAAGTGTGAATTGGGAATTAATTCACAACAAGTGGTATCAGAGCTTGGTTGTGGAGTTGTTGAGTCGATGGTGTGAGTTTATTGGAAAAAAAATTGAGTGAGCAAATGAAGAAGCGCACTGGAGTAGTGATGCGCGAGCAACATGAGTTGGCCGGTGGCGTGATGTCGATGATGAAGTGGTCATGCAGAAGGTGATGAAGATGAAGATGTTGACGAGGATCCAGCTGACGCACTGATGCATGGCACACAACGACGTGGTTGAGAGGACGCGGTTGTGGTGGATCACTGGTGGTTTCCTGATGTTGGATCAAGAGGAAGAAGAATGAGCAATTGAAAGAAAGAAAAAAAAATGAAGTTGAGGAGAGAGAGAGAAGTGTTGAGAAAGACGAAAGAAAATTTTCCTTACGGTGATTGAGGAATGGTGGAGTTGTTGAGAAAATTATTAAACAAAATGATAGTGGGGGGTAAGTGATTGGAGAAAGAGAGAAAAAAAAAATTGTGGTTGAAAAAGTAAGAGAAACAAAAATACGAGTTAAGGAAAGTTGTGGAAAAAGGAGAAAGATGAAAATTTAAAGATGACATTGGAATATTGATTAAGGTGGAGCAATTCTGAGACCGTAAGTTTGAGTGGAGGTGGAGAATTTTAGCTATGGTGGAAATTGTTAGGATTGGCTAAAATTCATAACTGTTCCAATGGGCACTACAACAGAATTGACTTTTAACTACAGACCATTTCGTAACTAATAGTTAAAAAATTCGTAGCTAAAAAGTATTTTCCACGAAATAAATCCGTAGCGCGGTTCGTTGAAAAATGCCCCGTCTCTAATAGTATAAGGCTACGAACTTATATTTTCGTCGCTAATAATAAAAAATAATTACTACGGATTTTATTCGTCACTAATACTTGCAGTTGCTATGAAAACTTTTCGTAGTTAATACATATAATTGCTACAAATATATTTCGTCGCTAATTATAGTACTTACTACGAATTTTTTTCGTAGTTAATAAATATAATTATTACGAATATAATTTGTGGTTAATAATTAAAACAATAGCTACGAAATTAATTTTGTAGCTAATAACATTATTAAATATGAAATATTTTGTAGCTAATATGAATACAATTTTTCAAAAAATATATAAAAATTGTGATTATATCAAATTATTTTTCATATAATCACAATTTTTATAATTTTACGTTTTACATGTATATTAGTGCTAGAACACCACATCTTATACAATTAAATTTTACAAACACATAAAATAGAATCACAAGACCCACGACTTTAGAGAGCAAAACTTTTTGCCCAAATATATTAAAACAAAAACTTGATTGCTGCATTGGGTGAACTAAAAAATTATCCCATACAAATACCAACTATAATAATAAGCAAAGCTCATGACCTTAAAACCTAACCAACATGGCATCAAAATTCATGTATTCTAAAAAATTATCGGTGATCCAATTTAATTAACTCATTCACAATCCACTTAGAGTCATCAACATAACTAATTAAGATCGAAGAACCAGTCAAATGAAACTGAAAACCCACAAGAGTGTATCTCATTTTCCCAATATCCATGAACCCAATAAAGTAAAAATCCTAAATTAACACCGGAAATTGAGAAATTAAAGTAATAGCAAACCAGACCAATTAAAACTTGATTGGAACAACAGATAAGGGCAAAAAATTCAAACAAGAGAAAAAATATATATACAAAGTGGATGATATGATAGACAAGACATTTAAATTCACACAACTACTACTAGAGTTCAAATTCACACCAAAAGAAACAGTTTCATCAAATTTTCATCCTCAAAACAAATATTGTTCATTGAATTGTTACTTGAATCACCCCGAAGTTCGATCGGACGCCATTTCTTGGACCTGCGACCAACCCTAGTACGGTTCCTGGTGCGGTCCGACAGAGCAGCAATCTCAGAGAGCTCCAACTTCTCGACAGAGCAGCATGGCCTCCGGTGAGTGTGGTAGCTGGTGACTGATGGAGGGAGTGAGACTGAGGCGTCGGACACGAGAGAAAGAGCCACAAATAGATCTAGGTTAGAGAGGGTTAGCGTGTTTGGGTAGATTTTATTAAGGCTGTGAATTTGAATTTGAATTTTGAAAGTGATTTTTGCTAAGGAAATCATATTTTGTAGCAAAATAATTATTATTTGCTACCAAAATCAAAATTTGTAGCAAAAATTATTATTTGCTACCAAAAATTAAATTTCGTAACAAAAAACTACTATTTATTATGAAAATCTTCCGTAGTAAATACAAAAACTTTATTTCCTATGAAATATAGAATTGTAGTAATTAATTATAAAATTAGTTATAAATTTTATATAGTAACAATTTTAAAAAACAAATATATATATATATAACCATATTTTTACAAATGTTTAGCCAAAATGGCACTTCTATTATTCCAAAATTGAATTTCTTGCAAAGAAATAAATAAATGATCTTTGAGGGAAAATTATTGATTGCAAGTGATAACCTTCATGTGTAAATTCTAGAGAGCAAATTGAATGTTGAATGATGTTAAAAGAATTTGTTATAAATAAATTTGTCAATTTTGTAAACCAATAAGTGTTAAAAGAATTTGTTATAAATAAATTTGCTAATTTTGTAAACCAATAAGTGTTAAAAGAATTTGTTATAAATAAATTTGCCAATTTTGTAAACCAATAAGTGTTAAAAGAATTTGTTATAAATAAATTTGCCAATTTTGTAAACCAATATGTGTAAATTCTAGAGATCAAATTGAGTGATGAATGATGTTAAACGAATTTGTTATAAATAAATTTTCCAATTTTGTAAACCAATATGTGTAAATTTTAGAGAGCAATTTCCTAAAACAAAATTTTTTTGTAAATAATAAATTTAGTATTTGCAACGAAAAGCTTATGTAGTCAAATCTTTTATTTGCTACGAAATTAATTTTCATAGCAAATACTACAAAAATCGTTCGTAGCAAATATATGAAATTTACTACGGAAATAAATTTGGTAGCAAAAAACAATTATATGCTACGAATTTTAACTTCGTAGTAAATACTTTTATTTGCTACGAAAATATTCATAGTAAATACAAGGAAGTTTACTACGAAAATAAAATTTCGTAGCAAAAAACTATCATTTGCTACCAATATCAAATTTGTAGCAAAATATTATTATTTGCTACGAAATTTTTCCATAGCGAATACAAGAAAGATTACTACGCTAGTTTTTTCATAGTCAAAGTGAAATTATTTCCTACGAAATATAAAAACGTAGTAATTATTAGGTAATTAACCACGAAATTTAAATTTTGTGGTTAAAATAAAATTATTTTCTATAAAAATGAATTTCGTAGTAGAAAAGTCATTATTGTAGTGGGGGCTAACTGTTCCAATGGTGGCAGAAGAAACAAATTTGAGTTTGGATTGTATAATGGATTTGGTCAACAAATCTTTGTTAACAGGAGCTTCCAAGGAAGGTTGAGTCGGCTACAAATGCTTATAAATAGGCAAGGTCGAGATGAAGGAAAGACACACCAAAATGTGAGAAAAATAGAGATGCGAGTGAAGATGTAAGAGTGATCGGCATCGGGTACAAACTGCACCAAGAAAAGAAAAGTGCGGGTGTTGTGTGCGCCTATATAATACATCTCTATTTATTAAATGATATTTATGTGTCCGTGGACGTATACCAAAGTTGAGACTAAACCATGTTAAATATTATGTGTGTTGTGTGTGGTTAAAGTTGGGTGTTGACGATACTGGGCGGGATTAATTTCTAAGTGTGAGTTGGGAATTAATTCCCAACAGATTTTGGGTTGATGAATTTTTTTGAGGAATGAGGATGTATAAGAGAAATAAGCAACACTGCTTACTGGGTGTTACCTTTTTGTAGTAAATCATGTAGCCCCACGTTACCATGTCAATATGTAGATTGAAGTAGACCTGTTCTTGTAGAGCTAACTAAAAACTTCACCCAAAACAAAATAGTTTTTTGTGGGTGTATGTAACCTCTGTTTTGCAATGTTGAGAAAGAAAATTCCTTATTAGGTATCATATCTAGAAATTGCTTATCTTTGTTCTCTTATACATTTTTTATTTTTTATTTTTATTTTTATTTAAGCCAATCTGAATGATACAACATAACCAAATTGGGTATTCCTGAAATGTTTTACTTGGTAATTTCTAGGAAGTTCGATGGAAATGAACTGACTATATAAATTGATCATTTGTGATTTGTTTCCCGCTTATGTTAGATGGACTCAGGAATGTGTTCTGGTGTGTAACTTGTCAAATATCTAGTAAAATGACACATGGATATGACTAATTTATGTATTTTATTTAAGGTTTTTATTTTATTCTCAAGTGTACAACGATATTTTAATTAAATATACTGTTTAAATTAGACATTTTATTGATTTGAAAATTTGAAGTAATGATATAGCAACATGGAATCATTGGATCTAAATTTTGGTAAGTGTCCTGCCAAAAGTGTCGAACACGACTCACATATCCCATAGTCATGTCCGACTAATATGTGTAGGACGTGGGTACTTCAACTATTTTAGAAGAGTCCATGTAACATTGGTTTTCATTATTTCTGTTTGGATGTAGGGAAAAAAAGGGGTTTGTTAAGGTTTAGAGAGAAAATGGTAGCAAAGCTGTTTTAGTAAAAAAATTCGGATTTTGCATTAACAGTGTAAATTTCAAATTATGATTCCCTGCTTTAACATCCTGATTTTCAACCATGGTGGTCAGAGTTGATGAGTTTTAGGTCCATAAGGAACAATTTTGGGTTCAGTCATCATTTGGGTGCTAAGCTATGTTAACAACCAACTACTTTAAAAGGAACAACAATTTCAACAAAAGGTGGCGGTGAGGTTTAAACACGAGACATTTGGCTCTGATACCATATTAACAACCAACTACTCTAAAAGTTTAAGTTGTTAGAGTATGTGTAACTTTAATACATAATCCTTCAACACCTGAGGGGGCGTGTTGAAGGATATTCAAACCTCACCGCCACCTTTTGTTGAAATTGTTGTTCCACGTGTGGCCTTGTGTTAGACTTGAAGGCCACACGTGAGGGGGCGTGTTTAAGTATATAAATACTTAAAAGTGAGATGGATGGAAAGGTTTTCTAAATTTGCTGATTATAATATTTTATCCGGGCACCAAATGATTTTTCAGTTTTTGTAATCCTATATCTCATGGAACAAAGACATGATTTATTCTTAGACGGGTTTAGTTAATTATAATTTCATTATTCCTCGTTTACTTTTTCATACAAATGATCTCAGATTCAAAAATAAATGAACCCTCCTAAAATTCAGCACAAGTCCCCCACCCACTGTTGTAAACGTGTTATAAATCTGCAAAATATTTAACAAAAATAACACATAGTTATACTATTATATATGTTGTAATATCATATATTATATACTATTATATATGTATATAGATTATACAGAGAGAAGGAGAGAGTAGATCTCTATATATTGATTTCTGCTCCATCCATTACAAACGGAGCAGCCTAATTTATAGGCTAGAGAAGAGCTTGGGAGACAAATTTAAGGCGGTGGGCGGGCATTAGACCCCACCCCCAAGACTTTTACAACACCCACACATTATTAATTTTTATGATATTGAGACATTATTTACTATTATCAAATCTGTCACGTAGAGTTGATGAATGCAACTATATAATAGTTCAATATTGCAATTTGTTATCATGTATAATTTATAAATATGGTGTTTGTGAGTTGTTTCTTCTCTCTGTTTTTGATTGGGGGTTTATAAATTGTGTATGTGAGTTGAGTAATTGTGCCTCTCTGTTATGACTGGTATCTTAGGACAGATTGAGCTATGGGGGAGCTTGTTTTCGAACCATGTCTCCTTAAATCATTTTTCAATCATGGGTCGTTATGTGATATGTTACTTATAGCTCGGTTCGTAATATTTCTGGAAGGTGCCGAACCTGATATTATCCGAATTCGTTACACCTTTACCGCAACAAAAACTGAAACTGCTTTTGATCCATGTTTCTAATCCAATTTCAATGATTCTCCTATCTTTTCAACATCAATATATTGTGGATCTTTTAATCTTATGAGGTAAAAAGAACATAAATTTTGTCTGAGTATTTGTATTTCTATCCAGAGTAGGCTAGTGTTAACGCGTGTCTAGCCTCCAAACTCCTTGAGGTGCAGAATTTGCACCTCTTGAGTGCATCAGTGTGCCTTTGATAATATTTGCGCCTTAATGGTATATGAATGCTTCAATAATAATTTAATTTGTTTCATTGCGTGTCTCATTTTTACTCATGCACGCGCCTCACCTTACCCCTAAGTTCCAACTCATTTCTAGTCCTTTAGGGAGCCTCGAGCCTTTATTAGCAATTTAGCAGCCAATACAAAGTTGCCTAATCTTTGAGAGTGACTCAATAGAAATTCCTGAAAATTTCCCTTCACAAACATCCTGCTACAAGAAGGTAGCTCCCTTGAACTTGACTGTTGACACAATGCAGATCTCAACAACAAAGCTTCAATACATAAAGCAACCCAAACGGGTTGATCTAGTTGAAAAAGACTTGAAACTTGATGTTTTAGAAAGTATTAGGTTTCATGGCAATTCGTTGGGGCCACCACCACCGACTACCATTCCTAGTGAAGGAGGCGAAGGAAAACAACTTTGGTTATAATGACTGCACTTGTCTTATGTTTTAAGATGGTACCAAAAGTTCCGGTGGAACAACATTACTCACTACCGCGCTGTAAAAAGGCATTCATTTGCTTCAACGATAATCCTTGGTCATGTTGAGTTTATTATCGTGAATAAATACTAAATTCTTCTACCACCATTTTTCAAAACAAGAAGCATGTGATAATGAGATAAGGAGAAATTATTGGATGGTCGTGAAACATATATTTTAATTCAATCAGAACACCTCACTTAGAAATTTCACTGGACCGTCAAGTGACTTGTGATTCAAGATCATCTAATTAGGCAGCCTACAACTATAATGGCCTCACAAGACTCGCTCAATGCAATCCTTTGAAGATGTCAGAATCTCTATATTGTCTTAGATCTGTCATTGGTATATCAGGAAGAAAAGGGAAATTTAAAGATCACCTCCAATCAGTACCTGTGTCTATTTAAAATATTTTGCTTAGAACTATATATATATGTCATTACCTAGGGGTCTCACTTTAGCAGCAGTCTAGACTACTGATGGTTCTTGAATTTTGCAATAAAAGTGCTAGTATAATCGATGTTTAAGTGACTTAAATTTCCTAAATATGGAAAAATGAAATAATGGAAGAGAGAAAGAGAACAGATCATGAAGTTGTGATCCTACAAAGGTCAGTGAATAAAATTTGTTTGATAATGGTGTTTAAGCGTTTATGCAGATTCGCTAGCTACGGGTCTCATTCTAATTTGAAGATCACCAGGTACCTTCCAACAAAAATGATATGTACAGATTGATTCCACTGCATCCGGTGCACAGAACTCATGACACCTCACCACGGATTAGGTGAAACTCGTACTCCTGGCCCCAAATAATTGTAAGTAACTAGCTAGTGGGAATCGAATGATGTTTCTTGAGACACCATAGTCCGAGTCTTCCCTAACTGAAGCCAACCCGTTCGGGTTATCTCCACCTTTCCCCCGCTACTTTCTTTTAGGTTTGTTCTTTGCCTGTGTGAAAAGTTAAGGCCTCAATACATATACCCTATAGATACAGATCCAACAGAAGAGAAATACAAGTGATTTAATGTGGATTTCTTAGAGTCCATGTGGCTGCTACTAGTAACAAATGCGGATCTTTGCTCTTGGATTTATCAGAGTATGTACTTTGAACAAAAAAATTACTCACTCGGGTTTGACTGTTTGATCATAAGAACACGACGTTTTCGCCCTATCCACGTAGTCATCCACGGCGAATCTCCTGCAACGATTTTGTACCCGGCATTACTGTACAATTGGCGAGCGCCCCAATCGTCTTCGTAAGCCCTCAGGACTAGATACTTAAAACCCCAACATACCGATAGCATGTCACAAGCTTTTAGCAATGCGGTTGCTACTTTTCGCCTCCTGTTAACTAAGCACTAATCAATATGTAGAAAATGTGGATCATAAAATATGCAGTAACAAAATAAGTAGCTAAAATAGAGCCCTTTTAAGGTGTTTTTAACCTGAATTTGTTCAGTACAGCTATCCCGGACACGTAAAGGTATTCTTCTGCCCCTGGCAGATGCTGAAGAACACCTTCGTCCCTGAATACCGTGACATCTACAACACCCACAAGTTCGTTTCGCGACTCTGACTCAGTAGCATCAACATTCTCGGCCACCAAACATGCATACCTATTTGGAATATTAAGAGGGAGACATGAATGATTTGTAACAACTTTGTAGTGCTATTCAGACTATACATGCCATATACGTTGCATTTTTTTTGGTAATGTAGAAAGAATGTTCTTTGTTGAGACATGCTTTATTGGATTTTGGTTGGTGACACAAGCAGGCACGTAACATATGGTTATTACAATTTCATATTTCAAGTCAGACTCTGCATTTTCCATAGTTGATGTTTACCTGTCTGGTGCTGAGTTTCTTAGTCTGTAAAGAAGCCCTGAAAGCACTTCAGCCTGTATAATGAAAGAATGCCATCTATAGTTAGGACTTGGGGCTTGTAATCACTAACAATGTCACTTCACATTCAAAATATTCTTTACTTTTAGATAAATTATATATAAACTATTGCTTTGCTTGGTTTAGCTAATTGAGCTTAATGTCATGGATTTTTATCCCACATCAGATATAGAGGGTCTTGGGTATAAATGTGGGTGTTAGCCTCACCTAACAACTTAGCTTTTGGGTCAAATCGCGAAACGCGAAACTCTCAACATGGGACAAATGATATTAGAACTTCCTAATCCTTGATTCAGTATCATACCAAACATACACACAAAGGTGTTTGAGTCGGACTGGATTCCTTGATGTCAGGGTGGACAAGTAGACAAGTTGGACCAACCGCATCGAGGGTGTTGTTGTGATGGGTTTGAGTAAGCGAGAATGTGACGGATTCTTGTCCCATGTCTCACATCCAATCTGGATGGGGAGGTCCTTTGGGTATAAATGGACATGAGTGTAAAAACCAACCTTTCAGGTTGAAATCTGTGAACATTAGGAGAACTTAAGCAGTGGTGTGTATGGTACTGTTAGATCTGTCAAGGTACATTATTATAAGCATTATTCAGTACGCACTTCTTTATTGGTTTGCATTATATGCAAAGAGTAGGAAACATTTCCGAAATTGTGTTGAAGAACCAAAAATTATGTACCCACAATGACATTAAAGTTCATCTCCAAATATAATATATATATATATACATATTTATAAGTAGCCAACAGCAGACATAAGTTCTAGAGAAAAATGGGAATTTATATAACCTGAAAGTACTGGAAGAATAAATCATTGAAGAAATACACAGGCACATGAAATGCTTCAGCCTGAACTTGAGCCACTTTTCTCATCTCATCATCCTTCTCAACCATCCTCCTGACTTTCCATCCATGCTCACTAGCCAAATACCCATATTGCCACTCAACTCCCTCAGCAGATGAAGTTGAAGAAGAGTTCAATCTCTGCAAAGACAAACCTCTTTCTCTATCCAAAGTCCTTGTATTCTCACTAAACTTCCCAAATTGACCTCCATTTTTCAAAATTAGTCTCCAATCATTTAGCCCAATTCTATCATGCTTAGTACCTCTATGCTCACAAGAAAGTTCTCCATACATTCCTTTAGAAATGTTGAGGTACATTTGTTGCAAATGAGTCATATCTCACTCGTGTAGAGTAACGGAGTTTTGGTATATCATGTGACGTACAATGATATTTCATTGTCACTATATAATATGTGTTATGTGTGTGTATAAGTCATTTTCTTTTCTGCTCCATTTTCTCATGTTTACTGGTGCAGCATATGATGGATAGATAAGATGTGGAAGTGAGTGGTGGTGGACATATTTTGGCAAGACATCATAAGATTTAAAGCTGCCACGTGGAGGTGTATAAGCCAAACCTGTTCCTCCAAAAAAGTCAAAGTAACCAAATTTTCCATTTTGTAATTTTGGTTTTCAATAGGAAGTGTGTTCGTTTTCATGCCTGGACTAATTAACGGGACGGGACACGTCCAAAGTGATCCATATACAAAATGGAGGATATTTTAAAAAAACTTAGGGCCTATTTGTGACGACCTTGACAAATTAGTTACACCTGATAAAATTACATCATGAGACGTAATATTTCCTAAGATTTTAAGGGCGGTTTGATTTGTATTTTTGAAAATAATTTTTTATTTTTTGAAAATTAAAAATAAAAAAACAATACAAAAATCTGTTTGGTTGAGTTTGCTGGAAACTGTTTTCAGAAAATTCAGTTTTAACAAAACTTCTTTTTATAATTTTCAAAAAACAATTCACTTCTCCGAATTCTCATAACAATTTTAGAGATATAAACCAATTAGGCCCTAGGTTTTTTTAAAATATCCTCCATTTTGTATTTTGTATGTACTCTATTTATACAAATATATATATGGTTGTGATGAAAAACATCTGAACTGTTGGGAGGCTAATCTTCACGATGGTGGTGTCTCAATTGGCTTCCAACTTGGTATTGTTTCCATCATTTTGAAGTGTTAGCTTCCACCTTTCAATATATATTTTCTTTATTTTATTTTTTAATAATAATAGTTGTTCAACATCATCCATTTGATATTGTTATATATAAAATGTGACTACTTTGTATTAAAAGTTGTCCCATATCGACTAAAGGGAAAAATCATATTTATATCATTCCCTATAAATATAGGGTCTCTCCTATTATATTGTGTACACAAAAATAGAAAGAGAGAATAGAAGAGATACATGCTAGTATTCTTCTTGGTGAGAGTTATGAATAGTATAAGCTTATACTATTCCGGTGATACAGGCGTAAGTATAGATTGTGTTTGTGTGCGTTCTCTGATTTGCAGGTACACACGGCTTCTAACAGTGTTCTTGGGCGGGTGTAAAAACCCTAACAAGTGGTATTCGAGCTTCAGGTTGGAGAAAATCCTGAAGCCGTACGTTTTTATTCAGATTCGGACGAACAAGTTGCACGAAATTAGAAACCGACCACACCAAGAGCTTTGCCTCAACGAGACGAAGCCAGTACAAAAAAAACGCGTCGCGAGAAGAGCCTCCACACGTAGCCACAAGTTCCGGCCAAATTTTTTTGTTCCAAAGCGCAGCAGTTTCGTTTTGGGGTTGTTTCGCAGAGAATCGTTGATAGCACCAAGATATATAATATATCAACGAAAAGCTCTTTTGAAGAAGGACGTTTTGGCGTACAAATCAGCCCCATCAGTGTTGGCATGTGCCCCACGCGCGGCTAAAAGAAGCTGCCGAAAAAAGTTGCGAGGTGGCCGGAAAAACCAGTCCGGCAACTGGAAATTTGGAGAATAAGGTTGCCACATCATCAGGTGATGTCAGCGCCATGTCATCGCCACGTCAATAATTTGCCACGTTAGCAAACACTGCCATGTCATCAACTATTTTGTCTTTTAGTGCTAAAATTTGTTTTGGCCTGTTTCGAGTCATTTCTGACCCGTTTTCGATGCGGTCCGTGGCATTCTTAAGGTTTTGGAATGCTCCGGACGCAACGTGTGATCGTTTTTGCGTAATTTGACTCCGAACACCACGTGATCAGCTATTTTGTCTTTTAATACTAAAATTTGTTCTTGCTATTAGAAGGGAAGAATCCAAAATCGATGAAAGACGAGGATTGGACAATCCTAGATCGAAAGGCTCTCGGTACGATCAGACTGACATTGTCAAAGTTCGTCGCCTTCAACATCAAGAATGAGAAGTCAACAAAGTCTCTCATGGATGCTCTTTCGAGCATTTAGGAACAACCATCTAGAGCGAATGCGGTTCATCTCATCACTAGATTGGAAAATCTGAAGATGTCCGAGAATGGGAAGGTCAATGAACACATTAGTGTTCTTAATGAAATTGTTGAGAAGTTGGAATCAGTTGAAGTGCCAATCACTAGAAAAAAAAAAAGCAATTTTTCTTATAAGCCAATTGCTAAAGAGTTGAAGCACCACAAAGACTGCATCAGTAATTGTCCAGGGGTAGAACCGTTACAGTATGATTCTGTAGTGAGTATGATACATACAGAAGAGATCATAAGACATAATGAGTCAAGCTCTTCTAACAGTGGCTCAGCATTGATTGTCGACAACAGAGGCAGAGGTTCGAACAGGAAGAAAGGCGAAAACCAAAGGTGTGGCCGTTCCAAGTCGAGACAGGGAATATCACATGGAAGATCACAGTCTTGAGGTCCCAAAAATTCCAAAGAGATTGAGTGTTAGAATTGTGGCAAAACTGGTCACCTCAAGAACCAGTGCAGATCCACGCAGAAGGTAGCAGAGAACAAGACTGAGGCAAACATTGTCTAAGAAGAAACTGATGATGCGTTGATATGCTCTTTGGAGAGCAAAATAGAGTTTTGGATCTTAGACTCTGGAGCATCATTCCATGCCACCTCAAGTCGAGAGCTATACACCTGGAAACCTTGGCAAGGTTTATCTAGGTGGTGATCAGCCCTGCAGTGTAATTGGCAAGGATGAAGTACATATCAGACTCAATGGATCGATATGGAAGTTGAAGGATGTCAGACACATTCCAGACTTGAGATAGAACCTGATCTCAATAGGTCAGTTGGTAAGTGAAGGTTATGTGACCACTTTCAGTGAAAGATTGTGGAAAGTTTCCAGAAGGGCTATGACTATAGCACGAGGAAAGAAGAGCGGTACGCTGTACACTACCACCAAAGCTAGCACGTTGATAGCAGTTGCAAAAAGCAAGGAGGATCACAATACAGGCTAGGTCACATGAGTTAAAAGGGGCTCAAAGTTATGCTCGCAAAGGGAAAGCTATCATGCCTAAATTCGATTGATATCGACTTTTGTGAGGATTGAGTATTCAGTAAGTAGAAGAGAGTTAGTTTTCAGAAAAGTGGTAGAGATCTCAGAAAGGAGAAGCATGAGCTAGTTCACACTGATGTTTAGGGGCCAGCAAATGTCTCATCTATTGGCGTAAATTCCTATTTCGTCACCTTCATGGACGACTATTCAAGGAAAGTATGGGTTTATTTCTTGAAACATAAATATGAGGTGTATGACACGTTTAAGAAATGGAAGGCTATGATAGAGAATGAGACGGGTTTAAAGATAAAGAGGTTAAGATCTGACAATGGTGGAGAATATCAGGACACCGGGTTCAAAACATTTTGCTGTGAGAATGGTATCGGATTGAAGAAGATTGTTCCACGTACACCATAGCAGAATGGCGTAGCAGAACGTATGAACCGGACATTGATTGAGAGAGCCAGAAACATGCGCATTCAGGTAGGGTTGTCAAAATAGTTCTGGGTAGAAGTAGTCAGTACAATAGTGTATCTAATCAACCGAGGTCCATCAGTACCATTAGAGCACAGAATACTAGAAAGAGGTATGGAGTGGTAAAGAGGTAACACTTTCACATTTTAAAGTTTTTGGTTGTGTTGCATATGTACATGTTAGTGATAATGTGAAGGATAAGCTTGATCCCAAGTCACATAAATGTACTTGTACTGGCTACGATGGTGATAAGTATGGCTACCGCATGTAGGATGATCAGAACCGAAAGGTGATCCGAAGCAAAGATGTAGTGTTCAATGAAAAAGTGATGTATAAGGATAGGCACACAACTACCTCAGAGCCTACAACACAGAATGATCTTGTGCGTGTTGAGTTAGATGATGTTCAAGACAGTGAGGGTATTAAGTCAGAAGAACAGATTGAAGATGGCACTACTCAACAGGATGATACACCGCAGTCTCCGACTCCTATTCCTGTACCTAGAAGGACTTAACATCAGCATGTGCCAAACATGAGATATATAAATTATTTGTTGCTCACCGATGAAGGTGAACCAGAATACTACGATAAAGCATGCAGTGCAGCAGATGCGAGCCAGTGGGAGCTTGCGATGGAAGATAAGATGAAGTCACTTATCTCCAACAAGACATGGAAGCTAACCAAGCTACTAGTGGGAAAGAAGGCTCTCCATAACAAATGGGTCTACAGTGAAAAGAAAAGAGAAACTTGTGTGTAAGTTGGAAAAGAGCTTGTATGGTTTGAAACAAGCTCCAAGATAGTGGTACAAGAAGTTTGATGGATTTATGCAAAGACAAGGTTACAATAAGTGCAACGCTGATCATTGTTCCTACTTCAAGAGGTTTGACATGAGTTAAATCATCCTCCTACTTTATGTTGACGACATGTTAGTAGCTGGGTATGATTCTGCGGAAATCAGCAAGTTGAAGAAGCAATTGGCAAATGAGTTCGAGATAAAGGACTTAGGAGTAGTGAAACAAATTATTGGTATGAGAGTCAACAGAGACAAGCAGAAGGGTACTTTACAATTGTCTCAGGCTAACTACATTGAACGGGTTCTGAAGAGGTTCAACATAAGTGATGCTAAGCCGGTTAGCACACCTTTGGCTAGTCATTTTTTATTATCTAAAGAACAGTCTCCCAAGTCAGAAGCAGAGAGGAACAACATGGCCAGTATTCCATATGCTTAAGCCATTGGTATCTTGATGTATGTGATGGCTTGTACAAGACCAGATATAGCATATGTAGTGGGAATAGTCAGCAGGTTCATGTCCAATCAAGGGAAGCAGTGAAATGGATATTGCGATATCTACGAGGTACCATAGACAGATGCCTTTGTTTTGGAAAAGATGAAGTGAATTTACATGGTTACGTAGATTCAGATTTTGCAGGTGAGATAGACTGCAGAAGAAGCACTACTGGTTATGTCTTTACAGTAGGTACTACAACAGTCAGTTGGATTTCGCAGTTATAGAAGATCGTAACATTATCTACTACAGATGCTGAGTATGTAGCTGTGGCAGAGGCTAGCAAAGAAATGATTTGGTAACGGGGATTGTTGGCAGAGTTGGAATTTGAGCAAGAGAATAGTGTTTTACACAGTGACAATCAAAGTGTCATACATCTGGCAAATAATTCAGCATTTCATTCGAGGACGAAGCATATAGATCTTCGTTATCACTTCATCAGATCTCTATTAGAGAATGAAGTTTTGACTCTTGAGAAGATTCAAGGAAACAAGAATCCGGCCGACATTTTGACCAAAGTGGTGACTACAGAGAAACTGAAGTTGTGCGCAACTTCAGCGAGTCTTCAAGCTTGAAGACATAAATGAGGGCACCGTACTGCACTGATCATTGATGGAGTTGATTAGTTATGGCAAAGTCGTCAAGTGGAAGATTGTTAAATATAAATGGTGACTACTTTGTATTAAAAGTTGTCACACATCGACTAAAAGGAAAAACCACCTCTATATTCTTCCTTATAAATATAGGGTTTCTCCTATTATATTGTGTACACAAAAATAGAGAGAGAGAATAAAGGAGATACAAACTAGTATTCTTCTTGGTGAGAATTAGAAATAGTATAAGCTTATACTATTCCGATGATACAGGCGTGAGTATACACTGTGTTTGTGTGCGTTTTCTGATTTGCAGGTACACACGGCTTCTAACAGTGTTCTTGGGGGGCTGTAAAAACCCTAACAAATTTCATATTACTATTCATGTTGCATTCATTGTTCCAATGTAGGAATAAAGCAAGTGTAATCTTTAAAATTGTTATTTGAGTATGGTGGTAATAATGATCGACTTTGAAGGAGTTGATATGAGTTAGGATCCAAATTTAATGTTGTCATGGTCACCATACTCGTGACAGGGTTTTCCTAAAAAAAAAAGGTGCTTAAAAATAGATTAAATTGGCACTAAAGAAAGCTGACAAAAGAACCATGTTCATGGTAAATAAAATGACTTATTTGCACATTGCTTTCCAAGCACGCTCGACAAAGTTACAAGGGAATGAGTGTTGTTATTTATGCCTATTCGGTTGGGTAACCACTCACGGTTGTCAATTTTACTTGTACCACGGATCCAAAAAATAATGCTAGTGGGGGAGGAAATTAGGTTATGGTGATTTTTTATAATTTCAGTACGAATGTTTCATAATTCTAATACAGAGTTTTATGTAAATTCAGGGCCGGCCCACGAGAGCCCCAAATTTTATTTTAATTTTGTTTTGTATATTTGAAGAAAAAAAAAACAGCACTTGTATTGGTTCTAAAAAGTTTAATTAGTTTATCAGCCCAATTCAAAAGAAAACCTAATGTAATTCCATAACTTAGGGCCTCAAATGCTTTTTTTAAAAAAAAATTCTTTTACAAAAAAAAAAAATTTGTTTAATAGTCCAATTCGTACTAAATCTTAATCCAATTTCATAATTTAAAGCCCCGAAATTTTATATTTCACTAACTATTACTCTAGGGTCCAAAAAACAAAATAATGAAACTGAAGTCTAATTTAAATCAAATTATTATTCTAATTATGGCTAGAAGATTATTGTTGTACCCGCACAAACATTTAATGACTACACTTAACACTCTCGCGACTGCCACACTCGTACAACGATAACAATATTTCACACCACTATACTTAGGACTTTCATGACTATCGCACTCATACAACGATAATATTTTTTTACGACAACACCAAGATTGAGGTTTTTTTTAATTATTTTAATATTAATATGTTTATTGAATTTGTTTTATAATTATTTTTACATTTATGGTTTTTTAAGCGAGTGAAGTTTTATACGCATAAAGGCCTCACATTTAGAACTTTGTAAGCATAAAACACAAAAATAAAAATAAAATAAAAAATTAGTGGTGGCATGGCCCCCCAATCCACGGTAGATCCGTGAATGCATGTATAAGTATTGTATTGAAGAAGTTAGTTCAAAAACTTTAAGATCTTAGCAGTAGAATAAGTTTCGTTTCTAAATAATGATAACTATGTATTTATTACTTAATAATCTAATTGAATTGTAACGCCCCATGTTTCCTTTCTTCTTTTTGAAATTATTTCCCATTTGTCAACGGTTTGTGACGTCACTTATTCATGACGTGTTGTGTATTCTTGGTATGTGTTGATTTGTTTCGTGTTTATGTTTTGGACTTAGCGGGATGACTTCATGTACTTTCGTTCCGGCTTCATGGGTTTGTCTTCGTTGGCGACTATGTGGGTTTGTTGCAATGTTTTCTCGTTGGTGCTTCGGCGGTCATGCTCTATACTCGATCGTGTTACATTACTTTATTGTTGACGTTCCGGTATACCATCGACTATGTGATTATATTTATCTTTTGAACTTTTTGAGTGAGGGGTATTTTCGGTATTTCACTTGTGTGTGAGTTGGTGAGGAAGTATGAGAGTGTTCCTAAGTGTTTCGATGTGTTCAGGATTATTTTGAAATCTTCCGGTGCCATCTTAGGGCCTTCGGCCCCTCCTTTCACTTTGCTAGTGTTGGGTTGCCGAGTTCTCGGGAACTGTTTCACAGAGTACTCAAGCACTATTTCATGGAGTACTCGAGAATTGTTTCACCGAGTACTCAAAAATTCTTTTACCGAGTACTGGAGTACTGTTTCATCAAGTACTTGAAGACTGTTTTACCGAGTACTAGAGATTGTTCGCAGATTTGTATATAAGAGGGTTTTAACCTAAAAATCATTTCATTTCACTTCCTCTTTTCCCCAATTCAGGATATCACTTTTTTTCTCTCATTTTCTCTTCATCCTTGCACATATCATCACTGGGGCTTGGATTTTGATGATGGTTCAAACATGAAATTTGTTCATGGTGTTCTTGTCATAGGTTTGAGCCATGGATTGGTATGTGACTCTCTCTCTTTGTGGGTTTCTTCTTCAAACCCTAGTTTTGGATTTTCTTGACAAACCACTTCTTGTTTTTTGATTTCCTCTTGTGTTGGGTCTTGATTCATTGATAGGTGGCTATGGTGAAGCTTTCCACCGATTGATTCCTTCAATTATGGTGCTTGGTGAAAATCTAGGGTTTCATTGGCCTTGCCTTGATGCTTTGCTTTGTTCTTGCCTTGAGATAGGGAAATTTTTTATTCTCTCTCATCCTTTGGTACGTGAGTGTGCGATTTTCATTCTAGGGTTCCATAACCCTAGATGTGTTTGTAAAAATGTATACTTGAAAATATGAAATTAGGGTTTGGATATGTTTATGTGATTTAACTCATGTATGGCGTACTTAGTGATCATATTGACAGATCTGTGATGCATGCTAGTTGGGTTATAATTCTTGGGATTTGATATAAAAAGTGTGCTTGTATGCCTATGTATATATATATGGGTATGGTGGTGTATATTTATAAGTGTAGGTATACATATGTGTTTATAGTTGTTAATGGTGTAGCCTTGATAATTGTATTAGGCTACCTCATTTGGTTAGTAAGTTGGAACATGTATTATGTGATTTGTGTAGCGTGGCATCTCAACTTAGAACGACTATCTAGTTCCCTCATTCTTGGATTATATTACTATCTTGAAGTTGAATATTATACTTGAGATATGATTTGTGAAACTTGCTTTAATTGAACTAAAAACATGTTTAAAGGAATGAAGTTGTTATCCTTGTGAATTAAAGGAAAACTCGTTGATTTAGAACATGAATGGTGCATGACAAAGTATCCTTGTGAATTATTGTTTGATTGTGATTTGGAAGCATGTTAAAGGATTAATGGCGTTCATGTTGGCATTCTTGAGAATGTTTTTCATAAATTTGAGACATAGTTGCATATTGAGTACACCTTTTGCATTGTCATTCAATTAGTGTAGGTTTATGCCGGTCGTGTAATCATGTGTGAGTAGACTTGTGTGGATCGTCCCAACAACTATCCAGGGGGTGTTTCCACAACCTACGGAACTAGTAAGTTCGAGAACTGTGATATAGGGTTGGATTGCGCCACCCTTAAAGTCGCAGGTTGGATCCGTGTATTCAATCTTCGGATCTCAAGTCGCAGGTTGGACTCGTGCACTCGTTCTTCCTTGATTGAGAGTGTACATTTTCTTCAAGTGAACGATTTAAGCGACACTCATATCCATTTACCTTAGTGGCTAGTGTGTGTACCATGAGGTGTGTTGAGTCACATTACATTTGAGTTGTCGTTATGTGATTTAAGTTTACATGTGAATCATGATGTTATTCAATGTGGTTGTGGAGCATGTTTAATGTGGATTTTGATACTTTAATTCTTATGTTATTTAAATGCTCAAATGAAATTGGATAATGTGAAAATATGATTTAGATGCCTTGTTTTAAAGTATAATGTGACATAAATTCTTATCTTATATGCCCTTAAGTGGTGATGTAAGTTAGTTTAATGGCTTTCTTTTGATAAGTTAAAGTCGGTGATGGACTATAGAGTCGATTGTGAGTTGAGGCCTTAGAGAAGGCGGGTGATAGTTTTGTGATCATGGTTGGTTGCATAGTAATGACCATTTGATGTTTCTTTCACACTTGAGAAATGTATCGTCTACTGTGCTTTTGAGGTTTTGAGTTTGGTTAGATGAGGTTATGATTGAACCTAGTCAATTTTGTGGCAACGGTCTCTTGATTCGGTTAATAATCTAAGAGAGGTGGTATCGAATATGAATTTGAGGTTTGAATGAATCGGAAGAGGTATTAATTGAAACTAGTTAGTTCCATGGTATCGGCCACTAGGTTTCCTTTTTCATGATTGATAGGTACCAAATATTGTCTATTTTAGGCCCCTAACTTACTATTGTTACGTCTTATCATTTCATTATTTGATATTTTTATGCGGTTTGTGTGTTAAATCGTATTTCAGGAGCTTAACGAAGAAACGAGCTAACTTTGGTGAATTAACCAAAGACATGCTTGTATCTATCCACAAAGAGAGCAAAAGAAGAGTTTTCAAGCAAAAAGTATTTCCCAGAGGGCAAAAATGATATTTTTCGGAGCCGTAACTTTAGGAAACATACCAAAGGAGTCGAGGGGGTTCTAACGAAACAATAATCAAGAAAAATGGTTTCCAAGTATTTTGCTATGCTTGAACTACGCTTATAGTAGCTAAAAGTGCCTAGAAACATCAAAAACTATGCTCAAGCTACACTTATGAATTTCGGCCTACGACTAAGCTACACTTAAGCATAGGGGTTAAGCGTAGGGAAAAGCTGGGAAGTTGAGTCCTGATCCGAATTGAACTCTTTTGACATATCTTCGATAACAACATCTCTAAACACGTGTATATGACATATTATACATCAGATTGAAGGGTTTGGCTCAGATTTGAGGAGAAACAGATCAAAGAGGAATCCTACTTGAGTGGGACAAGTTGAATACAAACAAAGCTCTTTTCAACCTCTTCTATAAATACCAAGGTCTGCTATAGATCTTGGGAGCTTCATATTTACATAATTTCAAGAGCACTTTATCTGGAGATTCATATCATTCAAAGAGGAAGAGTCATTCAAGACCTAGAGATCCAGAAAAGAATATCATAAAGGTCAGTTCTACATCAATGATGCAGTCACCCACCACCATGAGCAACTAATTTGGTATCTAGGGTTTTTTAGCAAAACCCTAGCCAAGTAATGTAGTTTATTTGTTTGTTTCAATTATAACGAGGGGAAACTGTGATCACACTATGATGATTGTGTATATCTATGACCGTAGTTATTCATGACACTTGATTTTATATTTATTCTAATTCTTGTCTTAGATTGAATGAATGCATTATCTTAACCAATCATGTTATATTAAACATAGCGTGATTCTCTACACAATTGTGCTTAACACTTGAAACCCTAGATTTACACTGGACATGCCTTGGCAAGGTGATATAGATTTATGTTGTAAGAGTAGATTAAAGTAAAGTAGATGACATGTACTAGTCACACTCTGTCATGAGATGGGTTGTAGCGAATCCGGTGGATAATATCATTTTTAGGACGTATTCGACTATTTGCGGTACGATCTAATTCACGGTGATGGATTGCCCTCTTGTAATTGAGCAAGTAGATAACTATATTATGTGGTTAGTGGTGGAGCATGAACACCTTAGTTTTTCTCTTCCATGAATCACAACACAATTTACATTATATTCTTACTTAATTTAGTTATAGATCTCAAACAAAACAAATCAAACCTTTTTCAAACTATAATTCAGTACTTTTAGATTGCTATAGTGAATAATCCAAGTCTCTGTGGGATCAATATTCCATTTTTCAAGCCGATTTGTACTACAACACGATTCGTGCACTTGCGATAGGTAAAACCTTGTCGTCGTAAGGGGCCGTACTTAAACATTATTTTTAACCCCATTCGATGTGCACCAATGATATTAATAATTGAAGTGTTCGTGGAGTTATCGACTTAACCGTCTTAGGTTGCGGAGATGGGTTTGATGATTTGAGAGTTGAATCCAGTTCATAGTTGCAGATATTGTTGCTAGATTATCTTTCTCCGCTTCCGTGAGAGGGTTGTCATTTTTGGACTCCATTCTTCTTTCATCATTCTCCGTGATCCATTTCAGATGTTGAACCTTTCGTATGATGTTTTAGATGTTTCGGTGTATCCGGGGTTCGTCCGGAGTCAGCTGGCTTCGTTCCGGGGCTTTCGGACATACCATGGAATTTTTCTGATGTGTGAACTACCGAGTACTTGAAATCCCCTTGTCAAGTACTCGAAGTCATGGTGCACTGATGGCGCGCCTTGTCAAGTACTCAGCCTCTGTGTTGCCGAGTACTCGAACTGTTTTCATGGAGTACTCAAACTGTTTTTACCGAGTACTCGAAATGCTACAGTTTTACAGCTTTATTTCTCGTGCTTCATTCATTCTTTCATGCATCTCTTTCACTCTCCTTTGTACATTAGGATATGTTCATGGCTTGTATGCCGCTTCTTGAGTCGTTGGTTGTGGCATGGTGTCGAACCACTTCCTTGTGTTTCCATTTGTTTTCGCGGGGTTGGAAACGGACGGTTGTGTTCCGTGGATTCAACGCATTACTCTTCCTTTATCGTCTTCCTGGACGTTATAGGAATCCTTGAGTTGTTGTTTTGGTTGATTTGAGATTGTGTTCTTTTGGTATGATTGTTTTTGTTTCATACCTTCTTTCATTTTTGGGTCTCGAGTATGAGTTATGTGGTTTAGTGCACACACGTAGTGTTTCCATTCCTTTTCTTCTTGGTTTCATTGATGTCTCCATCTAGGTGTTCTAGTTTTTTGTACATGTTAGGAACATGGATACCGAACTGATTGGCTCGACCATTAAAACTTTTTTCTTAAAAACTATTGAATCTTTGGGATTCATCTTTTTTACGACTTTTACTCTCGGCCATCCGCTTTTGGTTTCTTTTGTCGGGGTGCTTTCCTGGTCATGGGTGGATGTCTTTCACCTTGACGCGATGTTCCAGTTATTCGTTTGTTTAGCATTAAGACTCTTTTCCCTTCCTTGGTTTCATGATCCTTATGTGGTAGTTCTTGAGAGTAGTGTTCACGTACTCTCTGTGGCTTGATTTGGTTAACTTCCCTTGTCTATAGTGAGAGCTTTGGTGATTTAGTTAACCTTCTTGTGGATAGTGTTATGAGGTTGATGAGGTGATGTGATTAGTGGCATTGATGTGAGAGCGGATCTCTCTTTAAGAATAGATTGATGGTTCATTCGTATATTTGTGTATATATACATTGATGATAGTTATGTTAGTACGCAAGGACGTGAGAGTTTTCCTTGGTAACGGTTATGGATGTTTCCTTCCTATGGATATTGTAGCGATCTTAGTCTCTTTTTGACCCTATGTTTATTATTGTGACCACTAGAGTGATTGGCTCTGTTGGACTAGGGTATTGTGTATTTGGTGTACGTTCATGTGAGTAATGTAGACTACCAGTGTTGGATTGATAGGTATGAGTTATAATGATCTCTTGTATTATCCGTATTATGTGCACTTATTTATCTCTCTCTATATATATACGTATGATCCGTATTGATAGGTATGAGTTATCTTTTTTGTTTTTCATGTGATGTTACGTTATGGTTTCATTATGTGTTAGTTGACCTGTTTGTTGATGCATGGTGGGGGACTAGAAGGATATGTTTCAGGGGTCTCGTATTGGCGTGAATGCCATATGGGACGATTGACCAACCTAGGATAGATGCATGTACACGGGTTGGTTAGCATTACTTGGACGATCGGGGGATGTGGCAGTTTAGGGTTTCTCCTGCTAAGCCGTCGAGCTTACCCCTTTTCCCCTTTCCCCTCTCCCTGTTGTAGGTTCCAGGTTCTTCTAGCAGGATGGCTTGTGGCGCGGGTGCTGTTGCGGGGCTGAGACGTTTATATGTAGTGTTGTTCCTATAAGCTTTTCCCTTTGCATGTCCCCTTATTTTGGGACTATTATTGTATTTCTTGGGAGCCAGTTTGTTGGTGTATCCCCTCCTTGTATTTGGTATCCTTGCATCATTGTAGAGATGTATTCTTTCGGCGTCTCGATGTGCATTGTGTATAATTTGATTATAGCTTTCACTCAGTTGTGTATAGAATTATTGTTATTAATACTATTCCATTCGTTTTAATGTTATTGATGATCTTAGTTGCTTACTCTATGTATGGATCATACCTCAAAGTCCTCGGATATCCCAGTTCGGGAGTCTTAGGATTTTAGGGACGTGACATGAATAGATGTTTAATGATATTACTTTTTACTATCTTATTTTAATTGTACTCTGAGATTTTAAAGTTATATAAAGGTTCTATATCAATAAATAATTATATATAAATCCCTCAACTACTAAGAATTTAAAATATAATATATCATCCCATCTAATGCTTATAGTTTTAAATAAATATCTTCACATAGAATAAATAAATATTTAGTTTAATAAATATTTTCTTAAACATATGGTGTTCAGGTCAAGTAATCAAAACTTATTAAATTGCATTAAGAGGACATTGTTTTACTTTTTTAAAAATGTATAGTTCTCCGACATTACTCTCTATGGCCATGATATTGACCCTAAAAGGTTTCAGATTTTGGTAAGTTAAAGTTGTTGGCCTAAAAATTCATCCAAGGACAATGATGTGTTTTAATATGTTACTCACGAGTGAACGAATCTCTTGGAATATAGATAGGGATGGAAAAATGATCCGACCCAGACTGATTCCGACTCGTCCCAACCCAAATGGGGTGGGTTTGGTAAGCTTATAAATGGGTTTAGGGCGAGATTGGTATAAAAAATTAAAATCCGAAGCGGGTTCGGGTTTTCTACAAAACCTGTTGGTAACCGGACCCAACCCATTTGCACATTATATATATATATATATATATTAAGTTAAAGCCCAAAATGTACTTGTGTTTTTCTATGAATTTGTTGCATTGACCCTGATCATGCAAAAGCCATGGAACACTGTGTCTAGTGAATATGTGCATGTGCTTATAGGTCAAGATTGTCCTTCTCGGTTTCAACTTCACTAATTCATTCACCTATGTACAACCACATCACCTCACTAATTCAATTTAATCATTACTCTCATGAGCGGGAATATCACATCACATACTACTCATACATCATAAACATAAAATTAATCAACTTGTAATGCAAAACACTCGTGCATAAAAACAAAGAATTTTTCAAAATGTTTTGAATTTTCAATTTTTTTTCTTTTCAATCATTCCTTATAACCGACCAACTATACCTTCCCCCCAAACTTAAATTAAATCATATCCTCATGGTTCACCATCATACTCATGAGAAAGAATATAGTTACCCTTGAAGCGTGATTCCGAAATTTCAACTATTTATGTTTGTCCTCCCCCCAAACTTGAATTGACCTATATGTAGAGATATTCAACAAAGCACATATACCAACATCATAGCAAGGGGAAAAGAAATGTAATTATCACTTTCCGGAAATTCTTACTCAATATAGCACAAGGAATGAGTTTTTTTTTTTAATAAAAGAATTGGGTTAATTTCAGTAAACCCCCCTATACTATCCAGATTAATCAACTAACCCCTTGTGTGTCCACTTTGCCCCCTATACTATTCAATTTCATCAAATTGGCCCCTCACTTCTCAAAATGCCTAAACTACCCTCAATAGTATAAGAGGGTTTAGTGAAATTAATAGTATAAGGGGGTTTAGTGAATTATTTCGGAAAAAATAATATATACTTTTTGCAAAAAAAAACAATTTCAAAAAAAATCATATTTTGTTCCAAAATATGAATTTTTTTTTCGAAAAATATTTTTTTTGCGAAAAAGTATATATTATGTTCCAAAATATGATTTTTTGTTTCGAAAAATATTTTTTTTGCAAAAAAGTATATATTATGTTCCAAAATATGAATTGACCCATATGTAGAGATATTCAACAAAGCACATATACCCAACATCATAGCAAGGGGAAAAGAAATGTAATTATCACTTTCCGGAAATTCTTACTCAATATAGCACAAGGAATGAGTTTTTTTTTTTTTTTAATAAAAGAATTTGATTTGGCCTTAAGGGCCTATAATCATACAAATTGAAATTGCAGAAATTAAATGACATACTACTTTATAAACCGAGGTTAGAAACTAACTTTCATAGCCTAGGACCAATGTTTAACGTCTTTGGCACGACGTTCCGCAAAGGGCTATCCAACACCATTCCTCTCTTCGACACTTCCACCACATAGCGAAACAAGTGTGGGAAGTAAATCTATCCACAGTATCCATTGTGAACATTCAGTAATAAGTAAGACATCAAGCACATAATAATCATTTTATAATTTTTCTCATTTGTCATGTTCTACATTCATAACATGTTTAGTACTTACGTCCAACGATTCTTCTATCAACGAATAAGGTAATGAGTCCTTTATCACCTCATCAATCCGATCCATTATGTAGTACTCATCCCCTCCTTGTTTATCTTCAAAACGCAGCTCATCGAGACATTGGGTAAATATTTCTTTAAGTTCATATGGTGTCTCTTTCAGCTCTTGTGGTAAAGGAATGGTTTGTGCACACTCGTCCTGTGATATGTCACTCTCAGTTTCAAAGCTTTCCTCTGTTTCACTATACCCATCCTCCTTATCTTTAAAATTATCTACCACTTGATTTGGTAGTTCCTCTCTTCTCCCATTGGATGTATCAGCTAGTTGATGCATTTGGGTTTCTAAGCTAGATAAGGCTTGAGAATTCAATTAGACAATTGCTTTAAACTCTCTCAAGGCACTCATCAGTTCATCCTCCACACTAGTTGGTCTAGGTAATGAATTTTGATTTTGAAACTGGGGTGGATTTTGGCTGAAGGGTTGGAATGATTGGGTATTATTGGCCTGAAAATCCTGAGTACTGAATGGTTGTTGGCTTCTATTGAAAATTGGTTGAAAATTTTCAATGTTCGGAAAGTATGAATTGTCTCTATTGTATGTGATCTCCTCACAATTTTGAGGGGTTGCTTCGATTTTGCTCAAAGATACTAAGTTTTTTTCTTCAAAAGACAATGATTCCGGACAGGTGGTTGCTCTGATTTCTCTCAAATATGCCAAGTATTTATCTTTAAAAGATAATGGCTTCGCATACGAATATGCATTTGACTCTTCAAATTGGAATTGATTGGATGCTTGAGGATAATAATCTTGACTTTACAGTCGATAACCTAATCCATGATCGAAATATCGTGGACCATCATTAAAGCTATGGTATGAGTTTCCTATACCTCATTGTTGGTATTGGAAATTGGGATGATTTCTCCAATCCGGGTTGTATGAATTATAATATGGAACATTCGCCGAATTATATGAATTATTATGATCAATCATGTCTCCTATAAGTAGATTCTCTCCACTCAAATTATTATCTAATTCTTCTTGACAGTCATAAAATTGTGGTTTTGAGGTCCTAAATGATGTATTTCGGTATAAAATCAACGTGTTCAATTGCCCTTTTCCACTAAAAAACCTCTCATCTTTGCTAAATAAGGACTTTCTGATAGTTTACATAAAAACTGCAGATTTAGTTTTTTAATAAAATCTAAGTACTTGTAAACTACTCCGATTATGGATAGAAAATAAAGCTAAAATTATGCGTAAAATTAATCTACAATATAACTCATAAGTGGTCCAATGACGCAATCGTCACAGCTTCACTGATTCCCTTCACGCTTTTCATTGTACCTCATAAAAATACACAATCCAACTTTAGATAAAATAGAAACAATTCAAGTATACGAAATTACTAAAATTCAGAATATCCGTTAATCCCTGGCAACGGCGCCAAAAACTTGATGTGAGTCTAGGGTGTTAAAAATAGTACTTAAGAGTGGCCCCTTATGACGATAATATTTTACCTATCGCAAGTACAAGAGTCATAATATAGTGAAGTTCGACTTGAGAAAGGTTATCGAACCCAAGGGACTAAGTCGTATTCTGAACTCAGGCAAAGTATTACTCTTAAATTACTATAAAAGTATGATTTGATGGTTGTGATTTATTAACTGACTAACTAGTGAAGTAAGTAAAGATAGACTAAGATAAGAACAGTAGAGATAAAAACTAGGATTTTCATACTCAACCACTAACCGCATAATATAGCTATCTGCTTGCTCAATTATAAGAGGGCGATCCATCACCATGAATAAGATCGTACCTCAAATAGTCGAATACGTCCCAAAAAGGATACTATCCACCGGATTCGCTACAACCCATCTCCGGACAGAGTGTGACTAGTACATGCCATATACTTTAAATTAATTGTCACACCCCGAATTTTAAGACTCAAAACCCGAGGTGTGATCTGTAGGGTTAAGGATTTAAAAATAGTAAATAGGTTTATTTTGAAAAAAAATATAAATGTTATCTTAAGATTTTTTTCTTTCAATTCTTGAAAAAAAATGTTTATTTAAAAACACATTTAGTAAAAATTTCGGCGACATATCCCCTAAAATATTCACTCCCGGAAGCAATAAAAATCTGCCCATAAACAAAATATAAATAAGACCCATTTCCAATCCATATACGAACTCTCAAACCTAACAGGAACCAACAACCCACCATACGCCATCCAGACTATATTTAAAAAAAATCTCATTAAGAAACCATATATTACATAAATGGTTTACAAACATCATATTTTACATCCCCAAAAGATTACAAGCCCAAATTAAATACTTACATGAAAATATACAACAAAAATCCTTCTACTCCTAACTAAATAAGTCCGGCTGTCAAGTGAGTAGAAAACGTCATTCCACGACTACAGCTAGCGTCCACAAGGACCTACATTTAGGGCGACATGAAGAGGGGTGAGCTCTAAGCCCAGTAGGGAATAGAATAATAACTAACATGTATTGAAATAACATGCAAAACATTCATATGGCATATTAAGATATAATAGGATACGACATCAATAAAATTAAACATGTCAGAAACCATAAGGTTCTTTAAAATTCCCCACTCCCCAAATTCCTATCTTGAATCCTTTTAGGGACCGTTTAACCCTGGGATCGTGCCCCTTGCGTAAGTCTTCGGTTCCTTTTAGGGACCCTTTAACCTTATGACAGTGTCCCTAGAAATTCTTTAATTTCTAGGACACAGAGCCCCGAACGTACTACCCCCAATACCCATATTTGTATAATGGAATTAAAACAATTTACCATAAATATATCAAGCCATGTATCCAAACATATCACAAATACATTTAATTCAAATAGATTAAACATATAACTATTCAAGTTATCTAAATACCAACTAAAACAGGGTGATATCACAATTCATGTGATTAAACACATCAATCTAGCATTATAACAGACATATAACCCATTATAGAGCATGAATTGTTAAGAAAGTGAAGTTATTAACATCTATACTAAGATCACTATAGAAATAAAATAAAATAAATCCCTATCTTGGCTGCAGTGTGATAACCAACTGAAATTCCTCTTGTAACGTCCGGTATTTTTACGTGCTAATTTGAAATTTTATTTATTTGTTTATTAAACAATCAAGTGCTTATGTGCCTAACATGTTTAGATGCTTACGTGAAAAATTGAAAATATTGAAATGTTTGGGAAAAAAACAAATAAATGACCAAAGGGAAAATTAGTAAATTCACATGTATTGAGTAAGTGGGTTTTGTAGAGATTTAATTAATAAGTGTTGGAAAGATGATGGGTGGCAATATTGTAGTTGTGTAGAAGACTTGGTCAAATTTGTAAATTTGGTTCATAATGGCAAGGGTTGTGAATAAGTAATAAAGGGGTGGGTAACTTGGACATTTCACCACTACCTTTATTGTTGTCATCATTGTGGCCCTTGGATCAAATCTATCTTGCCATCTTCATTCCTAGCCCTTGGATTGGATTCTCTACACACCAACCCTATCTCTAACTCTATCATTGTCTTCATCTTCTCTCATTTCTCACCAAGAACACACACTATTTTATACACACATTTCTCTACACCAAATTTTCGGCCACCATGTTCTCCTTGGAAATTTGGCTTCAAGTTTTGCTCTCTCCTACTCTTCATGCTTGATGGATGGTGAGCACTTGGGGTGGTCTCTTGGTGTGGTGTTCTTGAGCTCATAGTGGTAAGCTTCCTCTTTTTTTCTAAGGTTTTGTTATAAGAAATCCTAACTTCCAAATTCTAGAAATTCATGTGCTAGTATTGAATTTTTGCTCTTCCATTGTTCATTCTTGTTGTGGAAGGTTATGAATTGTCTCCAACCATCAAGTGAATCGGCTTGTGGTGAATTCTAATTTCGTTTTGGGAAGAACTCATTGGTGAGTTCACAAATTAATACTCCTTTGAATTATTTTTCATGAAACCTAGTTTAACCATTTTGGGTTTTTAGCCTTACTTTGAATTCTTGATTATAAACCGGTTGTTGCTACTAAAAACCATTAGTTAAAGATCCATGTTTGTTTTATTGTTGCTTGAAGGCTTGGGAGACCTTTGACCCAAATTCTTGAAATCACCTCTTTGAAGCTCTCTTGGTCATTCTTGGCTCGGTTTGTTGTTGGCGTCATTTGGACGGATTGCTTGCACCCTCTTGCTCATTAGCTTTGCTTGGATTGAGGTAGTTGAAAAACGAGTTGTTTTAGTTTTTGTATGAGGGTGTGTGCATCTAAGTGGTATATATGCCGTATATATATATGCGAGTTGAGTCTCAACAACTTAAACGATGAATTAGGCCCCCTTGAAAAGCATGAGTATGTGATTTTTATGCTTGTTATGGATTATTGCTTAAATTTGTGAAATTGTGAGCATGATGTTAATTTGACTACAATGTATAGTATAAAGAAACAAGTATGTATTGTGATGGCATAAGGTAGAAATTGTGAACCTTGATGTATTTTGAGTGTGCCACGTAGTGTGAAAACGTGGGTATTGGTTCCTACATTTTGCGAAAAGTTTGTGGGAGTTCTCTTGTGTTTGGATCGTCGTAACAACTGGCCAGGGGGTGCTTCTTGCTCCCACGAGACTAATCTTTCGAGAAACGCAGACGATAGGGGAGGACGTATCGTCCAAATCCTATGTGCTCGACTAGGGTCGTGGTGACGTCTTCCTTGATAAATATGAGTGTCGAAAAAAATTGGGAAGGACGGTACGATGAGTCTACTATTCCCTAGTGAGCCTGTATCCTCAAGGGAATGGTGGAGAATGATCCGTTCATCCTTGGAAAGGGTGTGTTTTTGTGTGCGTATCTAAATTGTTATACATATGTGATTATGGTTTTAAATGATGAAGGTATGCTATGATTATGATTAACTATGTTGTGAGCATGTTGGGGAACTTGTTTGTTAGGTTTGATGGGGTTCCGGATTGGCGTGAGAGCCATGTGGAACAAAAGACCGACCTAGGATTAGTTGCATGCACCTTGGGTGGGTTGTACCACTCGGACTACCGAGACTGAGGCAATGATGCTTCCTCTACTGGGCTAGTGAGCTCACCCCACGATATATATATATTTTTTCAGGTAATGATTCCCACTTGGGAGGCCCGTAGTCTTCCGGTAGAGACTCGGAGTTAGTTCCGTCCTTTTTGCGCATATGGAGGCGGAGTTCTTTTGTAGAGCATTGATAGACATTGTATACATGTGCTTATTTTGTTTAGTGCTTCAATTAAGTTAAACCTATTCTTTGTCTGCTAGTATGTTAGTCGGGTAGCTTAAATTGATGTACACCCTTGGAGCGTTATGTGCGGGGACCTTATTCTTTTGGAGCACTCCGGTGCTAGAAATGTAAAACTATAACATGTTTCGCCTTAGAGCACTTTAAATGTAATTTATTGGATCCCTTTATTGGATTTGTGATTATGAAATTAATTATTTTCCATGAGTTGTGAGTATTAGGTGTTTGGCCGAAAACGGCATTATTCTAAGTTTTCAAACTAACCCTTTTCGATTCGAATGGAAAAACCCGTTTTCGCCCACCCCCGTAGCCAAAAAAATTTCCTTGTTTTAGAAATGATCTCAAACTCACTTTACAAATATTTTGAGTCTAAGATACCGGCGATATTTAAAACGGAGACCGGGGGCAAGACATATAGCTTTAATAAACCTCGTAGAAAGGTTTTTGTTTAAACATTTTTGATTGACTAGTATAATTTGGGGTATGGACCTAACTAAGGGAATATTCAAGCATAGGCGTGTATCCTTAGTTGTTACGGTGGTTTTCAGATCATTTTGGGCATTTTCGGGTTCGTCGGTCGACTGACGCAACTCCGTCAGTCGACTGGAAAATAGCCGTAAAACTCTCTGGTGAGGTCAGTCGACTGATAGTTTTTGGTCGGTTGACTAATGGTCCCACCGGTCGACTGATTTCCCTTGTCGGTCGACTGACTTTTCCTCAAGGTGTTCTAGTTCGATCCTGTTTCGACACCCCTTCACTCTTACGGTCATATCTAGAGCTACCGATGTTGGATTGAGGCGATCTTTAGCTTTTTAGAAAGCTGACTTAAATATCTTGGTGTTAGACTTTTGAATCGCCCCATTTGAGTCATTTGTTAGGGCGTAATGGTCATCTGAAAGTGACGGTACATTTGGGCCTCGACATCTCACAACGGCTGATTTCTTCAAAATGTTGTAGTTTCCATTTCGTACCTTCAAATTCGGTTTCGTTTGTTCCTATAACTTATTTTAGGTCCAAACCTTTTATTTATACCTTGAAATCACTACTTTATCCCTATGATGACCATTTTACCCTTGGGTGGGCACGGGTGCTTAAACGGTCCGTTTAAGGTACCGTTTGTTTTGTTAGGCTTCTATTTCGATTCCAAGAGATATTCTTGTCATATTGTATGAGTGAAATAAAATTGTTACCCTATTTGTGGGTGTTTGATGACTGAAGGTCATTGATTCTTGTTTCTTTTTATTCTGCATTCACTCCCTTAGCTCTTAGGCTCGGGTTTCAGAGTCCTAGAAAATTTGGGGCGTGACACTTCTGTTCTTATTTTTTTCCCGGGTTGTTTCCTTCGGTTCTTGACTGTGCCCTACTCAAACAGCCCATCCTTTTATTTCTTTTTTTCCTTGGGACGAATACTAGCTTCCTAATATCTACTTGTTTTCCCCAAAGGCAGTTAAACTTCTCAAAAATACATCCTATATCTCAATCCTTTGTATAAAGGTAAGTACACATGTGCTACTATAGGTGAGGCGAGTTAGTGTGTTGGCAATAAGACACATGGTCTAAAAATCAAACATGTACCTTAGTTATGTGTATATATATATCAAGTGGGTCAAAGCTTCCTTCCAAAGACATGTTGTAACATATCTATCTATATATATACATGATGTCCGCCCAAGGGTGTCAAAAATAATGTTTAAAAATGACCCCTTGGGACGGCCTAAGTTTTACCTATTGCAAGCGCACGAATCATATTGTAGCACAAAAACGACTTGAGAAAGGGAATATCGATCCCACAGAGACTTGGTTTATTCAGTTCAGCAGTTCAAAAATATTGAATTATGGTTGAAAAAGTGTTTGATTTGATTTTGAGAATTATGACTAAATTAACTAAGAACAGGAAATAAATTGAGAGTTTGATCAATAGAAAGAGAAAACTAGGGTTTTCATCGCTCCACCACAAATCGCATAACATAGTTTCAATTTGCATAATTGTAAAAAGGGCGATCTATTCCTGTGAATCAGAACATACCGCAAATAGTCGAATATGCTCCCAAAAAGGATACCATTAACTAGACTCACTATAACCCATCTCCGAACAGAATGTAACTAGTGCATGCTATTTACTTTACTCTAATTTACTCCTAATGCATGAAATTAAACTAGAACATATCTATGATACCTTGCCAAGGCATGGTCTGTGTAAACCTAGGGTTTCGAGTCTTAAGAACCATTGTGTAGAAAATCATAGATTAAGCATCCTAGTTCTCGCCCATAGTGAATAATCATGATTGAGTAAGAAAAATATATTTATTCAATCTAAGACAAGAATCTAGAACAAATATATAATCTTGTATCAAGAATAAAAATTATCACTCATCTACAACAATCATCAAGGTATAGTGACAACATCCCCTTTGTTACAATTGAAAACAAATATAAAAACTACATTACTTGGCTAGGGTTTTGCTAGAAAATCCTAGATACCAGTTTAGTTGATCATGGCTGATGGAGACCACATCGTTGATGTAGAATCGCTCACCATTCTCTTATTCTCTAGAACTCTCAGTGTTGTATGACTTCTCCTTGGAATGATATATATGAATCTCTAAAGGCTGCTCTGAAAATTATACGTGTGGAAGCTCTCTTAAATTTTTAGTAGACCTCTCTATTTATAGACAACAATTGAGGGAAACCCTAAGGTTATCCTTTCTCGTCATTTCACACCCAAATGAGTAAAATCCTATATTCTGATACTCCCTCCGTCCCACAATAGTTGTCCAATTTGGACTTTTTAACATTTTATTGATTTGGGTTGACTACTGTATAATTTCAAATTTTGCCCTTAATGATATAGTATTATGGTGGAGTCCATTATTTTTTTAAAGTTAGTGGAAGAAGGGTAGTTGGGGAAAGTGGAAGGTTAAATTGCATTGGATTTGAACTAGACAAGTATTTTGGGACAAGTAAAGTTGGAATAGTAGACAACTAATATGGGATTGAGGTGGTATATATTATGTGTATAACACGTGTATCGAGGTATAGAAGCCGCAGCTGCCACAAAGGAAAACAAGTTGGGGTCAATTTTGGAATTTCACAGCTCATTTATACAGAAAAACTATGCATGACGCGTATAAGGGCTACTCGTGGCGCATGACGAGTGTGCAAAAAATCACCGGGCGTAGGCTGAGCGTAGAAATAACACTTTCTTGCCACTTTTAGCTACTAGGCGCGTAGACTGGGTGTAGCAAAATTCATGAAAACCACTTTTCTGGGGAATAGTGTCGTTTGAAACCCCTCAACTCCATTAGAATAATTTTTGAAGTTGCAGCTCAAAAAAATGATGTTTCTGTCATCCGGGAGACAAATTTATCTTGAAAACACCTCTTTTTCTCTCCTCTTGAATAGAAATGAACATGTCCTTAGTTAATTCACCAAATTTAGCTCTTTTTCTTTATTAAGCTCCTAAAACACGCTTAAACACAAATAACATAAAAATACCAAATAATGGAACATAAGGACGTAACATTAGGAAGATAGGGGCCTAAAATGGTTAATATTTGGCACCTATCACACCCCAAACTTACATATTGCTAGTCCCTTAGCAATGAGCTCAGGAAAACTTTCTAAACCTACCTTGTGATGATTTTTATTCTAATTATTCTATACTACTCTACACTAACCTATACTACTCCTTTACTTTTGTGAGGGTCGAAGATTACACTTAGCACGTGTAACAAGCCTTTTAAACCCCTCGGCAACACTGAGTGGATGAGTGAAGTCTCGGGAGAGTTAGTTATACTACCCACAACTTCTCCATCCTTTGTAATCAAGCATTCATGCATTCACATACTCCTCAATAAAGTTATGATACAATATACAAGATAATAAGGATGCAAATATTTCCAGTCAATACCGAACAATAACTATCTCGAGCTTCGTTTCATGAATGGTTTCCACTAAAGTAAAATATTTCGTTATTCTCTATTCCCAATCCAGACAACCCCCTGTGTTTTGTGAACATTCTCCTATGGTATATAAATTTCTCTTATCCTACTTTATATATCAAACTTTACCATTTTTATTTAAAAACTTATTCTTTCAATCATTCCACTTTTCTCCATTTTTATCTTTTTAAGCTCCGGTGAGGATTTTTAGTCCCAATCAACTGGGCCCGAGCTTCTTTATTGGGATTTATGCTCATTAGTTTTCTCCCCTTTTTACATGAACACTCTGCTACTTTGTGGTAGGAGGCCCCGTTACTCAGATCGAATAACTACTTATTGCATTTTATTTCTCAAAATAAATTTTTAACTTTTCTCCATTCCATCTATATCAACACTCCTTCTCCCCTTTTATTGTGGCAAAATTATTTCTCAACTATATAGTCAGAGATCAACTATTTTCTCCAATAATGAATGTGTGCATGTGCTTATAGGTCAAAGTTGTCCTTTTTCGGTTTCAATTTTACTAATCTATTCACCTATATAAAACCACATTACTTCACTTAGCTCGATCTAATCATTACTCTCACGAATGGGAATATTACATCACATACTACTCATGCATCATCTACACAAACTCGATTAACTTGTAATGCAAAAAATTCATACGTGAAAACAAATAATTTATTTCCATTATTTTTTAAATGTTTTCAAATGTTTTCAATTTTTTTTTCAAAATTTTCATTCCTTAACTTTCCCCTCACCCCCAAACTTAAAATAAACCATGTCCTCATGGTTCACAATCATACACAGGAGAGAATATAGTTAACCTTGAAGCGTGATTCCGAAATGGCACAATAAAGCACTTGATCTCTTCCCCCAAACTTGATTTGGATTACCTGTAGATATAGTCAACAAAGCACATTTACCCAATATCATAGCAAGGGAAAATAAAATTCATCATAAATTTCCGGAAATCATCAAAATATTGCACAAGGAATGAAATTTTTTATTAAAATGAAATAACAAAGATTTGGCCTTAAGGGCCTACAATCCCTACAAAAATTAAATTGCATAGATTTGGCCTTAAGGTCCTACAATCTCTAAGAATTGAAAGTGCAACGTATCTACTAAAAACAAAAAACAATCCTACTCCTACAAACCCTAGTCTTATTTCGATTCCTCCTCTTCATCACTCACATCACGTGGAAGCCTTCCTAAAGCGATATGGATATTTGACGTCTTCTCTTACCGTTCAAAATTTGACGTTCGATACTTCTTTGTGAACGTCCAACACACCTCATCCATCTCGTCCAATCCTTGCCCCGGCTGCTTCTTAATAACCTAAAACAGGTATGGAAGATAAAACTCCATCTTTTTCCACCTCTTCACTTTTCCGCTCATAACTTCATGTATCAAAATCATGTTTTCCAATATTATAGTCGGAATTGGCACCCAGTATCCTTTCAGCATACAAAAGAGTATCTTAATCATTGACTGCCTTCTCCAATTTGTCCGATGATTCTACCGCACTTGAGCCGCAATCATACCATCCAAATATAGCAGTTCCGGTTTTAAACAATAGTTATCAAAACTCTTATCCCCTTTCTTCGGAACATGCACATCACATAGCTCATTGATCATCTCTGCATCCGTGAATGACCACTCTGACGGGAATGTTTTAAACATCTCTTTTAGATGATCCGTACATCTCAGTGGTAATTTACAAACCTTCGCTATCACTCTCGCACTTACCACTATAGGATTACTACAGTCCGAAACTCAAGCTTTCACTACCTCACATCCCGGTGGTCCATCAACTTTCATCCTTGCATAAAACCTTCTAACCAACCTTGGATACACATTCCGTCCAGCCGGGCACTCTAAACTACTTAATCCTCATTGACATATGATTTCCTCTCCAAGTGTTGTCAATGGATTCTTCATTCTTTTCCAACAGAACTTCAATTCGAATTCCATTCTACACTGCATGAATGAATGAGGTGTGGTTCTCTTTCTTTTTCTGCTCGTGACTTCCATATTTCTGTTTGCCTCAACTATCTCCATATCTCTTTCTCTCCCATCCTTAATGGCCGATGGACCATCATCTTTAATGAACTCCTCCGGATCCGACTCGATCTCGTATTCACCCTCTTCATGCTCACCCGCAGGATTATAAGAAGAAAGAGAAGAAGGAACAGTATACGATGAAGAACTAGACATCTTTCTATGATTTTTAGCACAAGCCTTCTTGTGAATTGTGAGAATTATGTATTTCAAAGGCTATATTTATAGTTGAACAAGTCAGATCTATTGAGGAAAAGGATTGAGAATCCTTTCTTGAATTGGACAGTGGAATCAACTAAGAATCCATCTTTGACTTGTATTTCCATTCCACTTCCTATCCGGACTAGGATTGCTCTAACAATTCCTAAATAAATCCTAAAAATACCCTATATAAAATCCTAATACAGTACAGGTCCAAAACTAGCCGAAAAACCCCTCAAGCGGGCAAAATTTCAAAATTTCAGGACAAGCTACGCATGGCCCCTACACTTGGCGCGTAGGGAAGCTACGCGGGGCGTGCAGACCCAAGCGTAGCCTTCGTTTGGACTTTTGGATTTTTTTTTTTTTTTATAAAACAAAGTTGTCATATCCATTTTCAAAATCGTTCTCCAATATAACCCACACTCCCCCAAACTTTAACGCATACATGTCCTCATTGTGCGACTCAAACTCGAGTGGACTCTAAGAATCACACAATTCAATGTATACATTATCATCATCTCGGGAACTGAAAAATATTAATACGATAATCACATAAATATTAAAAACTGTAGTTTTTATAAACATCAAAAGTAAAACAAAATGGTCACATGAGCACCTAGCAAAAACTATCCAACGAACAATTCGACTCTAGCGAAAAATAAAAACTACAAAATATGCTACTACAACTACTCCTCGTCGTCATCCTCATCGGTCGACGATGGTGGCTTGGCTGGTGTGGGTACTCCCATATGATCAAAATGTGCCACGACCATGCCACGCACTCATCTCAGACCACGTCGAAACCGCATTGCCTCCCTTATAGCGCATCTGCATATCAGTTACCATGATCTTTTTGTCGGTTCACAACTCATTGTGCAAAACCTGGACCTCCTCTCTCAACTGTCGGGTATCCTCCCTGCTCTGCCTCAGCTCGGCCATCAATGTTTCCTTTCCCGCCATCATCGCATCAAACTGTGATTGAGTCATCGTGACTATTGCATCAACAGGCACCTAAGGCATCTCAACTTGTACCCCCTTTTCTTGAGGTGGCATAACATCATCATGTCCAGCCTCGGGCTCAACAGGCATAACCAGAGGGGTAACAGGAGCAGGAACCATCAGCCTCCTTTGTAAGACTGCATCACCTGCCAGTCTCCTCCAAGTCTTAGTCCACATACTCATGGTATAAGTACCTATCTCAAAACGGTTCCTTTCCGGCTCCTCATCAAGTTGAACCCCAGTGTTTGTCATAAGTCACATAATCAAAGTCGGGAATCTCATCTGAAATGTACGCTACCCAACCTTGTGTGCGGCCTGTAACTCCACATAATGCTGGAAAAGGCCTCGCCTGAGGATATCGGAAATCGACACCCATCGGCCGAACTCAAAAGCATAATGTAGCACTAAAAATAGTTGTCATCTTTAATTCTTATGACCCTGCGGGTGAACCTATGACTCGAAGATCATATCCAAGAGCCACAGCTTGGGATGGTAATCTGACTTTTTCATGCAATTGTTCCTATCATCGGCAAAATTGCTTTCGGTCTGTAACTAGGTTATCTCTCCTACATTCGGGAACTGCTCCGGTAGGGGCGGGAACTCTCCCTCTAACTCTGGTGGGCATGTGTCTGGTATACCCCACGCCTCAGAAATAGTCTGGGGTGTAATCTGAAATCTAACCCCTCTGACCTCAGTCTCCATCTTCATCCCCCGACTGTAGTGCTGCATGTATAGCCATAAATCACTGATCATCTCTTCACAGACGAACTCAAATGGAGGGGTGAGGATCGGCAGCAATCGTCATCTTCGTAAACAGCGGATAGTCCATGCTGGCACCAGCTCAATCCTTTCAAAGGCCATAACAGAATAAATCCGCTCCTACTAATATCCATTCTTTATCACCTTTTTTAATAAATCTTTCACCACGACAATAGGTGGTACTAACACATAAGAAATCACCACCCCTAACTCATCCTCGACTATCAGTGGCTTAGGCGGTGCTACTGGTGGTGGCGCAGGTGGTGAAACATGTGGCGAAGTGACGAGTTGCCTCGGATGAAGATGGTGACTCAGCTGGTGGTATGTAATTCCTCCAGGCCAGAGGTGGTGATCTATCTGCTGGATCAACGTCCGGAGACCTCTATCTTGCTCGTGAACTACTGGAACCCCTTCGCGGTCACGTCTTCATGCCTACAATCAAGATATTCAAGAATAATAAGCGAATCGTTTCGGACACTGAATTAAACTCAAAATTAGGACTAAATGAACCTAATATGACGTTTAAACAAACCCTCAAATAAAAAACAAGTGAAGAATTCGAAATTCAACCCATTCTAACCTGATTATCATTAAACTTTTGAGAAATGGATCAAAACATGTTTTCTACTGGATTCATTCATCGATATCAGTTTAAAATGATTAGAAAAGTAATTGGAAACACAAAAATCGAAGAAAAACTCACCGAGAATCCGGACAATTGATCGAAGCCAAATATTATATATTTAAGGCTTCTAATTATACATTGTTATATCTATGATTATCATTATATTGGTGTTTTTATACGGTTTTTCTTGTTTCAAGATATTTCAGGCAATGTTATGTAAAATGAGTTTAACCCGGTGAATTAACTGGATCTGTGACTCAAGATTGTTTGAGAGCCGAAATCATGAATAAAAAAACTATAAAAGACCAAAAACAAGTCAATGATACAAAATGACTAAAGAAGAATGAAGTTGAGAAGAGAAACGGAGCAAAGAAGATGAAGTGCAAAATTCAAGGTGAAGAATTACCGAGTACTCAGTAAAGTGTGAAAGACCATGCACTTGCGCGGAAGAAGGAAAATTTTCCTGAGAGTTTTAGCGCACTTGTGCTCATTTTCGCGAGACCTGGAGTCTACCGAGTACTTGGTAAACCCTGATGGGGCCAATAAATTCAGCAATCTATATACACATCGGCGGGACCCGTTTCGAGCCAAATCAACATGGAATGATCTCTAGGCTATTTTAAATGCAATATTAATCATATATGAAGAGATTATATATCATTCTTCAATATACATCACAAGATAAATTCCTGACTTAACCGTGAAGCAATCAGATTACCAAATAAAGATGCCTCTTTTTCTATAAATGAGAGGGGGGATCATCAAGAGGATCATCAAGGGGTCTCCCCTACAGAAGGGGAGAATCGACGGCCAAGGAATAGAAGGGAAAGACTTGTGCGAGCAATGAAGAAATCTAAGACGTCTTCCATTTATGATTCCGGGTTTAGTCGTTCTTGTTTTATTTTTCATGTATAGTTAATTCGCTCGGCTAAGGCCGAGAGGAAACCCTAGTCATGTGCAACTTTATGATTTTCAATTGTAGACATTGTTACGTATTTTCCTTAATGAGTTCTCCTTCTTATTATTACATGTATGTTATGTTTTCGATTTTATATGCTTTCACCGAGACTAAAATTGAACGTATTTCATTCCTAGCATATAGGTTATTTGTGTTTGACCATGAACATTTAATCTACTTGGAAATTTAAGAAGAAGACAATAAACTGTAATTATTTATGCCTGACCACAGATAGATAGTTGTGATTTATATTTTCCTTCAATAATTTATTTATTATTTCTGGCCAAGATAATAAATTATTGAATTGAACCTATGCCCTAACCCGGATAGACCATCTATGAACTTAATAATTAGTATTATTTAGATGTGTGGAAATTAATCAAATATTTAATTAGTTTACAATTGGAAATCAAAATTGTGATGTTTAGTGGTGGAATCAAAGCCTTGGTGTTCTTTTTGTATTATTGTATTTATATTATTTTTTTCAATCATCAATCTTTTTATTGAATTAGTTAAATAATAATTTTTAGAACTAAGTTGTCATAACCAATCCTCGTGGGAACTATCTCACAATACATACCATTACTACACTCGATTCGTATACTTGCGAGTTAAATTTGATTTGGTTTTAATCTATTTATTTAGGTTGATCCAAATTGCACATCAATAATCAATGGACAGATCTGTCGCAAGAATGGTGAGGAATGATTCGAAATTGGATGATGAAGAGATTGGGAGTGATTTTGGAGCTTTTGGCAGAGAAATGAGAGCGCGGGAGAATTTTGAAACCCAAAACAAAGGAGCTCTGTTCGCGTTGATTGGACTTTAAAACTCCAGCCTACGCGCGGCGCGTTAATATAGCTATGCGCGACGCGTAGCTCATAAGTCTAGAAAATTTTGCCCGCTCCATCTCTTCATTTTTTTCTGTACTTTGTTTAACGCAATCGCTCTCTACATCTTCCGTATATCCCAATGAATGATTCACCACACTTATCATGATGATAAAGCACATTACGACTCGATCTTATGACTCGATAAAATGACTAATGACTAATTTATAAACTATAAGTTACAAACTAGGTTGAAAAAATAATTTTCATCCCCTAATACCAATGTTTAACGTCGTTGGCACGACGTTGCCATGTCTACTTATTCGGACTCACACTCGTGTGTTGGATCTGTCAAATCCATTGTTTCTATAACACACTTAATTGGCTGAACATCAATATAATGCTTCAGTTTTGACCATTCATTGGAAACTTCTTTCCAGTCTCAAGATCATCAAACTCTACTGATCCATGAGGGAAAACCTTCGTAACTTTGTACGACCCATCCCATCTCGATTGAAGCTTATTAGGAAACATCTTTAATCTCGAATTAAATAGCCAAACCTTCTGGCCTTGCTCAAATACTTTCTTTGAAATGTGTTTATCATGAAAAGCCTTTGTCCGAGCTTTGTAAATCCGAGAATTCTTATAAGCATTGTTTCTCAACTCCTAAAGCTCTATGAGTTGGAGTTTTCGCTGAGCACCAGACTTCTTCAAATCAAAATTCAACCTTCGAAATGCCCAATATGCTCGATGTTCTAACTCAATAGGGAGGTGACATGCCTTACCATAGACCAACCGATATTGTGTCATACCTATCAGAGTCTTGTACATAGTCCTATAAGCCAAGAGTGCGTTGTAACACCCCGCTCCAACACTTGGTATGATATTGTCCGCTTTAGGCCCAGCCAGCACGGTTTTGCTCTTGGGCTCCTACCCAAAAGGTCTCATTCCAATTGGAGACAACACTGCACATATAAGTACATCCCCAGACCTCTACCCAGGCGATGTGGGACATCATAACCACCCCCTCTTGGGACCCAGTGTCCTCGCTGGCAACCCACGGGTGATGTGCATGCTCCCACACTTAATTCCGGCCGGGCTCTAGCTTTGATACCAATTATAAAACCCCGCTCCAACACTTGGTATGATATTGTCTGCTTTAGGCCCAACCCGCACGGTTTTGCTCTTGGGCTCCTTCCCAAAAGGCCTCATACCAATTGGAGACAACACTGCACATATAAGTGCATCCCCAGACCTTTACCAGGGCGATGTGGGACAATACAATATGGCATTAAGGCATTTGTTGATGAAGAAAGATTCCAAACCCAGGCTGATTAGATGAATTTTGTTGCTACATGAATTTGATTTGGAGATTAAGGACAAAAAGGTTTCGGAGAATATAGTTGTTGACCGTTTGTCAAGGATCATTATAGAGACTACAAAGAAACTACTCCTCTTAAGGATTCATTCCCATATGAACATTTGTTTAGTGTGGCTATCGTGGAACAGATACCGTGGTATACTGATATTGTGAATTATAAGGCCACAAGTAAGATTCCAAAAGGTTGGTCTTAGAATGAAAGTGATCGATTCTTCAACCAGGTTAAATTTTATATTTGGGATAATCCGTGATTATACAAGTATTACTTTGATCAAATTATTAGAAAATGTGTCCCTGAAAGTAAGGTACAGAGTATTTTGAAGTTTTGCCACACGCTCGAATGTGGAGGGCATTTTGGAGCTCAGAAAATAAGCCATAAGGTGCTGCAGAGTGGGTTCTATTGGCCAACCATATTCAAATATGCATTTGAATACTGTAAAACGTGTTTGCGATGTTAGAAGTTGGGATCTATATATCGACGTGATATGATGCCTCTAACCCCGATTTGAATCGTTGAGTTGTTTGATGTATGAGGGGTAGATTTCATTGGACCATTTCCGTAAGCAAGAAAGAAAGTGTATATATTTATGGGGGTTGACTACGTGTCAAAATGGGTAGAGGTTATAGCTAGCATACATGCATATCATAAGACTGTGGTGGAGTTTGTGTAGTATAATATCTTTGCAAGATTTGGTATATCGCGTGTGATAATCAGTAACGGCGGAAAACACTTTGATAACTATTTTCTTGATTGTCTGTGTCGGAAGTACGATGTTAATCATAGGATTGGTACACCATATCACCCCCAGACTAGTGTGTTGGCCTTGAAATTCTATTTCGGACAATAATTCCTGTTTTGATATTAACAAACCATTTAAGCGTGTTTAATACTAATATTTTCTTGAGCTATGTGTTTCAGCAAGAACAGGGAAATGTCTCGGAAAATAATACAAACACTAAAAGTGATAAGCAATAAAGAAATTCAGGCATAAAACCGTGAAAGGACAAAATGGTCAATGAAAAGCAAAAGTTGAAGACTCAAGACCTGGGTAGATAGGTTGGGGTGTGAATATTGTAACAAGGTATCTTATGTGTTGTTTGGTCCTATAAGATCAAGTGATTAAAGAACCAAACTCAAAATGGAACAAAAATGGACTTAGAATTAAAAAATTTGAGTCACCCAATCGACTGGCCAAGCAATGGTAGCCGACTGGATGTGACCTAGTTGACTGGCCAAGGGCCCAGCCGACTGGATGTGACCTAGTCGATTGGCCAAGGGCCCAGCCGACTAGATGAAACAGAGAGTTTTGAACTAATTTGATTGCCTGAAGTAGTCAACTAGCTTGTCTAACGCAGTCGACTGACTCTTAAGGCAATCAACTGGCTATCTTGTGGCAGTCGATTGGCCATGACCGTTGGGAAAAATATTTTTAAAATTTAGCTTGGAGGCAGTCGACTGGGTGCTTCAGCTTGTTGAGAAAAAGTAAATCTGAGAAATGTTTTTGCCCATCACTTGGTGTTTATTCTTGCTACTTTTCAAAACTAACTCTCCTACTCTCCTAGAGTGAGATTCACTCTCCAAACCCTAATGACTCACTATATATAGAATGAGATGTAAGATTGAAAGAGTAGTTCTAGTGCGAGAAATTTCTACAAATCTTCATCTCTTATTTTCTCTCTAGCACTCTTTGAAAAGTCTTTGAAAGCAAGAAGCAAGAAACCTCATTTTTCACTCAATTCATTTGAAAATTTAAACTCTAACTCTTTTCTTATTCTCTCATTGAATTTATCCTTTGAGAATACAAATTTAGAGTTCTTGAAATATCACTTAAAAACACTTGAGCTTATATTGATCTATCTTCCATAAAAACCTTAGGGTTTTTGAGTGTTTTGTTTCTTGAGTGATATATTGATTACATACACAAATTTGTAATCTTGGGTAAATGAAGCCCATTGATTCAAGGGATGATTGTTCACTTGATTGTGTGATGAGCTCATTAGCTCGTGTGTAAAGGTTTTGCTATTCTACCTATTGAAGGAAGAGCCATAGTGTAAGGATTGGAAAAGTCTCAAGGAAGGGAATTCTTTAAGTCGAGGACTAGGAGCTATCGAACCTCGTAAAAATCACGGTGTCAATCTCTCTATCTCTATTTCCTTATTTTGTTGCCTTGTATGCTTATTAATCTTGTGGAAATTAGCTTGATAAATTAAATTTAATCCCTCATTGAAAATTCATTTGTATAACAAATTTAGAGATTTGTAGATATTGCTATATTTTGGTAAAAAGAATTTAACAATTGTTTAAACACCCTATTCACGCCCCTTCTAGGGATAATTAGTGATTAATATAGTGGATAAGTGGAGGTTTTAAAAGGGAAGTAAATAATATTTTGGAGAAGACGTTGCGAGTTGATTTAAAAGATTGGCCTTAAAGGTTAAATGATGCATGTAACACCCCGCTTCAACACTTGATATGATAACACTGCACATATACGCACTTCCCGTGGGTTGCCAGCGAGCCCGCTCCTCCCAAAAGGCCTCATACCAATTAGAGACAACACTGCACATATAAGCACTTCCCGTGGGTTGCCAGCGAGGACGCTGGGTCTCAAGGGGGGTGATTGTGATGTCCCACATCGCCCGGGTAGAGGTTTGGGGATGTGCTTATATGTGCGGTATTGTCTCCAATTGGTATGAGGCCTTTTGGGAGGAGCCCAAGAGAAAAACCGTGCGGGCTAGGCCTAGAGCGGACAATATCATACTAAGTGTTGGAGCGAGGTGTTACACATATGATCTAAATAAACTATTACCTTGTTTCCCAATAAGTATGATCGAAATTTGTCGAAGGCAAACACAACCGCTAGCAAGTAGGGGAGCACAAAAAAACTGTAGAACCGGTCCAAACCGAACTGAATCGATGGTTTGGTTCCGGTTTTGAGTTGGTTTGGTTTGGTTCCAGTTCTCAAAAAATATAACCGTTCTAACTTGGATTGGTTCCGGTTTCAGACTGTCTGGAACCAAACTGAACCGAACCGAAATAAATTCGATATACATATTTATGTATAACTCACTTATACAATTACATGATATTTAACAAAATTATAAATTCATAAAAACTCATAACACCAATAAATACAAATTAAATAAAATTATAAGTTTACCTTGATAGTTTTTTACCATCCAAATAAATGTTACACGCATATGCATAAAAATCCTATAATTTATAGCCCCTCTCATCTCTCACATACACTCTCACCGTCGATCACCATAACTCCTCTCCTCATTACCACTGGCTTCTAAACTTTCTACAAAAGGTTAGTTTCTCTCTCCCCCACTATAGATTTCTAAATATGCGTTGGTTCACACACAAACACGGGCTCATAACTTTTTTGATGTAACTCGTGGACATCCAACAATTCTCTTAACTGAATTCATGTCTAAAATAAATAAATATATGCACTAAAAAATCAGGAAACTCCATAATCAATCTCTCTCCCCCCCTCTCTCTCTTTCATCCTTTTAGTGTGCGCATGTGTGATTTTTATGGGGGTGGGGGTTGCCTGTGTGTGTAGTTCTTAAATTAAGAGTCTTATTATTAGTTTTGAAATTGACATAGTTGTTTTCATAATTTATGTTGATATAAGTTATATATTTTGAAAGAACATGCTTATGGAAATGTGGTTCGGAATTGAACTGAATTGTTATTTTATGGTTTGGTTTGGTTTGGTTCCTTAACTAATGGTTCCGGTTCTTGTTCTTGTTTTCAAGGAACCGCTGATAATGGTTTGGTTCCAAATGTTTCAAGAATCGTACTAAACCGAACTGTGTGCAGCCCTACTAGCAACTCCTTCTCTGTGGTTGTGTAGTTGATATGCGCATCGTTTAGAGTCTTGCTAGCATAATACACCACATATGGTAGTTTATCCTTTCTCTGACCTAGTACCGCTCCTACGGCATAGTCCAAAGCCTCAAACATCAACTTAAATGGCAGAGGCCAGTTGGACGTACGAATGATCAGGGCTATTGAGAGTTGAGTACGTAGCTCCTCAAAAGCATGAAAACACTCTTCAGCAAAGACAAATGTCACATCTTTTGCTAATAAGTTGTACAACGGCCGGGTGATCATACTAAAATCTTTAATAAATCATCTGTAAAACCCGGCATGGCCCAAGAAAGATCTTAGTTGTTTAACAGATATGGGAGGAGACAATTTTGAAATCAATTCAACTTTTGCCCTGTCTACCTCAATCCGCTTTTTCGATACAATGTGGCCAAGTACTATCCCCTCTTGAAGCATGAAATGACTACTCTCCTAACTCACAATCAAATTCGTCTATTTACATCTCCTAAGCACGAGTGCTAGATGTTTTAAAAAGTCTTCAAAATTGAACCAAAAATTAAAAAATCATCCATGAACACTTCTAGGAATTTTTCCACCATATAAGAAAATATTGACATCATGCACCTTTGGAATGTAGCTGGTGCATTACACAAACCAAAAGGCATTCTCATGTATGCAAATGTACCATATGGGTAAGTAAAAGTGGTTTTCTCCTGATCAAAAGGATCAATCGCCACCTGATTGTAACCGGAATATCCATCCAAGAAGTAGTAATAGCTCTGTCCGGCCAATCTCTCTAGAAAATATTGACATCATGCACCTTTGGAATGTAGCTGGTGCATTACACAAACCAAAAGGCATTCTCATGTATGCAAATGTACCATATGGGTAAGTAAAAGTGGTTTTCTCCTGATCAAAAGGATCAATCGCCGCCTGATTGTAACCGGAATATCCATCCAAGAAGTAGTAATAGCTCTGTCCGGCCAATCTCTCTAGGATTTGATAAATATTTTGACAATGGAAAATGATCTTTTCTACTATGAGAGTTGAGTTTTTTTGTAATCAATGCACACACGCCAACATGTGGTCGTGCGCTATGGGATCAACTCATCATTCGAGTTAGGTACAATTGTGATACTAGATTTCTTCGGCACCACCTGACATTAAAACAAAATGGGCCTTTAGCTACGAATTATTAACTACGGAATTAGTTTCGTAGTAATTAATTAATTTTTTACTACGAAAATGAAATTCGTAGCAAATAATTCAATTATAACTACAAAATTTGAATTTCATAGTTAATTAACATATAATTACTACAGTTTTACTTTCTGTAGGAAATAATTGTTTTACTACGGACAAATTTCGTAGCAAATACTATTAGTTGCTACGAAAGTTAATTTCATAGAAAATAGTAGTTTTTACTACGAAATATTTTCGTAGCAAATAATTATATTTGCTATGAAAACCAATTTTGTAGCAAATAATAGTATTTGCTACGAAATGTTGTTTTCGTAGTAAATTAATGGCATTTGCAACGGACTATTATCGTAGAGAATAATATTTTTTCAACAAAATTTAGTTTTTGTAGTAAATTTTCTTCTATTTGCAACGAAAGAGATTTCATAGCAAATACTAAGTTTGTTGGCCTTGAAATTCTATTTCGGACAATAATTCTTATTTTGATATTAACAAAACATTTAAAGTGTGTTTGATACTAATATAACTTTGAGCTAAGTGTTTCAGGAAGAACAGGAAAATGATTCGGAAAGAATGCAAACACAAAAAGCGATAAGCGACAAAGAAATTCAAGCGCAAAAATGGAAAAGGACAAAATGGTCAACAAAAGGCGAAAGTTGAAGACTCAAGACCTGGGGTAGATAGGTCTGTGTGTGAATATTGTAACAAGGTATTTTATGCGTTGATTGGTCATATAAGCTCAAGTGATTAAAGAACCGAACTCAAAAGGGGACAAAAATGAACTTAGAATCAAAATCTTTGAGTCACCCAATCGACTGGCCAAATCATGGCAGCCAACTGGCTATGACCTAGTCGACTGGCCAAGGGCCCAGTTGACTGGATGAAACAGAGAGTTTTGAACTTATTTGATTGCCTGAGGCAGTTGACTCGCCGTAGCCGTTGGGAAAAATATTTTAAAATACAACTTGGAGGCAGTCGACTGGTTGCTTTAGTTTTTTAAGAAAATGTAAATCTGAGAAATATTTTTGCCCATCACTTGGTGTTTATTCTTGCTACTTTTCAGAACTCACTCTCCTACTCTCCTAGAGTGAGATTCACTCTCCAAACCCTAATGTTTCACTATCTATAGAATGAGATGTAGGATTGAAAGAGGGGTCCTAGTGTGAGAAATGTTTTGAAAAATCTTCATCTCTTATTTTCTCTCTACTACTCTTTGAAAAGTCTTTGAAAGCACGAAGCAAAAAATCTAGTTTTTCGCTCAAATCATTTGAAGATTTAAACTATAGCTATTTTCTTATTCTCTCATTGAATTCATCCTTTGAGAATATACATCCAGAATTCTTGAAATATCACCTAAAAATACTTGAGCTTATATTGATCTATCTTCTATAAAAACCTTAGGGTTTTTGAGTATTTTTTATTCTTGAGTGATATATTAATTGTATACATAAATTTGTGATCTTGGGTAAATGAAGCCCATTGTTTCAAGGGAGGATTGTTCTCTTGATTATGTGACGAGCTAGTTATCTCGTGTGTAAAGATTTTGTAATTCCGCTTATTGAAGGAAGAGTCATAGTGTGAGGATTGGGAAAGTCTCAAGGAAGGAGATTCTTTGTGTTGAGGACTAGGAGCTACCGAACCTCGTAAAAATCACAGTGTCAATCTCTCTATCTCTATCTCCTTATTTTGTTATCTTGCATGCTTAATTAATCTTGTGATAATTAGCTTGTTAAATTAAATTAAGTCTTTCATTGAAAACTCACTTGTATAACAAATTTAGAGATTTGTGGATATTGCTAGATTTTATTAAAAAGAACTTAACAATTGTTTTAACACCCTATTCACCCTCATCTAGGGCTAATTAGTGACTAACAATTGGTATCAGAGGCTAATCTCTACTTGTTTTAGACTTAACCTTCTTAGAGAACGATCATGGCCTTAAATGTAGTCACTCACGTAGAAGGACAATCCAACAATAGGGCCCCATGGTTTGATGGTTCAAACTATAGCTATTGGAAGACTAGAATGGTAGATTTTCTTCAAGCTATTGATTATCAAATTTGGCAAGTTATTGTTGATGGACCTTTTACTATAACCAAAGTGGTAGATGGAAAAACAATCCCTAAATTTCCATACGAATGGGATAATGATGAGCGTAGGCTTATGTCTTTTAATGCTAAAGCTAAAGTAAATCTAAATGTTGCCTTAAGTCCAAATGAGAATTTAATCGTGTTTCTACTTGTTCCATGGCTAAAGAAATATGGAACAAGCTAGAAGTAACTTATGAAGGTACCACTCAAGTTCGAGAATCTAAATTTGTTATACTCATGCATGAATATGAATTATTTGCCATGAAGGAAGATGAAAATATCAATTCTATGATGTCTCGTTTCACTATTATTTTGAATGGACTAAAACATCTTGGTAGAATTATTCCTAGATCCGATGTGGTACGCAAAGTCCTTAGAAGCCTTCCGGTCAAATGGGATACAAAAGTGATGGCAATTAAAGAAGCACATGATCTTAGCACAATGAGCCTTGATGATATTTTTGGGTCTCTTATCACTTGGAAAATCACCTTAAAATCTCATGAAGAAGACACCAAGCCTAAAAAAGGTATAGCCTTGCAAGCCTCTACCAAAATTGAAGCGAATGAGCAAATTGAAGAAGAGATAGATAAAGACATTGCCTTGATCACCCAAAAATTTAAGATATTTATTCAAAGAAAGAAAGCCAACTGATAAGTGTCAAATATTATATATTTAAACCCCTTAATTTACATCTTTTAGTTCTATAGTGATATCTTTTATTCAAGTTTTATGATATTTTTGTGTTTATCTTATTTTCTAGGTCTTCATGAAGAATTCAATCAATTCCATGCAAATTGGGTCATCAACTATGCATGAAATATATTCATCCTGACCACCCTTTACTTAAATGCCTATAAATAATTTTGTGTTTTGATTCTGGAAATGGCATTGGTACCATTGGAAATTTGATTTAGAGACCTTTAATTTGAACACAAGAATGACCTTATTTTGATTTGAAATGAAGGCGTTATGGCAGTTGCAAGTCAGCTTCAAAACTGCAGAATTGTGCAGAAATCAATGCGGGTTCGGGTTTACCAAAGGGTGATGTGAATGTTACATTTTCTTGAAGATTTACCACATTCATTGGATTATGATTTTACAAGAGTAAATCTGACTCATGTCAAGAAACAAAGGCACATGGAAGAAACAAAGGCACATGTGAAAAGAAGACAATGGGGTGGAAAGTAATGAATATTCAAATAAAAAGAAATCCAATTTCTCTTTTCTAGTTGTCATTTGATTCCATATTTTCCCTATAAATAGAGGTAGTCTTTCATTTGTAAGAGAGGAAGAATAAGAGTGAAGAGAAACATAGTGATTTATATATTTGTAATGGAAGAGTAATTCTCTAGCTAAGGCTAGGGAATGAATTTAAAATGAAGAACCAAGTGTTTGCATATCCAAGTATTTAATGCTTCAAGGTTAGTATTATTGATAATATATGAATCTAATAATTTTTATTCAATGATTCTTTGCCTCTTTATGCCATGTATATTGAGTTCTTTGAATCAATGAATACACTTAGGTAATTACATCTAAGATTCATTATGCCATACAATGATATAAGTAATGCTCAACCCACTTTATGTGGTGTTCTTGATTTCTTATGATCTTACATAGGTATAATGAATACTTTGAATGTAATTACATCTTTATAGTTCACAATTCTTATGATTCATATGTAATTAATAATACTACTTATTTAATGGGATTTACTAGATCATTAGTATGTTTATTATTATTGCTAATATAGGCATGATTTATAGAGTTGCTTCATTAGCGACCACTTTCTTGCCATAGCATTTATAATGAACATATAATGATTATATTAGTTAACTTATATAATTCATTTAGTATGTTAATTATTTATTGCTTATAGGCATGATTTGGAGAGTTGCGTTGTTAGTATGAATTATCCTACCAAGCGACCCCTTTCTTGCCATGCAAATATAATTAACATATGATGATTGTATTGGTTAATTTTTATTACTTATTTGGATATGTGGTACACTTGGTTTCGTCATTGTAAAGGAATTCCCAATGCCTTAATATTTAATTTAATTCAAGAAAATAACCAAAATCAATCAATCAAATCAATTCGAGGACAAAAATAAAATTCATTTTTCATACATCTTTCCAACTCTCCCTGAGGTTCGACACTTGGACTCACCAAGACTATATTATAACTTGACTACCTATACTTGGGTATTGTAACGTGGAACACATTTCTAGACACGTCACCAACGGTGGGAGATTCATAAAGAGAAATGAGCCGAGAGGCAAGTCTAGGAAGAGGGAGCCTCTAACTTGCTTCAATTGTGGAAAACCGGGGCACTATAGAAATGAGTGTTTCAAGCTCAAAAAGGAGAACGAGAAAAGGCCAAACAAGATGGCCATGAATGCTACATGGGATGACTATGACTCATGTGATTTAGATGAGAAAGAAAAGGGCGAGGAAATAGCAAACCTTTGCCTCATGACAAATGAAGAAGAGGTACATTTAAATTTGCAAGTATTAGATAAATAAAAAATGTCATATGATGAGCTCCTCTTCTCCTATAATGAATTGCAAGATACATTTGAAGAATTGCATGATGAATTTGAAATATTAACTAGTAAACACATTTTACTTAAGAAATCTAAATCTTCATGTAATCCTACTTGTTCCACCGTAGTTGATTGAAATACAACAGATAACAAAAACATTGAGATAGAAAACGAAAATGTTTTCTTGAAAAATACTATAGATAATCAAATAAACATCTTAGCAAAATTCACAAAAGGAAAATAAAATTTGAGCATTATGCTAGGAAGACAAAGTAGATCATTTGATAAAAGTGGTTTAGGGTATGATGTTTTTAACAAAGATGCATTTATATTGAAAAAGAGAAAAACATTAAGGCATACATTTTCAAAACAATTATCTCACACACCCTCAAATGATCATAAACATGTTACATGTTATTATTGCAAGAAAAAGGGTCATAAGGCAAATGTATGTTTTCTAAGAAAGAAGAAATTTGTCTCAAAAATGTTTTGGGTTCCAAAAAGAACCATTGCATGTTTACGTAAAAAGGGAAATGTTATAAGAAAAATGTTTTGGGTTCCAAAAGGAACAATTGCATCTCTCTCTAACCTTAGTGGACCCAAAATAGATTGGGTATCAATGAACGTTACTTAAATTTGTTTTGTATGTATGCTTGAAGTCCGCCTCAAGAGAAAAATGATTTCTTGATAGCGGATGATTTAGGCATATGACGGGAGACAAAGCAAAATTCATGTCTTTGAAGTCCTATCAAGGAGGGATCATTACTTTTGGAGACAACTCTAAAGGAAAAATTATTGGAATTGGCTCCATCGGTATATCTTCCTCTCTATCTATACACAATGTGCTTTTAGTTGATGGTTTGAAGCATAACTTGTTTAGCATTAGTCAATTATGTGACAAAGGTTATGATGTTATTTTTAGGTCAAATACATGCATAGTTGAGAAAGATGGAAAACAATTGTTTAATGCTAGAAGAAACGAAAATTAAATACTATGTTGGTTTGTGAATTGCATGAACAAGATGTTAAGTGTTTTGTCACATCTAGCAAAAATAGTTGGTTATGGCATATATGCTTAAGATATGCTAGTATGGACCTCATTCATCATTTATCTAAAAATGAGTTAGTCAAAGGCCTCCCGGAGACTAATTTTTCAGAAGATAAAGTATGTAGTGCGTGTCAAATAGGAAAGCAAGTAAAATCCTCTTTCAAAAGGAAGAAAGACATTACCACTTCTAGACCATTAGAGCTACTTCACATGGACCTTTTTTGTCCGGAGATAACGGCTAGCTTAGCCAGGAAACTCTATGTACTTGTTATAGTCGATGACTACTGTAGATTTACTTGGGTTCACTTTCTTGCTCATAAAAATGAAACTCATTCCATTCTTGGTAAATTTTATAGAGTCATTCAAAATGAAAAAGATTTGAAAATCAAGAAAATAAGAAGTGATAGGGGTAGATAATTTGAAAATCAAGATCTAAACAAATTATGTGATGAACTTGGTGTATCTCATGATCTCTCAACTCCAAGATCTCCTCAACAAAATGGTGTGGTTGAAAGAAAGAATAGATCATTGCAAGAAATGGCTAAAACCATGTTAAATGAACACAACCTTCCCCGAAGCCTTTGGGAATATACATCTATAGTTCTTAAAATATCACCTAAAAACACTTGAGCTTATATTGATCTATCTTCCATAAAAACCTTAGGATTTTTGAGTGTTTTTTATTCTTGAGTGATATATTGATTGCATACACAAATTTGTGATCTTGGGTAAGTGAAGCTCATTCTTTCAAGGGAGGATTGTTCTCTTGATTGTGTGATGAGCTAGTTAGCTCGTGTGTAAATGTTTTACTATTTCACCTATTGAAGGAAGAGCCATAGTGTGAGGATTGGGAAAGTCTTAAGGAAGAGGATTCTTTGAGCCAAGGACTAGGAGCTACCGAACCTCGTAAAAATCACGGTGTTAATCTCTCTATCTCTATCTCCTTATTTTGTTATCTTGCATGCTTAATTAATCTTGTGATAATTAGCTTGATAAATTAAATTAAGTCTTTCATTGAAAACTCACTTCTATAACAAATTTAGAGATTTGTGGATATTGCTAGTTTTTGTTAAAAAGAACTTAACAATTGTTTTAACACCCTATTCACCCCCTCTAGGGCTATTTAGTGACTAACAAAGTTTATTATTCATAAATATGTTTTTGGATTGAAAATTTGCTCTCTGGAATTTGCTCAGATTTGTTCACAAAATTGGCAAATTATCAATGAAGACTTTTGAGTTTCCTTTGAGTTTGTAATTATCACCATCCTGAAATCTCATTCATTTTCTCTTTTGTAGGAATTAGTTCGACTTTGGAAAAATAGAAATGTCATTGTGGCTTAGGCCTTATTTGGATTGACTTTTCAAATGTTGCTAACTACGGAATAATAGAAACTTTGCAAAAATAGAAATTGTCTGGATTGTTTGTAAACTATTTTGTATTTGCTACGGAAGCTTTTCGTAAATTTATTTTCGTAGCAAATAAATATTTTTACTACGGAAAGTTTTCGTAGCAAATAATAGTATTTGATACAAAACTTTGACTTTTGTAGCAAATAATAGTTTTTGCTACGAAATTATCTTTCGTAGTAAATTTATTTTATTTGTTACGAAAATTGTCCATAGCAAATAATATTTTTTGCTACGATGTTTACTTTTTGTAGTAAATATTTTTCTATTTGGCACAAGAAAATTTCATAGAAAATAATAAGGTTTTTATTCACAAATATTTTTTTTGGTTTAGAATTTGCTCTCTGAATTTACACGTTGGTTTACAAAATTTTGTTACTTATTTATAACAATGTTCGCTCTTTAATTGGTTTATTTATAGTTCTTAGATTGACAATTTTGTTTAACTTCTCTTTTAGTTTCTTTAAGTTTGTAATTATCAATGAAGAATTCTTTTCTTTTTTTTAACATCTTCAAACCTCGACAGATTATTAGTTACTCCAATCCAATAGTAGAAAGAGGTATAATACACGTGTATTTTGGTTACAAAGTGTTTATAAGTACTACGAAAATAAAATACATCATGGAGGGATTTTACCATGAATCTATTGATTCTATATGATTTCTAATTTCTAAACATTTTTGCTACAAACTGTTTCGTAACAGGTCTAAACATTTATTATGAATTATAAATTTCATAATTTATAACAAAATATTTCCTACAAATTTTATTTTCATAGCAAATACCTACCCTTTTATTATGAAAATCGTCCGTAGCAAATAAACATTTCTTACGAATAATAAAATCTATAGTAAATAACTTTATATCTACTAGGGATTTTTATTTCGTAGAAAATAACTAATCTTTAACTACGATTTTATTTTCATAGTAAATATTTTTATTTTTGCTACGAAATATATTTTTGTAGTAAATATAATAACTACGGAAGTTATTTTGTAGTTACTATTTTTATTTACTACAGCACATTATAAAAATTAAAAACTCCCTCCTAAACTTTCCCAAATAATAAACTTATATTATATATATCACAAGTCTCAAAACCAAACAAAGGATATTCCAAAACCAACACCAAACAAGTCTCAATCTCCTCTATTCTCATTATTTCACTCCCACTTCCACTCTCGTCTCTCAGACCTGGAAGTAGAGCTTTGATCCGTCACACCACCAGCCGCCACTAATAGTCTTCACCACCACCAGCAGCCACCACAAACCCTCTCAAACAAGAAGCACATCGTCTCACTGGATCGCAAATCGAATGCGGGGGTTTAGCAGAGGTTTCATTCCATGTTGCCGCAACGGTAGCCGACCGTCGGAAGACGGAGGGAAGGTGGCGCGGTCACTTGCAGTAAGAGATGTTCAACAGATTTTGAAATTTGAAATAATTTGAAGAAAGGTTCGTGAATAGGTAAAATTTGGTTGTTTCTTCTATTTTAAAAGGTTTAATTAGAAATTGGATTAAAAGAGGAAAGGAATAATTGAGATTTCATTTGAAGTTTGAACTAATTGGTTTTTTTTTTTCAATTTCAAATTTATGAGATGTTCAAGAGATTTTGAAATTTAAAATAATTTGAAAACTGATTTGTGATGCTTTGGAATGTTGATGGATGGTTTATGTGTGTAATTTTGCAGGTTTTTGAGCTTTGGGAAGGGAGGCGTATGCCTGTTCCACAAATCCTTTTTTGGTTTCATATTTCTGTTGTGTATGTTGAAGCTCATAGCTTAGCTGGTGATTTTTTGCATTGGTGTTTTACCAATTGAAGGGGATTTCTGGAACCTTTGTAAGAGTATGGGGTACTCCCCATTATCTGTGTATGGCTTCTATTATCCTTTTCCTTCCATAAAATCTGGGTTTAAGAAAAAAATTGATTGTTTCTTTTATTTTAAAAAGTTTAATTAGAAATTGGATTAAAATAGGAAATAAATAGTTGAGATTTCATTTGAAGTTTAAACTAATTGTTTTTTTTTTCAATTTCAAATTTATGAGATTGGTTAGATTTCAATGTTAAATTGCCTAAAATTTGTTTGTCTCACAATTCCCTGAAATGTAAAAATTATAATTATAATTATATGAAAAATAATTTTATATAATCAAAATTTTTATAATTTGTTTTTTGAAAAATAATATTTGCATTAGCTACGAAATATTTTCGTAGTTAATAACGTATTAGCTATGAAATTAATTGCGTAGCTATTGTTTTAATTATTAGTGATGAAGCATATTCGTAGCAAATATATTTATTAGCTACGAAATAATTTTGTAGTAAATACTATAATTAGCGACGAAATATATTCATAGCAATTATATGAATTAGTTACGAAACAATTTCGTAGAAACTACGGGTATTAACTACGAATTAAAAGCGTAGTAACTATTTTTTATTATTAGCGATGAAAATAAAAATTCGTAGCCTTATACAATTAGAGACGCGACATTTTTCAATGAACAGAGCTATGGAATTTTTTCGTGGTAAAAACATTTTAGCTACGAATTTTTTACTATTAGCTACGAAATTGTCCTTAGTTAAAAAGTAATTTTGTTGTAGTGTGAGTAGGACTCACCCATGTATTGTCGGATATGGGGTAAATAATACCCGCATCTAATAGCTTTACCACTTCTTTCATCACCACCTCCTTCATATTCGGATTCAATCTCCGTTGCATCTCCCTTGACGGTTTTGCATCCTCCTTTAAGTATATGCGATGCATACAAATCAAGGGATCTATACCTTTCAGGTCAGTAACTCTCCATCCTATTGCTTATTTATTGTCACTTAAGCCTTGACCAGACTCAATTCTTGTTCTTTTGTCAGCTTTGATGATATGATCACATGAAGAGTCTTATCTGGTTATAAGAAAATATATTTAAGTTTCTCAGGTAATTCCTTGAGTTCCAAAGTAGGAGGAGTTATCAAAGACGGAACTGGTGGTGTATTCGAGATTATGGGAAGCGACTCAAATGGCGCTCTCCATGGTTGAGTGTATAATGCAGTCTCTATCATAGCAATATCCTCATAGTCCATCTTTGTCTGCTTATCCCAATCATCAGGTTCATCCTCTAACCCGACTTTAGTCATGAAAGACTCCAACACATATTTCTCTAAGATTTGCGCTGCAAAATCTTCTACAATCTCATCAATCTCGTCAGCAAAACAATCTTCAGTGCTTCTATGATTCCCATTTTGCTTATTCGGTGTACTTATCAAAAACACAATTTAACTCAAAAAATATGAAAATAAAAATAAAGCAATTAATAATTAAAATATGCTAAACTAATAGAGTAAATAATATTCGCCATGTCCCCAGCAACGGCGCCAAAAACTTGGTCGGCTCAATAGGTCATCCAAAATAATCTTAAGAATAAAACCTAAACTTGACATAGTTTTACCTATCGCAAGCGCACGAATCGTATTGTAATATACAATGGCTTAAGAAAGGGAATGTCGATCCCACAGGGACAAGACCATATTCTGACTTTAATATGCTAGTGTGCTTGAATTAGGTATAAATTTGATTCATTTGTTGATTATATTTTACTCTTAACAATTAATTAAATGACTAAATTAATTAAAGCAAGTAATGTAATGATGAGAAGATTCAATAGAGAAATGTCGAGAGTATTCCTAACTCCACCACTAGCCTCATAATATAGATATTTATTCGTTCAATTGCAAAAGGAAGATACAACTTATGTGAATTAGATTAGTACTGCTACAAGCGAGTTCCTAATTCCCAAATAGATACAATCTATTTGATTCTGCCATAACCCATCTTCGGACTGAGTGTGATTAGTGAATGCAACTACTCTATTATGCTCCTAAGTGCAAGAAATTTAAAGCATGTCTATGTCACTTCTCCTTAGCATGGCTTGTCTAAATGTTGATATCATTTGTATTAAGTGCCATTGTGTAGAAAATTATAATTTATTCTTCGGAGTTCGAGCTCATAATGATTAAACATAGTTGTGTAAGATAAAACATCACATCATTCTAAGAAAAGAATAAAATAAATGTAGAATATTTTATAAAATAATAATTCGGTCTCTAATTCACACAATCATCACATAAGTGCTCTTCAGGTTCCCCTTTTACAATTGAAAGAAATAAATACAGTCGATATTACTTGACTAGGATTTTGTTAGAAATCCTAGATACCGATTTAGCTGCTCATGGTTGTAGGAGATCGTATCGTTGATGTAGAAATCGAATCCATGATCGTTTCGGATTTTCGTTAATATTTCTCTTTGTCTTTTTCTCCGTGTTACTTCAATATATTTCTTTCATGTACTAATTATTTGCTGAAGAAGATCTCCAAATTTTGATGTCCAACTTTATTTATAGAGTTAAAGTCTTGTATGGAATGGTCTTCTTGCCTTGTTGAAGTTGGACTCTTTGATTGGTGTGTGTCTCTTATCAACGAGCTCAAAACTTATCAAAACTGGCCAATATACACTTCACGCACATTCTAGGAAATTTTGGAATACGTGATAACTCAAAATGGGTCCCGCAAAATCACCGAAAGTCAGTCCTGGGCGCTCAAGTGGGAAAGGCGTCACCCATGCCCCAAAAACACCCACTCGTGCCCCAAACTCTCTGGATACGGGTGGGGCACTGGTCAACCCAAATGGGGTGCTCGAGCGCCCCTCATTGGGAAACATGTCGTTTGTTCCATTTTTCGTTTCGTCACCCTCGTGTCACTTGCTCTATCTCCCATTGATAGTTTGATGCATTTATTTGACCTTTTTCCTGCTCTTTGTTCCATAGTTGATTGGTTTTGGCTTTTCAGATGATTCAGAGTTGGTATTTTAGTTACTTCACCGAAATTAACTCATTTTTCGTACATTAAACAAGAAACACACTTAACACAACAAACCGGATAAAAATATCAAGATAATGGAATATGTAGACTAACAACACCGAGTTAGGGGCCTAAAATGTACAACATTCGGCTCATATCACATTTTTTGTGATTTTCTTACATTTTTATCCAAAAATTCTCTCTGGGATTTGATTTAGCTGAGCTAATATTCAGGTCTTGTGCCATTCATTAATATCATGTAGGAGGTAGATGGATTTCTGTTGCTAACTCCGGTTTTCCCAACGGTGTCCGGTTTCGGTGAGCAGATGTTACGGTTTTGGGATTTTGGTTGGAGTGATGAAGGAAAGCTTGCTCCCGATGGTGTTTGTGACCTTTCTACCTATTCGGTTTTGACCATTCTCGCATTTTCATTTCGTTCAAATTGTGTGTTGAAACCCCAAACCTTGAGATAGGGGGTTTTATCCATTTTTTATTCCGATTTCATGAGCATGCGTTTATTTACATCTTAATGTATGATTGGGGTGGTTTATATGGTATTTATTTCCAATTTGTGTTAAATAATGTAAGGACCTAATGTGTATATATGTGTTTATATGTATGTGTTTTAGGATTTTATTAACACAAAACTTAGTATTTATCGGTTTGGTTTCATCACATGGTTATATTGAATAAAATGTTTTACTTATTGCATTTCGGTTTTTAGCATGGTTTAATGCTAGGGTGATTCATGATATAATACATTGTTAGTTTGTGCGAAATGCATTACTTATTGCATTTCGGGATATCATGGTTATTTCTAAGGCTTGTTCATGACATGATTCATGGGTGTCTGTGGCATAGGTGCATGGGTATTAATTTTTTGGATGATCGCTAAACTTGGCCAAGGGGTATTCGATTCACCTATGGATTAGTAGTCCGTGAAACATCGGGTTATGCATGCGCCGGGCTTCTCCACATTCACAGGCACGTAAGTGAGGCTTCGACAACGTTCTGTGGCGTGTTGATCACTATCTGAGGCATGAGTGCATGAGTAGCATGGGTGGTGTTCATTCATCCATTTTCGACATTTACATTCTTTAGTTCATTTAACTGTAAATAGAAACATGTGTGTATATATATATGTTGTTTACTTGCCTACTTACTTGTACAAACTTGAGTTGTTGTTTAGTTGTTCATTGTGATATGAATTGCCTACTTGATTTACATATATATATAGTTTAATCATTGAGATATAATGGTGGGTTTAGGGCCCGGGCTTGGCATGAAGTCCACCAATGTGAGCAATTCGTATAACTTAGATTAGTAGTCATGAACCCGGGTTTTGGGGTTATGAGTTCGAGGTGTGTTTGTTGTAGTCCACTTAGTGGTGGATTGTAGGATTGAAGAGCATTTATAGTAGTTCACTTAGATGTGGATTACGAGATTTAAGTGTATTCGCGGTAATTTACTTAGATGTGGATTACGGGTTAAGGTGTGTGATTAGTAATCCATTGAGGTGTGGATTACGGGTTCAAAGTGTATGAGTAGTAATCCATTGAGGTGTGGATTATGGGTTTTGAGGTGTAGTAATCCATTACTATGTCGATTTCGGGTTTCGAGGTGTGTATTAATTCATTGTAAAATGAATTGGGGACTCGAGGTGTGTGTGTCAATTCATGGATATATGAATTGCGGATTCAAGACGTGTCATGTCAATTCATGAAAATATGCAATGTAGGCTCGAGCTATATTGGTTGATTCATGGATATATGAATCGTGGATACAAGGTGTGTGGAGTTGATTCATAAATATAGGAATCGTGGACTCGAGGTGGGTAGAGTTGATTCGTGGTCATACGAATTCATGAACTCGAGGTGTTATAGTTGAAATTAGCTAGAGGATCATTAAAAATAGCCTAGAGGGGGGGGGGGGGGTGAATAGGCTTTTTATGGATTTATTGAAAAATTAATGATAATTGCGGAAAAGTCAATTTTAATCCAATTCTCTACCGAGATATATCATGTAAAGATTAATCTAAGTGCCGAAAATAAAGTAATAGAGACACGCAAAATTTTTACGTGGAAAACCTTGGAAAGACTCCAAGAAAAAACCACTGATACGCTCAGGTATCGATGGACTATGAATTAGAGAATTTGTACAGACTATGAAAACAATACATACAACTGATGTAATCTGCTATTTGTCACTCGACTTCTGAAAGTCTAGATTCATTCGCGATCCACGAAGCTCTCACTATACTCCGTACTTTGACGGCTCTGTTTATTAACATATCAAATAACCATAAATCCTCCTGGTCCGATCTCCGTACTCAGACGGCGCTGTTTCTCAAACAAATCTAAGCAACCACGTTGCACAAGGTGGTCTGTAGATTTTTCAGAATCTAGGTCATTCAATTGTGCATAAGATCGTCGATGTAGAAGCATAATTGAACAAACCCTAATTAAGAGAGAATAAAAATATTTTATCTCAATGATTTTCTCTCTCTATCTCTATCTCTGTAGAAGAATATGAATAATATAAAAACTGCAGAGATCTCTCAAAAACCACACCTCAATTCTGTAGAGGCTTCTCCTATTTATAGAGTAGGAAACCCTAATTTGAGATAACTTGTTCCCCACTTTGATTAGGATTTCTTCTTTATGTCAGACCCTTCCAATTAAGAGTGAAATTGACTTATATTAACATACAAACATGTATATAGGTCAACAAGTCCTAGCCACATCATCCAACTTCAAGTCGGGGTCAAATTCGACAATTCATGAAATCTGCAAAAAATCCCTCGCCAGACACCTATACATTAGGCGTAACCTTTGAGCATAGATGCGGCAGAACACTGAGCGTACCCTTGAGCATAGTTTTTCACTTTCTAGCCACTTTTAGGTTCTGTAGGTGTAGGCTTGAGCGTATATACTTTGTGAAAACCACTTTTTCTCCGCAACTGTGCCAAAACGACCATCTTAATTCCACGAGACTTTTTGCTTTAGGTGACGACTTCGGGAAATGTCATTTTTGCCCTCCGGGAGACATTTTTACTAAATACAATCACTTTTGCACTTCACTTGTATTCTTCACTACTTCAATGCTTGATTTTGCCTTTATCGATACTTGTAGATGTCATTGAAACCAAAACGACCTATCTAACACTCAACATGGTTATTGTCTAGAACATGTCATAAATAAACAATACTTAAAAGTGTTCTTACAATCTTTCCCTTGGCATTTCTGAGACAAAACCATGTTTTACAATATAACCTCACAAATAACAACATAACATCTATGCCTATGAACACACACCGACAAATATAGATAAAATTGTCACCTTGCTCCTAGAAACATGTGAGCAGGGCAGTAGAGACATTGAGCTAATCATTAACACATTATATTTGCATATTTTACTTAGCTATTATACACATGATAGTGAAGAAAATCAGTACAGTACCTTGTAGATATAAACAGTCACAAGACAAGATTTACATAGCATTTGCATATATGAAAAATATTCAGGTGCAAGCAAACAACTAAGATGAAAGGAATACGTGATAATTCTAACAATCTCCTCACTAACCGTGATGATACTTCAGTTCAAAACCCAAACTAGAAGTCAAATCTTTAGCTCAGACCTTATTGCTAAATAAAGAAAACACAATTTAATCTTTTCAACATTTTCACCATATCCCTTTCATCTTTCTAAGCTCTGGACTTTCGAACGAGGATTTTTAGTTTCGACTAACTGGGGCCGAGCTTCTTCCATGAGATTTATGCTCATTAGTCTTCTCCCCTTTTTACGCGAACACTCAATGCTTACTGAGGCAAGAGGCCCAATTACTCAGATCGAAGAACTACTTTTTGCATTTTTATATTTTAAACATCTCATCCTTTTTCAACATTTCTCCAACATTCATAATCATGCAAAAGGTATTAAAAAACATAGATCAATCTAGCATAGCTCATGAACCTACATATCACTTCGGATTAGATGAAAAAGACTAATAGTTTCAACAAGTATTACAGTCATCTCTGAAGTAATACAAACACCCAAAGTTGATGAGTTCCAAATATAATACTTAAACATGTTAAGTGAATAACTCATAACCTCAGGTCAGACTAACAACTCCAATTCCCATAAGTATAATAAGAAATGTAAATATGAGAATAGAGTGAAATATGACAACCATTTGTACCCTTAGCCAAGCTCAATATGCTAAGAATTTATTTTTATCATTTTTTTCATAATGATGCATACATGTATAATCATAGTAGTAACAAAATATGATGCATGCATAATAATACAAATAATAATAAAAAAATAAACATGCAAATAAAAGAAAAAATGCATGATAATGTTTCAATTCTAGGATAAAAGATAATGCAAGATATTCCTAGAATGATACATATGAAGACATCTATCATGATGATAATATGCTATTAGATTTTCTAAGATGCAGATGCTTTTGAAAATCTAATGATTTTGTAGATATGTCTGTTAACTGAGAATATGTAGATATATACTCAAGACCTTTCTCAGAATTAGAGTCACGTGCTAGACATGTAGTATTAGCAACCAAGCAATATAATTCATCTTTTCTAACCCGCACTTTTTTAATTTTTGGTGCTTTATCTACTAGCCTAGACAACCTTAACCTCTTCACTCAACACCCGAATTTGATTTTCAACATTGGGTCTTTTTTGAGTTCTATGCTTCCACTCTAATTTCAATGTTTCTCCTCTTAACTTTGAACACACGGGTCGAATATGACCTTTCACTCCACAGTGATGACATATTGGGATAAACCTTTGAAAACCATTATTCAAACTCTTATTGAATCTAGAGGTAAATGGAGGCTTCATCTCAACAAGTTTTTTGACATAAGATAGAGCATTCAAATTCCTATCAGACTTATCTTGAGAAAAACATATGCTACTTGGGAACCCCTAACAAAGGTTGTTTTGGAAACGATGTTTGATTCACTCAATGTTCCTTCGAACCCCAACTCCTTTGTATTTCCTGTAGATTTTCCCACACTCAACATATGATTTAGCTTAAGAGTTCCACTAGACCATTTATAAATAGTTGAGTTAGCATCCTTCAAATCCTTTTCCAATCCCTCACGGGATTTGGGTTATTATTTGGTCTCTTTTATCTTTCTTTCGTCACCCACGAGATTAGTTGGATTTCCAGTTCCGGAGCCTTTGGATTTTTGGGTGTGACAGTTTGGTATCAGAGCATTTTAGTATGTCATATGTTCTAAACGTTTCACCTCAAAAGGGGTTGATGCGTTTCAGGAAGAGTGACAAACTTTCCCCATGATTTATTGGACCTTTTGAGATTCTAGACCGTATCGGCGATATGGTATACCATTTAGAGTTGCCACCGGATTTGTTGCGGGGTCATAAAGTTTTTCATGTCTCTATGTTTTGCAAGTATGAGCCGGATCCATCTCATGTCTTGAGTTGGGTGGATGTCGATGTTGCCGAGGACGTGTCCTATGTGGAACGACCTGTGAGGATCTTTGACGTTCGAGAGCGGGTTTTGGTGATGCAAAACCTTCCCGTTAGTAAAGGTCAAGGAAGCGACTTGAGAATGTGAGTGTGAAGTTCGGGAAAAAATAACCGGACTTGTTTCTTTCTTTAGTTACGTCTAATTTTGAGGACGAAATCTCCTAAGGTGTGGAGGTTGTAACGTATTTTATTTTTACGTGCTAAGTAAAAACTTTTGTTAACAATTAAGTGCTTAATGTATTTTTGTGCTTAGCATGACTTACAATATTTTATTTGAGATTAAATTTGTAAGTTGCATGTTGTATTTTCATTTTGAGAATAATAAAAATTATTGAAAACGATTTCGGGAAATAAATGACCAAATGGTAAATTGATATTTTCATATTAAGAGGACTTAGTGGAGATTTTAGAGAAATGACTAAGTGTTGGGTTATGAGTGGCATGGTGGTAAATAGAGATGAATATATGTGATGAAAGGGTAATTAAGAGTCAGGATGACACTCTTGTAATTAATCCTAAGTTGAGAGGGATTTGGTCTTTTCACACTTTGAAGTGTTGTCTCATTCTCAACCATTAGATCATAAGGCCATGTTTGACAAGTAAATGAGTTTAATGTGTGTTGTGTGTGGTCTTCCACTTTGCAAGACCAACTGTGGACCCTTGGATCATTCTTACATTTTCTAGCTTTAATGTGCACCATTGGATTGTGAGAGGTGTGAGTGGTGAATCTCTACACTTCATAAGTCTTCCATTGCAAGACTTCTCTAATTCTCTACAAACCCCTTTTCTCTCTACACTTCTCTTTCCCTCTTCTCCTTCATCACCTCTTCATTTATTTCATCTCCTTCCACTTGGAGTTTGAAGAAGTGTTCAACATGGGAATTACTTTGATTTCTCTCCTTTCCAATTTTCTCTAAGTATTGGGGTAAGTTTCTAGCTCTCTTGAGGTTGCTAACTTCAAACCCTAGAAATTCCATTCTTAAAGTATTATGTTCAACTTTTGATTTTTTGTTTCCTTTTCTCTTGAATCTTGTTAAGGACCATAAGTTGAACCTTTTCACCAATTTTCGGTTATTGAAAGCTTGGAGTTCATCTTGTGATTTGAGCTCACTTTTGGGTTGGAGATTTTGTTAAGTGTCATAACTATCTCTTTCCTTTTGAGTACTCCATTCATGAAACCCTAGTTTAGTTATCATTAGGGTTTTGGTTGATTCTTATGGTTAGAGCCACTTTTGATAAATTTTGGTTTATTGTGAAACCATTGTAGTCTTGTTGTTCATTGAATGGTGTGTTTCTAATTGGAAGTTATCCTTTTGAGCACTTGAATTGGTAACTTGACTTGGATCTCTTTTGGTTTCCTTGTGTTAGCTTGTTGATAGGTGTCAAATATTAGACATTTTGACCCCTTAACTCACTATTGTTACGCCCTTTCATTCCATTATTTGGTATTTTTATGTTGTTTATGTGTTAAAGCATGTTTCAGGAGCTTAATGAAGAAATGGAGCTAACTTTAGTGAATTAACCAAAGTACATGTTCTTTCTTTCCAAGTGGAGAGTCAAAGAGGCAGTCCAAGATAAAAATGGCTCCCGGAGGGCAAAAACGGAATTTTCAGAAGCCGTCATCTATTGTAAAAGTATCATGGGTTCAAGGCGGTCGTTTCAATGCAATTACGAAGAAAATTGGTTTTGAAGAAAACGCATATGCTAGTGCCTACGCTTTCAGTTTCAAAAAGTAGCTGGAAATCACATTATTACGCTTGGACCTACATTTGGGATTTACGATTGGACCTACGCTTGAAGTGTAGGCCGGCTGCGCTTGAAGCGTATTTGCGGCAAGTTTTTATGAGTTTTGATGGTTTTTGCCTGTTCTACCCCCGATTCGATTCGAAGACGTGCCTGTGACTTCAGAATTCTGGATACATGTATATGCACTTATATATATATATATATATATATCAAATTTTAGGGTTTACACGAGATTTAGAGTGAAAAGACTGAAAAGGGCATCTCTACACCATTGCCTATATATACAGGATCATGTTTCATTTAGAGGAGGTCGTTAATTTTGGTGGGTTTATTAGTTCTTTCATTCATATTCAGACTTGCTGATGTTGAGAGCCATATTCAAACCTAGAGATCCGGAGAAGAAGATAATGGAGAGCGTTTCTACATCATCGATGCAGTCACCTTCCACTATGGCCAACTAACTCGGTATCTAGGGTTTTCTAGCAAAACCCTAGCCAAGTACTGTAGTTCTTTCATTATTTTCAATTATAATGAGGGGAATTTGTGACCATACTGTGATGATTGTAGTAGTTAAGAGACCGTACTGATTTCCAATATAAAATTCTATATTTGTTCTAATTTTTTGTCCTAGGTGGAATGAATGTATTATTTTACACAACTATGATTATTCACTATGGGCTAGAACTCGGATGCTTAATTATGGTTTTCTACACAATGGTGGTAATAAAACTTGAAACCCTAGGTTGACATAGGCCATGCCTTGACAATTTAATATAGACATGCTTTAGTTTATTTTCATGCATTAGGAGTAGATTAGAGTAATTTAATTGGCATGTACTAGTTAGGTCAGTCATGAGATGGGTTGTCGCAATCTGGTTGATGATACTTCTTTTTGGGATCGTATTTAGCTATTTACGATATGACCTGATTCACAGTTATGGTTCACCCTCTTACAATTGTTATTTTGATGAACTATATTATGCGGTTAATGATGGAGCGATGAAAACCCTAGTTTTCTCTATCATCTGAATCACAACCAATTTACTTTCCTTTCTAGATAATTTTTGTTAATTTAGATAATTTGGTTTTTGACCACCCAAACAAACTATTTTTAGAAAATATAATTCAGTATTTTTGAATTCCTAAAGTGAGCAATCTCAGTCTCTGTGGGATCAGTATCCCTTACTCAAGCCATTGATGTTCTATAATCGATACGTTGTTAAAGAGTTGTTTTTAGCATATATTTTTAGTACACTCTGATGGACATCACTTGCTTGGATTTAGGTAGGGGAAAAATGAGTTGTTTTAGTTTTTGTACGAGAGTGTGTGCGTCTATGTGTATATATGCCATATATATATGCGAGTTGAGTCTTGATAACTTAGACTATGAACTAGGCCTTTGAAAGCATGATTGTGTGATATTTATGCTTGTGGTGGTTTATTGCTTATAAATGTGATATTATGAGCATATTGAAAGTTGGGCAAAATATATTGCATAATGAGATAAAGCATGTGTTATGATGGACCATGGTTAATTTGAGTACAATATATTGTAGAATGAGATAAACATATATTATGATGGAGCATAATTGTTATTGAAAATCTTGATGTATTTTGAGAGCATTGTGTAATGTCAAATACATGGGTGTTGGTCTATTCGGGTTGTGTAACCATGTATTAGTAGTCTTGTATCGGATCGTCACAATAACTGGCCAGGAGATGTCCCCCGCCTATAGAACTAGTAAGTCTGAAAATATGATATAGGGTTGGTTGTTTCCCCATCGTGGTGGAATGAGCCACTCTCAAGCCTTGATTTATCCGGGCATGTGATATTCGGATCTTGAGGCGCAGGAGTTGCGAGCGGGACTCCCGTGCAACCACTCTTCCTTGTTGAAAGTGAAAGTGTCAAAACTTACTTCGGAAGAATTAGTGCGGTACTGTACCTTGCTTCGTGAGCAAGGTATCCTAAAAGCGGGTGGTAGAGGGTGTATCCGTTAACCATATCGGGCAAAGTGTGTACCATGAATGGGTTGAGTCACATTGTATTTAAAAATTTATATATGTAATTGTGATATTTATGTTGATAGTACGCCATAATTGTGAATAATTATGATGTGAGCATGTTCGGGAAATTGTTTGATGGGTTTAATGGGGTGCCGGATTGGCGTTAGAGCCATGTGGGGCAAGAGACCAACCCAAGATTAGTAGCATGAACCTTGGGTGGGTGGTACCACTCGAACTACCAAGATTGAGGCGATGGCGCTTCCTTTACTAGACTAGTGAGCTCACCCCACGACTTATATATTTTTTAGGTGATGATCCGTTTTTAGGAGGCCCGTAGTCTCTCGGTAGAGATACGGTGTTAATTTCGCCCTTTTACACATATAGAGGCGGAATACTTATTTTGTAGAGCATATTTGATGATTGTATACATGTGCTTATTTTGTAAGTATTACAACAACTAAACTTATTCTTTTAGCGGCTAGCATGTTAGCCGAGTAGTTGACATTGATGTATGTCCCTTGGAGCGCTATGTTCAGGGACTTTATTGTTTTGGTGCATTTTGATGCCGTCATATAAAACAATTTCAATTTCAATGAAAACAGTGTTATGTTTTTCCTTGGAGATTTTAAATGATGAAATCCATGAAGTTCTTTTGTTTTGTCCATTTTAGAGTTGAAATGATATTGTTGATGTTAATTGATGATTTTCCGGAAAACGGTATTTTTCACAGTTCATGAGTGAACCCTTTTAAATCTTGAAGGAAAAACCCATTTTCGCCTACCCCCATGATTTGAAATAAATCTCATGTTTTAGAAATGGTTTTAGAATTTATCTCGGTGTGAAAATTGGCTTTGAAAACTCGAGAATACATAAACGGAGACAAGGGGCAAAACAGAAAATTTACATAATATTCCGAGACATTTAAAATGATTTTTCAAACTAGAGGCCACCGAGTACTCGGTGAGTACGCAAGTGGTGTGAACTTGCTCAAAAGCCTCTAAAACGCCAACAATATTTGGCCTTTGTAAGTTCACTGAGTACTCGATGGAAGGGATACCGAGTACTCAGTGGAATTTGTTTTGTGCACCTCTTTCTAACTTGTGTCCGTTCTCTCCTTTATGCTTCACCACTTCTCCAACTATGCTTGGGGCATAGTGGCTGAAATTGCCTAGACGATCAAAGAAAATAGCCTAGAGGGGAGTGAATAGGTTTTTTGTGGTTTTATTGATAAATTAATAAAAATTGCAGAAAAGTCAATTTTAATCCAATTCTCTATCAAGATAAATCATGGAAAGAATAATATAAGTGCATAAAATAAAGCAATAGAGACACGATATTTTTACGTGAAAAACCTTGGAAAGACTCCAAGTAAAAACCATGGATACACTCGGGTATCGATGCACTTTGAATCAAAGATTACACAAACTCTATGAAACTTTTGACCTACAAATCCCTCCAGATCTGCCTTTCTTCACTCGACGTCTGACGCACTTCAATCACTCACGCTCCACAAAGCTTCTCGCTCCGCTCCATACTCTGACGGCTCTACTTCTCAACAGATCAAATCACCACAAAGCTTCATGCTCCGATCTCCGCACTTAGACAACTCTCTTTCTCAAATAGATCTAAGCAACCACGTTACACAAGGTGGTGTGTAGATTTTTTAGAATCTAGGTCATTCAATCGTGCATAAGATCGTCGATGTAGAAACACAATTGAATAAACCCTAAACGAGAGAGAACTAGAAGATATAAAATCACTCAATGTTTTTCTCTCTCTATTTCTATCTCTATAGAATGATATGAATCTATAGAAAACTTGCAGAGATCTCTCAAAGGCTCAAAGGTTGCCTCCCATCTGTAGAAGATCTTGGTATTTATAGACCATAACTGAGGGAAACCCTAAGTTTTCCCTTTCTCATAATTTCACATTCAACTCAGCAAAACCCTAATCTTTGATGTATATTATGTGTATTGCACGTCTATCAAGGTGTAGGAGTCGTCCACGCACCATAGAATCAAACTTGGACAAAATCGACATTGCAACATAAATTAAAAAAATTCTTACCGTAGTTATGCCTTAGGCGTAAGACCTAAGCCTTAAGCGTAGGTCAGGCATAGCTGGAGCGTAGATATCCACTTTCTAGCCACTTCTTGCTTCTGTAGGCGTAGGCTTCAGCGTAGGCTTTTTCATGAAAATCAATTTTCTCTGCAACTGTGCTAAAATGACCCTCTTGATTGCCCGAGACTTTTTGCTTGAATTGACGGCTTTGGGAAATTCCGTTTTTGCACTCTGGGAGACATTTTTACTCAATATGCTCACTTATGCACTTCACTTGTAATCTTCACTACTTCAATGCTTGATTTTGCCTTTGTCGAAGCTTGTAGATGTCATTGAAACCAAAAGGACATATCTAATACTCAACATGATTATTGTCTAGAAAATGTCATACATAAACAATACTAAAAAATGTTCTTACAATCTCCCCCTTGGCATTTCTGAGACAAAATCATATTTTACAATATAGCCTCACAAATAACAACATAACATCTATACCTATGAAAACACATCGACAAACATAGATATAAACTGTCACCTTGCTTTCATGACGGTCTACCAATCATGTAACCACAACACTGAACAAACAATTAAACGCAAGTGTGGAAAACAGATATAAATGATCATAAGAAAAAACATACTATCCGTGATGATCATAAAACACACACTCCTTATCCCCCTTACTCAATATTTCTCCCCCTTTTTGTCACTAAAATGACAAGGAACAATAAAAACAATCAAAGCACATGAGAGAAACAAGGAAAAGTCTCAAGATGAAAACATAAGGAAAGATAACAGAGGAGAGTCTACAGAATCTAAGCCAAGCACTAAATACGAAGATAAAGTACTCTATAATATTATATCTAGATTCTCAAGTAACAAATATCTCTACAATGTATGAACTTAATACTAATGCATGAATGCAAAATGCAAAATAAAAAATATTTTTGTTTTTAGAAACATGTGAGCAAGGCAGTAGAGACAATGAACTAATCATTAACACATCATATTCGCATATTTGACTTAGCTATTATACACATGATAGTGAAGAAAATCAGCTCACATACCCTGTAGTTATAAGCAGTTTCAAGACAAGCTTTACATAGCATTTGCATATATGAAAAATATTCAAGCACAAACAAACAACTAAGATAAAAGCAATATGTGTTAATTCTAACAATCTCCTCACTAACCATGATGATACTTCAGTTCAAAACTTAAACTAGAATTCAAATCTTTAATCCAGACCTTATTGTTAATTAAGGGAACACAATTTAATCTTTTCAACCTTTTCACCATTTCCCTTTTTATCTTTTTAAGCTCCGGACATTCCTGCGAGGACTTTTAGTTCTGACCAACTGGGCCCGAGCTTCTTCCTTTGGATTTATGCTCATTAGTCTTCTCCCCTTTTTACGCGAACACTCAATTCTTACTGAGGCAGGACGCCCGGTTACTTAGATCGAAGAACTACTTTTTGCATTTCTCTATTTTAAACATATCATTCTTTTTCAACATTTCCCAAACATTCATAAGCATGCAAAAGTTATTCAAATGTATAGATCAATCTAGCATAGCTCATGAACCTACATATCACTTCGAATTAGATGAAAAATACTAAAACATTTCAACACATATTACAATCATCTCCGAAGTAAAAAAAAAAAGTACCCAAAGTTGATGAGTTCTAAAAATAATACTTAAACATGTCAAGTGAACAACTCATAACCTCAGGTCAGACTAATAACTCCAATTCTCATAAACATAATAAGAAAAACAAATATGAGAATAGAGTGAAATATGACAACAATTTGTACCCTTAGCCATGCTCAACATGTTAAGAATTTTATTTTAAACTTTTTATGGCATTTTTTGTCATAATGATGCATGCATGAATAATAATAATAAAAAATGTAATGATTTTCCTAGAAGCAAAAACATGATGCAAGCATAATAATAATAATAAAAAATAAATAAACATGCAAATAAAAAGAAAAATGCATGATAATGTATCAATTCTAGGATAATAGATAATACAAGATATTCCTAGAATGATACATATGAAGACATCTATCCTAATGATTGCCACTAGATTTTCTAAGATGCACGTGCTTTTGAAAATGTAATGATTTTATAGAGATGTCTGTTGACTGAGACTCTGTTGGTATATAATCAATACCTTTCTTAGAGTCTGTACGTGTGAAAATACTAAATCCCATCAAGCATCTAGGCCTAGTAAGCATCTGGGTCCGCAAGCACGCTAACCCAGCATAAGTGATCAATAGCCCGATGAGAAAGGCCCATTCAAAAGCCCATTTCTTAAATGTTCTAGAATAAACTTGGAGAATAAGTTAGTGACGTGGCAAAAAGTGAAAATTGTTGATGTGTAAGGGAATGTTTCCTTAATGGGCTCAAAACCCAAAAAGAGTATGTATATAAACAAAAGGAAATCATCAATAAAGCATTCTATTCTTGTGTTGAGAAATTTTTAGCATCTACACATTGACGCCGTCTGTGAAAAATTCACTCTTGATCCTAGATCTATGATTTATCTTGACCTTCCAGATCTTTGGTCATCTTCCCATCTTGATAGTTGAGCTTGTTTCTACTCACATTGACCTTCTTTTCTGTGATTATCTTGTTTTTTCACCCTCTGAGCAATTATGCCAGTATCCCGTTCCCAAGTGGATGCACTGACCAATGGAGATAGCCAAACAGATGGTTCTTAGACCATTGAGCAGATCCTACAACGCCTATTAGCCACCGAGGAACGGAGCCAAGCTCTTAAGAAGCAGAACGCGAAGCTTATAGCGAGGATGGCTCTTCCACCCGCTCCCCCAGCAGCACCCATCCTTTCTCAAGACTAGGAGGATGGTGTCGGGGTAGAGGAGCATGTTGAGTCTTCTCATCGCTTAGGCAAGGCCCCCATCACCAATGAGGCCTTGACCCCCCAAAAGCTCCAGCAGATGATGGCCGAGTTCTAGAGAAAGGTTCTGAGAGATCTAAGGACCCAGTATACCGACGATCTAGCCGTTCAGGCCTCCACTAAATTGATCTAATCACCATTCACTCCAAGAATAACTCGAGAGCCCTTCACAATGAAGTTTTTCATGCCCCGATTTACCCCTTATGACGGCACTAAGGATCCCTAGGAGCATGTTTATCAGATTCATCAGAAAATGACCATATATGCCGAGAATGAGGCCTTGCTTTGTAAAGTATTTTCCAAAAGTCTTGCCGATGCAGCTCTATTATGGTTCAGAAAGCAATCACCCGGATCAATCGGTAGTTGGAAACTACTGACAAAGCTCTTTGTTGCCCAGTATTACGAGAATAAGAGACAAAAGAAAACTATATCCTGCCTCTTCACGATGATCTAGGAGAAACGAGAATCCCTGAAGAGCTTCCTATCCTGATTCAACGTTGAGTCTTCTTCCATCGACAATTGTGACCAGCACTGTGTCGTCAAAGCCTTCCGAATGGCCCTGATTCCTGGGACTAAGTTCCATCAGTCTCTGGTAAAGCATCCACCATCAGGTATCGGTGAGCTAAACTCTAGGGCCCAAGGGTATCTAAGGATAGAAGAGGACGAGGCTATCAGACATAAGATGACAACCTTGGTCAGTATTGAAACCCCGATCAAATGAGCCAGCAACCAACCGAAAGCGCCCAAGTACCTCGGGTCCTTCAGTCACGAACCCAATGAAGTATCCCAGGTTTGAAGACAAAGTGACTCCCCTGAGGGTCACCCTTGGCAAACTTTACCAAGAGACCAAAGTTAGAAGAATCTTCCAACCACCACCATCGATTAGACAACCTTTGGATCAAAGGGATAAGTCAAAGCACCGTGCCTTCCACAGTGATTTCGGGCACCTCACCAATGAGTGCCAAAATATTAGGCGCCAAGTGCAGGCGATGATACTTCGAGGTGAGCTCCGGGATTACATCCAGAGTGACAGACCGAAGACTGATCAACAAGCACCCAACGCCCCCCGAAATCCCGCAACTACGCAGCTAGTCAGAATTTTCAATATGATTCTCAGGGGCCCCACCTCTAAGGAGACAGAAAGAGCCAACAGGAGCTAGCTGCATCGAGCCCAAAAAATGAGGAAAATCAACGAAGTGAAGGAAGTCCACCACATGATAAGAGTGGCGCATATTATTTTTTCTACTGCAGACCTTCAGGACATGCAGACCCTTCATGATGACCCATTGGTTGTTACATTGATGAAAGCCAACTGCCTTGTTAAACAGGTCATGGTTGATCCTAGGAGCAGTGCAAACATCATCACCAGATGGGCCTTCGAGAAGCTTGAAATCAATCCAAGCAAAGTTGTGACCTCCTAGAGTCCTATTGCAGGATTCGATGGGAAGCAGGTTGAACCCATCGAGGAAGTCCAACTACCAGTATCTGCTGCTCAAAAGACCCTGCTGGAAACTTTTTTCATAGTGGATGTGAAACCATCTTATAATTTTCTCATGGGAAGGGGTTGGATCCACATGATGCAGGGGGTACCTTCAACACTACATCAGATGATGACGTGTATAGGCCCAAATAGGTTTGATGTCATCGACATAAAAGGAGATCAGGTGGCTGCAAAGGAATGTTATGTTATTACCCTAAAAGAGATCAGGAAAGAGAAAATCCCAAAGGACATCCGCACCGAAGATCGGGGTCCAGACCCTAAATAACAATTAAAGGACGGGGATTCAGCTATCCCGATCGTGGTTGAGCCTTTATAGCCTATATCCGTAATACCCGATAAGCCCAAAAGAGTCACCTATGCAGGTACAAACCTTACTGATTATGAATTAAAAGAATTAACCCAATTTTTATAGAATAACTGTGATGTCTTCGCTTGGGGACACACAAATATGCCTGGTATTGATCCCGCCGTCTTCCAGCATTCCCTACATGTTAGCCCTAATGTAAATCCAATCAGGCATAAATAGAGGCACCTAGGGGCCCACAGGAACCAAATCATAGTAGAAGAGGTATCCCGATTTCTCCAGGTCAGGTTCATCAGGGAAGTGAAGTACCCCGATTAGCTTGCCAACGTCGTAGTTATCTAGAAGAAGAATGGTAAGTGGAGAGTTTGTGTTGACTTTACTGACTTGAACAGGGCATGCCCGAAGGATAGCTTTCCCTTGCCAAAGATTGATCAGATGGTGGATGCTACCGCTGGCTATGAGCGATTGAATTTCCTGGATGCATACTCAGGGTACAATCAGATAAAGATGAACCCGGCCGACAAAGAAAATACATCCTTCATTAACGACACCGTGGTCAAAAGCAGATCAAAGGGGGACCATTTGGGACATCTGCAACAAGTGTTTGACACCCTCAGGAGACATGGAATGAAACTGAACCCGGAGAAATGTTCCTTCGGCGTGTCATTTGGACAGTTCCTGGGACACATCGTGGACTGGATCGGAATTGAGGCTAGCTCGACACAAGTCAAAGCCCTAATGGAAATAAAGGAACCCCGAACTTATAAGGATGTTCAAGTACTAACTTGAAGGGTGGTTGCCCTTAGCAGATTCATCTCAAGACTTACCGATCGATGCAGGCCATTCTTTCAGGCAATCAAGGCAAGGAAAGATGAGGTCTGGAGTCTAAAGCAATCCATGGCCCTCGCAAGATTCAAGGAGTACATGGCCAAGCCCCCAATCCTTACCACACCAAAACCCGATGAAGTCTTGTATCTCTATCTGGCAATATCCTCTGTTTCAGCCAGTGCAGCCTCATCAGGGAGGATGGGAGCTTGTAGATGCCTGTTTTCTACACAAGCAAATCCTTGGCAGATGTTGAAACCCGATATAGTAGGCAAGAGAAACTGGTGTTATCACTGATAAATGCAAAACGGAAACTCAGGCATTACTTTGAGGCGCATCCAATCATTCTCTCGACCTCCACTCTTATTCGGATCATTATGTCTAAACCTGACTTTTCGGGCCGAATTTCAAAGTGGGCCATTGTATTAGGCATTTATGATATAACTTACGTACCCCGGGTCTCCATCAAGGGTCAAGTAGTTGCAAACTTCTTACTCAAGGAGGAAACTGAGGAGACCGATCAGCAGCATGAGCCAGATACTTGGAAGCTATTTGTGGATATGTCAGCCAGTTCAAATGGGTCAGAGGTTGGCCTGGAAATCCAGACGCCTGATGGTACCCATCTTCATATGTCAGTGCGACTGTAGTTTCCAGCCACCAATAACAAATCCGAGTATGAAGCAATCATATCTGGTTTAAGGTTAGCCAAAAGCCTCCAGATCCTGGTCTTAGCAATGCACAGTGACTCCCAATTAGTCATCAGGAAAATAAAAGGAGAATACGAGGCAAATGATACAAAAATGGAGTCTTATCAAACACTCGTGTTAAAAAAACAGAGCATTTTTAAAGAATAACTTTCACTCAGATCCTGAGAAATGAGAATACTATGGCTAACCACGTAGCCGTGCAAGCATCCTCAGCTGATGAGGACCTGACCCAGGTTGTGTTGGTCGATTCCCTAGCCAGACCAAACATCCAGGAACCCGAGAATGTAATGCTTATCCCTTGGGAGCCCAACTGGATGGATTCCATGACGGATTACCTTAGGCACAAGGCCCTCCCGGAGAATAAAGCTGAAGCTCGAAAGATCTGGATGAATTCAGCCCGATACTCAATCATAAGAGGGCAACTATATAGGAGATAATTATTAAGTCCATATTTAAAATGCGTAACCCCCTCTGAAGCAAGGGCAGTAATGGAGGAGATCCACAACAGGTCATGCGGGAATCATTCTAGAGGAAGATCTCTGGCTCATAAAATACTCTCCCAAGGATACTTCTTGCCCTATCTGTCATGGGACACCGATGACTATGTCCGAAGGTGCAAGGCATACCAAATGCATGGAGATGATATCAATCGGCCACCAGAGTTCTTACACCCTACCGTGGTCCCTCACCCCTTCTCCCGATGGGGAATGGATATTGTGGGTCCACTCCCAAAGGCAATACGATCAACTTATTATGTCCTTTTGGCTACTGGCTACTTCATAAAATGGGTAGAAGCCAAAACTTATCCAGTAATTAAAAACAGCCATGTCATCAAATCATCTAGAGCCACATAATATGCAAATTCGGGCTACCAAGAACAATTATGATGGACAATGGGACAAACTTGGATAACCCGAAGGTAAGGGCATTCTTCGCTGTGCATGGGATCAAATAGAATACGTCATCGGTCGGGTACCCATAAGGGAATGGACAAGCTGAAAGGACAAATCGAACCATATTTGACACTCTTGTAAAAACGTTTGAAGAAGCCAAAGGAGCATGGCTAGAAAAAACTGACTGAAGAAATTTGGTCGTACAGAATTACACCTAGGTAACCCAGTAGGGAAACACCCTTCGCCATAGCATATGGAACTGAGGTTGTAATCCCCACAGAAATCAAAGTTCTAACCGTCAAGAGCCATGTCTGGGAAGATGGCCTTAATAACCAACATCTGGATCATGGCCTTGATCTGCTTGATGAAAGAAGAAACACAACAAAAATCAGGTTGGCAGCCTACCAACAGCGTGTCCGAAACCATTTCAATCAAAAAGTTAAAAGAAAAGAGTTTTAGGTCGGGGACATGGTCCTTAGACGAAAAATTGAACTCGTAGGAAAGCTCAAGGAGCCTTTGGAGGGCCCGTACACCGTCACCGAAGTTATCGGGCACGGAGCATATCGCGTCCGTAGAAACGAAGATGGTAGAATAGAGCCAAACTCCCATAACGCCTCTCGCCTAAAGTGGTACTACCCGTAACGGGCCAATTCAATTTTTAACTTACCTTGTTCGATTTTGTAAAAAGGCTTTAATACCTGATCAGTTGAGTTGACATCAGTAAAATTGTCTTTTCTTGGCAAAGATAGCTTACAGATGATTACTGATGAAAAAATAAACTAACTGCTGCCATGTCTCTCGCATGGCGTCAAGAGCCCGAAAGACACAACACCCGATCCATAAGTGATCCAACTTTTACAAAATTATCCAATGGTTATTATGTCTCTCGCATGGCCTCAAGAGCCCAAAGACATAACCTTGATCCACAAGTGATCAAAATTGTAAAAATAAACCAAGTGTTGTCATGTCTCTCGTATGGCCTCAAGAGCCCAACAGACACAACACCCGATCCATAAGTGATCCAAGTTTTAAAATATTATCCAAGTGTTGTCATGTCTCTCGAATGGCCTCAAGAGCCCGAAGACGCAATACTGATCCACAAGTGATCTAAATTGCAAAAATGAACTAAGTGTTGTCATGTCTCTTGCATGACCTTAAGAGCCCGAAAGATATAACGTCGATCCATAAGTGATTCAAGTTTTACAAAAATTATCCAAGTGTTGTTATGTCTCTCGCACGGCCCAAGAGCCCGAAGACACAACACCGACCCACAATTGGTCAAAATATTAAAGAAAATATAAACTAAGTACTCTCACGTCTCTCGCATGGCCTCAAGAGCCCAAAATACACAACACTGATCAACAAGTGGTCAAGAAACCACAAAAATAATTACCTAAGTACTATGACGTCTTTCGCATGGCCTCAAGAGCCCGAAAGAAGCATTACCGATCGATTCCAAGGTGATCAAAATTTTACAAGAATTATTAACTAAAGTAGTATGACAACAAGGGCCCGATAGAAAATATTAGTTGGCTCTAAAAATGTCTCAAAGATTTATATTAGATACAGGCCCTAGTGGCCAAGGCTTACAAAGTACAAAAAGAAACAAAAAGAAATAGAGAAGAAATTTAAGTCTTCTGCCCCTGGTATCTGAACTCAGGACCAAACTCCTCAATCCTGTCATTGGCCCTGGTAACGGCCCCCTCTTGCGCGCTTGACTCTGTTCGAGAGGGATCGAGCTGAGCAGTCGGATTAGGAACCATAGCTAGTTCAAATGCAACAGAGCCAGAAGCTGAGGCAGGCCCGGGAAGAGGCTTAGTAAAAAACTCACAGAAGAGGAGGTCATCGGGGTCTACTTCTGGATCCTTGTAAGGAAGAGCAATGCCAAGAGACTCATCCAATTCCTCCACTGAGATAAAGTCCCTTTCCTCAGCAGGTTTCTGGAAGTCCTGGAAGCATGTCCGCCAACCAAATCCAGTCTGGTAGTTGGAGGTATCACAGAAACATTTATACATCTGGTTGCCACCTCGATGACACATCTCAACCATGGACCTCTCCACTGCCAGAAGATTTTTAGTCTCGACTTTTTCCTCCAAAAGCTTCTCCTTTGAAGTCTTCAAGCCCTCATTCTCAGTCACCAGCTCCTGGTGTCACACCAACAGGGCCTGATGAGCTTCCTCCATCTCTTTGAGCTTCTGATCAGCCTCTCGAAGTCGTTGCTCAGCGGCTATAGCCCTACAGTTTGAGCCTCCAACTTCTCATTGGCAGCCACGAGCAAGGCAGTTGTCTTCTTCCTGCCCTCTTCCTTCAGCCTCAGGTACTCTACCGATTGGTGGAGGACCCTACTGTCTTCCTCAAACTTTGAATTATAAGCTTGGATCAGGTAAAACAGCCTCCATAGAAACATAAGTGTTACACAATCAGTGGACAAATCAAGAAGAAATCAGATGCAAGGTAAGATCAAGTTGCATACAAATTACCTTCATTTCCATATCAGGTCTAGTCAGGGCTAACTCACTCCTGTCCACCTTCTCGATAGCCTTTCAGTTAGCTGGGGTCCAGATTTGAAGATCCATCTCCCAAAGAGCAATGTCATCATTAATGGTCTCACTCCCAGCGACCAAAAACCCATCACTCGGGAGCCTTATTCTCAGATTCCAGGGAACTGATTTCTCAAATGTAGCTTCGGTTTCCATTTACTCACTAGGAGAGGCAATCGTTTAAGTTTGCACGCTGGGAGAGACCGCCGTTGTTAATCGGGGCCGCACCAAACGTCCAGCATGATCATTCTCCGGACGGGGTTGAGTGGAGCCTTGCACAGCCTGATCATTCTCCGAACCGGTTTCTCAGATGTAGCTTCGGTTTCTGTTTGCACGCTGGAAGAGTTCTGCTTGTATTCAAATTATCCCACTTGAGTAGGATTCCTCTTTGATGTGTTTGTCCTTAAATTTAAGTCAAACCCTTCAATCTAATGTATATTATGTCATATACACGTGCTTAATGGTGTTGAAGTCGAAGATATGTCAAAAGAGCTCAGTTCGGATCAAGACTCAAATTCCCAGCCTTTATCTACACTTGGCCCCTACGCTTAAGCATAGCTTAGTCGTAGACCAAAATCCATAAGCGTAGCTTGAGCATAGTTTTTTATGTTTCTAGGCACTTTTAGCTACTGTAAGCATAGCTCAAGCATAGCAAAATCCTTGGAAACCACTTTTCTTGATTATTGCTCCATTAGAAACCCTTTGACTCCTTTTGTATGTTTCCCGAAGTTACGGCTCCAAATATTGATGTTTTTGCCCTCCGGGAGACACTTTTTGCTTGAAAACTCCTCTTTTGCTCTTTTTGTGGATAGATACAAGCATGTATTTGGTTAATTCACCAAAGTTAACTCATTTCTTCGTTAAGCTCCTGAACTTCGCTTTAACACCAAACCGCATAAAAATACCAAATAATGAAATGATAAGACGTAACAATAGTGAGTTAGGTGTCTAAAATGGACAAAATTTGGCACTCATCATTTATCACTGAGGATGTTAATACTACCTTTACGAATCCGAATAATGATCCATTTTCGAATAGCTATAATCCGGATTGGCGAAATCATCCTAATTTCTCATATTAAACTTAGAATAATACATTCAACCAAAATCCTAATAAACAAACTAATCACTTTCGTCCCTTTAATCAAAATCCTAGTCAACAACCTTTTAGAAATCCCAATAATACACAACCTATGAGACCACCTAGTTTTGAACAAGAAATTCGGAGTGTATTGAATGAGTTTAAGAATGCTACACAACTCCTACATACACATTCCCAATCTATCTCTAAACTTCAAACCCAAATCGGGCAAATAACAAATTCCATGAATAGGAGAGAAGAAAAGAAACTGCCAACTCAGCCCATAATTAACCCTAAGGGGCAATATATGATTGAGCATATAACATTTGTAGGAGAACCAACCATTGAAACTGTTCAAGCCATAAGTACACTTCTAAGTGGTAAAATCATCGATAATAAGGCTGAGGAACAATTCGAAGAAAGGACGAAAAAGTAAGATACTAATGAAGAAATAAATTCTGAAAAAGAAAAAGAATTAGTTTCTAAAATAAAAAAGAACCTGTTATAGAGAAACAGAGTCCTACACCACCAAAAGAAACAAGAAAAACGAGCAATGAACAAAAAACACCATTTCCACAATGTTTAAGAGATCTTGTTCCTTATGGAAAACAAGGAGAAAAGATTCAAGAAATGTTTGAAACTTTCCAACAGGTAAAATTAATCTTCCTCTTCTTGAAGCTATTAAACAAATACCTACTTATACTAAATTTTTAAAAGATTTATGTACGCAGAAAAGAAGGAACCGAACTCATATTGCTAATAAAATAGTGTTAACTAATCATGTGAGTTCCATAATATCAAACACTACACCTCCAAAATACAAAGATTCTGGAGCTCCGACTATTTCCTGTGTAATAGGAGACCAAGAGATTGAAAAAGCTCTTCTCGATTTAGGAGCTAGTGTAAACTTACTACCTTACTCCGTTTATCAGCAGTTAGGGTTAGGAGAACTTTCTCCTACATCTGTTATTCTACAACTTGCTGATAGATCCACTAAACAACAAAGAGGTTTAGTAGATGACGTTATTGGTCAAATCGATAAATTCTACTTTCATGTTAATTTTGTTATTTTAGATACTGAACCTGTCTATGATCCTAATAAGCAAATCCCATAATCTTGGGCCAACCATTCTTCGTAACTGCTAACGCATGCATAAACTGTAGAACTGAGGTTATGGATTTATCATTCGGAAATATGAAGGTTCGGAAAAATATTTTTGAGTCCGGTTGTCAGTTAGCTAGAGATGGAAAATGTTTTGTAGTAGACACTATAGACAAACTAGTACCATAAACAACACCTCAACCGATAAATGAAAAACCATATGGCAATCTTTTAGCTTATCAACTAGAGGTATTACAAAAAGAGCATTTGTCGGGATTGGAAGAAGAATCAACTAAACCCGTACCTAAAATTGTTTCGGGAATTATTTTAGATTATTATGTCGAAGAAGAACAAAAACAATGTTCGACAAAAATAGAAGGAAACACTAAAAAGGTAGTTGTAAATTTTGAATCAATTATACCAAGTCTACCCTTACAAAAGACAAAGAACAACTTTCTTGTTGACCATAACTTAAAGTACGAGTGTATCTTCTTTGAATATGAGTATTCTGAATTAGCAATATAAAATGTCATAGCAGAACTAAAGAAACGAAGATTAAAATCTGAGAATCTTTTACAACCTGTATCATCTGTCACGTATCCTGACTTAGTTCGGGAATTTTATCAAAATATGTATTTAAAAGATCTTGAGATGAGCAGTGTGTTAAAGACTAGATTATAGGGGCATGAAGTAGAAATATCCCCTAAAACCATTGCAAAAACATGGTAAATTCCCAACAAGATACCCTCGGAATTAGAAAATAAGTTTCAAAATATCTCTACCCATGATCCTATGACTCTTGAGAGGGCTATGAGAATTTATGGTAATGCTGACACAAATTGAATTGCATGAGGGATTACAAAAGCCAAAATTAGACCTGAGTTGTGGTTTCTGGATAGTATCATTACAACACAAGTTGGGCTTAAGTTTGGTAATATACGAGGACAGTCACTTATTAAAATGCTTTATTGTTTTTGTAACACCCCGTGTTATTTTCCTTTGTCCTGAAATTATTTCCAATTATTTTCGATTGTCACATCACTTGTTCAAGATCTCCTGGTTACTCTTGGTATTTTGTACGTGTAAATTTTTCGCGTTTACGTTTAAAGTCAACTGAATGACTTTATTATTTCTCCTTGACGACTTCGTGGACTTTCTTATTGGCGACTACGCGGTTTCGTTTTGATGTTTAACGTTAGAACTTCGACTGGGTGGCGACACGCTTTGTTTAACCGTGGTTTTTGTTTCCTTAGTAATTGGACTATTATGTGCCTTGTTTGCTTACGTGCTTAGGCAGGTTCACTTTCTTGTTTTCTCTGTGTTTGTATTTACGTGCCCCAATGTATAGATGTGGTTATACTTCACTATTGTTTTGTATTTCTTTTGTGCCATAATTATTTATAGTGTTCGATGGGTTCAGGATGTATCCGGTGTTCCGGTGGATGGGTTTCACACCCGGACTATTTATTTTAGATTATTTTAGTTTTTGGCATCCCGTAGATATTACGGGTTCGTGTGACTTCATTTAGGATTTGACCCGGTGTTGTCTTAGATGTTTCATTAACCAGGACCTTATGATTATCGATTTAGCGCACTGAATATGGGTTAGAATTTTGGGTCATTATTATTACATAATAATTAGTATATGTAATAATTATTTGAGTATCAGAGCCAAAACGTAGTTGATATTTGGGAAATCTACTTTGATTTGTTATTATACTGTCATTTATCTGTTCCTGCTCCATTTCTTCATCTTGTTTCTCTTTGTTTGTTTGTTCCACTTCCCCGTAAATCGGAAAACCTAACATTAAGTCCCTTGGTGAGCTTGTAAGCATTTTAGGGCATGAGCGGTGACGTCGTTGGGTCAAGGTATGTGTTATGAAATGAAACAAACCTTAAAAAAAACATGATAATAATGGAACAATTTTCAGATACAATTGACTGCTAGAGTAACCTTGAGTAGATTATTCAGATCTTCATCTTCTGTTGGTTCTCAAACCAGCAGGACAAGACTACCTTCCATCCCAGATGTAACGGACATAGTCAATGAAGAAGAACATACTTATAAAGACCTCGATGGACATAGTGATTGGAATATCCCTAGAGTTCCCACTAATCAAATTTACAAAACCAGTTTCGTTAAGTCAACCTTTCTCACTAAATACACAGTCAAAATAGTAGAAAAAGTTTATGCCCTTAACAAAGAACATGAAAAATGTCAATTATTTAGCCCAGACACTATTAAACAACATCGGGTCATATGATACAATTTTATCCATATTAGTTTAGTACAAGTTGCGGTTGACCCATTAACCACCTTAGGAAAAAAATGCATTTATTCTTCTCTATCTAAGAGATGCCAGATTCATTGACTATAATTAAAGCCTAATTGGAGTAATCAAAACAAGTTTATGTAATGGCCCAATCTATTTTGATTGTTTCCTAACTTCAAGTTAAGTCTAAGTGATCCTCACATCTTAAAATCCTTAACATTAAATGTCAAAACTTTGGATTATTCTATGTTTCCAGGTTCCCAACCTTTAGATCTCATCTACAGAATTTATTACAAAACTATGAAAACCAACCTAAATGTCCATGCTCTAGTCAAAAGCCCTAAGGATCAAACCCTTCTTATTCAAAGTAGTACTTCTAATGCGAATATTCACATACCGAAGACAATCGCTTGGAAAGATGTCACCCTTCCGAATGAATGGTTATTAGAAAATAAAAATCACCCAAGTAAAATAGAAAATGATGTCCAAAATCTTGAACATGTCCAAAAATTGTTACATGGAACTGTCAAATTAACCTTTGATAAGTCGAGGCATAGTTGCTCTTCAATAAGTTCAAAGTCCAGAATGTATACCCTTGAACTGATCGAGACCTTGTCACTAAACCTGATACAGGGTTAATTGAATCATTAGTTCACCAGACTAGACACGATCCCGATCGTAAGTTAAAAGGAGTTCAAAAAGACGAACAAGTTTGTAATCCTTGATATATCCTAAATATCGAAGCTGAAGATTTAGTTTCTAACCATTCCCCAACCCAAACTGATTTTGAAACCGACACTGTTAATCCACAACTATGTGTTTTAAGTAAAACCTTTTCTTATGACCTTCTCAAATTAGAAGCCGAGGCCAAATTCAAAGAAAATAAATCAAAACAAGAAACATATATGCTCACTTACAACCATGATGAAAGAAAGAAAATTATGAAAAAATAGGAATGATTCATGACATCAAATCAGGTTGAGGTCAATTTCTTTGATTATTTAGAAAATTACCACCATAAATTAAATGTCCTTCCAAAATAAAAATTGACAAAACATGATAAATCGGTTGTTTCATCCAGTCATCCCCCTTTGGAGAGCCTAATTGTCAACCACCTAGGAACTGAAATCTCAACATCCCCTATTAAAGTCACCACGTCTGCCACTGATGTAGATTCAAAGAAAATCATTGAACAAAATAATTTCACCAATCAATACCTTGGTTTCCAATTAGATAAGATTGAATCCAAACTTGATTCCTCTACTACTGTTACAAAATCAATTGACACACCTTTGATCAAACACCCTACTAAACACCAAGGCTTACCCAACCAGCCAAGCACGAGTGACTCCTCTGCTAAAATTGATAAATTATTGAAAGCCCTTGAAACCCAAATTATCAAAGACGAAAAATCTCTCATAGTTCTAAATTTTGAATCCCATCATAGTAACGATACCTCAGATTCATTCCCTGATAAAGCTACTGACGAAGATATTCATAAGTTAGAAAATGCCTTTGAACTAAATTGAATCACACATCGGCCTCTCAATCCCACAAGTTTTAAAAACAATTGGTATCCCCAACCTATTCCTATAGATATCCAGTATGAGGAAAGAATATTTCAAAACCAGTTTTCAATGTCATCTAAAAAAATTTATGAATGGAATATTGATGGTCTGTCCGAGCAAGAAATTCTAAACAAGTTAAATGACGTTTCCATGACAACTAATAGCTACATCATAAATCACAGTATGAGTCAACCTGATATTATTGAATTACTAACCTCCGGATTCTCTGGTATGTTAAGAAATTGGTGGGATAAACATCTCACCTAAGAGGCACAAGACAATATAACCCATGCAGTCCAAAAAACCAAAGATAGAACCCCCATCTTTAATGAAGATATTGGATTAGGAATCCTTGATGGAGTTAATACATTAATCTACTCAATTATAGATCATTTCATTGGACGACCCAGTGATATAACCTCTAGAATACATGATCAACTTAGTAACCTCAGATGTCCCACACTTAGTGATTTTAGATGGTATAAAGATACTTTCTTGTCACGAGTCATGCTGCGAGGGGATAGTAACAAACCATTTTGGAAAGAAAAATTCATAAATGGGTTACCTAGCCTTTTTCCCACAAAATATGTACAGAATTAAGTAATACTACTAAAGTTATTGAATATGATAATTTAACTTATGGAAATATCATTAGTCTCATCCAGAAAGTTGGTCTTAAAATGTTTGTCGACATGAAAATTAATAATCAGCTCAATAAAGACAAAAATAAGGCAAAATATGAAATGGGAACATTCTGTGAACAATATGGATTACCACTAATAGCGCCATCTCGGCAAACAAAGAAATCAAAACATTCAAAATCTTTCCCAAAACACTATACACGCCATTATAAAAAATATACTCCTAAATTTCCACTTAATGAATTTTATGATAGACAAAAGTTTAGAAAGAAAGGAAAATATAAAAAGAAAACAAAGCCCTTTGAGAAAAACAACAAAACTGACCTATCTAAAGTCATATGCTATAAGTGCAGTAAGAAAGGTCACTGCGTCAGAAATTGTCCTGTAAAAAATAAAATCAGTCAACTAGATATTCCTGACGAAACCAAGTAACAAATTTATACAATTATTAAGATAAATCACACAAGTGAAAGTGATACTAGTGAGAATGAATCTAGCTCCTCTTTTGAGTCCCTTGTTGACTATCCCAGTTCGCTCGATATTAGTTTTGGGTGTAAAGACAGTTGTTGTACTAAGACAATTAATATTCTTAATCGTAGCAAACCTAAAACCATTAGTGTTCTCACTAAGGCAAAAGAATAACAACACCTAATTTTAGATCTCATAAGTAAAGTTGAAGACCCAGACTTAAAAAATTCTTATCTCAAAAAGCTAACTAAATTGCTTATAATGAACAAAGATGCCCAACCTCCTACGATACACAAACCAAATTTAGTCTTCGTATAACCCTCGAACGTTTTACCCCTAGGAAAAAAATTACTATAGAAGACCTCCAAGCTGAAATCAACATAGTAATATAAGAAATTAAGACTTTAAAGGATGAAAACCATGACATACGAACTCTTTTCCAAACACAACTAAAAGATTTGAGTAAAACTCCACACTAGTTTTTCGTTTCTAATTCATCCTCATCTAGTAGTGATGAAGACGATGATAACTACACAAATCCCTTTAAAGAAGATAACAAAGAAACCAATGGCCTCAATATTATCAATTGAATCTCATTTCAAAAATGGAAAATAAAAGTCACATTTGTTATTAACAAAGAATATCAAAAAACTGTTATCGCTTTAGTTGACTCTGGAATTGATCTCAATTGCATACAAGAAGGCCTGATTCCTAGTAAAACCTATGAAAAAACAAATGAAAAACTTAGTTATGCCAATGGAAGTGCAATGCAAATCAAGTATGAGTTATCCAAAGCAGATATTTGTCAAGATAATGTATGTTTCAAAACAACATTTGTTCTAGTAAAAAGTATGACTGATACAGTCATCATTGGCCTTCCATTTCTATATCGCTTTTACCCTTTCGCAATAGATAACAATGGTATATCTACAATTCACTTTGGTCAAAATATTAAATTCCCTTTTTCTACAAAAATCCTCCACCAATAAACTTAAAAGCAATATTGATTGTTCAATATCTAAAACTATGTACCTCCTCCAACATAAATAACAACACTTGACGTCTTTAAAAGAAGAACTGGTACATAAACTAACTAAATCCCAGTTAAAGAATTCTACCCTTCAAGCCCATATTAAAGCTTATCAACAAAAACTAGTTTGAGAAGTCTGTTCTGATTTGCCCAATACCTTTTGGCACCGAAAAAAACATATTGTCCATCTTCCTTATGAAAAATCTTTCAATGAATGAGACATTCCATCTAAAGCACTCCCAATTCAAATGAATCTTTAAGTCCTTGAATTCTGTAAAAAGGAAATTCATGATCTTCTCCAATAGAACATCATTTGCAAAATTAAATCTCATTGGTCTTGTCCAACATTCTATGTCCAAAAGAATTCAAAAATTGAACATGGTGCACTCCGACTTCTCATCAATTCTAAAGCACTCAACAAAATTCTTGAATGGATTAGATATCCCATTCGAAATAAGTGAGATTTGATTAATAGATTAGGACAGGCAACCATTTTATCCATATTTGACCTAAAATCAGGAATTTGGCAAATCCAAATTGCCGAAGAAGATGGGTATAAAATTGCATTTACCACACTCTTTGGTCATTATGAATGGAATGCCATGCCCTTTGGCCTAAAACATGCTCCTACTGAATTCTGAAATATCATGAAATGATATTTTCAATTCTTTTAGTCACTTCTCCATTGTCTACATTGATGATGTCCTTATTTTTTCCTATAGTATTGAAGCATATTAGAAACATCTTAATTCATTCCTTAACACCATTAAACAGAATGGCTTAGTCATCTCAACTTCCAAAATAAAGTAATATCAGACACAAGTCCGCTTTCTTGGTTATGATATATCTTAAGGAAAATTCCATCCCATCAATCGGTTAATCATATTTGCAGACAAATCTTGAGATCAAATTCTTGATAAAACCCAATTACATCGCTTTCTTGGTTCCTTAAACTACAATGCGGATTTTTATAAGGATCCGCGGAAGTAATGTAAACCCCCTTTTGATCGCTTGCAGTCAAATCCTCCCCCTTGGACAGAAATTCATACAAATATTGTTCACGATGTTAAAAAATATATCAAAACTCTTCCTTGTCTAGGAATTCCTTCAGTCAACTTTTTCAAAATTATTGAAACTGATGCTTCTGATATTGCTTGTGGAGGTATCTTAAAGAAAAAAGTCAATCAAACCTCTCCAGAGCAACTCGTTTGATTTTATTCCGGAGAATGGAACAAGACAGAGTAATTACAACACTATTAAAAAATAAATTTTAGCGATTGTTTTATGTATTAGTAAATTTCAAGATGAAATTTTAAATCAAAAGTTTTTACTCATAGTAGATTGTAAAAGTGCAAAATATATTTTGGAAAAAGATGTTAAAATTAGAGCTGCTAAGCATATTTTCGCCAGATGGCAATCCATTTTAAGTATATTTCAATTTGATATAGAGTATATTCATGGAAGCGATAATTCAATCCCCAATTTTCTTACCCGAGTATTCCTGCAGAATCCTGATGGCAAACAAACAACTACAATCACATCCCAAAGGGAGCGTAACTCCAGTCTGACCCCCACCCATAGTCAAATCTAAGCCCTTTACCTCGCTAGCCTTAGTCAACAAATTCACCAACTTAGGAACTCCTATAGGACCTCGCCGTACCTTTAGTTCAGCACTCACTACCCCTCATGATCCATTCACGGTTCATGCCCCAGTCACCAATATACCACCAACGACCAAATATAACCCCCTAGGAAGATCAAAATATGTCACGCCCCTAAATTCCAAAGACTCCCGAACTGGGACATCCGAGAAATCCGGGGTGTTAACCATACAAAGAGTGACCAATTAAGATCTTATATAACCAAAAAATGAATATAATATTATTAATAACAATAATTTCATACAAAACCAAGCGGAAGCTAAACCAAATGATACACAAGGAACATCGAGGCGCCGAAAGAATACATCTCTATAATGATACAACGATACCAAATACAAGGAAGGGATATGCCAACAGACTGGCTCCCAATACATACAACAACGGTCCCAATACAGGGTATAAACAAAGGAAACTAAAATGGAACAACTCTACATAAGGACGTCCCAATCCGCATCGCCATCCGTAACACCCTGGCAAATCTGAAACCTGTAATGAGGAAAATAAAAGAAAGTGTTGTTGCACCCCAAATTATTTGTAGCCGAAACAATTCCTGCAAACTGGTGTTTCAGACACCAGGCAAAAGAACGTCGGGGTGAGCTCATCAAAGCCCCGTAGGAGAAAGGAATCGTAACTGTCACATCCTCCGACCGTACAAGTTGAGTGCGAACCAACCCCTGTACATACATCTACCCTAGGTTAGTCAAATGTCCCATATGGCATTCACGCCAATACGAAACCCCGGAAATACATCCCTCTAGTCCCCTACCATGCATCAACAAATAGGGAAACTAGCATGTAGTGAAACCATAACATAACAAGATATAATAAATGCACACCTATATATACATATATATAGAGAGAGATATATACAACCAATACAAGCCACGTAGTATAGACCACCTCATAAATTACTACGACTCGTACCCGCCAGCCCCGCACTAATAATCAACACAACACTAAACACCAAATCATGGGAACAACACTTCTATTCATAACACCCAAGAAGGATAACAATCACACTTCCTAAATCACGAGCATACCGAGCTCCAAAATATTTCCAAACACCAAAAGGAAGTGAAAGGGCTTAAACAACCCATCACATCGACCACTCAAATGCCACATGTTCGCCCAAAGGTAAAATGATCATTTCAAGGGAAAAAATGTACTTTCAAATGTTACCCCACCTATTTGGACGTATGTCAAACCATAGAAACAAACAAAACCGAAATCAAGGCCACAACGCGAGAGATATGAATTTTTTTAAATCACATCGGACAACACCGACCCAAACAGAAGGTTAAAGTGTCCCTCTTTCACCAAGGGTAAAACAGTCATTTAAAGTGAAAATAAATGATTTCAAGATTCAAATACAAATTTTATACCTAGCACAAGCCATAGGAACAAATGGGACTCAATCCAAAGCAACGATGCAAAGAGATATGATGTTTTGAAAACGGTGTCGGATAACGCCGACCAAAATAGAAAGCTAAAGTACCCCACTTCCACCAAGGGTAAAATATTCATTTCAAGTACAAATTGTTGGCCACATATTGACACCTAGATGTGGGGTGAATAGGGTCAATTACAAACTTTGAGACTTTTTTGGTTTGACTGTGTTTTATCAAAAATAATCTTTGTAGAGCTCTAGTCAAACACATAGTGAATAAGATGATATCTTAAGTGTCTACCTTAATTCATACTTTGAATTATGAACAATGAATTGCATTACCAATTATATGCATAATAGAATCAAGTAGATTAAGAAATAATACATGCACCCAAGTATGCAATTCAATTAAGCATGTTATAGCACTTTTCTCATTTATAAAGACATAATGAAAAGTGCTATTAGTCATGAGGAATGTCTTGTAGAGTTTATGACAATTTATCAAGCATTGAGTTCATACATAAACTTTCAATTAGAATCTTATATTGAATTTGCATTTAGTCAAATACTTGGGGTGCATATGAACAATTTATGCTAAGGTGTGTTGAATATGAATTTTGTCAAACACTTGGTGTGAACATGGATTATATCTAAATGAGATAGTAGTCTAAGCTATAATCCAATCATGTTCACAATTTAATTCATTTCAACTATGTCTTTTCCTAACCTCTTCATTGATACACAACCACAAGCAATTCCATAGCATTGATATATATAAAGCTCAAGATTATAAATGGAAATTGCTTTTAAAATAAAGAGATAAGGGTTAGAGAAAATGCACACCATAGACACCGATATTTTTACATGGTTCAACCAAATCTTTGGTCTACTCCATTACTTGAGATAACCTCTCAGGGATTCCACTATCGTGCTTCTCTTTCCGGGGATAAGCAAACCCTTACATGCCTCATTCTTCCGGTTGAATAGCAAACCCTTACACGCTCCTTCTTCCGGGTGAAGAGCCAACCTTGCTCACTCTTGCGGGTGGAGAGCCAACCTTCGAACACTTTTGCTTCCTGGTGAAGAGCCGACCTTTGCTCACTCTTGCGGGTGGAGAGCCAACCTAATCCTCTCTTTTCAAGGTAGAGAAAAACATATACATAGCTTCAACAAGCTCAACCCATGCCAAGACAACTTCTTGGTCTTTCACTCACAAAGAATATGAATTGAATTTGAGTGTATATAACATATCTCTTAATAGATAGATATAGAAATTCAAAGCTCACTTTCTCACATACTTAGAGTCAGATATGAAATACTCAATTAAAAAGCTCAACTCAAGTATGAAGAATGAATCACAAGAATAAAATATGAATGATGCTCATGTGGTGATTCATGTAGGAGTTTTCTACCCAAAAATAATTTCAAAATTGAAGCACAAATGATAGATCTTTCATACTCCTATATCCCTCTCTTCTCTTAACCATTTTTGGCTCATATAAGGCATATATATAGTATAGGAACACAATATAGCCGTTTGGGGGTGTTTGGGGAAGTTTTGGAACATTTTGGATCCGAAACTAGCCGTTAGAATTCAAATTCCGGATGAGGCAGTCGACTGGGTGTTTTGGGGCAATCGATTGGGTCTTCAAAAATTCATTCTGAAATTTTTTTGTAACTCTCTGACTCAGCCAGTCGACTGGCCTTCTTGGCCCAGTCGACTGGGTCAACAGGCAGTCGACTGGGTGGTTACCCAGTCAACTGGGTTGTTCAGCCCAGTTTCGATACAGTTCACTCTTTTGGTCATAACTAGAGTTCCGTAACTCGGATAAAGGTGTTCTTTAGATTTTTGGAAATAAGACTTCACTCTCTTGATTTTAGACTTTTGAATCACTCCATTTGACCCATCTTTTAATGCGATATGGTCGTTTGAATGTGACACTTCATTTCGAACTTCTAACCCACTTGATGGTTTTTCGTGAAATCTTTTGGGATTTTTCCGAAATGACTTAGACACACTCCTAGGATGTCTTAGAAACTTATTCAGGTCCTTAACATGCCTAAAGTAAATATTGAGATCATAAAATGTTTTTCCAATTTAAACAAATTCTCAATATTAGACAAAAGCTTTTCAGGGTTTAACAATTTTGTTCAAATCTTTAATATGTATCTAGAATCCATTTCAAGTGATATGAGTTTAGTTAATGGTTCTAGGACAACATCTTTGTTGAGTTCTTCCATAGCTTATGAAATCTTGAACTAACTCAACTTTAGCAAAGACTAAATGATGTTCATAGTCTAATGCTAATGATGCAAGGACTCATGAATGATATGCATAATCCTATATGTTATATGGTCAAGAGTTGAGCTTTCAAATAATTTATTTCAAAAATAACTTTACATTTAATCTAGCACTCACCCAAGACTATTTTACCCATTTCTTTGATCTTCAATTTCTTTAAGCTTTGGGTTGATGTCTCCATCCTTGTCTCCAATGTCTTTTGAGCTCAAAGCACCTTTGCTTGATCTTCTCATGGATCCTCTAGCTCTTTTGAGTTTATCTTGAATCAATAACCTATTAAGCATAACTCAAGTAGACATTAAATTCACCACATTCAATTGTTTGTTATCATCAAAATGTCATGTTTACCCATGGTGGAAAACCTTGGGTCAACAATCCCCCCTTTTTGATGATGAGAAACATTGATGTGTGCCAATAAACAATTGAGGGCATTTTATAAATGCTCCCCCTATCAATATGTAATCAATGAATATAACAATAACACGTATGCATAAACTTTGGGAGTTCTTCCCTTATAACCATGTTCGAAATGATGTTAACACCTAAACATGTAGCATGTGATCATTTCAAGGAGCAAAGGTCCCCCTAAGAATGTGCATACAACATATACACATCAACTAATCTTTCTTCCCCTTTGACATCATCAAAAAAAATAGATACAATAAAGTACAAGAAGAGAATCATCACATCAAGTTGCATATATGAATTGTGATAATAGAATATATCATTTAAAGTAACACAATCTATTATTGTCCATACATTTCATGAATATGCTTAAGATAATACCAAGTTGCAAACATAGCTTTGCATTTATGATGGCAACAAGGACATGCTAGCACATGTAATCAATGATGACTAAATCATTTGCTTGCTTTTCATAGACAAATAGGATACATGATCAAAATAGATTTTCGTGCATGAAGTACATGTATCAAGTGAATGACTCAAACGGAGAGTGACTTAATGTTCAAGTGTGTGTGTTTGAATGAAAACTCAAATCATTGTATTCAACATACTATATGCAAACATGGAACACTCAATCACTAGATCATTTAAAATCACATAGTCATGTATGAGGATTCACTTAACATCACATATGAGCATTTAAGAACGAGTCAACACCACCTCCATCTCAACCATTTAAAATACAATAAACACATATGCAATAACTAATCATGGAATGTAATGTGAATAACGTAAAAATCATAATGATGAGTAAGAGATGAGTATCCTAAAATAAGCAAGTGAAAGATACACAAGACATATGCTAACACATTAATATTCAAAGGCATTTCCATTTCTCTATGAATTTTACACATAAAAATGGTGAGAATATTGACGAACAAAATTATAATCATGAAAATGAACTCAATATCTCTCATAAATGGATGTCTTTGAAACTTTAATGTAATGACAATGTTATGTATTATTCTCAAGTGCAAAAAAATATTTAACATAAAATATATCTCTTATATATATGGTAAAAATACTTATCTAAAATAATAAGAGATGAACCAAGATAATGAACAAAATAACACATAATATATATTTTTATTTATGTTACTATAATCAACTAAGTCCAAGAATAGTCAACCAAACAAACCATATATTCCCAAAACCAAAGTGTTAAAAAGTATTTGAAATTATTTTCATGACACTTAAATGACCTTTACCCATGAAGGAAATAAGTTCATCTATCATGCTCATTTTGAAATAATTTGCATGTTTGTGATAAACTTCTTTGCGCAACACATCAAATATTGGTAAACATGATATTCCTATATAAGTGCAATAACCAAATTTGATAAGTTATAAATGACAAACAACAAGAAGAATGTTTATCAATATAGGTTCTAAAATAACCTTCATCCATAAGAAAATCACTTAAAGCCATTCAAAACATCCTTTTGGAGCATATTTCAAGTTAAGCACGACTTATGATAGTTTTAAAACCCATTGTCTAAAACTTATACATTTCAAAGCATTGTGATTCTCTACATGAAATTTTTTCATTGAAGAATTACATTACGAATGCATTAAATAAAAACATTTCATGCAAAGATGCATGTGACATTCTTAGAATTTCAATTCAATTCACATGTGCAAAGAATTAACTATATCCTTCTTGATTAAGATCATGGAATAATAATAGTCAAAACCTTGGATCACCACTATTAGACTTAGATTACAACATTATTATGCAATATACAAGAATATGCATGTATGATAAATATTTAAAATTATAAAATATAGGAGATTAAAAACATTATATATATATATATATATATATATCATTGAAAAACTTATATAAAAATAATAATTGTATAAGATACAAACACAATAAGAATCTATGTCTTTCATGATATATGCACATAAGATTCATGATTCATGTTTATTAATACACATTCAAGATATCCACATATAAGCACAATATTTCCTCTTATCAACATGTTTCCTGCAATGATGGACTCTTGGTCCCTTTTGCATCATAGTGATCGGACAAATTTAGCATCAATTAATATTTCAATTTGAAACACAAATGCTAAACATTATATTGATAAGACATTAGGAGGATCATATACAAGCATCTTTAGAATGTTCACCAAAATAAATTTCCAAAATAATGGTGGTGCAATAATCTACAAGTCTTAGGAGCCCAAAAGGTAATTCTTATTTTCATTTTCATGAATTCGCTCTTCTAAAAAAGAATTACTCTATCTTGAGGTTTACTAGTGTTGACTTATTTGATTACTCATTTATTTCAAGCCCATCTTCATTTCACTTCAAGTTCAAACACCTCAATATAAAGTGCAATATATGATATCACGAAGATTTAGATAAAGCACAAAAATCATGGAAGCACATAGACATATATCAAGAAATAGCTATTCAAGATATCAACCAAATTGAAGTAAAATAGCTTTGATGGTCTAGAGGTGGTCATGACAATATTACTTAAATTTGATGCATGATCAAAATATTTCATTCATAAGACTAGTCTTTGAAAAACATTGCATCAAATGTATTTGAAAAGACTTATATTATGACATCATATATCCAACTCTCATTTCAAAGCAAGCTACTATCAAGAAATTATCAAAAGCATATTCAATTGCATGCACCAAGTAGCCAATCACCCTTATTACCAATCATTAAATTTATTCCATGACATATCAATAACGATTCAACATACTTGAATAAACATATGTATGTCATGTTTAATCTCATTAATAAAAACACATTAGTAATGGAGGTTAGAAAATGTGTACCATGGTGCTAGCTTTACCCATTTTACTTGGAGTTGCTTGTGGATGATTTGCATCCTCTACTCATCTTGTGAGAGACCTTGATTTCATCTCCCCTTTTGAATTGAAGCATTACTATTGAGGAATTGATAGTTCTTGAGTAAGGAATCAATCCAAACCTACAATACACTCAAGTAGCTTTCTTTGGTACCCATTTGCTATTGGGTCCATTTGTGTTAGCACAATCATGGGCATAAATCTCTATAAGCATATTAGCACAAAATGAGTGATTTTTATACAATCAATATGCTTCACTAGAGTTTATCATTCAAGAACATTATCATGAAGTGCATTTGTCAATTCAAATACTAAGATATGCTCATGGTTATTTAACAAGTAAATGAACCAATATGAAATTAATAATAGGAATGAAACTCTATTTCATATATGGATCATAGTAAATAACCATATGCATCATTCATGTTCAATTTTTCAAGAATTGACATGAAAACCAATATAATTTCCCTTGATTAGCGAAAATAAATTATATATCCTTTTTCAAGATTTATAAAGCTTTAGCACATGGGAAGATTAATTTCCTTTCATTTCAAAATTCTTAGAGCATTTGAAAGCTTAATGAAATGTTGTTTTTCATAAGAGTCACCTATTCAAACAAATTTCTCTCTAATCCAAGGTGTCACTCTTCTCATGCAATTTCAAGATAATCAAAAGAATGTGATGCATGAACAATGATTATTCATCAATCAATGAATACATTCATAAAGCACACATATATATCAATGAATATATAAATACAAGTATCAAGTCAATACAATGTATAAATTTTCAAATTTCACCTAGACATCTCAATCATTGCATTCCATCATCAAAATTCATCTTTTATGACAAGTGCATGTTCAATGGTCATTAGGCACTAAAGATCATCTAAAAACACTTACCCTTATAAGAACATTCTCCTTTAGCCTTTAAATGCATATAACTAACTTGTAAACATCATAGGAGAATAAAAGGTCAACTAACCTTACGTAGGGAAAATCTTTCAAAGTTTGTCATGGATCAACTCAAAGCCGGTTCAGGCAAAAATAGAGTCGAGGCTCTGATACCAATTGTTGGCCACATATTGACACCTAGAGGGGGGTGAATAGGGTCAATTACAAACTTTGAGACTTTTTCGGTTTGACTTTGTTTTATCAAAAATAATCTTTGTAGAGCTCTAGTCAAACACATAGTGAATAAGATGATATCTTAAGTGTCTACCTTAATTCATACTTTGAATTATGAACAATGAATTGCATTACCAATTATATGTATAATGGAATCAAGTAGAATAGGAAATAATACATGCACCCAAGAATGCAATTCAACTAAGCATGTTATAGCACTTTTCTCATTTATAAAGACATAATGCAAAGTGCTATTAGTCATGAGGAATGTCTTGTAGAGTTTATGACAATTTATCAAGCATTGAGTTCATACATAAACTTTCAATTAGAATCTTATATTGAATATGCATTTAGTCAAACACTTGGGGTGCATATGAACATTTTATGTTAAGGTGTGTTGAATATGAATTTTATCAAACACTTGGTGTGCGCATGGATTATATCTAAATGAGATAATAGTCTAAGCTATAATCCAATCATGTTCACAATTTAATTCATTTCAACTATGTCTTTTCCTAACCTCTTCATTGATACACAACCACAAGCAATTCCATAGCATTGATATATATAAAGCTCAAGATTATAAATGGAAATTGCTTTTAAAATAAAGAGATAAGGGTTAGAGAAAATACACACCATAGACACCGAGATTTTTACATGGTTCAACCAAATCTTTGGTCTACTCCATGCCTTGAGATAACCTCTCAAGGATTCCACTATCGTGCTTCTCTTTCCGGGGATAAGCAAACCCTTACATGCCTCATTCTTCCGGGTGAATAGCAAACCCTTACACGCTCCTTCTTCTGGGTGAAGAGCCAACCTTGCTCACTCTTGCGGGTGGAGAGCCAACCTTCGAACACTCTTGCTTCCGGGTGAAGAGCCGATCTTTGCTCACTCTTGCGGGTGGAGAGCAGACCTAATCCTCTCTTTTCAAGGTAGAGAAAAACATTTACATAGCTTCAACAAGCCCAACCCATGCCAAGACAACTTCTTGGTCTTTCACTCACAAAGAATATGAATTGAATTTGAGTGTATACAACATATCTCTTAATAGATGGATATAGAAATTCAAAGCTCACTTCCTCACATACTTAGAGTCATAAATGAAATACTCAATTAAAAATCTCAACTCAAGTATGAAGAATGAATCACAAGAATAAAATATGAATGATGCTCATGTGGTGATTCATGTAGGAGTATTCTACCCAAAAATAATTTCAAAATTGAAGCACAAATGATAAATCTTTCATACTCCTATATCCCTCTCTTCTCTTAACCATTTTTGGCTCATATAAGGCATATATATAGTATAGGAACACAATATAGCCGTTTGGGGAAGTTTTGGAACACTTTGGATCCGAAACTAGCCATTAGAATTCAAATTCCGGATGAGGCAGTCAACTGGGTGTTTTGGGGCAGTCGGCTGGGTCTTTAAAAATTCATTCCGAATTTTTTTTGTAACTCTCTAACTCAGCCAGTCGACTGGCCTTCTTGGCCCAGTCGACTGGGTCAACAGGCAGTCGACTGGGTGGTTGTTCATCCCAGTTTCGATACAGTTCACTCTTTTGGTCATAACTAGAGTTCCGTAACTCGGATAAAGGTGTTATTTAGCTTTTTGGAAAGAAGACTTCACTCTCTTGATTTTAGAATTTTCAATAACTCCATTTGACCCGTTGAATGCGATATGGTCGTTTGAATCTGACGCTTCATTTCAAACTTCTAACCCACTTGATGGTTTTTCGTGAAATCTTTTGGGATTTTTCCGAAATGACTTAGACACACTCCTAGGATGTCTTAGATACTTATTCAGGTTCTTGACATGCCTAAAGTCAATATTGAGATCATAAAATGTTTTTCCAATTTAAACAAATTCTCAATATTAGACAAAAGCTTTTCAGGGTTTAACAATTTTGTTCAAAGCTTTAATATGCATCTAGAATCCATTTCAAGTGATATGAGCTTAGTTAATGGTTCTAGGACAACATCTTTGTTGAGTTCTTCCATAGCTTATGAAAGCTTGAACAAACTCAACTTTAGCAAAGACTAAATGATGTTCATAGTCTAATGTTAATGATGCAAGGACTTATGAATGATATGCATGATCCTATATGTTATATGATCAAGAGTTGAGCTTTCAAATAAATTATTTCAAAAATAACTTTACATTTAATCTAGCACTCACCCAAGACTTTTTTACCCATTTCTTTGATCTTCAATTTCTTTAAGCTTTGGGTTGATGTCTCCATCCTTGTCTCCAATGTCTTTTGAGCTCTAAGCACCTTTGCTTGATCTTCTCATGGATCCTCTAGCTCTCTTGAGTTTATCTTGAATCAATAACCTATTAAGCATAACTCAAGTAGACATTAAATTCACCACATTCAATTGTTTGTTATCATCAAAATGTCATGTTTACCCATGGTGGAAAAACTTGGCTCAACACAAATAAATGATTTCAAATTTGGAATCAAATATTTGGACATAGGGCAAGCTATAGAAATAAACGGAACCTAATTTGGAGGTCCGAGGAGGAAAATACGGAAGTCCGAAATCGGACGTCGCCAGTAGTGCGAAGTGGGATCTATTCCAAACAACTGGGAATGATCCCAATTGAACTAAAACCAAAATAAACGAGCGACTAGAGGTGTGATCTATCCCAAAAAGTTGGGATCTATCCCAGTTCAAGAATTTTCAAAACAAAATACAAGTTTCTTTAAAAATCCGCAAAAATTGTCCATCTTGCCCCCAGTCTCCGTTTTGTACACCGCCGAATTTCAAAGGTCAAAATCTTTTATGCAATGAATTTAAAACCATTTCAAAACTCAAATTTTTTGTCGGTTCACGGGGGTAGGCGAAAACGGGTTTTTTACTTAAAGACCGAATGAACTTAAATACAAGTCTTATGAAAAATCTGTTTTCGGGAAATAAACCAAAACACCAATGGAAATCTAAAGCGAATTTGTAGATGCTTAAATGGAACAAATGAATAAAGAAACGGAAGGGAATGACATCCCAAAGGAAAAGGTAAATGGCTATACACAACGACACTAACACTAATCCAACCGCACTTAGCTCCACATCCAAACCCATAAATCCTATAACGACTTAACTAAGAATGACCACAACTCCGATGACATTCCATTCCTTAATATTGCTAAAGGAAACCTAGTGGTTGTTGCCACGGACCAACTAGTTTCAAATCAAAACCTTGTCCAATTCCTTCAAACCTCAATTTCACATTCGAAACCACATCACTTAGGTTTCTAACAATATCATATGGCTATCAATACACAATCGACTCGGTTTATTCATAACCTCGTCTATCATAACCAAAATATCAAAATCACCATTGATGCCACGTTGTTACACCAACGCTAACTTAGACTATAGAACCATCAACCACCTTCTCCGGGCTTCACTCACAATCAATTTTATGATTCATCACCGACTTTAACTTATCACACGAAAGTCCTTAAACCAACTCATATCACCCACCTAAGGTATATAAGCACAGAACAGCAAATAGAAGCATTTATCTCATATTATACTTTAAACAAGGCATGCAAATCATATTCTCACATTATCCAATTTCACTTGAGCATTTTAATAACAAATGAATTATATATTTCAAATTCCACATTAAACATGCTCCTCAACCACATAGGATAATTTCATGATCCATATGTAAACATAAATCACATATTAGTAACTCAAATGCAATGTGACTCACACACCTCATGGTACACACGCGACCGCACACACCCTACTCTAAGGGTCAACATGATCACTCTCTAACCATTCACTTTTGAGGATACAAACTCATGAAGAAAGGTAGATTTATTGTACCATTCTTCCTAAGTGATTAAGACACTTACATTTTTAACAAGGAAGACGTCAACCAAGACGCATTCGTGCCACAGGATTTGGACAAGTCCTCCCCCTATCGTCTTTGTTTCTCGGAAGACTAGTTTCGTAGGAGCGAGAAGCACCCCCTGGCCAGTTGTTACGACGATCTAAAACAAGTCTACTCATGCATAAATACACAAACGAACGTAGACCACACCAATTGAATTCTCTCTACAAAAGGTGAACCCATATGCAATATATCTCAATGGGCCATAAACCAATATAAATATGTATCTCATCATATTTATAAACAACATTCCCAAAATGTCAACACGAATACTTTTCATCATTCAACATGCTTTGTAAATCTCATTTAAAGAAATAATCAACAAGAATGCTTTATGATACACCAGTCATGCTCTAAATCATCAAGTTATCCTTTAATAGACAAGGATAATATTTTCATTCATTTAACACGCTTATATCTCAATTAAAGCATTTAAATCACAAGGATACATTATCATGCACAATTAATGTTCCAAGTCATCAAGTTGTCCTTTAATTCAAAAGGATAACCGTTCCATTCTTTTAAACATGTTATTAGTTCAATTCAAGCAACTTTCCCACAAATCACATCTCAACATAACATAGATTCCCAAAATACCTCAAAGGTACCAACCGAATGAGGTATCCTAATCACACTATCAAGGCTACATCCCTAACACCTACATGCACATATGTATAATTACACTTACACATGTACACTGCCACACCCCAAATTTCCTAGGACTCCAAAACCCGAGCCTAAGAGCTAAGGGAGTGAATGCGAAAGTAAAAAGAAACGAGAACAAATGACCTATAGTCATCAAACACCCACACAAGGGTAAAAATGTCATTTCATGCCTAAAATATGTCAACAAGATCACTCAGGATCAAAATGGAAGTTAAATGACTCAAACGGCACCTTAAACGGCCATTCAAACACCCCATGTTCACCCGAGGGTAAAATTGTCATTTCAGGGGTAAAATAGTAATTTCAATGTATAAAGACAAGTTTTGTACATACAATAAGGCATAGGAACAAACGAAACTAAATTTGAAGGTGTGAGGTGAAAACTACGACATTTTGAAAATCGGGCGTCGCGGCGTGCCGAAGTTCAAAACATACTGTCACATTCAAATGACTATTATGGCCTCAAAAATTACTCAAATGAAGTAATTCAAAATTGTAACATCAAGATATTTAAGTCCTCTTTCTAAAAAGCTAAATAAAACCTCCATTAGACACCCGTAGCTCGACATATGAGCGCATTAGTAAAATAGGGTCAGAACAGGGCTAAACCACCCAGTCGACTGGCTAAGAGACCTAGTCGACTGGCTCAATGACCCAGTCAACTGGGTGAGCCAGAGACTTCTAAAGTTTTACGGAAAAATCCTCTATTTCACCCAGTCGACTGCCTCGACTAGAAAACCTCAAAACTGACTTCTAAACATCTTGAAATCCTTAGAAATCATGCAACTAAGTTCTCAACTCGTTTAGGAACTTTAATAATGAGAAATGTAAACTAAACTCGGTTTATTTTTATCAAAACACATCCCTTAAAAATAACCGTCTTGCCCCCAGTCTCCGCTCTAACGACCACCAGTTTATAAAGATCCAAATCTTCTTAAAATGAGTTTAAAATCATTTCTAAAACAAGGAGTTTTACCAGGGCTACAGGGGTAGGCAAAAATGGGTTTTTCCATTCAAATAAAAAAGGATTGGTTTGAAAACCTATAAAAATATTGTTTTCAGCCAAACACCTAATAATCACATTTCATGGAAAATAATCCATTTCACATTCACAACTCCAAATGAAAGGATTCAATATTGACATTATAGCGCTCTAAGGCAAAACATGTTATAGTTTGTTCAAAATACACATTTGCACAATTCGGCATCGAAGTGAACCAAAAGAATATAATCCCCGCGCATAGCGCTCCAAGGGATGTACGTAGACAATAACACCTCGACTAACATGCTTGCTATATCAAAATAAAGTAGTTTTACACGTTTGATTTACATGGACAAAAGGAACATATTGATACATGTTTATCAACCTAATGCCCAACAAAATATAAGTATGGTCCGCCACCCATGCACAAAAGGCGAACATAATGCCACATATCCACGAAGAAATGTAGGCAACAGTTAGAATGGTTCGTAGAGATTAATCATGAATTAGGAGGTGTGGATTCTATTGATTTGATAGAACCCACTTATGATAACGATTAATGAGATATCTATGAATGTCGAGCCAAGGACATTAAATAAAGGCACCGCCTAAGAGAGTTCGTGTTCTCTTAGACGGGTATATAACAATAGGATTTTTTTAATTACTCTTTAAATTTAAATTTTAGTTAATTTATGTTTTTATTAAGTTAGAGGAGGTATAATGATAGGAGTAAGTATTGGAGTGAAAGAGTAAAATAGAAATTTAAATGATGTTGAGAGAAAACATTTCAACAGCCATGCACTACCGAGTACTCGGTAGAAGCCTTACCAAGTACTCGGTGACTTAAATTATGAACTGAACCGGGCAACTCGGCAGTTCTTATTAGGGCTCATTCTTTTCTCTCTCAAATCATTCACAACTCACTCTCTCTTGCAAAGACTTAAATCTAACCTTCCTCTACCTCTATTACTCTCGATCCCACAAGATTTAGGTTTCAAATCCTCCCAAAATTGTGTGTATCAATCTATATATACATATATATATACACACATATACATATACAGTCGTTTTTCCCTCAAATCCTCAACTTTTAATCATATTTGCTCAAATCAAGCTTCAAATCTTCATCCTAGCCCTAATCCGACCAAAACCCACCGATGAAGTACAAAGACTTTAGCCGTGCTCACGGTAAGATGAGCCGAAGTGCTGAGGTAGCGGCTGAGGAGGAGCCTGAGGAAGAGGAGGATTCTGGGAGTGATGGTGCCGCTAATGAGGATGACGAGGCTACTGATGACAAGATGCCTTAGGCCCCTAGAAAAATTGAGATTGTGACTCTGTCTCAGGAGCAGTATGCAGATATGGTAGCTAGTTAGGAGCAGTTACAGACCGATATACAAATGATTATCCGTGAGCAGGCCAAGATCCGAGCAGAGATGACTCGTGGATTTCAGGCTATCATGGAGCAGTTATGAGCTGGTTCTGTATCCACTTCTCATCCACCACCACCACTGACTTAGATTTCGAGAGAGTAGTTGATCATGAGCCGGCATAGAAATTGTGTTCTAGATATTGCCATAGGCCGAGCCATGAATCATTATTTTGTACGTTTTGCTTTATTTTTATTATGTTTTAGTACTCGATCCCAAAAAAAAAATTATCAGAAAATTAATGAAAATGGAGATTTTGGTATTTATTGAGCAAATTATTTAGATTTTATCTATTTTTCATTATAAGATATAAAGAAATAAGTTTGGGGGAAATGTATGACTAAATATAAAAATCTATTTTTATAAAAAAAACTATTATACAAATTTCTTATTTATATTTATGTTACACTAACTTTATTATTATTTATGTATTATTTTATAATAAATATTTAGTTTACTTTTTATAAAAATGATATTTTAAAAATATATATATATTTCTACTGACTATTATATATTTTATGTATAATTTTTAATTAAGATATTTTTGAAAAATAAAACGAATTTTGGAAAAATAATTATTCTTTTAGTACAAGAACTACCGAGTACTCAATAGTTTTCTCACCGAGTACTCCGTGAGTCCTGAAAGAACTATATTTTTCTAAAAATCGAAAATTAATTTCTATAATTACAAAATTTCGATTTTCCTTTCAAAATAAGATTTTGACTGACTTATACAATATAATATGTAGTTTTAGTAAATTATAATAAAGAGAATGAGTTTTATAAAAAAATTCCATAAATATTAAATCATTTTGAATTATGGACAATTTTCCATTAACTCTTATTTCCTTTTCAAAATATTCCATTCTTACAATTCCTATTACAGATTTATGTTGTAAATTAAGTCATTCCTCTTCTACAAAGGACTTGGACTCACATCTATAAATATAGGGTTCTTCCCTTCATTCTTCCACACCTTATTTGTTATTCTTAGAAAATCATTGGCAAAGCTATTATGGCTATTGGAAGTTTGACAGAGGAGGAGATAAAGGAGGCTACACCAAAGGGCGACCCTCTTGCTGATTATAAGATCAAGTATGGGCGTCTATTCTATAAGCACATCACGTATGACCCATTGGAGATCATGACGGATCGAGCTTTCAAGGTGCGGCGATTAGAGAAGCTTTACAAGCCGGCGAATATATGAGCTTTTTCTAATATTGTGCGTGATTTTTACTACAATATGAGGTATGAGGTTCAAGGAGACGGATAATTAATCACATGTATAACTATATGCTATAATTCAAGGTCTATTAACGTGACTCCTGAAGCTATTGCGAAGGCATGGGGAATTCTTTATGAATTACCCTCTGATCTTGACGGTAAGTTTCGACTTATTCCACATCCTATTTCATCCTTTCATGATATGATTAGGGAGATTTGTGTTGGGCTTGAAAAGCCACAAACTCAATTTTGGATAAGAAAGACGGAGTTAGATCTAGAGCTTTGGTATATTGATGGGATGTTGGAAAAGCAAGCATATCTAAAGGATAAAGATCGATATTTATATCGAGAGATGGTGTATATGCTCTTCTTCTTCAAGAAGGGATTTTGGGTTTCTATCCCATAATTAATTTATGATAAGATGATGGAGTGTTGGCACACTTTTGAGCAAAATTCATGCACCTCACTACATACGGATGTGAAGTTGTTCTTTCCTTTCCTCATCAGGGCACTAATAAAAGATCAATTGGGGGAATTTTTGGATGCCACTGATGAACTTATCCATACAGGCCCTAAGAAAATTGATCATGATCAATTCTTTGGAAGATCATCCATTTACAAGCTCAGAAAGTGGTGGGCAAAGGAATTCAACACATGGAATGATGACTTTGTTGAATGTGGCTAGGGAAGGAATATGAGGAAAATTCGTCAGAATAAGGAAATGGATGTAAAATTTATTTTACGCATTATTTTATTTTATTTTTTTTCCCACCAAATCCATTTAGGATTGGTTTTATCTTTTTATTTTATTTTATTATTTTTGCAATTTTAAATTTTAGAGATTGTAGACCCCTATCATGTGTACTTTTATTAATAAAATTATATTCCCTTGAAATTATACTTCATGTTTAATATTCCAGTTCACTTAATATTATCTCTCTACGTGATATGATCTTGGGTATTGCATAGTATTTTATGTTTTAAATAGATCATTTAAAACAAGTTTGGTGGAGATACAAGCACTACAAAGCAAAGAATGGAATTACAATTCAAGGGCAGTAACACTTTCTTTCTTTATTTATTTTTAAAACATAAGTACATGGTTCACTTTAAGTTGGGGTGGGGTGGGGAAAGGAATTAGTTATTTGCTAATGTTTTAAGGGAATAAGAAAAAAAAATATTGAAAATTTGAAAATTTTTTTATTAAGTTCTTCATTCGAAATATGTGATTGGTGTTAAGTAAGAGTTGGTTTGTGTATATGTTATGACTAGAAAGGTATTATGTATACAACTACACCTCTCATAAGTATATAATAGTTTGATGAAATTGACTTTTTAAGATGTGGTCCACATGAGTGAATAGATAAGTGAAATTGAAACTGAAAAGGATAGTTTTGACCTATAAACACATGCACATATTCTCTATGGGATGACTATTGACCTTTAACTATGTAGTTGAAAAAAAATATTTGTTTCAACGACAAGGGGAGAAGGGGAGTAGTAAAAGAAAGAAAAAATGTATGGAGAAAAGAAAAATATGAAAAAAATAATAAAAATGCAAAAAGTAGTTTTTTTATCTGAGTAACCGGGCCTTGGTATTACCAATATCATTGTTCGAGTAAAAAGGGGAGAAAACTAATGAGCATAAATCCCATGAAAGAAGCTCGGGCCCAGTTTGTTGGGACTAAAAATCCTCGTTGGAAAGTCCGGAGACGTAGAAAGACAAAAAGGGATGATAAAAAATGAAAGATATTGAAGTTGTGTCATGACAAAGATTGATCAATGAAGTAGAAGAAGGGAGATTAGTCTATCATAGAGAATGTTCACAAAAACACGAAAGACTATGTGGATCGGCTGTAGAGATTAACAAGTTTATTTCACTACTATGGGGACAATTCATTTAAATTTAATTCATGAAAATTATTATGTATGAATGAGCGGGGATAACTTGTATGCATTTTATTCTAATGACATTGTAGTATTGCATGATCAATGATTATTTGATTTCATGAGCATACAAGAATGAAGAATGAAAGAATTTGTGGGTAGTATATTTAACCCTCACGAGACTTCACTCGTTCACTCGGTACTGTCGAGGGGTTTAAAAGGCTTATTACACGTGCTAAGTGTAATCATACACCTTCACGAAATAAAAGCTTAGGTAGTTTAGTTCGTTAGTTAGTTAGTTAGTTAGTTTTAATTTATTGTACTAAAAAAACAATCATCACGAATTTTGAAAATTTTCTATTGATTAATTGCTAAGGGACTAGCAATGTTGAAGGTTGGGGGCTTGATAAGAGCCGAATATCATACATTTAAGGCTCCTAATTATACATTGTTATGTTTATGAATATCATTATATTGGTGTTTTTATACAGTTTTCGTGTTTTAAGATGTTCCAGGCCATGTCATGCAAAATGAGTTTAATTCGGTGAATTAATTGGATTTGTAACTTAAGATTGTTCGAGAGTCAAAACCATGGATAAAATACCATGAAGGACCAAAAATAAGTTAAGGTTGCAAAAGAAATGAAGAAGAATAAAGTTGAGAAGAGAAATGGAGCAAAACGGGATGAAAAGTAGAATTCAAGGTGAAGAACTACTGAGTACAAGGTGAAGAACTACCGAGTACTCGGTAAACCCTTCACCGAGTACTCGGTAAAGAGAGTGCGAAAGTCCGCGAACATACGCGGAGGATGAAGAAAACACCCGAGAGCTTTGCGAACTTACGTGCGTTTGCACGCAACCCTGAAGCTACCGAGTACTCGGTAAGACCAAAATTGGCCAACCAAATCAGCAATTTGTATATACATCTGTGGGACCCATTTCGACTAGAATCAGCAATGAATGATCTCTAGGCTATTTTGGATGCAATATTAACTATATTTGATGATATTATATTCCATTCTTCATGGTATATCACGATACACATTCCTGACTTAACGATGAAGCAATCAGATTACCAAACAAAGATGCCTTTTTTTCTATAAAAGAGAGTGGTCTCCCTTGCAAAGAAAAAAGTCTTCAGTTTTCTTTTATGGAGAGATCATTTTGATATTGAAGAAGAATAACCATGGAGGGTGCGTCTACATCAACGATGCAGACAACCACTATCATGAACAACTAAACCGGTATCTAGGGTTTTTAAAAAAACCCTAACCAAGTAATGTAGACTATTTCCTAATTTGAATTGTATAAGGGGAAATTGAATGACACATATGTGATGATTGTGTAGATGAGTGATTACGTTTGATTTTATATAAGATTTTATATTTATTCTATCTCTTGTCTTAGCTTGAATGAATTTTTTACCTTACACAATCATGGTTATTCAATAGAGGCTAGAACTTAGATGTTTAACTCATGATTTTCTACACAATAGTGGTTATTAACATCTAATTTTAATTTAGATAGACCATGCTTGAAAGGGATAACTCGGGATGTGCTTTTAATTCATGTTAGTAGGAGTAGTTTAGAGTAGATGCATGTACTAGTTATGCTTTATTAAAGATGACTTGTGCCAATGATGGATGAATTGTTCCTTTTTTGGGATTAGGTTTTTGCTAATGCTTTCGACCCTGTATCTGATTCACATATGATGGACCGCCCTTTATAATTGAATGAGTTAGAGGATATGTTATATGGTTAGTGGTGGAGTTAGAAATATCCTAGATTTAATCTCTCTCCTTTATAATTGAATGAGTTAGAGGATATGTTATATGATTCACATATGATGGACCGCCCTTTATAATGTAGACTCTTTAACTTTATTGTTCAGAACCAAAACTATTTATCTATCATATTTATTTTATGTTCATTAGTTATAGAGAATCAAACAAACAAATTTTCCTTATTAATTTAGTTAGAATAATTATAAAAGAGTTGAAGAATCATTAGTCTATGTGGATTCGATAAACCTATCTCATTTGTACTATACTATAAATTGATTTGTGCACTTGAGATAGGTAAAACTAGGTCAACTTTAAGGGCTTATTTGCACACACCATTATTATCATTATTATTATCTATTACCCAAGCCTAGTACTAAAGGTTGAACCTAACAAGGTCTGGCCTTGCCGATTAGTCATTATTATTACATAATAATTATTATATGTAATAATAATTGTCCATTTGTTATTAATTAATGGGTATTTATATATATATATATGAATTAATTGAATTATATATATAAATATATGAAAATTATAGATATAGATATATATGTATTAGTTGGATATAGAGATGAAATGACGATGCAACTACCTCATTCTTCTCCATATCCATCTTCGCCGATCAGCACCTTCAATTGCGCCGATCTTCTTCTCTAGTCAGTTTGTCACCGACAAGAGGGGGGAGAGAGAGAGAGTGCAGTCCCGCATGATTTGGAGGAAGAGGCTTCGCGACTTGGTGGTTCGCGGCTAGGGGCCTGGTGGTTCACCGGTATAGCGTGACGACGATGGCGGCAGCTAGTGGTCGGCTTGCAGGTGGTGGTTTGCTCAGTAATGGCGCGCGACAGCAGTGGCGAGCTTCGCAGCACTAGTTAAACAACTTTCGGTGCTCCGTTTGGACTGATTTTTCAGCACTAGTTTGGGACTAGTTCAAAGCTGGGTCTTGGTGTCGTATATGACATACTCAAATTTGGCATGAAACCGTTGAGCGGTTTATCGAAAAATTCAACTTTTAGGTACGAATTTTGTTTTAGTATTTCTCAGATTTGTTCAATTTCGTTAGACTATTCCTAATGGGCTTCGGCTATGTTGTATAGGTCATCGAGGCGATCATTTCGATCATTTCGGGCCGAGCAGAAATTAATTCGGACAACTTTGGTCGGTGGGCCCCGCTTTCGGACGCTAACATTGTTCACGGTGGGCCCCACTTTGGGCTGAACATTTTGCAACGTGTTGGTATATCCGGTTCGGTCGTGGTCGTGGTGGTTAGTCCGTAGGCACGTGTCGTGAGGTAGGGGAATCACTATCTGTTTCAGATGACTCTAGACTTGTATGTGTATTATGTGCATGTTATAGTTTGTTTTGGATATACGTTGTTTATGTTATATCAGTAATTGTAGAATTACTTGAATGATTATGTGTTGGATAGACAAACTTTCATTTTTGGAGATTATTGAAAGTAAGGACTTGATTTTATATATATGTATACATATGAGAAATATATATATATATATATATAAGTATAATAGTCGGCGGAGTAACCTTAGAGGTGAAAAAGGCTAAATCTTAGGATGTGTATAAGTTCAGGGATAATAGGTTTGCCTATGGATACTTATGTAATTGGCGTGTATGATTAATTATCTTATGCCCTTTGACATTGAGATTTTGTTGCTATTGAGACTTGAATTATAAGTGAAATTCTCGAACTTAGATTGTTATTCTAGTTCCCTTTTATACTTGTGGATTATTACTTGATTTATGTAGAGGCATGTAACTGAGATGAGATTATATGCTTGTGAGATATTACTTTAATTAATTTAAAAGCATGTTAAAAGAAATGAAATTGATATTCTTGTGGATTATTGCTTTAGTTGATTTAAAAGCATGTTGGAGAATGTTTTCATAAATATGATGAGATACATATTTGTGGTAATACATGGTTCATTTGAGACATAGTTCCATATTGAGTACACCTTGTTGTGTTGAGTACATTGGTGTTGGTCTATGCCAGTCTTGTAACCATGTGTGAGTTGACTTGTGTCGGATTGTCGTAACAACTAGCCAGATGGTGCTTCTCACTCCAACAGAACTAGTCTTCCGAGAAATAGAGATGATGGGGAAGGAATTATTCTAAACTTGGTGTTCACAGACCGTGTCTCGTGTGTTCGATATTCCCTATTGAGTCTACATATCTCTCAAGTGAATGATCGGTACGACACTCTACCTTTCTTCATGAGCCTGTATACTCAAAAGTGAATGGTTAGAGAATGATACCATTGACCCTTAGAGTTAGGGTGTGTGGACGTGTGTGTACCATGAGGTGGTGTTGAGTCACATTACATTCATGTTGCCATTATGTGATTTAATTTTACATGTAAATCATGATATTGTTACATGTGATTTTGGAGCATGTTTATAAATAAATTAATATTTTTATAAAATGCTCAGCTGAAAGTGGATAACGTGAAAATATGATTTACATGCCTTATTTGAAAGTATAATGAAATTCAAATTCTTATACTTGTGGTTATGTACTTTTATGCCCTTTGAGGATTAAGTATGTTGGATTAGTGACCTCTTTGGAGAGTTGAGGTTAGTGGTGGATTTTAGTATCAACTGTAAGTTGAGGCCTTAGAGAAGGTGGGTGATGAAATTGTGAACCTAATTGATTGTGTAGTATAGGCCTTTAGATGTCTTTCACCTTTTGAGGAATGGATTATCAACCGTACTTTTGAGATTTTGGTTGAGTTAGACTAGGTGACAATTGAACTTAGATGTTTTCGTGGCATCGACTATTTAGTACCCTTTGCGTCCTTAGTGATTATGTTCGTCCTTGAAGTTGTAGTCACTCTTATCAGGCTGTCATTCAGAAACAACATATTTTATGTTTTGAAAACAAACTATTTCGTATTTAAAAGAAAACCCCATTTTCGCCTACCCCCTTAGCCACAACAAGTTTTCGCACTTTAAAAAATGATATTAAGATCTTTTTTAAAAGGATTTTTAAATTCTAAAAGTCGGTGATAGCGAATGATAGAGACCGTGGGCAAGATAGTCGTTTTCACTGTGTGGATTCTTAAAAGAAAACCTACATTTTAACATTTTTCGAGATTCCGAGATTCTGAGGCTTCTTTCTCAAGATCTCGACCTGCAGTATTTTGAAAGGTGTCTTCTTGTTTCACCTTTGCTTCCAATTATTTCTAAGTCTCGGGTATGAGGCTTGTTGTTTCATGCACACACATAGTGCTTCCTTTCCCTTCTTCTTTGTTGCTTGATCTCACCACCTATGTGATTTAGGTTTTTACACATGTTAAGGACATGGATGCCGAATGGATTGGTTCAAGTATTAAAAACCTTTTTCTTAAATCTATTGAATCCTTGGGATTCATCTTTTTATGACTTTTACTCTCGGCCATACACTTTTGGTTTCTTTTGTTCGGGTGTCTCTCTAATCACTGGTGGGTGTTGTTAACCTTGACTTTGTTGTCTCGGTTATCCGTTGGTTTAGCATTGGGACATTTTCTCCCTTGTTTTATTTCTTGACCCTTATGTGGTCGTTCATGAGAGTAGTGTCCATGTACTCCCCATGTTTTGATTTGGTTAGCTTTCCTTATCCATAATGAGAGCATTGGTGATTTATTGACTGTATTAATATATATATATATATATATATATATATATATACTGATGATGATTATGTTAGTACGCAAGGACGTGAGTGTTTTCCCTCCTATGTTCTTGGGTAGTGCGTTATGAGTCTTCCTTGGTATTAGTTATGGATTCTTTCTCCTCTGGATATTAGAGGTGATTGTGATTCTCCATTTTTGGATCATCTGGTTAACGTTGTGAACGCTTGGTGATTTATTAGCTTGGACTTGGGTGTCGTGTACTTAGCATACGTTTGTGAGAGTAGTGTAGACTACCGATGTTGGTACTTAGAGTACGAGTCTTGGTTGTACCTTGTGTGACTAATTGTGTACTTATATGTATATATATATACTCATATATCGGGATATGATTAGATACCTTTAGGGTATGTATATACGTTTATATATATATATATACTCGACTATGTTTTGTACACGCGTACATGATAATTATTTATCGTTAGCATTGTATTCTATGCTTCGTGCCTTATCGTGCTTCCCTGATATATGATTGGGTTATTTGAGGTCTTATAGTGGCGTGAGTGCCATATGAGATGATGAAATGACCTAGGGTAGATGCATGTACACGGATTGGTTAGTACTACTTCGACGGTCAGAGGATGTGACGGTTATGATTACCTTTTACCTACGGGGCTCAACTAGCTCACCCAAACACTTTATGCCCTGGTATTCCCACGCCAGTTTTCAGGAAATGTTTCGCCTATGGATAGTATACGGTGCAACAACACCTTTCTTTTGTTTTCCTCGTTTCAGGTTTTGGAGTTGCGCAGGGTGACACGGTTATGGTTGCAGAGCGGCTGGATTAGGGATAATAGTTAGCTACTGTCTTCTTTCTCATGTAGTTTCTTTACCCATGTTGTATAGGATTGTCCTGTACTTCTCTTGGGATCTAGTCTATTGGCATATTCCCTTTCGGTGTATCTTTTATTCCATGTATTTCATTATTTCAGGATGTCACTATATTTCTTCAACACCGTTATGTACCTTCGTGTATTTTTATTCGAGTATTACTGCTCAGTAGGTTATTGAGGGTTGTGCAGAGGTAGCGGTGGTTTTCTTTCCACTACCTCAGTCCTAGTAGATTTATTAAATGTTGGGTTCTGAGTTGTTGTTGTTATTGTTTGTTATTGGCAGGTTATTCTGTTGTGTTTGTGTTTCTGGATGTTCCATTTACAAACGGATCTCTGCCGGATTTTTGTTGGATTCCGCTGTTGTATTTCTATCATTCAATTAGGTATGGAATATATCACTTTTATCATTATTCCATACGTTTTAATCGTTATTGATATTCTTAGTTGGTCGCTCATTGTATGGATCACACCTCAGAGTCCTCGGATGTTCTAGTTCGGGAGTCTTAGGATTTTAGGGGCATGACAATTTTGATCAAAGATATTGGGTGTCGATCCCGGATATTGTTTACGATCATATACAGAAATTCTGGGAAGCTGTAATATACTGTGAAATTCCTTTTGACCAGAAATTGAAAACTCCATTTCCATTCTTAGTACAAGCTATGATAAGAGATCAGTTATGACCGAATTTCAAAATCCCATAAGAAACATGAATTTTTGTTATCAAAGAATATGATCATTGAAGTTCTTTGATACACTAAACTATGCTGACATGGGTTGATGGCGGGAGTTTCAGTTACAACTGATTAAGCAAAATAAAAATCGTTTTAAGGAAAATAAAAAGAAATTAAAATATTGTTATAATACTCAAGATTGTGCCGAGTCTATCAATTTGATAGACTTCGCAGATACTCCTAGCTGAGCACGATAGAAATGTCGTGCCTTCGACATTAAATAATTGTCTCGGTCTAAAAATTACTTAAAATTTTAGCTGAGTGTAGAAATTAGGGTATTATTGCATTTTATTTTGAGTTTTTATTTTTCTTATGTTTATTGTTCATTTCTAATTAATTTTTCTTATATATTATTTATAACTAAACATTTATTTAATTATAAAATATAAGATTTCAGAAATTAAAAAAAAATGTTTTATATTTAAATATATATATTAAAAAAAATCGTTGTAAAATATAGTATATATATAGTTATTTCTATTTTGTATATTAATACTTAGTAAAATATATATTCAAAAATTTAAAAATTTCAACCTACCGATCGATCGTGGTAGGTTGAACTTAGGAGTTGGGAGCCACCCAATTTAATCTCTCCTTATACTCCTCATATATGGAAAAATAATTTTACATTTTTATTTACCAGAATGTAAATATATATATACATGTTTCTGTATATAGTTTCACTAACTTATATATAACAAAAATATATAATATATATAACATAAAAATAATAATAATAACATAAATTGAGCCACCGATCGATCACCAGTGGTGATCGTTCGGTAGGTTGTTGTATTAATTTTTATTATATTTCAAGAATACATTGATTTGATTCTTTTTCAGACAAGTTTGGTCAAAATCCTGGTCAAAACTCCAAAAAATTTCACCTTACTAGGTCTAGAAAAAATCGATATTTTCCTTTTTGAGTCTTTCTGATTAGAAATTTATTCCATATTATGTATTTTCTTTGTAACCAAGTAATAAAATTTCCTTTATGATTATTTTCTAGTGTTAGGAAAATTTTAATTTTTCTTATAATACACCCCTTTGGCCTTTGATTCTTCATATCTCAATCAAGCCTAGCAAATATTTTTCTCTTACATGGCATTCAACTCTTCCTCTTCTTTTTCCAAACCCACTAAGCTCAAATATGACTGTGCTTTCTTTCAAGATTTCTACATTAAAACCACCATTGAAGACACCAAGAAGGTGTTCTATGAAAGGAAGCTGGACCCCATTTTTGTTCCTACCTCCAGAATCGCAATCCCCTTGTTAGTTTATGCTTTCTATAAAAATTTGGAGTATGAGGATAGACGTTTGACTGAGGTGATGATTACTAAGATCAAGAAAGATCATATTATTGAAGTGTCACCCTCAATAATTTCTAAGATAAGGAACCTTCCTCTCGAGCCAGTGGGTGGTGAAAAACCTTTCTCTATGCCATATCCTTCTTTCTCTACAATGGTCCAAGATATATGTGATGGTTAAATAGTGGGGCCTCGAGCTCTAACCATTCCACGAGTTAAAGTAGATCCTTGCAATTGGATGACTATTGACTTGTTGGGTAAGCAAATCTATCCGGAGGTACCAAACGATGTGTGCGATTACATACTTGTGAAGCTCGTCTATTGCCATCGTAAAGGATATTGGATCTCTTTGCCCAAAATTATTTTTGAGAGTATTGTGTCAAATTGGACTATTTTTAATAAGGGAGGGGCGGGGTGTCAAAATAGGAAATTGCCATATCCATTTTTTATTCATGCTTTGGCTAGAGATCAATTGGGAAAAACTGCTTCTCGCATGAAACCAAGCATGCGGCGCCCTAAGGAATATGATTCGTTCAAATTACTCTCTAAAGTAGAGGCTGATGAAGAGGGTAATGACATAGGAAGGTGGGGAGAGTATGTGTGGTCCCTTCATAAAAATAAAAGTGGCTAGAGGTTGAGAGAAATTTTTCGTAGTAGGGGTGGAATATTTTTAATTTTGATTTCAAGTTTATTTCAATTTTATCTTTGCTTTCTGCAAGTTGTAGGCCTATGCCCGAGTTTTCTTTTAATAATTATTAATAAAACTTCATTCCCTAATCTTTATTGTCTTCTTTAAGCATTATTGTACTTTGATCTTGGTCTTGGTCTTTTGGCTAGACTGTAGATTACAGAATACACCAAGTTTGGAGGAGGTTTCTATCCCATTCAGAAATCTTGCTCCATAAAGTGGTAACATTGTTCTCTCTCTATGCTTGAATGATTGTTATTACCATGAGGACATGGTTTGATTCAAGTTTTAGGGGGGGGGGGGGGGGGGGGTGGAATAATGTTAGACATAAAATATTAGGGAATTTTTTTAAAAATTATAACAATACTATAGTAGCTACTATTTTGCTACTGTTTATTTCGCACATTACAGTCATTGATCGAATGGCAGACCTAGCGATCAATTGGTTGACCAAAATAAATATATATATATAAATATAATATACATACATAATAATAAATTTGTCTATAAAAAATATATATATATTTATATATATAATAATATATGTATTTATGTCTAAAGTATTGATATATATTATCATGTATATACTTTTGTAAGTACATAAATATATTGTACTATATATTATTCTTAAATTATTTTTATAAATCTTTATTCAAGCATATTTATGATTAAACTTGTAAGTTAATTAGAAAAATGAGACTAGTATGTAAATTAGATGTACGCAATATTTTCTACTTATCTAAATAATGATTAAATTAGAGCAGTGAAGGGATGTGGTTCTCCATAGGTGAGTGGACTGGTGAAATTGAAACTAGAAAAGACAATCTTGACCTATAAGAACATGCACATGATCTCTATAGTTTCATTTATGATCATAAAAGTATCATCTCTGGAAAAAATAATAATAAAGAAAAAAAAAAGCATACGTAAACATTCTCCCGCTGAATAATGGACATTTTATCAGTAACGAACATTCGCATATAAGAGAGTGGAGAATAGCGTATCGAAAACAAAAATGAGTGGGAAAAGCAAAAAAGAGAGAAGAAAGCCTTCTCCAAGAAGAAATATATATATAAGTGGAAAACACAAAAAGAGAGAAGAAATCCTTCTCCAAGAAAAAAAATATATATCGAGATATACTACAAAATGAGAGTAAATGTGCTATAGAGAAAGTTCACAAGAACACAAAAGATTGTTGGCTTTGGAAGTAGAAATTAGCTAAGTCACTAGTGGAGACCACTCTTAATACTAATCTGAGTTGATTATTGTTTTTGTATAAGTAGGATTTATTTACTTGTATTTACTCTATGGATTATATCATTTCCTGATTAATAAATAAGGATATTCATGAATATGTGCAAATAAAGATTATAAAGAAGTTGTGGGTAGTCTATTTAACCCTCACGAGACTTCACTCGACCACTAGGATTTTTCCTAGGGATTTAAAATGCTTATTACACATGCTAAGTGTAGTCGTTTTACCCTCACGAAAGAAAGGGATTAGTTTAAAAGCATGTAGTTAAATTAGAATTATTTCTTTTTCATGTAGTCTTTTTATTTCTTTTTTGCTAAGGGACTAGCAATACTTAAGTTTGGGGGCTTGATGAGACCAGAATATTCGATATTTTGGGCATTAATTAACCCATTATTACTCTCTTTATTTTATTAATTTGGTATTTTTATCCAAGTTGCGTGTTTAAGTATGTTATAGGGGCTTTAATGCAAATATGAGTTAATTCTGAGCTTTTAGAAAACAAATGTCTGATCCGGAATGATACTTAAAAGATAAAAACACTCAATCTAGAGCAAGGTACAAGTCAGTCAAGCAGAGTACAAACAACCAAAACATAAATTCACAGAATATTAAAATATTCAAAATCAGGATCCACCGATTGATCGGGACGCGATGACATTGGGATTTGTGCAAAACTTCCTGCAGTATTTTAGCTCCTTGTGTAAGTATATTGAGGGACAGATTGGTCCATTCACAACTATTACTTGGTACTCACATCAAGTCATCTTGGAGTGCAAGCAAATACATGCCATAATCACACCAACTTTTGTCTATAAATATGTGAAGACTTCAGGAAGAAAATGAGATCTGATAATTCAGAACATTCAAGTCCAATACAAATTCTCTCTCTAGAGAGAATATTCCTCTCAAGAACCAACCAACCAATCATGGAGATAATTTCTACATCAATGATGTAGTGTTCTTCTTCCATGAGCGGCTAAGTCGGTATCTAGGGTTTCCAACGAAACCCTTACCAAGTAATGTAGAACTTTAATTAATTTTATTGTAAATAGGGGAAGCTAAAGAACACTTATATGATGATTATGTAATGAGAGAACGAACATATTACCTAACTAAGATTCTTTGTTAATTTTTTTGTTGTCTTAGATTTAATTAATAATTAATCTTGAACAACTATGTTTATCACTAGGGGTTGGAACCCCGGAAAATGATTTCTACATATTACCAATAATGATTTCTAGATATTGGTTCTTAATTGGCATGATAAAGTCTTAGATTTACACAGGCCATGCTAAGAAAAGATAATATAGGCATGTTTTTAATTTAATGTCTTAGGAGTAGTTGTAGCTTAGATGCATGCACTAATCACACTTTATTTGAAGATGGGTTATTGGGAATCAGATTGGTTGCATTTCTTTGGGGATTAGGTAATTGCTTGTAGCATTACTAATATGATTCATATTAGTTGTATCTCCCTCTTGCAATATTATTGTTGGCTTTGAAATTCTATTTCAAGCAATAAATCTTATTTTGATATTAACAAAATATTCAAAACTGTGTTTGGTACTAATATGGCTTTGAGCTAAGTGTTTCAGCAAGTACAGGTAAATGATTCGGGAAGATCGCTAAGGCAACAAGCGATAAGGAAACTCAAGCGCAAACTCGAAGAAGGACAAAAAGATCAAAGAAAGAACAAAAGTTGGACTCAAGACCTGGGGTAGATAGGTCGGGGTGAGAATATTGTAACAAGGTATCTTATGTGTTGATTGGTCTTATAAGCTCAAGTAATAAATCAAACGAACTCAAACGGATCAAAAACGGACCTTGAAAACAATTCTTGGAGTCACCCAGTCGACTGGCCATGAAATGGCAGCCGACTGACTGTGACCCAGTCGACTGGCCGTTAAGGACCCAGCCGACTGGATGAACCAGTGAGCTATAAAACATTTTGACTGCATGAGGCAGTAGACTGGCCTGTCCAAGGCAGTCGACTGACTCATGAGGCAGTCGACTGGCCTTCTTGAGGCAGTCGACTGACCCTAGCCGTTGGGAAAAATATTTTAAATCTAAGCATGGAGGCAGTCGACTGGGTGTCGGTAGGCAGTCGACTGGGTGCTTCAGGATTTTAAGGAAAAGTATTTCTAAACAATATTTTTGCCCAAAAAGAAATGATTTTGCTTGCAGATTTTCAGGTCCTACTCTCCATATTGTCTAGGGTGAGATACACTCTCCAAACCCTAGTGTTACACTATATAAAGAAAGAGATATGGATTAAAAATCCTAAGGTTCTTGTGTGAGAAATTTTTCTGAAAATTCATTCATCTACTATTTTCTCTCAAGTACTTTCTGGAAAAAATTTGATAGCAAGAAATATCAAAATCTCGTTTTTCATTCCCATCATTTTGAAGATTTAAACTCAAGCTTTGTGCTTATTCTCTTATTGAAAATATATTGTGAGAATATATATATCTTGAGTTCTTGAAATATCACCTAAAAACACTTGAGCTTATATTGATCTATCTTCCATAAAAACCTTAGGGTTTTGAGTGTTTTTGTTTCTTGAGTGATATATTGATTACATACACAAATTTGTGATCTTGGGTGAGTGAAGCCCATTATATCAAGGGAGGATTGTTCTCTTGATTCTGTGAAGAGCTAGTTAACTCTTTTGGAAAGGTTTTGCTATTCCACCTATTGAAGGAAGAGCCATAGTGTGAGGATCGGGAAAGTCTCAAGGAAGGGGATTCTTTGAGCCGAGGAGTAGGAGTTATCGAACCTCGTAAAAATCACGGTGTCAATTTCTCTATCTCAATCTCCTTACTTTATGTTCATGCATGCTTAATTTATAGTGCGGTAAATAGCTTATTGAAATTAAGTAAAATTACTCATTACATATTTACCTTGTAAATTATTATTGAACCTTGTTGCATGTTCTAGTAAGAATTAAAAAGAGTTAGAAATTATTTTTAAAACCCTATTCACCCCCCCCCCCCCCCCCCCTCTAGGGTATTTTAGTGACTTACAATTGGTATGAGTGCCTAATCTCTATTTGTTTTAGACTTAACCGTCTTAGAGAACGATCATGGCCTCAAACATAGTCACTCATGTAGAAGGACAATCAAACAATAGGCCCCCATGGTTTGATGGTTCAAACTATAGTTATTGGAAGACTAGAATGATAGACTTTCTTCAAGCTATTGATTATCAAATTTGACTAGTTATTGTTGATGGACCTTTTACTATTACCAAAGTAGTTGATGGAAAAACTATTCCCAAATTGCCCAACGAATGGGATAATGATGAGCGTAGACTTATGTCATTTAATGCCAAAGCTAAGGTTAATCTAAATTGTGCCTTAAGTCCAAATGAATTTAATCGAGTCTCTACTTACTCCACGGCCAAAGAAATGTGGGATAAACTTGAAGTTACTTATGAAGGAACTACTCAAGTTAGAGAATCTAAAATTGATATACTTATGCATGAATATGAATTATTTGCCATGAAGGAAGATGAAAATATCAATTCTATGATGTCTTGGTTTACTAATATTTTGAATGGACTAAAGCATCTTGGTAGAATTGTTCCTAGATCCGATGCGGCACGCAAAGTCCTTAGAAGCCTTTTGGTCAAATGGGATGCGAAGGTGACGGCTATTAAAGAAGCACATGATCTTAGCACTATGAGTCTTGATGAGATTTTCGGGTCACTCCTTACATGGGAAATTACCTTAAAATCTCGTGAAGAAGACGCCAAGCCTAGAAAAGGTATAGCCTTGCAAGCTTCAACTAAAAGTGAAGCAAATGAGAGAATCGAAGAAGAGGTTGATGAAGACATTGCCCTGATCACTCAACAATTCAAGAGATTTCTTCAACGAAAGAAGGCTAAAGGTCGGAGGTTCTTAAAGAGCAATGAACCAAGAGGAGAGACAAGCAAGAATGAGTCTATTACTTGCTTCAATTGTGGTAAACCGGGGCACTATAGAAATGAGTGTTTCAAGCCCAAAAAAGAGAACAAGAAAAGGCCAAACAAAATGGCCATGAATGCAACATGGGGGTATTATAACTCTTGTGATTCGGATGAGGAAGATAATGGTGAGGAAATTGCAAATCTTTGCGTCATGGCAAATGAAGATGAGGTACATTTAAATTTACATGCATTAGATAATTCCATTTTGTCATATGATGAGTTTTTATTTTCTCATAATGAATTACAAGATGCATTAGAAAATTTGTATGATGAGTTTGAAAAACTAGCTAAGAAACATAGTTTGCTCAAGAAGTCTAAATCTTCATGTAATTCTACTTGTCACACCATAGTTAATGTAAATGCTAAAAATGACAAAAGTATGAAGATAGAAGAGGAAAACAGTTTATTAAAAAAGACTATCGATGATTAAATAAACATCTTAGCAAAATTCACAAAAGGATAAGAAAACTTGAGCATCATGCTAGGAAGACAAAGAAACTCTTTTGACAAATGCGGCTTAGGATATAATGCATTCAACAAAGATGCACTTTTATTGAAGAAAAGAAAATCATTGAAGCATACTTTTTCAAAACAATCTTCATTCTCAACTTCTATTGATCACAATCATGTTTCATGCTACTATTGCAAGAAAATGGGTCACAAAGCAAATGCATGTTTTCTAAGAAAGAAGAAGAAAATTGTCTCAAAAATGTTTTGGGTTCCAAAAGGAACCATTGAATCTCTACGTGCAAAAGAAAATTTGGTAACAAAATCATTTTGGGTTCCTAAAGGAACTATTGCATTTCTATCTAACCATAATGGACCCAAAATAGATTGGGTACCAATAAAAGTCACGTAACATTGTGTTGTAGGTATGCTTGAAGTCCGCCTCAAAAGAAAAATGGTTCCTTGATAGCGGATGTTCAAGGCACATGACGGGAGACAAATCAAAATTCATGTCCCTAAAATCTTATGAAGGAGGAAGTGTTACTTTTGGAGACAACTCACAAGGCAAAATTGTTGGAATTGGATCCATTGGTATATCTTCTTCTCTAGCTATAGATAACGTACTTTTAGTTGATGGTTTGAAGCATAACTTGTTTAGTATTAGCCAACTTTGTGACAAAGATTATGATGTTATCTTTAGGTCAAATGCATGCATAGTTGAGAAAGATGGAAAACAATTGTTCAATGCAAAGAGAAACGGAAATTTATATACTATGTTGCTATGTGAATTAAATGAACAAGATGTTAAGTGCTTTGTCACATCGAATGAAAATAGTTGGTTATGACATAGACGCTTAGGACATGCTAGTATGGACCTCATTCAACGTTTGTCTAAAAATGAATTAGTCAAAGGCCTCCCGAAGACTAATTTTTCAAAAGATAAAATATGTAGTGCATGTCAAATAGGTAAGCAATTGAAATCTTCTTTCAAGAGAAAGAAAGATATCACCACTTCTCGACCCTTAGAGTTACTTCATATGGACCTCTTTGGTCCGGAAAGAACTGCTAGCTTAGCCGGGAAACTCTATGTACTTGTTATAGTAGATGACTATTCTAGATTTACTTGGGTTTACTTTCTTGCTCATAAAAATGAAACTCACTCCATTCTAGATAAATTTTATAGAGTCATTCAAAATGAAAAAGATTTGAAAATCAAGAAAATTAGAAGTGATAGGGGTAGAGAATTTGACAATCAAGATCTAGAGAAATTATGTGATGAATTTGGTGTATCTCATGATCTCTCGGCTCCAAGATCTCCTCAACAAAATGGGGTAGTTGAAAGGAAAAATAGATCTTTACAAGAAATGGCTAGAACTATGTTAAATGAACACAACCTTCCCCGAAGTCTTTGGGCGGAAGCGGTAAATACCGCTTGTCATGTCATAAATACAGTATCATTCGAATGAAATTGGGTAAAACTCCGTATAAGTTATGGAATGGTCGAAAACCCAATATTAGTTATTTCAAGGTGTTTGGTTGTAAATGTTTTGTTTTAAATGATAAAGATAATTTGGGAAAATTTGACTCCAAATCGGATGAAGCAATTTTCTAAGGTTATTCCTCAACAAGTAGAGCCTTTAAAGTCTTTAACAAAAGGACTTTAACCATGGTAGAGTCTATCCATGTTGTTTTTGATGAATCACCACCTCTACCCTCACCTAAAGTTGACCTAGATGATGATGAAGAAGTTGTAGGGATTGAGGATAGTTTCAATAATCTCAATATCTCCAACTCGTCAAGTAGGCAAATGGATAAGAGTAAAGATGGAAATCAATCAAATGATGACTTGACTTGCTCAATTCCTAAATCTTGGAGGATTGTACACAACCATCCTCTTGACCAAGTCATAGGAAACCCTTCACAAGGTGTTAGCACAAGATCTCAACTTAGAGACTTATGCAACCACATGGCTTTTGTGTCCAATATTGAACCCAAGAACTTCCACGAAGCTCAATGTGATGATTCTTGGATTAAGGCTATGCAAGAGGAACTAAATCAATTTGAATGCAATCAAGTTTGGCATTTAGTCCCTCAACCGACACATCAAACTATAATAGGCACTAAATGGGTTTTTCGAAATAAAAAGGATGAAAATGGAGTGATTATTCGAAATAAAGCAAGATTGGTAGCTCAAGGTTACAATCAAGAGGAAGGCATTGACTATGATGAAACCATTGCACCCGTAGCTAGATTAGAAGCAATTAGAATGCTTCTTGCATTTGCATCATCTAGAAATTTCATTCTCTATCAAATGGATGTCAAAAGTGCTTTTCTAAATGGAACTATAGATGAAGAAGTGTATGTGAAGCAACCACCCGGCTTTGAAAATGAACATTTTCCAAATCATGTTTACAAATTATCTAAAGCCTTGTACGGGTTAAAGCAAGCTCCTAGAGCTTGGTATGAACGGCTTAGTGATTTTCTACTTCAAAAAGGTTTCTCTAAAGGTAAAGTTGACACCACTCTATTTACAAAAACTGTCAAGAATGATTTGTTGATTATCCAAATATATGTTGATGACATTATATTCGGATCAACAAATACTTCCCTTTGCAAGGATTTCGCATCTAACATGCAAAACGAATTTGAAATGAGTATGATGGGTGAGTTGAACTTCTTCTTAGGTTTGCAAATCAAGCAAAGCTTGGATGGCTTATTTGTTAGCCAATCGCGAGGTTCTGAGCTTGGGGACCGCTTTTAAAAAACAGAATCGCGAGGTTCTGAGCTTGAAGCGTCACCCTACGCATATGCGTGGGGTGAGCTACGCTTGAGCGTAGGACACAAGCTCAGTTGGAAATTTTGCCCACTCTCCCACATCTCAACTTATGCTTTGTGATACGCAATCACTCTCCACACATCCTATACTTATTTCTAGACACGTCACCACACCAACCGCGACGATGAAAATACTACGAGTCGTTCTTAATTCTATTGAAATAAACTTACAAACTACAAACCTAGTTTCAAAAATTAACTTTCATACCCTAGTTCCAATGTTTAACATCATTTGCACGATGTTGCCATTTTTTTCAGTATCCAGGATTATGCTCGTGTGCTGGATCAGTCAAATAGACCGATTCCACAACACCCACAACTGGTTGGACGTCAACACAATGCTTAAGCCTCTAACCATTAACTGTAAATCTCTTTCCCATATCCGGATCCTTGAGTTCTACTACTCCATGGGGGTAAACCTTTGTAACTTCATACGGTCCATCCCATCTCGACTGAAGCTTGCCATGAAATAACTTTAATCTCGAATTAAACAGCCAAAAATTCTGACCGAGCTTAAAGGACTTGTTTCGAATATGTCTATCGTGAAATGCCTTAGTCCGAGCCTTATAAATTTGAGAATTGTCATACGCATTATTACGCAACTCCTCAAGCTCAGCAAGTTAAATTTTCCGTTGAGCGCCAGATCTTTTCAGATCGAAATTCAACCGTCAAACTTCCCAATACGCTCTATGCTATAGCTCAATAGGGAGATGACACGCCTTAACATAAACCAGCCGATATGGTGTCATACTGATCGGAGTCTTGAAAGATTCATATAAGCCCAGAATACGTCATTTAGTTGCTGAGGCCAATCCTTTAAATCTACGCCCAATGTCTTCTCCAAAATGTTATTCACTTCCACTGTTAGAAACTTCAACTTGTCCACTCGTCTGGGGGTGATATGGCGTACCAATCTTATGAGTGACACCATACTTGTAACATAGACTGCCGAGAAATTGGTAATCAAAAGGCTTTCTGTCCTCACTGATTATTACATGTGGTATACCAAATCTTGACAAGATATTTGGCTGTACAAACTCTAACACTGCCTTATGGTCAGCGTGTGAAGTATCTATAGCTTCTACCCATTTTGAAACATAGTCAACCCCCCCCCCCTCCGAGAATGTAGTCTTTATCGACCACTTTTGAAAATGGTCCCATGAAGTCTATACCCCATACGTGAAATAGTTCAACAACCAGAATTGGGGTCAGTGGCATCATATCATGTCAAGAAATGGATCCCAGCTTCTGACATCACATACACGCTTTACAATATTCAAATGTATCTTTGGGAAACCAATAAAACCCACTTTGCAGCACCTTATGGGCTATTTTCTAAGCTCTAAAATGACCTCCACATTGTAGCATGTGACAAAATTGTAAGATACTCTACAATTCACTTTTTGGAATGCATTTTCTAATAATCTGATAAGGGCAATATTTTTATAATCGCGGATTATCCCAAATATAAAATTTGACTTTACTGAAGAATCGATCTCTATCTTGCTTAGACCGACATTTTGGAATTTCACTCGTGGCTTTGTAATTGACAATATCAACATACCACGGTATCTGTTCCACGATATTCACATTGAACAAATGTTCATCTGGGAATGAATCCTTAAGAGGAGTAAATTCCTTTGTAGTTTCCATAATGATCCTTCATAAATGATCTGTTACCACATTCTCCGAACCCTTTTTATCCTTTATCTCCAAATCGAATTTTTGTAGCAATAAGATCCATCGAATAAGCCTAGGTTTAGAGTCTTTCTTTGTCAGTGAGTATTGTAATGCTGCATGATCCAAATAAACTACTACCTTGGTTCTTAACAAATATGATCTAAATTTATCCAAGGCAAACACTACTTCTAGCAACTCCTTCTCTATTGTTGTGTAGTTCATTTGCGCATCATTCAAAGTTTTACTAGCATAATACATCGCATATGGCAACTTATCCCTTCTCTATCCCAACACCGCTTCTACGGCATAATCTAAAGTGTCACACATCAGCTCGAAAGGTAGAGACCAATCTAGGGGTTGCATGATTGGTTTTGTAGAGAGTTGTGTACGAAGTTTCTTAAAAGCACGGAGACACTCTTCATCAAATACAAATGTCGCATCTTTAGCTAATAAGTTGCATAGTGGCCGGGATATTTTACTAAAATCCTTAATAAATCACCTATAAAATCTTGCATGGCGCAAAAATGATCTTATCTGTTTGACAGACGTGGGAGGAGGCAATTTGAAATAAGTTCAACTTTCGCCTTATCCTCAATCCCCTTCTTTGATATAATGTGGCAAAGTACTACACTCTCTTGAATCATGAAATGGCTCTTCTCCCAACTTAGAATTAAATTTGTCTATTTAGACCTCTTGAGCACCAGTGCAAGATGTTTCAAACAGTCCTCAAAGGTTGCCCCAAAGACCTAGAAATCATCCATGAACACTTCTAGGAATTTCTCCTCCATGTCGGAGAATATCGATATCATACACCTTTAGAATATGGTTGGCGCATTACACAAATTGAAAGGTATTCTTTTGTATGTAAACATACCACACAGGCATGTGAAAGTGACTTTCTCCTGATTGGCAAGATCAATCGCCACTAGGTTGTAACCGGAATATCTATTCAAAAAGCAATAATAGCTTTGTCCGGCCAACCTCTCTAGGATTTTATCAATAAATGAAAATAGAAAATTATCTTTACTTGTGTGTGAGTTGAGTTTTCTGTAGTCCATGCAAACATGCCACCCGGTGATGGTGCGTTCAGGAATCAACTCACTTTCGGAGTTCAACACAACTGTGATACAGGATTTCTTTGGTACCACCTGTGTAGGACTCACCTATGGACTATCATATATGGGGTATATAATACTTGCATCTAGCAACTTCACTACCTCCTTCTTCACCACTTCCTTCATGTTCGGGTTCAGTCTCTATTGCATTTCCCTTGATGGTCATGTAGTCTCCTCTAAATATATGTGATGCATGCAAATTGAGGGATCCTTACCCTTCAAATTAGCAACACTCCATCCTATCGCCTCTTTATTCTCACTTAAGACCCCAACTAGACTAAACTCTTGTTCTGTGGTTAACTTTTATGATATAATTACAGGAAGAGTCTCATCCAGTCCTAGAAAGATATATTTCAATTGCTTAGTCAATTCCTTGAGTTCCAAGGTAGAAGGAACTATTATAGATGGAATTAGTGGTGTACTTGAGAGCGTGGGAAGCTGCTCAATCGGCACTTTCCATGGTTGGGCATATAAAATCGCCTTTAATGCAGCGATATCCTCATTGTTCAGCCTCATATGCTCATCCCAATCTTTAGGTTAAGATTCCAACCTTACTCTAGCCATTAAAGATTCTAACTCATCATTCTCCAAGATCTGAGGAGCAAACTCCTCTACTATCTCATCAATTTGGAAGCAGTCTGGTGACTTAGGGAGTTGATGATTGGCATCGAAAAAGTTTATTCGCACCTTCAAGTTCCCAAAAGATAAATCCATGCCCCAGTTCTGCAATTAATACATGCATTGGCTGTATCCAAGAACGGTCTTCCTAATATAACGGGGATTTGCTTATTTGAATTATGCACAAGTTCCGTATCTAGAATTTTAAAATCTACCTTATTCCTAACTATTGTACCATGTTCATCCTTTTAATTCTTTAATATCCACTTGGTACCAATCACATTTATCTCCTTTGGTCTAGGCACAAGATACCACACATCATTCTTAACAAACTGCTGAAGTTCTTCTTGCATAGCATTTATCCACTCACTATCTTGAAGAGTTTCTTTGACATTTTTAGGTTCCAAAGAAGATGTATAGGATACATACGAAACATCATTCCTAGCCTTTCTCTGTGTCACCATCATCTGATCAACATATCCTATAACATTATCCAAATGATGGTACAACTTTACCCTTGCAGATGGTTCTTTAAAAGGAATAGGCGGAACATCACAAATTTGATCATGTGATTCTGTAGGACTTGAAGTATCATCATTAACCACAATGTCCTCTTTCTCAACCTTAGAAGAATCATTATCCAATATAAAGAATGGCTCACCATCTTCCTCCTCAGCAGACATTGGGGACTCATCAATACATGAGTCATCAACCACTACATTGGCAGATTTCATCATCATTTGAGTTCGAAGGTTGAAAACCCTATATACTCGACTAGTCAATAAATAACCCAAAAATATTCCTTCGTTACTCTTAGACTCGAACTTCCCAATAGATTCATGATATCTACGAATATAACATTTTGCTCCAAAAACTTTGAAATACTTTACATTGGGTTTCTTGTCATTCCACAGTTCATAAGGAGCTTTTAAGGTGCCAGGCCTAATATAAACTTTGTTCGAGGTGTAACACGCTATGTTCACCGCCTTGTCCCAAAAATACCTAGGAACATTCCTACCCTGAAATATAACATTGGCCATTTCCTGAATAACCCTATTTTTCCTCTAAACTACTCCATTTTTTTGAGGAGTTTTAAGTGCTAAAAATTCATGTTTTATTCCTTTCTCTTCACAAAACACTTCAATTTCTGAATTTTCAAACTCCCTTCAATGATCACTCCTTACTCTAAAAATGGAACAATTTTTTTCAGTCTAAATTTTTAAACAAATTCTCTCAAAACTTTCAGGAGTTTCAGACTTTTCACTTAGAAATCCAACCTATGCAAATCTCGAATAATCATCCACCATGACAAAAATATACTTATTTTCTCCTTTGCTCATGGTCCTCGTGGGACCCATTAGATGAATATGTAACAACTCTAAAGGTTTAGAAGTACCAATGACATTTGTCTTTTTATGCTGACATCTAACTTGTTTACCCTACTAACATGATCCACACACAACTCCTTTTACATAACCAAGCTTAGGGACTCCCTTAACAATTTCACTCTTAGTAATTTTTATTAATTCACGAAAATTAACATGTCCCATCCGCTGATGCCAGATTTCAACTTCATAAAGTTTAACTCTATTGTATAACAATTCAAAATTAGGAACAATGCAATAACAATTATCATTTGAACGCGTACCTTCCATTACGCAATTCCCAAAAGAGTTAATGATCGAACACTTATCAGGTGAAAAAGTGACATTATGATTGTTATCACATATCTGACTTATGCTCAACAAATTTGCTTTAAGACCTTCTCATAAAGCATATCTTCTAGTTTAGGTAAACCAGAAACCACAATGGTACCTTTGCCTAGAATCTTTGACTTCTCTCCATTACCAAAAATGACTATCCCACCATGACATTCCTTGAGAAATCCAAATAATGACTTATCTCCAGTCATATGCCTCAAACATCTAGTATCCAAATACCAAGATGTAGAATTGTGTGCTCTAAGTACAGTATGAACTACAAGACAATGTAGCTCACTTTTTCTCACCCAAACCTTTTTCCATCTTCGAAGCTCCTTTTTCCAATCTTGACAAATTCTACGTTTCTTCATTCAACATTCGAATTTGATCTTGAACACGATCTCCATGTTGAACTCTTTGTTCCTTCACCGATTGCTGAGTCTTCCCTCTCAACTTCAAACACCTTGGTCGAATGTGACCACTGACACCACAGTGATGATAAATAGGAACAAACCTCTGGACTCCATCAGTTGACTTCCTAGGATATCTAGGGGTAAGGAAAGGCTTGTTTTCAACAGGTCTTTTGACATAGGATTGAACCCTAGGATTCCAAATTGAATTTCCTTTTGAAGAACTCGATGTTACTTGGGAGGCTTTTACAAAGGTGGTTTTTACAACAACATTCAAATTTTGCAATACTCCAACAAAACCTAGTCCCTTTGTATTTCCTACGGACTTTCCTACACTCAAGATATGATTAAGCTTAAGAGTTCCACTAGACCACTTCTGAACAGTTGAGTTAGCATATTTCAGCTCTTTTTCCAAATTTTCAATCTTAGTAGATTTCTTAACCAATTCCTTATTGAGACCATCTATTAACTTCAAAACCTCAGTTATTTCAAGTTCAGACTTATTCAAATCCTCAATCAACTTGGCCTTTTGGGTTTGTAGATGATTTAGAGTTTGAGAACTATTGGCTAATATATCTTTTAAAGAATGCGGTTATTTTTCCATGTTAAGACTTTTAGTCAACATTTTCATATGATTTTTATCAAGTTGTGTGGTCTTATCAAGTAATTTATTATAGCGTTTCATCACAATCTTCATCACTCTCAGAACCTTCATCTTCAGACATCGCCAAACTAGAAGCAACTTCGTTAACCTACTTGCTTTGTACAACAAACATAGTGAAATTCTCAGAACCATCACCTACTTCTGATTATGTAGCATCACTAGCTGATCCATTGTCAGTCATCATCCCAACTAATAGCTAATCCTTTGGATTTCTTCAGAGTGTTTGCACACTCTGCAGCTATATGACCATATCCTTGACATTCAAAACATTTGGGTTTCTTCTTCTTAGGATCAGATTTGTCCTTCCTAATTTACGTCTTATTTCTATTTCTAGACTCACCTAACTTATCCACAAATTTTTGTCCCTGGCCATTCCATTTAGCCCTAACAAATTTGTTCAACCTCTTAGCAAACATGGCAATATCATTCAGACTCAACTTATTTTCTTCATCAAGTTCAACTTGATCCTCCCTAGTGGTTTTGAAAGCTATGCACTTCGCTTTTGTGTCACTAGCCTTTTTAGGAGGATTTTTAACACCTCCATCTCATTAGATTTTAAATTTCTAGCCAATTCTTTAACCTTAATTTCTTTAAGACTCATGAGCTCAGAGATGACAATGACCTTAGATTGAAAACGTTTCGGAAGAGACCTAAGGATTTTCTTTACTATAGTAGTCTCATGAATAGGCTCATCTAGGTTATGACAGCCTGTTACAATATCAGTTAACCTAGCCTCAAAGAGAATACTTCATCCTCCTCCATCTTTAGTTGTTCAAATTGAGAATTCAAAATTTGAAGCTTTGATTGTTTCACCTTCGACGTTCCTTCATGAGTGACTTGGAGAATGTCCCAAGCTTCCTTGGCAATTACGCATGTATCAATCCTCTTGAACTCACTCGGAGTTACAACATTGTATAACGTATTCAACGCCTTCGAGTTCCAATTCGCACTATTTGTCTCGACAGCAGTCCACTCGTTTGACAATTTTGGTGTTGATTTATTGGTCATGTTGTCTTTCACAATAAGAGGTGAATATCCTACTTCAACAGCATTCCACGCTTTCTCATCTAAAGATTTTAAAAATGCTCTTATTCTCGCTTTCCAATATGTGTAATTCGTCCCATCAAACGAATGAGATATAGATATGGAATCTCCTTCACGAGGCATCTCCATCGTGAAAGTTCATGATCTAACCCTAGGTAGTTAACCTAAATCTAGGCAACCACGCTTTGATACCAATTGAAATTACCTAGATGATAGTGAAAATAGCCTAGAGGGGGGGGGGGGGGGGGTTTGAATAGGCTTTTTTTAGATTTATTGACAAATTTATATTTAATTGCGGAAAAATAAATTTTAATCCAATCACAAAACCCTAATTCTCAAACCACATCATTCAAGAAATATCAAGCAAACATCAATGTAATGCAAAAAATAAAGCAAGAGATGACACAGAGAATTATATATGGAAAAACCAAGGAAACGTTCCAAGGAAAAAACCACGGGTACACTCAGGTACCGATGCACTATGAATCAACAAGTACAGACTCTATGAGAGTTTTAGACTTACAATCACTCCTGATATACCTTCCTCTACTCGCGGTCTGAAATCACTCATACTTCATGAAACATGTTTGCTCCGCCAAACACTATGAGAGACTCACAAATCACACATAATTTTCCTTTCTCTACTCGCGGTCTGAAATCCTCGAATCGCTCATTACTCGGATGGATCAAAGCAACCTCGTTGCAATGGATGATGTGATGATTTTTCAACAACCACTCATCCAATCATGCGTAAAGAACTTCAGTGTAGAAGCACGATTGGAGAACCTCTACACAAGAAAGAACACCAATATGTATGATCACTCCATAATCACCTCCTATGTGTATCACTTTGTAGAAGAACATGAATGATAGACTATTTCAGAGCTCTCACCAAAAACCCTCTGGAAAAATTGTCGTAAAAAACCGTAGCCTCTTCTCTTATAGAACATTCGTATTTATAAACCAAGTCATAGAAAACCCTAACCTTGACCTCTTACGTAATTTCAAAATACTTTGATAAATCCTCTAAAATCTGATGTAAATATGTGCATACGCCAATACATAGAGGTCTGAAGTCGTCGATCACTTAAAAACTCGAAGTAGGGACATAACTGGAAAAATCTGAAAGCACCCCGAAACAAATCCTGTATAACAAGTGATCACATGACCAAGCATTGGGACCTACACTTGGGCATAAGTCTAGGGCATAGGGACCTACGCTTGGGCATAGGTCTAGGGCGTAGGGTCCCCTCCCAGCTCCAAAACCACAGCGTAGGTCAGAGCTAATTTATCCTGTTTCAGCCTCTATCAATGTAGGTATATTGCATCTTTTGCAGTTTTTTCATATTTGAGCTAGACTGGTCATCTCAAACTCCCGATACTTTTGGTTGAAGTCATACTGTCTGGAAATGACATTTTTGCCCTCCGGTGAAGTGATGATGTCTCGAAATGACGATTTTGGCCTCCGATAGCCTTCTTTGCTTTGACACACTCCTTGACTTCTCTCTCGAGATAGAAATGAACATACTAACAACTCGATTGCAAATACACAAAACTCTCAACATGATAATTCACTCAACATGGTTATTGTCTAGAACATGGCAAACATAAATAATACTATAAATGTTCTTACATACTTCACAAGTATGTGAATCTAAAATTGATATCCTCCTGCATGAATATGAATTATTTGTAATGAAAAGTGATGAAAATATCAATTTTATGATGTCTCGCTTCACTAATATCTTCAATGGTTTTAAACATCTTGGTAGGGATATCTCAAAGTCTAATGTATCTCAGAGAGTCCTTAGAAGTCTTCCGGCTAAGTGGGATGCTAAGGTCACGGCAATAAAGGAGGCCCATGATCTCAACACCATGAACCTTGATGAGATTTTCAGGTCCTTTCTCACATGGGAAATTACCTTGAAATCCCGAAAGGAGGAAACAAAACCAAAGAAGGGATTGGCCTGGCAAGCATCGATTAAAGATGACATCATTGAGCCAGAGGATGAGGACCAAGATGAGGACATTGCATTGATCACTCATAAGCTCAAGAGATTTCTTCAATGAAAAAAATTGAATTGCGGAAGGTTTATTAAGAAAAATGAACCAAGACGTGATTCAAGCAAGAGAGAGCCTCCGGCTTGCTTCAATTATGGGAAGCCGGGGCATTATAGGTCAGATTGCTTCAAGCTAAAGAAGGATGATGAAAAGAAGAAAAAGAAGGTGGCCATGAATGCCACGTGGGATGACTATGACTCAAGCACCTCAGACGAGGATGAAGAATCCGAGGAAACGGCTAACCTTTGTCTCATGGAAAAGGATAATGAGGTACAAATAAACTATTGTCCCTTAGATAGCTCCAAATTATCTTATAGTGAATTGCTAGCATCTTATAATGAATTGCAAGAAGCTTTTGAGGATTTGCATGATGAGTTTAAAAAATTAGCTATTAAGCATGTGTCTCTTAAGAAAACCAAATCTTCATGTAATTTATCTTGTTCCACATCCACCTTATCTAGCTTGCATGATGATACAGAAGGAAAGTTAGAAAAATAAAATGAACTTTTAAAAAGAACCGTTGAAGATCAAATAAATATTCTAGCTAAGTTCACCACTGGTAAAGAAAACCTAAGTATCATTCTAGGAAGACAAAGAAGAGGCTTTGATAAAAGTGGCTTAGGATATGATACATTTGACAAGGATGCCCTCATCTTGAAAAAGAGAAAGTCATTAAAACACACTTTAACTAAGCAATCTAGTTCACCTCCTTCAAACATTCATAAGCACGTCACATGTTGTTTTTGCAATTAAAAAGGACACACGGCTAATGTTTGCAATCGTAGACACAAAAAGGTTGTAACTAAGATGATTTGGGTTCCAAAAGGAACAATTGCATGCCTCACTATCCTTAGTGGATCCAAAATGATTTGGGTACCAAAAGTTGGCACTTAAACCTCCCTTTATAGGTATGCTTGAAATCAACCACCAAGGACAAATGATTCTTTGATAGCAGTTGCTCAAGGCATATGACGGGGGACAAATCAAAGCTCTCCTCTCTCCAAGCTTACGAAGGGGGAAACATCACTTTTGGAGACACTTCAAAAGGCAAGATTATTGGAATCAGTGCTATTGGTATAACTTTTTCTCTCTCTATTGATAATGTTCTTCTATTTGATGGGTTGAAGCATAATCTTTTTAGCATTAGTCAATTATGTGATAAAGGCTATGACGTTATTTTTAGGTCAAATGTATGCAAATGGAATGAAATTAATCAATGCAAAACGAAATGGAAATCTTTATACTATGTTGCTATGTGAATTGCATGAACAAGATGTCAAATGTTTTGTCACGTCTAGCGAAAGTAGTTGCGTATGGCATAGACGTTTAGGACATGCTAGTATGGACCTTCTTCATCGTTTGTCTAGAAATAACTTAGTTAAAGGCCTCCCAAAGACTAAGTATTCTAAGGATAAAGTTTGTAGCGCTTATCAAGTGGGCAAGCAAGTCAAATCTTCTTTCAAAAGAAAGAAAGATACCACCACTAATAACCCTTAGAACTTCTCCATATGGACCTTTTTGGTCTGGAAAGGATCGGTAGTATTAGGGGAAAGCTTTCTGTTCTTGTCATAGTTGATGACTTCTCACGATTTACTTGGGTTCATTTTCTTACTCATAAAAATGAAACTCACTTCATTCTTGATAAATTTTATATAAAATTTTAAAATGAAAAGGATTTGACAATCAAGAAGATAAGAAGTGATAGGGCTAAAGAATTTGATAACCAAGACTTAGAGAAATTATGTGGTGAAGTTTGTTTATCTCATGCAAAGAATAATCTAATTGCAGAAAATAAAACAATAGAGACACGATATTTTTACGTGGAAAACTTTGGAAAGACTCCAAGTAAAAACAACGGATATACTCGAGTATCGATGCACTATGAATCAAATATTACACAGACTCTATGAAGCTTTAGACTTACAAATCCCTCCAGATCTTCCTTTCTTCACTCGACGTTTGACAAACTTGAATCACTCGCGCTTCACTAAGCTTCTCGCTTCGCTTTGTACTTTGACGACTCTACTTCTCAACAAATCAAATCACCATGAACCCTCCTGCTCAGATCTCCGCACTCAGATGGCTCTGTTTCTCAAATAGATCTAAGCAACCACGTTGCACAAGGTGGTGTGTAGACTTTTCAGAATCTAGGTAATTCAATCGTGCATAAGATCGTCGATGTAGAAGTACAATTGAATAAACCCTAAACAAAAAAGAAGTAAAAGATATAGAATCACTCAATTATATTTTATCTCTCTATGTCTATCTTTGTAGAAAACTTGCAGAGATCTCTCAATGGCTCAAAAGTTACCTCTTATGTGTAGAAGACATTGGTATTTATAGACCATAGTTAAGAGAAACCTTAAGTTTGTCCTTTCTCATAATTTCACATCCACATCAGCAAAACCCTAATCTGTAATGTATAATATGTCTATTGCACTTATACCAAGGTATATGAGTCGTTCACGCATCATAGAATCAAAACGGGGAGAAAATCGACATTGCAACAGGAAATAAAAATTCATGTCGCAGCTACGCCTTAGGCGTAGGCTCAGGCATAACTTGAGCGTAGATATCCAGTTTCTAGCCACTTTTTGTTTCTGTAGGCGTAAGCTTGAGCGTAGGCTTTTTCATGAAAATCACTTTTCTCTTCAACTGTGTCAAAATGACCCTCTTAACTCCCCGAGACTTTTTGCTTGAATTGACGGCTTTGGAAATTGCTGTTTTTGCCCTTCGGGAGACATTTTTACTCAATACACTCACTTTTACACTTCACTTGTATTCTTCACTACTTCAATGCTTGATTTCGCCTTTGTCGAAGCTTGTAGATGTCATTGAAACCAAAATGACCTATCTAACACTCAACATGGTTATTGTCTAGAACATGCCATAAATAAACAATACTAAAAAATGTTCTTACAAAATGATCTTAATATCTCCAACCTTACAAATGGACCCCCGAAAAAGATGGATGTCAAGGATCAATCCAACGATGATTTGACTAAATCTCTTCCAAAATCATGGATGATTGTAAACAGTCATCCAATTGACCACTCATAGGTGATCCTTCTAAAGGGGTTGTCACTCGTTCTCAAATTAGAGACATGTGCAATTTCATGGCATTTGTGTCTCCAATTGAGCCCAAGAATATTCTTGAAGCTCAATACGATGACTCATGGATTGTTTTCATGCAAGAAGAACTAAATCAATTCAAATGCAATTGAGTTTGGCATTTAGTTCCTAAACCCAATGATCAAACTATCATAGGTACCAAATGGGTTTCTCATAACAAAAAGGATAAAAATAGAGTGATTATTCGTAATAAAGCAAGACTTGTTTCCCAAGGATATGATCAAGAGGAAGGCATTGACTATGAGGAGATCTTTGCACCCATAGCTAGATTAGAAGCAATTAGAATGCTTATTGCATTTGCATCATCTAGAAACTTCATGGTTTATCAAATGGATGTCAAAAGTGTTTTTATAAATAATGTCATAGAGGACGAAGTTTATGTCAAACAACCACCCGATTTTGAAAATGAACAATTTTCTAATCATGTTTTCAAATTAACTAAGGCTTTATATGGATTAAAAATCTTAGGGTTTTTGAGTGTTTTTGTTCATGAGTGATATAATTGATTACATATAATTTTTGTAATCTTGGGCAAGTGAAGTCCAACATTTTTCAAGAGAGGATTGTTTTCTTGATTGAGAGATGAGCTTATGAGCTTGTGCTGTAAAGGTTTGCCATTCAACCTGTGAAGGAAGGGCCATAGTGAAAGGATCGGGAAAAGTCTCAAGAAGGGGTTCTTGAGTCGAGGAGTAGGATTTACCGAACCTCGAAAACATCACGGTGTCAATCTATCTATCTCTTTCTCTTTATTTCAATATTGTGCATGCTATATTAATCTTGTGATAATTTACTAGATCTCTTAAATTGAATTTGTCATTGAAATAATTACTTGTTTCTCAAAATAGTTTTTAATTTTATATAACGTTCATTAATTTATGAAAAGATTGAAATAGTTTTTTTGAACACCCTATTCACCCCTCTCTAGGGTCAATTAGTGACTAATAGGACTATATTATACGATTAGTGGTGGAGTGAGGAAACTTTAGTTTTCTCTTTCTATGAATCACAACCATTATTCATTATTATTTTTTATTTTATTTTCCTTATTATTAGATAATTAACAAAATCAAATTATTTTCGGAAAACTATAATTTAGTGTTTTTAAACTATTAAAGTGAACATTCCTCGTCTCTGTGGGATTGATATTCCCCTACTCAAGCAAAACTATATACAATTGATCTGTGCGCTTGCAGAAGGGTAAAACCTAAAGTGTCGTTAAGGTGTCATTTTTAACCACATATTTTTCACACACCTGACGCCCATCAATCGCTCAAAAGTAATGAACTTACTTTCTCAATCAATAGTATTTTCTTTGGACATTTTGCTCTGTTTTTTTGCTTTTGTGTGCAGAGTCCTGGAAAAACATAGCAAAAGGTGGTATTTGGGCAATAACATCTAAAAGAGGTAAATTAATCTTAATTTTCCGGAATGTTTCCAACATATCTGATTCTTTAAGCTTCCCGTACTTGGTCGGCTCTCTAAGCCGCTGAGGGAATGGCGCTGCCTCCTCGTAACTTGCCATTTCTATCTCTTTGAGTAATGTCTGATCGACATTATCATCTACTGGTGGTTGATCCTTCTGAAATTTTTGAGCCTCCTTTCTTTCAGCCTCTTTCCTTTATGCTTCATCATCTTCCTTTCTTTGTGCTTGTTCCGCCTCCTTTCTTTTCTGCAACATATGTTCATGTTCCTCCTCAACTCTACTCTCCACTTCCCTTTCACTTCTTAAAGTCGTGATTGCTTGAACCGACTCATGAGGTTCAATAGTGAAGGATCCAAGCTCTAGTGCTTGTTGTGGCTTTGGTTGGCTATCGGCTGACTCGACAATTTTCCTGGTTCTCTTACATTCCTCTGATTTTCCATTTGGCCCACCTGGAGGTGCAGTTGTGCCAATGATTGAGTATGAACGCCTAGCATGTTATGAATATCCATTATGGCCTGCTCTAGCTTATTAGTCTAAAAACCGGGTGGAGGAGTTTGGCTTCTTGGAGGCTGGGTCTAGTAGCTATATGGTTGCACAACTTGATTATTATTGAATTGATGGAGAGCTTGATTATTATTGAATGGCTGAAGAGCTAGGGAATTATTGGATGGTTGTCTAGGTTGGTAATTTGACTGAGAATTTTGAGCCATGATTGTTGGTTGGGAGTCAAATGATTGTTGACTCTGTTGGAACCTCGGCTGTGGATTATATGACTATTGTCTCTGAGTGAACCTTGGCTGTGAATTAGATGTTTGTCCTTGTTGGAACCTTGGCTGTGGGTTCTTCACATTTGTAGATTTATATGACAAAAAAAGGTGATTTCTGGCATTTTAGGTGTATGAATTAGTGAAAGGAGCATTATTTGAATAGTTCCACGCATCGACAACCATTATGTCCTGATACTCATTTTGGGAATACTAAGCTTCTATTTCTAACATCTCTCTCATAGGGGAATGACTTCGCTGAAGAAACTTATCAATTCTCTTTAATTTTTCTCCTATCAATGCCATTATATCTCTCACATCATCATGATCTACGACATAAGTTTTCTCAGATCTTCTCTCCTGTCCACCTCTAGACCTCAACTCAGATTCATATTGAATTGTTCTCTCACTAATATTATCAAACATCTCTAAAAGTTATTTTGCCGGCTTTAAGGTGAATTAACCTTGTGTTGACGCATCTATTAAAATCTTATGTGTATCTCCAAGTCCCATGTAAAAGTTTTTGGCTATATCCTGTTCAGAAAACCTATGGTGGGGATACTTATACAAGATTTCATTATATCTCTCCCATGCATCATGAAAATATTCACAGGGAAATTCCCTAAATCTTTTAATCGCATCTTGGGCTTCTGAGGTCTTTCCTATGGGATAATGTTTTTCTATTAATTCTTTTTTAAGGGCTTCCAATCAATTTTAATCACTTTAGCTAGTTTGATGTACCATCTCTTGCCTCTCTCCTTCAACGACCATGGAAATAGTCGCACTTGTAAGTTATTTTTTGACAGATTATCATATCTAATAGTAGAGGCTACCTCTAAGAAATCATTTATGTGCTGGTATGGGTCCTCAATTCTAAGTCCAGAAAATTTAGGAAGCATATTAATAATGTTTGTCTTGATTTCAAAGTGTTTTGCACCTTCTTCTGCTAGAAATCAGCATAGGAATCATACGCATCGAGCGCGTAGTATCCTTTTAGGGACGTCTCCGGTGCCCTTAGTTGGTTGGGTCTTTGGTCACCCATCGTTTCTTCTTCATTAATTTGGTTGGTGCCTTCCTCTAACTGATGATCACACTCTTCAATAGCTCGACGTAAACGATGCAGAGTCTTTTCAATCTCAGGATCGTACTTGAATAACTCAGTGCTAGGATTAGAACGGGTCAATCTATCGGTCATACACTATGCTCACGACTATTTTTTTTTCTTTTTGAAATTTTATGAAATACAAACTAACTAAATTAACTACTTCTAAATTATTTTAACTATAAACAAAAAATAAAGATAAAATTAAATGCAAAAATCAATGTAACACTAAAACTCACAAAAGTTTCAGATGTAACTTTAGAAGCTCCGTTTTCTCCTTCAATGCTCTTCAGAGTACCTATCAATCACACAAACATCTAACTTTAGCTACAATTACAATAACGCAATGTAAATAAACTACTAAAACTATTGAACAATGCTAAGTCCCCGACAACAGTGCCAAAAACTTGATGTACTGTCAGGGGTGCTAAAAGCATATGTTAAAAATAGCCCCTTATGACAGTTCTAGGTTTTACCCTACGAAAGTGCACGTATCAATTGTAGAATAGTAAAGCTTGAGTAAGGGATATTGATCCCACAGAGACTAAAATTGTTCACTTTACTAGTTCAAAAACACTGAGTTATGTTTCTTTAAAGTTGTATGGTTTTGGTGGTCGAAGACCAAATTGTCTAAATTAACTAAATTATTCTAGAAAATAAAGTAAATTGGTTTGTGATTCAAGAGAGGAAAAACTAGGGTTTTCATCACTCCACCACTAACCGCATAATATAGTCTTATCAATGTAACAATTGTAAGAGGGCGATCCATAAACTGTGAATCATGTCATACTGCAAATAGCTAAATATGACCCCAAAAAGGATTACCATCAACCGGATCATGACAACCCATCTCATGACTGAACTGATTAATACGTGCTAATTAAATTACTCTAATATACTCCTAATGCATAAAAATAAACTAAAGCATGTCTATCCCAATTCGCCAAGGCAAAACCTTTGTTAACTTAAGGTTTCAAGTTTTATTACCACCATTGTGTAAAAAATCACAGATTAAGCATCCAAGTTCAAGCCCATAGTGAATAATTGTGATTGTGTAAGATAAACCTATTTATTAAGTCTAAGACAAGAATCAAAATAAATATGTAAACTTGTTTCAAGAATAAAAACGATCTCTTATCTACTACAATCATCACAGTATGGTCACAGTTACCCCTTGTTACAATTGAAAAGAAGATAAGTTACAATTGAAAAGAAGATAAAATCTACATTACTTGGCTAGGATTTTGCTAGAAAACCCTAGATACCGAGTTAGTTGGCCATGGAATATGAAGACTGCATCTTTGGTGTAGAATCAATCTCCATATCCTTCTTCTCTGGATCTCTAGGTCTGAATATAGTTTTCCTTCTCAACAGCAACACTTCTGAATATAAATGTGAGAGCACTCAATGAACCAACCCCCCTCCTCTGATATATAGCTCTATATTTATAGACAATGCCGAGGGAAACCCTAATGGTTTCCCTTTTCGATAATTTCACACTAAACCTAATAAAAAACCTAAGTTCTCATATATATGTGTGTATATACATGTATATAGAAGTCTGGAGTCGTAGTATTACAACAGGGTAAAACAGGCAAAAGCCATAAAAAATTGCAGAACTCAGCCGTCTCTAAGCTTTAAGCATAGTTGCCCTACGCTTTAAGCGAAGGGTTAGGCGTGGCTTGGAGTGTAGCTTCAAGCGTAGAAATCCACTTTTCAGCCACTTTTTTATTCTGAAAGCGTAGGCTTAGGCGTAGGTATTTTTTTCAAAACCACTTTTCTTTGTAAATGCACCAAAATGACCGTCTTGAACCCACAATACTTTTTACTTGAAGTGACGGCTTCGGGAAATGCCGTTTTTACCCTCCGGGAGCTATTTTTGTCTCGAAATGCCTCTTTGACTCTCCTCTTGGATAGAAATGAACATGAACTTGGTTAATTCACCAAAGTTAGCTCTATTTCTTCATTAAGCTCTTGAAACATGCTTAAACACACAAATGATATAAAAATACCAAATAATGGAATGAAAGGACGCATCTATAGTGAGTTAAAGGGTTAAAGGGTTAAAATGTCTAACATTTGACACCTATCATGCATAAAAATAGGGGGAGCGTCAAACATGCTACCCTATGGAGGCAAACACGCAATGTTTTGTCATCATCAAAAATGGGGAGATTGTTGGCCCAGGGATTTTTCCTTGAACAATAATATCCATTTTGACGATAAAAAACCATTAGAACGTGTTTAGAACTAATAACAAATCGAGCTTAAGTGTTTCAAGCTTATAGGATCGGGCTTATAAGAAATGATCTCGGAAATGATCACTAACACAAGATGGAGGATACGGAGGACATTTCATGGCAAAAGAGCTTAAAGACAAAGCTTCAAGACTTGAGGTAGATAAAGTTAGTGAGTGAATTGTACAAAAGGGTTCTATGTTTTGAATTCACGACTTATAAGCTCAAGGATTAAAAATGAAACCAAAAAATACTTAGGTTTAAAAACTAGTTTTTGACCTGTAAGCCGACTGACATTCCTTCGTCAACCAACTGATGGACCAGAGGGTTTTTGACATGTCTATAGCTTATTTGTCAGTAGACTGATGGTATAGGCAGCCGACTGATGGAAGTGGTAAGTCGACTGATTGTGTGGTTTTAGCTGACTGATAGAGTAGGCCAGCTTGCTGATGTGTTGACATCAGCCGACTGACTAATAGACAACATTCAGTCGACCGACGCCTAGGTTCAGCCGACTGATGGTTCTAAAAATGGCTAGTTCAGAGCATTAATGGAATTCAACTACCACCCAACTACCACCACTCTCAGTTCACTCTCTTGAAGTGAGTCTCACTCTCTTGGTTCTTGACCTAGCTATATATATGATGTTATAGAGCTTGAGAAAAATAATAACCTCCATTACTCTTGCATTGAAAGCTCTTTTACTCTCAATCATCCATCATCTTGTGTAAGAAAAAGCTTGAGTATTAAAAGCTAGCCTCCTCTCATTCAATTCTAATCATTGTAAGAAGTTAGATAGAAAAGATCTTTTAATCATTCTCTTGAGTACAACTCTCATATATTGTCAAGATATTCTAAGATCTAGAGAAAACCAAACACATCACTAAAAACACTTGAACTTATACTTTGTGTATCTTTCATAAACCCTAGGGTTTTTAAGTGTTTATTGTGTGTTTCATTTCTTTATAAAAGGATTGTGATCTTTGAATGAGTGAAGCTCGTTGATCTTCAAGAGGGATTTGTCCTCTTATTTACGTGACGGGCTCGTTAGTTTGTCTGTAAAGGTTTGTTATTCCACCTGCAAGGAAAAACCATAGTGTGAGCATTGAGAAAGTATTAAGGGGGGATCCTTAAGCCAAGGAGTAGGAGTTACCGAATCTCGTAAAAATCGTGGTGTCATCTCTCTCTCTCTCTCTCTCTCTCTCTCTCTCTCTCTCTCTTTCTCTTTCATTTGATCTCTTGCATGCTCTACTTACTTTGATAATTATATTATTTTTTTCTTATTGATTGTTTTGATAAGTCATCTTTTATTAATTAATTATCTAAGTGCTTAGTGCATGCTCTTTGGTAACGTATATAGTTAGGATCAAATTTATTGCAAAAAACAGTTAAATAATTTTTTATAAACCTATTCACCCCCCCCCCCTCTAGGGTTAATTAGTGACTAACAAACCTGTCTGCAAGTTGAAGCACTACCAAGGTAGGATTGAGCTCTCTCAACTCTAGCTGTTGATAGACCGAATATGGAAGTAAGTTAACCCTCGCACCTAGATCAAGAAGAGCTTTACCAATTTCCTGGTCACCAATGACACAAGGAATAATGGGAACACCGGGATGTTTCCTCTTAGGTGGTGTGTTATTTAATAACAATGAACTCACTTGTTCAATCAACAGGATTTTCTTCGGGACCTTTGATCGACTTCTTCTCTTTTGAGTACAAAGGTCCTTCAGAAATTTAGGATAGGTTGGTATTTGGGCAATAATATCTAAGAGAGGTAAGTTTATCTTAACCTGTCAGAATGTTTCCAACATGTCTTTCGCCTTATGCTTACCATACATAGTCGACTGTCGAAGACGTTGAGGAAAAGGTGTTACCTTCTCATAATTAGCTTTATTTGGCTCTTCTAGTATCATCTGATCTACTTCTTCCTCTTGGGGCTAATCCTTTTCAATTTCTTCAGTCGCCTTACGCTTGCTCGTCCTCTCCTCAAACTGCTACTCAACCCTATTCTCCACCTCCTTTCCACTCCTCAAAGTTGTAATAGTTTGGACTGTTTCATGAGTACCTTCAGTGAATGATCGAAGCTCCATTACTTGCTTATTCTTCGGATTAGCCACCCACTGGCTAGGTAATCTTCCTTCCTCACGCCTATTCATCATGTTCGCTAGTTGCCCTACTTGGATTTCTATCTTAGCAATGGATTGGGAATGAGAGTTTAATAGTTGGACGACTACCTCAAAATGATTACATTAATTCTTAAATTCTCTCAAAGCAAGCATCATCTCGTCTTCAAAGCCGGTGGTCTAGGTCGTGGAGTTTGAATTCTTTGGGGCTGCGTTTGGTAATTGAAATGACGAATTGCTTGATTATTAGGCTGAAAATTCCGAGTATTGAATGATTGTTGGTTTTGCATGAAATATGGTTGAGAATTTTCCACATTCTGAGAACGATATGACATATGTGGATGATTACGCTAACCTGAATTGTATGAATTAGAAAAAGGATTATTGTTCGATTTGGTCCAAGCTGCATTTACATCAGCGATAACTATTTCATTGCCCTAATATTCACACTGGGAAGGGTTAGGTCATATTGTTATGACTTCTCTAGGGGCTGACTAACATAAATTAATAAATCTATCAAGCTTTTCTCCTAACGCGACTATTTGTTCTTTAACATCATCGTCTCTTTCTACACCAAAAAGACCTTCAGATTTCCTACCGACTCCGTCTCTAGCACACATTTCAGACTCATGTTGAAGCGAGTTATTGCTCATATTATCAAACAACCTCAAGACTTCTTCTACTGGCTTCAGTGTAAACTGACCTCCCACTGCTGCATCTATAAAAGTTTTGTGAACCTCATTAAGTCCAAGGTAGAAATTTTGCACCAAATCCTGATCTAAAAACTTGTGATGGGGACACTTCCTCAAAATCTCATTGAACCTATCACATGCATCGTGGATTGCCCACCAGACAACTCTCTAAAGTGGGTAATTGCGTGTTGCGCCTCATGGGTTCTACCTATTAGATAATATTTAAGTAAAAATCCATATTTTAGGTTCTCCCAATTGATTTTTATATCCCTATCCAAATTAATATACCATCTTTTAGCTTTCTCTCTCAAGGAAAAAGGAAACAATCATGCACGCAACGCATGAGTGCCTAGATTCTCGATTTTTGTTATCGAGGTCATCTCTATGAATTCGTCAACATGTTGATATGGATCCTCATTCCTGAGTCCATAAAATTTGGGCAACATGTTTAGCATACTAGATTTGATCTCATAGTCTGTGACTTCGTCTTCTTCTGGAAATTTAGCGTAGGATTCATGATTCGAAGGTGCAAAGTACCCCTTCAAGGACGTATTGGGGCTCGTCGCCCATCTGCATTGCGGTTAGCCATCCTCTCGAAATCCAATTTCCTTCAAAGCTCTTCTAATCTCTTAGTTTTATGATTCCTATGAAAAGTTATTTCGATCTCAGGATCAAAGGGAGCTAATTCAGTGTCGGGATCGAAAGGGGATTGTCAATCGCTCATGCACAAGGCCAATTTTTTCTTAAAAAAAATAAAATAAAATAAAAAATAAAAAACTAACTACTAAACTATTCTAACTATAGACAGAAATAAAGCTAAAATTATGTGTAAAATTAAGCTATACTAAAACTCACAAGTGGTCTAATGATGCGATATTCACTACTTCGCTAAGTCATTTTGTGTTTTTCAGTGTACCTGTCAGTCACACAAAGATTCCAACTCTAAGTACACTACAATAACTCAATTCTACTAAACTACTAAAGATAAGAATATTGCCAAGTTCCCCGGCAACGGTGCAAAAAACTTGATGGGTGCAAACCGGGGTTAAAAATATTGATTAACATTAGACCCTTGTAAAGTCCTAGTTTTACCTATCGCGCATACGAATCGTATTATAGTACAATCCGGCTTTAGAAAGGGAATATCGTTCTCACAAAGACTTAGATTTATTCACTTTAGTAATCTAAAAGTACTGAATTATGGTTTTGAAAAAGTTTTGCTTGGTTTGAAATCTATGATCTAAGAAAACTAATTAAAAACAAGAATTAAATTGTGTTTGTGATTTAGAGTACAAAAAAATTAGGGTTTCCATACTCCACCACTAACCGCATAATATAGCTATCTACTTGATCAATTGCAAGAGGGCGATCCATCACCTGCTAATCAGATTGTACCGTAAATAGTCAAATACATCCCAAAAAGGATACCGTCCACCGAATTCGCTACAACTCATCTCCAAATAGAGTGATTAGTGCATGATATCTACTTTACTCTGATCTACTCGTACAACATGAAATTAAACTAAATGATGTTTATATCACCTCACCGAGGCATGATCTCTGTAAATTTAGGGTTTCGGGTGTTAAGTACCATTGTGTTGAAAATCATGATATGCTCGAGAACACCAGATAAAAATAATTGATTGGGATAATGCATTCATTCAATCTACGACAAGAATACAACAAATATAAAATCCCTTATACTAAACAATTATTATCTCTAATCTACACAATCATCACATGTATGGTTTTTAGTTTCCCCTCGAGACAATTGAAACAAATAAATAAACTACATTACTTGGCTAGGGTTTTGCTAGAAAACCCTAGATGCCGGTTTAGTTGCTCATGATGGTGGGAGACAGCATCGTTGATATAGAAACGCCCTCCATGATTGTCTGTTCCGGATCTTTAGGTCTGGAATGGCTTCCTTCTTCAAAACATGTAAATCTCCAGACATATTGCTTTGAAAATTATGTAATTAGAAGATCCTTAGATCTGAATCATACCTTGATATTTATAGAAGAAGTTGAGAAGAGTCCTGCTTGTATTAGACTTGTCCCGCTTGGAGTAGAATTCCTCTTTGATGTATTTCTCCTCAATTCTAAGCCAAAACCCTTTAATCTGATGTAAATATACACTATATAAATGTTTGGAGGTGTTGGAATCGGAGATAAGTTAAAAGAATTTGAATCGGATCGGGACTTAAAAACCCAGTTGTATCTAACGAATGGCCCTATGCATATACGTAGGGTTTCCTATTCTTGAGCGTAGCTTGGTCTACATTTTTTCGTAGGTCTTGTGCATAGCTCCCCAACCATATGCGTAGCTCATGTGTAGAAATGATGATTTCAGCCACCTTTTGCTTATTGTTTGTCTAGATATTGATGCGACGTCAGGTGTATAAAAATATGTGGTTAAAAACAACACCTTAACGACTCGAGGTTTATACCCTACGCAAGCGAACGTATCAATTATAAAATAACAAACGGCTTGAGTAAGGGATATCGATCCCACAGAGATTGAGATTATTCACTTTAATACTGTAAAAACACTGAATTATATTTTTGAAAGCTTGTTTGTTTAGGTGGTCAAAGACCAAATTATCTAAAAAGCAAATTAAATTTGTTGTGATTCAGATGAGAGAGAAAATTAGGATTTTCATCACTCTACCACTAACTGCATAATATAGTTCATTATTGTTTTAACTATAAGAGGGCGATCCATAACTGTGAATCAGGTCGTATCGTGGATAGTTAAATACGACCCCAAAAAGGAGTACCATCAACCGGATCGCGACAACCTGTCTCATGACTGACCTAAGTAATACATGTCTATTATGCTACTCTAATCTACTCCTAATGCATGAAAATAAACTAAAGCATGTGTATATTAAATCGCCAAGGCACGACCTGTGTCAACCTTTGGTTTCAAGTTTCATTACCACCATTGTGTAGAAAACCATGATTAAGCATCCGAGTTCCAGCCTATATTGAATAATCATAATTGTGCAAAATAATATATTTATTCTATCCAAGACAAGAATTTACAACAAACATATAATTTTATATAGTAAATCAGTACGGTCTCTTAACTACTACAATCGTCATAGTATGGTCACTGTTTCCCCTCGTTTATAGTTAAAAACAATAAAAGAACTACATTACTTGGCTAGGGTTTTACCAGAAAACCCAAAATACCGACTTAGTTGGCCATGGTAGAAAGTGATTACATCATTGATGTAGAAACGTTCTCCATAGTCTTCTTCGGATCTCTAGATTTGAATAGGGCTCTCAATAACAGCAAATATGAATGAATGAATAGCCTCCAAAAACTCACGTCTGAACTCTCTAACTCAACAGCCTTAACTTTGATGTATGGTCTTGTATACATAGGCAATAGCATAGAGAGGCCCTTTTCAATATTTTCACTCTCAAAACTCATCAAAACCCTAAATATAAATGTATATACATGTATACAGAGGTCTAGAGTCATGGGCACGCCTTCCAATTAAGCCCGTGGTGTAATAGAAAAAATCACATAGAAATCCTCAAAGTTGTCGCACTTACGCTTGGAGGTTACGCTTCAAGCGTAGGTCCCAAGCTAGGTTCAAGCGTAGATTTTGCAATTCTAGCCACTTTTTGGTACTGGAAGCGTAGGCACAAGCGTAGGTTTTTTATGGAAAACCATTTTTTCCGTGAAAATGCCAAAACGTCCGTATCGAACCCGTCATACTTTTTGCTGAAGATGACGGCTTCTGAAAATGCCATTTTTACCCTCTGGGAGCCATTTTGTCTCGGATGCCTCTTTGACTCTCCTCTTGGATAGAAAGAACACACTCTTCAGTTAATTCACTGAAGTTAGCTCAATTTCTTCAGTAAGCTCCTGAAACATGCTTTAACACGCAAACAGCATAAAAATACCAAATAATGGAATGAAGGAACGTAACAATAGTGAGTTAAGGGGTCAAAATGACTAATATTTGACACCTATCAGACCCCCAAACTTACATATTGCTACTCCCTTAGCAATAAACTCAGGAAACTTTTCTTGTGATGATCTTTTTACTCGAACTAATCTATTTACTCTAACCTAATCCCTTGCTTTCGTGAGGTTCAACGATTACACTTAGCACGTGTAACAAGCCTTTTATTACCCCTAGTGGACGAGTGAAGTCTCGTGAAAGTTTCTAGTGATGGTACCTACAAACATCTCAGTTCTCTATAGTTACGCATTCATGAATTCACATACAAATTTAATTAAGTCATAATACAATGCAAAAGACAGTATGGATGCAAATACTCCCACTAACTACCGAACAACAATTATATCAAGCTTCGTGTCATGAATGGTTCCCACTAAAGTGAATGCTTTCGCTACTTTCTACTTAAAATCCATACAACCTTCCATGATTTTGTAAACATTCAACTATAATATTTCAGTTTCTCTTCTCCTACTTCATTGATCATACTTTGCCATTTTTTATCAAAATGAAACTTTTCAACTTTCCACTTTTCATCCCTTTTTGTCTTTCTAAGTCTCCAGACTTTCCAGCGAGGATTTTTAATCCTAACCAATTGGGCCCGAGCTTCTTCCATAGGATTTATGCTTATCAGCCTTCTCCCCTTTAAACACGAAGAGTGATATTGGTGATACCAAGGCCCGGTTACTCATATCAAAGAACTGTTTTTTGCATTTTATTTTCTCAAAAGTTTTTCAATTTTCTTCATTTCAACCAAAACATCTCCCCATCTCCCTTTTTATTACGGCAAAATTATTTTTCAATTACATAGTCAAAAATCAACCTATTTCTCATAGTGAATGAGTGTTTGTGTTTATAGGTCAAAGTCGTCTTTCTTAATTTCAATTTCACTCATTCTCTCACCCATGTAAAAACCACATCACTTTACTAACTTGATCTAATCATTACTCTCATGAATGAGAATATCACATTACATACTACTCATGCATCATAAACACAAACTTAATTAAACTGTAATGCAAAACATTCATGCGTTAAAACAAAGAACTGTTCAAAAACAAAATCCGAACCAAAAATCTTTATTCCTTGTAATACTATACCCTCACCCCCAAACTTAAATCAGACCATGTCCTCATGGTAAAAAATAAAACATGAGAACAGATACAGTTACCCTTGAAGCTCAATTCTGAATTCCAAAGCAAAGCATGAACCCTCTCCCCCAAACTTGATTTGGATCACCTGTAGATATTATCAACAAAACACAAATACCCAATCATAGCAAGGGAAAAATAAATTTAAAAATATCTAGAAATTCACACAAAAGTTTCAAGGAATTAAAAAATTCTCTTCTTCTTTTTTCTAAATGATCTGGCCTTAAGGGCCTACAATCTTACGAATAAAATAAAAATAAAAACAAAGATAAAGACGTGGCCTTAAGGGTCTACCGTCTCTAAGAATTTAAATTACAAAAATTAAATGATATCCTATTCTACAAACTGAGGCTAAAAACTAACTTTCACATCCTAGGACCAATGTTTAACGTCGTTGGCATGACAAGACCACTCAAAGGGCTATCCAACACCCTTCTTCTCTGTGACATTCCTCCTACTCATAGGATAAAATGTAGGAAATGACTCTCTCAGTGTTCTCACCTGTAGACAATTAGTACTATCCATGACATCAAATATAGAACAATAATCACCATATAAAGTACTTTCTCTGTCATGTTCTATCTTCACCCCATGTACATGCAATGTGTCTAATAGATGCTCCTTCAACATCTTATATAAGGTTCCCTCCACTACTTCATCACTCTCTATTAAACCGACAGATTCCATAATTTTCAGTCCCGGATCAATCTCTTCATAAATCTTTAGCCGCTGACCATGCCTCTTTTAACCTCTAATTTCCAAAACCTACCTCTCCGCGGGGGTAAACCAATTTCACTCTAAATGGTCCGTCCCTTCTTAACCAAATCTTACATGGAAACAATTTCAATTTCGAATTATATTGTCGTCCCTTCCGGCCGAGCTCAAGGAATTTAAGACAAACATGTTTAACATGATATACTCTTATCCAAGCTATGTAAATTCAAACATCCTCATATGCACATTTCTGTATCGCCTCACACTCATTTCTTAATCGCGGATCTTCCCAGGCATACAACTTATCTACCATGTTTATACTCAGCACTCGCTCATCTGGAAAAGGGATCCTTAAGAGGGATGTCATCCTTGGTAGGCTTTATGATAGTTCGTGGTAAATTATCAGCTCTCACAGTCTTTGCACCCTTTTTATCTTTCAAAACTCCATCCTCTTAATCCTCATTTAACCCACACATCACCATTTCCTGAAGTGTGCTCTCAGGCATCAACTCTTGTAGAGGAATAAATTGAGGTCCAACCGACTCTCTTGGTGCTCTTTCTAGATACGAGTACCAAACAACTTCAAATGCCTTAATAACTTCCAAATTTGATTGTCGTTGATCCTCCCAGTTTTCTAATTTCGCCTCCACATCTTGTTTATTTGTCATTAAGCTCTCCTCTCGACCTTCAGTGTCGTCATACAACCCAATCTTATAAAGTGAGTTGTCAAGCACCAATACATCTGGTGACACAAATGAAGATTCAAGTGAATCTCTTAGCTCATCCCCTGGTTGCAAACCTAAAGCTCTTTCAAATGCATTTGCTCTTCCCATCACAGCATCCAGATTATTTCTTGCATGACTCAAAGATATCGGTTATTCACAAGCCTTATTGACTTCCTCTACATTAAAGCACTCAACAAGTGTATTGATTTGACGACTTGTATCAAAAACATTCATCCTCACCTTCATATTCCCGAAAGATAGATCAATTGCTCCTGTTCTGCAATTGATATGCGCATTGGTTGTAGCCAAGAATGGTCTTCCTAATATTACTAGGATATGTTTCTTCAAGTCTTGAACATGTTCAATATCGAGAATTATGAAATCCACTAGGAAGTAAAACTTGTTCAATTGAATGATGACATCTTCCAAAACTCCCATCGCTTGCTTAATCGATCTGTCTACAAATTGGAGCTCCACCGAAGTAGGACTGAGCTCTCCCAACCCTAGTTGTTGATAAAATAAATATGGTAGTAAGTGAACAGTCGCACCCAGACCAAGAAGAGCTCTACTAATTTCCTTGTCATCAATGACACATGGAATAGTGGGAACACTAGGATCTTTCCTCTTAGGTAGTATGTTACTTAGAAGCAATGAACTCACTTGTTCAGTCATCATGATCTTCTTTGAAGTCTTTGCTCTATTTTTCCGCTTTTGGGTACAGAGGTCCTTGAAGAACATGGCATAGGGTGGTATTTGGTCTATAATGTCTAAGAAAGGCAGATTAATCTTGACTTGTCGAAATGTCTCCAACATGTCTGACTCTTTATTCTTACCATTTCTGGTTGGCTCTCTAAGACATTGAGGGAATGGTGTTTCCTCCTCAAATGATGCCCTTTTTGGCTCTTCATCTTCCTCCACTTGAGGTTGATTTTTCTAAACTTTCTCAGCTTCTTTCTTCTGAGCTTCATCTTCTTCCTTTCTTTGAACTTCTTTAGTCTTTTGCTTCTTCAACCTCTCCTCATGCTACTCCTCAGCCCTATCATCCACCTCCTTTCCACTTCTTAGAGTCGTAATGGCTTGAACTATCTCATAATTATGCTTAGCACATGAACCACGCTCCACTACTAGTTGACTCTTTGGATTAACCACTCGTTGCCTAAGCAACCTTTCCTCTTCAAGCCTATTCACCGCATTAGCTAGTTGCCCTATGTGGGTTTCTATCTCAGCAATGGATTGGGAATGAGAGTTCATCGATTGGATAGTTGCCTAAAAATTATTAGATTGATGTTTTAACTCCCCCAGGGCACTCACCACCTCTTCTTCAAAAATAGGTAATCTTGGTGGTGAATTTTGAGTTGGATTTTGATGTTAGAGATGATTTTGAGGATATGGCTGGTAAGCTTGATTTGGATTGAATCCTTTTATTTGGTTTCCTTGAGGTTGAGTTTGGTAGTTATATGGTTGGACAATCTGATTACTATTGAATGGCTAGAGAGTTTGAGAATTATTGGATGGCTGTCTGGATTGGTAATTTGACTGAGGAATTTGAGCTATGATTGTTGGTTATGAGTCGAATGATTGTTGACTCTGTTGGAACCTTGGTTGTGGGTTGTATGATTGTTGTCTCTCAGTGAACCTTGGTTGTTGATTGAATGATTGCCCTTATGGGAAGTTTGATGGTGGATTTTCAACATTGTTAAATTTGTAGGACAAGAGTGGATGATTTCTGGCATTAGAGGTGTATAAATTGGGGAAAGGAGCATTATTAGAATAATTCCATGATGCATTGGCATCTACAGCCATTATCTCCTGACACTCATTTTGGGAATACTCAGCTTTTACTTCTTACCTCTCTCTTGTAGGAGAATGACTTTGCTAAAGAAACTTGTCAATTATTTCTAATTTATCTCCTATCAACACCACTTATTTTCTAGCATCCTCATCCGACCTTCCTTCTATGACAAATGCTTTGTTGGATCCTCTCTCATGTCCCTCTCTAGCCCGCAACTCAGATTTATATTGAATTGTATTCTCACTAATATTATCAAACAAATCTAAGAGTTCTTTTGCCGGCTTCAGGATAAATTGACCTTGTGTTGATACATCTATCAAAGTTTTATGTGCATCTCCAAATCCCATGTAAAAATTATTAGCTACATCCTACTCAGATAACCTATGGTGGGGACACTTATATAAGATTTCACTATATTTCTCCCAAGCATCATAAAACTTCTCACCAGGTAACTCTCTAAAACTTTTGATTGCATCATGGGCTTCTGAGGTCTTTCCTATGGGATAATTTTTTTCTATGAATTTTCTTTTAAGGGATTCCCAATCATTTTTAATTGCCTTATCCAATTTTACATACCATCTTTTAGCTTTTTCTCTCAACGACCAAGGAAATAGACGCACTCGCAAATCATTCTTAGACAGACTATCATACCTAACAGTCGAGGCAACCTCTAAGAAATCATTAATATGTTGGTATGGGTCCTCTATCCTAAAGCCAGAAAATTTTGAAAGCATATTGATAACGCTTGACTTGATGTCGAAGTGTTTCACGCCTTCTTTCTCTGGAAACTCAGCATAGGAATCGTACGCATCTGGCGCGTAGTATCATTTTGGGGACATCTCCGGTGCCCTCGGTAGGTTGGCTCTTTTGTCACCTATCGCTTCTTCTTCTGACTAAAGATAACAATCTACAATAGCTCGACAATTTCAATAAAAATTTCGTTCGATCTCAGGATCATAAAGGTTCGAATTCAACGTTGGGATCAAAACAGGATTTATTCAGTTTAGTAATCTAAAAGTACTGAATTATGGGTTTGAAAAAGTATTTGTTTGGTTTCAAATCTATGATCTAAGAAAACTAATTGAAAGCAAGAATTAAATTGTTTTTGTGATTTAGAGTACAGAAAAATTAGGATTTTCATACTAACCGCATAATATAGTTATCTACTTGATCAATTATAAGAGGGTGATCCATCACCCGCTAATCAGATTGTACAGCAAATAATCGAATACATCCCAAAAAGGATACCGTCCACCGAATTCGCTACAACTCAACTCCGGACAAAGTGTGATTAGTGCATGATATCTACTTTACTTTGATCTACTCCTACAACATGAAATTAAACTAAAGCATGTTTAATCACCTCGGTGAGGCATGACCTCTGTAAATTTAGGATTTCGGGTGTTAAATACCATTATGTAGAAAATCATGATATGCTAGAGAACACCAAATAAACATAATTGATTTGGATAATGCATTCATTCAATCTAAACCAATAATAAAACAAATATAAAATCACCTTATATTAAATAACTACTGTTTCTAATCTACACAATCATCACATGTGTGGTTTTCAGTTTCCCCTCGTTACAATTGAAATAAATAAATAAACTACATTACTTGGCTAGGGTTTTGCTAGAAAATCCTAGATGCCGGTTTAGTTGCCCATGGTGGTGGGAGACTGCATCGTTCATGCAGAAACGTCATCCATAATTGTCTGCTCCGGATCTCTAGGTCTTGACTGGCTCCCTTCTTCAAAAGATATAAATCTCTAGAGATAGAGCTTTGAAAATTATGTAATTAGAAGATCCTTAGATCTGAATCAGACCTTGATATTAATAGAAGAAGTTGAGAAAAATCCTACTTGTATTAGACTTGTCCCACTTGGAGTAGGATTCCTCTTTGATGTGTTTCTCTTCAATTCTGAGCCAAAACCCTTTAATCTGATGTAAATATACACTATAAAAATGCTTAGAGGTGTTGGAGTCGGCGATAAGTTAAAAGAATTTGAATCGGATCGGGACTCAAAAACCCAGTTGTATCCTACGCATGGCCCTATGCATATACGTAGGGTTTCCTATGCTTGAGCGTAGCTTGGTCTACATTTTTGTGTAGGTCTTGTGTGTAGCTCCCCAACCATGTTTGTAGATCATGCGTAGAAATGATGATTCCAGCCACTTTTTGCTTATTGTTTGTGTAGATATTGATGCGACGTCGGGTGTATAAAAATATGTGGTTAAAACCAACACCTTAACGACTCTAGGTTTTACCCTATGGAAGCGCATGTATCAATTATAGAATAGAAAACGGTTTGAGTAAGGGATATCAATCCCACAAAGACTGAGATTGTTCACTTTAATAATGTAAAAACACTTAATTATATTTCTGAAAGCTTGTTTGTTTAGGTGGTCAAAAACCAAATTATCTATTTTAACTAAAATTATCTAGAAAGCAAATTAAATTAGTTGTGATTCAGATGAGATAGAAAACTAAGGTTTTCATCACTCCACCACTAACCACATAATATAGTTCATTACTGTTTAAACTATAAAAGGGCGATCCATAACTGTGAATCAGGTCGTGTCACAGATAGCTAAATACGACCCCAAAAAGGAGTACCATCAACCGGATCTCGACAACCCGTCTCATGACTGACCTAACTAGTACATGTCAATTATGCTACACTAATCTACTCCTAATGCATAAAAACAAACTCACTAAAGCATGTCTATATTAAATTGCCAAGGCACGGCTTGTGTCAACCTAGAGTTTCAAGTTTCATTACAACCATTGTGTAGAAAACCATGATTAAGCATCCGAGTTCCAGCCGATATTGAATAATCATAATTATGCAAAATAATATATTTATTCTATCTAAGACAAGAATTTAAAACAAACATATAATTTTATATTGCAAATCAGTACAGTGTTTTAACTACTACAATCATCACAGTATGGTCACAGTTTCCCCTCATTTATAGTTAAAAATAATAAAAGAACTACATTACTTGGATAGGGTTTTGTTAGAAAACCCTAGATACTGAGTTAGTTAACCATTGTAGGAGGTAACTGCATCATTGATGTAGAAACGTTCCCCATAGTCTTCTTCTTCGGATCTCTAGGTTTGAATATGGCTCTCAACAGTAGCAAATCTGAATGAATGAACAGCCTCCAAAAACTCACGTTGAACTCTCCAACTCAACAGCCCTAACTTTGATGTATGGTCTTGTATATATAGGTAATAGCATAGAAAGGCCCTTTTCAGTCTTTTCACTCTCAAAACTCATCAAAACCCTAAATATAAGTGTATATACATGTATACAGAGGTCTAGAATTATGGAGACGTCTTTCAATTAAGCCCGGGGTGAAATAGGAAAAATCACGTAAAAATCCTCAAAGTTGCCGCACTTATGCTTGAAGGCTACGCTTCAAGCGTAGGTCCCAAGCGTAGATTTTACAATTCTAGCCACTTTTTGGTACTGGAAGCGTAGGCACAAGGTATGTTTTTTATGGAAAACCATTTTTCTCCGTGAATGTGCCAAAACGTCCGTCTCGAACCCGTGATACTTTTTTCTAAAGATGACAGCTTCTAAAAATATCATTTTTGCCCTCCGGGAGCCATTTTGTCTCGGACTGCCTCTTTGACTCTCCTCTTGGATAGAAAGAACACACTCTTCACTCACCGAAGTTAGCTCCATTTCTTCATTAAGCTCCTGAAACATGCTTTAGCACGCAAACAACATACAAATACCAATTAATGGAATGAAATAACGTAACAATAGTGAGTTAAGGTGTCAAAAACACTAATATTTGACACCTATCAGATATGCGAAGAAAAAATCATGAAAATCACTTTTTCCAATTCTTCTTTCGTTTGAACCCCCTTCATTCCGTTAGTATGTTTCCCAAATTTTTGGCTACGAAAAATATCATTTTTTCCCTCCGGGAGACACTTTTTACTTTTGGGTAGACACAAGCACATCCTATGTTAATTCACCAAATTTAGCTTGTTTTCTTCATTAAGCTCCTGAAATACGCTTAGACATGCAAACCGCATAAAAACACAAAGTAACGAAATGAAAAGACGTAACAATAGCGAGTTAGGGGCCTAGAATGGACAACATTCGGTACTTATCAGCTACTTGTTAATTTTTTTATAAAATTCATCAATATGTTGGTTATTAATAGGTGTCAAATGTTAATCATTTTAGGCCGCTATCTTGCTAACGTTACGTCCTTACATTCCATTATTTAGTATTTTTATATCATTTATGTATTTAAGCGTGTTTTAGGAGTTTAATGGGAAAAAAAGCTAACTTTGGTGAATTAACCAAGGACATGTTCATTTATATTTAAAAGGAGGGCAAAATAGGTGTTTTCTGGAGAAAAATGTCTCCCGAATGGCAGAAACGTCATTTTTTTGAGCTGCAATTCAAGAATTATTCTAATGGAATCGAGGGGGTTTAAACGGCATTATTCCCAAAAAAAGTGGTTTTCATGAATTTTGCTACGCCCAGCCTACGCGTTCAATAGCTAAACGTGGCTAAAAAGTGTTATTTCTACGCTCAGCCTACGTCCGGTGATTTTTGGCCTACGTGCCATACATAGGTAGGCCTATGCGCCCCGCGTAGCTTATGCCTATGCACTGCTCATAGTTCCTCTACACGCCACGCGTAGTTGTTCTGCATAAATGAGCTGTGAAATTCCAAAATTGACCCCGACTTATTTTCCTTTGTGGTGGTTGCAACTTCTACACCTCGATACACATGATATACACATAATATACATTAGACTTAAGGGTTTTGCTTGGTTCGGTGTGAAATGATGAAAAAGGGCAACTTTAGGGTTTTCCTCAACTATTGTCTATAAATACCGAAGACTACTAGACATTTGGGAGAGCTTCCACAGACGTATAATTTTCAGAGCAGCCTCTGGAGATTCATATATCATTCCAAGGAGAAGCCATACAAGACTTAGAGTTCTGGAGAAGAAGAGAATGGTGAATGATTCTACATCAATGATGCAGTCTCCATTAGCCATGATCAACTAAACAGGTATCTAGGGTTTTCTAGCAAAACCTTAGCCAAGTAATGTAGTTTTTATATTTGTTTTCAATTATAACAAAGGGGAAGCGGTGACTATACGATGATGATTGTTGTAGATGAGTGATCATTTTTATTCTTGATACTAGATTATATATTTGTTCTTGATTCTTGTCTTAGATTGAATAAATATATTTTTATTACTCAATCATGATTATTCACTATGGGCTGGAACTCGGATGTTTAATCCATGATTTTCTACACAATGGTTCTTAACACTAAAAACCCTAGGTTTACACAAGTCATGCCTCAACAAGGTATCATAGACATGCTCTAGTTTAATTTCATGCATTATGAGTATATTAGAGTAATGTAAATAGCATGCACTAGTTACACTATGTCCGTAGATGGGTTGTAGCAAATCCCGTTAACGGTATCCTTTTTGGGAGCGAATTCGACTATTTGCGGTACGTTCTGATTCACGGGAATAGATCGCCCTTTTTACAATTGTACAAATTGAAAACTATGTTATGCGGTTACTGGTGGAGTGATGAAAACCCTAGTTTTTTCTCTCTCTTGATCAAACTCTCAATTTATTTTCTATTTTAGTTAATTTAGTCATAATTCTCAAAATCAAATCCAACAACTTTTTCAACCATAATTCAATATTTTTGAACTTCTGAAGTGAATAACCAAGTTTCTGTGGGTTCGACATTCCCTTTCACAAGTCGTTTATATACTATAATTTGACTCGTGCGCTTGCGATAGGTAAAACTTAAGCCGTCCTAAGGGGTCGTTTTTAATCACTATTTTTGACACCTCTGGGCAGACATCACGTTTTTTACGCCACTGTCGGGGACTTGGCATTATTCTTAGCTTGAGTAGTTTAGTGCATTGAGTTATTATAGTTTTTCTGAAGTTAAAATTTTGTGTGATTGACAGGTACTCTAAAAAGCATAGAGGGATTAAGCAGAGTAGTGGGAATTGCGTCGTTGGAACTCTTGTGATTTTTAGTTTAGCTTAATTTCGTGCATAATTTTAGCTTTATTTTCTGTTAATAGTTAGAAGTAGATAGATTTATTTTTCATAAAAAAAAAAAAAATTTAAATCTGCAATTTTCGTGTAAACTGTCAGAAAGTCCGACGAGGAGAGGTTTTTGAGTGGAAAAGAGTCATTGAACAAAACTCATTGTATATCAATGAGCCTAGTTGATTTTAAGTTGAAACACGTCAGTTAGGACCTCAAAACCACGATTTTATGATTGTTCGGAAGAGAAAAAAATTAATAATTCGCCTTGTGCATGAGCGATTGGCAATCCCCTTTCGGATTTTGAGAGGATGGCGAACCGCAATGCCGATACGCGAAAGGCACCAGCTACATCCTTGAAGGGATACTATGCACCTGTTGCTCATGAAACATATGCTGAATTTCTAGAAAAGGATGGAGTTAAATATTATGAGATCAAATCTAGTGTTATTAATATGTTGCCTAAGTTCTTTGGACTTTGGAATGAAGACCCATATCAACATATTAATGATTTCTTAGAAATGTCCTCGACCGTGCAAATTGAGAATCTAAGCCCTAGTGCATTGCGTTTGTGATTATTTCCCTTTTACTGAGAGAGAAAGCTAAAATAGGGTATGTCACTTTAGAAAGAGATACAAAAATCAATTGGGAAACCTTAAGAGTTGAATTCTTAGAAAAATATTTTCCAATAGGTAGAACCCATGAAGCACATGAGGCGATTACCCACTTCAAAGAATTTTCTGGTGATGATTTCCATGATGCTTGGGATAGGTTCAATGAAATTCTGTGAAAGTGTCTCCATCACAAGTTCGTTGAGCAAGATATTGTGCGTAATTTCTATCTTGGACTTGGTGTTAATCATAAAAATCTGATTGATGCAGCGTGGGAGGTTACACTGAGGCCAGCAAAAGAACTCTTGGAGCTGTTTGACAACGTGAGTGAAAATTCAATTCAATATGAATCAGAGATGCAAGCTAGAGATAGATTCGAAAGAAGATCTGACGAAGCGTTTGCCATAGATAGAAATGATGATGATGTCAGAGAACAAGTAACAGTATTGTCAGAAAGTTTGATAAATTCATTAATATGAGTCAGTCAGCTCCTAGAGAAGTTTTAGCAAAAGTACCTGACCCTTCCCAATATATATATCAGGGCAATAGGATAGTTGTCATTGATGCAAATGCAGCCTGGACCAACCCAAACAATAATTATTTTTCCATTTCATACAATTTGGGTTGGCATTATCCCCCACATATATATGTCCTATCATCCTCAGAACACTGAAAAGCCTCAATCAAGTTTCAACATAAGCCAGTAACCATCATTCAATACTCAGAATTTTCAGTCTAATAATACCCAATCACTCCGACCCTTCAACCAAAGTTAACCCAGTTTCAAAGTTAAAATCCACCATCCAGACCACCTGGTTTTGAGGACGAGATGATGAACGCCTTCAAAGAGTTTAAAAATCATTTTAATGGTCTTCAGGCGTCCATCCAATTATTGAACTCTCATGTTCAATTGCTGAACTCTCATTCCTAATCCATTGCTAAGGTAGAAACCCAAATAGGGCAACTAGTTAATGCGGTGAAAAGTCTTGAAGAGGGAATATTACCTAATCAACTGGTGGCTAATCAAAAGGGTAAATAAGTAATGAAGTGTGGTTCATTTGCTGAACATAACTATGAAACAGTCAAAGCCATTACTACCTTGAGAACTGGAAAGGAGGTGGAAAGTAGGGTTGAGTAGTAGTTTAAAAAGATGACGAATAACAAAAGGTGATTGAAGAGGTTCAAAAAGATCAACCCTAAGAGGAGGAAGAAATTGATCAGACATTACCAGATGAGCCGGAAAGGGCAAACTATGAGGAGGCAACACCGTACCCTCAACGTCTTCGAGAGTTAACTTCGTATGGCAAGCATAAGGAGAAGGATATGTTGGAAACATTCCGGCAATTCAAGATCAATATATCTCTCTTAGACATTTTCGCCCAAATTCCACCATATGCTAAATTTCTAAAGGACCTTTGTACACAAAAAAGGAAAAGTATAATTAAGGTTCCGAAGAAGATTTTGTTGACTGAACAAGTGAGTTCGATCTTACTAAGTGATATTCCACCTAAGAGTAAAGATTCTAGTGCTCCCATTATTTCTTGTGTCATTGGTGACCAAAAGATTGGTAGAGCTCTTCTTGACCTTGGTGCGAGTGTTAATTTATTACCTTACTCAGTCTATCAGTAGCTAGGGTTGGGAGAGCTCAATCCTACCTTGGTGGTGCTTCAATTGGCTGACAGATCAACTAAACAACCGAGAAAAATTATGGAGGATGTCATTGTTCAAGAAGGAAAATTATACTATCCTGTAGACTTTGTGGTGTTAGACATGGAACCTGACCACAAATCAAGGAGACATATCCCTGTTATCTTAGGAAGACCATTTTTTGCTATGGCGAATGCGTGCATTAATTGTAGAACAAGGGTTGTGGATTTATCTTTTGGGAACCTAAAGATGAGGATGAAAATATTTGATATCAACCATCAATTACCTGAACCAATCGAGTATTTTAATATTGATGAGATGGTTAAAGAAGTGGTACCTCAGAAGAGTGTAAGAGATAATTTGGAGGCTGTGATGAAAAGGTCAGAGGAAAAGTTTGAAAACTAGGAGGACCAACAATGACCTAATTTATAAGTGATTGCTGCGCTAGAAGCTATTTTGTACTCGCAGCCGGAGAGAGCGTCAAGAAAGTCGCCTAAACCCCCACTTATTCCTCCACAAGAGTTGGTGCCTGAAAGTACGCTTCCTAATATTGTGTTGTATGGTTTAATGAAGGATCAAGGGGATAATGTATTGAAAGAGAATAAGGGTGCAAAGACTACAATAGCTGATCATTTATCGCAAATGATCATAAAACCTACCAAGGATGACACCCCTCTTAAGGATCCCTTTCCAGATGAGCATAAACATGATAAATAAGTTGTGTGCCTGGGAAGATCCACGATTAAGAACTGAGTGTGAGGGATACGAAATTGTGCGTATAAGGATGTTTGAATGTACACAGCTCGGACAAGAGTACGTCATGCTAAGCATGGTCGTCTTAAGTCCTTTGAGCTCGACCGAAAAGGACGGCGGTGTAATTCGAGACTAAAATTGTTTCCAGATAAAATCCGATTAAGATGGGACGGAGTATTTAGAGTTAAATTAGTTTACCCCCATGGAGAGGTAGGATTCAGAAATAAAAGGTTAAAGAGGCGTGGTCAACGATTGAAGATTTATGAGGATATTGATCCGAGATCAAAATTTATGGCATCTTTCAGTTTGGTGGATCAAGTGTATGATACAGGTTAGGAGGAAGTGGTCACATTGCACCATCGACATTAAACATTGGTCCTAGGCTGTGAAAGTTAGTTTCTAGCCTCGGTTTGTAGAATAGTATGTCATTTAATTTCTGCAATTTCAATTCCTTAGGATTATAGGCCTTTAAGGCCAAATCATTTTTTTTCAATTACGTTGGATTGTAGGCCCTTAAGACCAAATCATGAGTGTTTTATTAAAAATAAAAAATTTCATTCCTTGTGCGATGTTTTGATGATTTCCAAAAAGTTATGATGAATTTTCTTTTCCCTTTCTATGATTTGGGTATGTGTGTTGTGTTGAGTATATCTACAGGTGATCCAAATCAAGTTTTGGGGAGGAGATCAAGTGTTATGATGAGGAATTCCGAAAATGCGCTTCAAGGGTAACTATATTCTTTCTCATGAGTATGATTGTGAACCATGAGGACATGGTTTAATTTATGTTTGGGGGAAGGTATAGGGAGCTATAGGAAATGATTAAAAATAATTTGAAAACTTGAAATTTTTTTGAAAAATTCTTTGTTTTTACACATGATTATTTTTACATTACAAGTTGATTAGGTTTGTGTTTATAATGTATGAGTAGTATGTGATACGATATTCCCGCTCATGAAAGTAATGATTAGATTGAATTAGTGAAGTGATGTGGTTTTACATGGGTGAATGAATTAGTGAAATTGAAACTAAGAAGGACGATCTTGACCTATAAGCACATGAACACATTCACTATCGGACAATTAATTGATTTTTGACTATGTGGTTGAAAAATTAGCTTTGCGGAAATAAAATGGGAGAATGGGTGTTGATATAGATGGAATGGAGAAAAGTTGAAAATTTATTTTGAGAAAGAAAATGCAACAAGTAGTTATTCGATCTGAATAACCGGGCCTCCTACCACAAAGTAGCAGAGTGTTCGTGTAAAAGGGGAAGAAAACTAATGAGCATAAATCCCAAAGAAGAAGCTTAGGCCCAGTTGGTTGGGACTAAAAATCCTCGCTGGAAAGTCCGGAGCTTAGAAATATAAAAAGGGATAAAAGTAGAATGATGGAAAGAATAAGTTTTTAATGAAAAATGGCAAATTTTGATCAATGAAATAAAAGAAGAGAAATTGACATACCTTATGAGAATGTTCACAAAAACACGGAGGGTTGTCTAGATTGGAAGTAGAGAGTAACGAAATCTTTTACTTTAGTGGGTACCATTCATGACACGAAACTCGAGATAGTTATTGTTCGGTAGTGAGTGGGAATATTTGTATCCATATTATCTTATACATTGTATCATGACTTGATTGAGGAGTATGTGAATGCATGAATGCGTGATTATAAAGAATGGAGAAGTTATGGGTAGTATAGCTAACCCTCACGAGACTTCACTTGTCAACTCGATGTTGCCGAGGGGTTTAAAAGGCTTGTTACACGTGCTAAGTGTAATCGTTGACCCTCACAAAAGAAAGGGAGTAGTATAGAATAGTCTAAAGTAGTTAGAATAAAAATCATCACAAGGTAAGCTTAGAAAGTTTTCCTGAGTTCATAGCTAAAGGACTAGCAATATGTAAGTTTGGGGGTATGATAGGTGTCAAATGTTAACCATTTTAGGCATTTATCTTGCTAACGTTACGTTCTTACATTCCATTATTTGGTATTTTTATGTCATTTGTATGTTTAAGCGTGTTTCAGGAGCTTAATGAAGAAAAATAGCAGACTTTGGTGAATTAACCAAGGACATGTTCATTTCTATTCAATAAGAGAGCAAAAGAGGTGTTTTCAAGAGAAAAGTGTCTTCCGGAGGGCAAAAACGTCATTTTTTTTAGCCGTAACTTCAAAAATCATTCTAATGGAGTCGAGGGGGTTCGAACAACACTATTCCCAAGAAAAGTGGTTTCCATGAATTTTGTTATGCCCAGCCTACGTGCCTAGTAGCTAAAAGTGGCTAGAAAGTACTATTTCTACGCTCAACCTACACCCGGTGATTTTTGGCCTACACACCACGCGTAGTTTAGGCCTACACGACATGTGTAGCCCCTCTACGCACCACGCATAGTTGTTCTGCATAAATGAGCTGTGAAATTCCAAAATTGACCCTGACTTGTTTTACTTTGTGGTGGTTGCGACTTATATACCTCGATACACGTGATATACAAATAATATGTGTTGGAATTATGGGTTCTAGCAATCTTCCTTAAGGGACTCGCTATCATATGGTATCGGTGCTTGACAACCCAACCCGTTGGCACCAACACTTGGTGCAGCCCCTCATGTCCATCCGCCACTTAGTGTAGGGCTTTGCGCTACCATAATATAAGGGAATAAAGTTGCGCCCTTGCTAACAGTTATAGCTTTTAGCAAAATGGGTAAGCGCTTGATCCTGAATGCTGGTATCAGAGCGAGGTCACGGGTTCGAGTCCCCCCAGGGTAGTTGCTAGGGGGGATTGTTGGAATTATGGGTTCAAACAATCTTCCTTAAGGGACTCGCTATCATATGGTATCGGTGTTTGACAACCTAACCCGTTGGCACCAACACTTGGTGCAGCCCCTCATGTTCATCCGTCGCGTGCTCCCATAGTATAAGGGAATAAAGTTGTGCCCTTGCTAACAGCTATAATTTTTAGCAAAGTGGGTATGCATTTGATCCTGAATGTTGGTATCAGAGCAAGGTCATGGGTTCGAGTCCTCCCAGGGTAGTTGCTGGGGGGGATTGTTGGAATTATGGGTTCCAACAATCTTCCTTAAGGGACTCGCTATCATATGGTATCGGTGTTTGACAGCCCAACCCGTTGGCACCCCAACCTGTTGGCACCAACACTTGGTGCAACCCCTCATGTCCATCAGCCACATAAAGTTGCGCCCTTGCAAACAGCTATAGTTTTTAGCAAAGTGGGTAAGCGTTTGATCCTGAATGCAATTGTTGGCCTTGAAATTCACTTTCGGCAAACAATATCAAATTTGATGATAACAAACCATTAAAGTGTGTTTGAAACTAATGAAAAATTAAGTTACATGTTTCAACAAAAAGTCAAGAAAAGGACTCGAAAATTTGCTTGGAAAGAAAGCTTATACAAAAGCGAAAAGCTAAAAAGAAATTGAAGCACAAAAATGGAAAAGGACCAAATGATCAACGAAAAGGCAAAATTCGAAGACTCAAGACTCGGGGTAGATAGGTCGGGGTGCGACCATTGTAACAAGGTATTCTATGTGTTGATAAATCTTATAAGCTCAAGTGATAAAATAACCGAACTCAAAATGGACAAAAAATGAACTCAAAAATTAGTTTTCTTTGGAGTCATAGTCGATTAGGACTTATCCCATAGTCGACTAAACCATGACGAAAGTTAAAGTCTCATTTCAAATTGAGCTATAGTCGACTAAACACTTCATGTAGTCGACTAAACCCATTGTTGTAGACGACTAAACCCATTGTTGTAGTCGACTAAAGCATAACGAAGATAAATTGGAAATTTAAATCATCCTACAGTCGACTAAGCCCCTCTGAGTAGTCAACTAAAGACAGCATTGTAGTTAACTAAAACCTTCTATGTAGTCGACTAAAGCAAGACGATGATTTAGGATTCATATGGAAAAATTGTGTAGTCAACTAAGGCCTTCTATGTACTTGACTAAGACACTATTTTTCATAATTAAATGTAATCTTTACAAAAGATTTTTCCCATCACTTTGAGCCAACTTTTTCAACCTTTTCAAATGACTCATGTCTCCTCTTTAAGGGTGAGTTCCAATCTCAAAACCCTAATGCTTCCATAAATAGAAAGAGATATGGGTTTGTAAAAGAGTAGTTTTAGTGTGTGAGAAAATACAAAAATCTTCATCTTCTTCTCTACCACTCTTTGAAAAGTCATTGAAGGCAAGAAAGAAAAAGCTTGATTTTTATCTCAAATCTTTGAAGCTTTAAACTCTAGTTCATCTTCTTATTCTCTCAAATTTATTCATTGAATTCATCCTTTCAGAATACAAATCTAGAGTTATTGAAATATCACCAAAAACACTTGAGCTTATATTGATTTATCTTCTATAAAAACCTTAGGGTTTTTTAGTATTTTTGTTCTTGAGTGATACAATTGATTACATACCATTTTTGTGATCTTGGGCAAGTTAATCCCAACATTTTCAAGAGAGGATTGTTCTCTGAATTAAGAGATGAGCTTGTGTGCTCGTATGTAAAGGTTTGTCATTCCACCTGTGAATGATGGGCCATAGTGAAAGGATCGGGAAAAGTCTCAACAAGGGGTTCTTGAGCAGAGGGGTAGGAGTTACCGAACCTCGAAAAAATCATAGGGTCAATCTTTCTATCTCTATCTCCTTATTTCAATATATTGCATGCTATTATAATCTTGTGATAATTTTCTAGATCAATTAACTTATATTTGTCATTGAAATATTCAATTGGTTCTTGAAGTGGTTGTCATTTTGATATAGCTTGTTTAAATTTCCGAAAAGATTTAAAAGAGATTTTTGAACACCTTATTCACCCCCCCCCCCCCTCTAAGGTTAATTAGTGACTAAAAATTTGGTATCAAAGTCTAATCTCTATTTATTTTAGACTTAACCGTCTTAGAGAATGATCATGGCCTCAAATTTAGTCACTCACGTTGAAGGACAATCTAACAATAGGCCCCCATGGTTTGATGGATCAAACTATAGTTATTGGAAGACTAGAATTTTAGATTTTCTTCAAGCTATTGACTACCAAATTTGGCAAGTCATCATTAAAGGTCCTTTTGTTTTAACCAAAGTTGTTAACGGAAAAACCGTTCCCAAATTACCCAATGAGTGGGATAATGATGACCGTAAGCTTATGTCTTACAATGCTAAAGCCAAAGTAAATTTAAATTGTGCATTGAGTCCAAATGAATTTAATCGTGTATCTACTTGTTCAACGACTAAAGAAATATGGGATAAGCTATAAGTAACTTATGAATGAACCTCTCAAGTACGAGAATCCAAAATTGACATACTCATACATGAATATGAATTATTTGCCATGAAAGATGATGAAAATGTAAATTCGATGATGTCTCATTTTACTAATATTTTGAATGGACTAAAGCATCTTGGTAGAATTATTCTTAGATCTGATGCGTCAGACAAAGTTCTTAGAAGCCTTCCGGCCAAATGGGATGCAAAAATAACGGCAATCAAAGAAGCAGATGATATCAACATCATGAGTCTTGATGAGATATTTGGGTATCTTCTCACTTGGGAAATCACCTTAAAATCTCGTGAAGAAGACACCAAGCCTAGAAAAGGTGTAGCTTTGCAAGCCTCTACCAAAAGTGAAGCCAATGAGCCGGTTGAAGAAGAGGTGGATGAGGACATTGCATTGATCACCCAAAAATTCAAGAGATTTTTTCAAAGAAAGAAAGCCAACGGTGGAAGATTCATAAGGAGAAATGAGCAAAGAGGTGAGTCTAGCAAAAGGGAATCCCCAACTTGCTTTAATTGTGGGAAACCAGGACAGTATAGGAACGATTGTTTCAAGCTCAAAAAGGAAAATGAGAAAAGGGCAAACAAGACGGCTATGAATGCTATATGAGACAACTATGACTCATGTGATTCGGATGAGGAAGAGAATGGTGAGGAAACGACAAACATTTGTCTCATGGCAAATGAAGATAAGGTACATTTAAATTCACATGCATTAGATAAATCCAAATTGTCGTATGATGAATTTTTCTTCTCTTATAATGAATTGCAAGATGCATTTGAATAATTACATGATGAATTTGAAATATTAGCTAGGAAGCATATTCTACTTAAGAAAGTTAAATCTTCATGTAGTTCTACTAATTCCAACTTAGTTGATTCATGAAAAATGAATGACAAAAGCATTGAGCTAGAAAAGGAAAATATTTTTTTTAAAAAGGACTATAGATGATCAAAAAATTTCTTAGCAAAGTTTACAGAAGGAAAAGAGAATCTAAGCATTATATTAGAAAGACAAAGAAGATCATTTGATAAAACTGGTATAGGGTATGATGCTTTTGACAAAGATGTTATTATTTTGAAAAAGAGAAAATCATTAAGGCATACATTTACAAGACAATCATCTCACACATCTTAAAATGATTATAAGCATATTACTTGCTACTATTGCAAGAGAAATGGACATAAGGCAAATGCATGCTTTTATAGAAAGAAGAAAGTTATAACAAAAATGATTTGGGTTCCAATAGGAACTATTGCATGCTTGTGTAAGAAGGAGAATGTAGTAACAAAAAAGATTTGGGTTTCAAAAGAAACTATTGCATCTCTATCTAACCTTAGTGGACCCAAAATAGATTGGGTACCCATGAACGTTACTTAAACTTGTTTTGTAGGTATGCTTGAAATCCGCATCAAAGGAAAAATGATTTTTTTCATAGCATATGCTCAAGGCATATGACAGGAGACAAATCAAAGTTCATTTCCCTAAAACCCTATGAAGGAGGAAACGTAACTTTTGGAGACAACTCTAAAGGCAAAATTATGGGGATTGGCTCAATTGGTATATCATCTTCTCTCTCTATAGATAATGTGTTTTTGGTTGATGGTTTGAAGCATAATCTGTTTAGCATTAGTCAATTGTGTGACAAGGGTTATGATGTTATCCTTAGGTCAAATACATGCATAATTGAGAAATATGGGAAGCAATTGTTCAATGCTAAAAGAAACAGAAATTTGTATGCTATGTTGCTATGTGAATTGCATGAACAAGATGTTAAATGTTTTGTCACATTTAGCAAAAATAGTTAGTTATGGCATAGACGCTTAGGACATGCTAGTATGGACCTCATTTATCATTTATCCAAAACTGATTTAGTCAAAGGCCTTACGAAGACTAAATTTTCAAAAGGTAAAGTATGTAGCGCATGTCAAGTAGGTAAGCAAATAAAGTCCTCTTTCAAGAGAAAGAATGACATTACCACTTCTAGATCATTAGAGCTACTTCACATGGATCTTTTTGGTCCGGAGAGAACGACTAGCTTAGCCGGGAAACTCTATGTGCTTGTTATAGTCAATGACTACTCTAGATATACTTGGGTTCACTTTCTTGATCATAAAAATGAAACTCACTCCATTCTTGATAAATTTTATAGTCATTCAAAATGAAAAAGATTTGAAAATCAAAAAAATTAGAAGTGATAGGGGTAGGGAATTTGAAAATCAAGACTTGGTGCATCTCATGATCTCTCGGCCCCTAGAACCCCTCAACAAAATGATGTGGTTGAAAGAAAGAATAGGTCATTACAAGAAATGGCTAGAACCATGTTAAATGAACATAACCTTCCCCGAAGCCTTTTGGCGGAAGCGGTAAATACCGCTTGCCATATAATTAATAAAGTCATTATTCGAATGAAATTGGGAAAAACACCTTATAAGTTATGGAATAGTTGAAAGCCCAATATTGGGTATTTCAAGGTGTTCGATTGTAAATTTTTTGTGTTAAATGATAAAGATAACTTAGGAAAATTCGACTCCAAATCGGATGAAGCAATTTTCCTAGGGTACTCTTCAAGAAGTAGAGCCTTTCGAGTCTTTAACAAGAGGACTTTAACCATGGTTGAGTCAATTCACGTTGTTTTTTATGAATCACATCCACCACCATCACCTAGAGTTGACCTAGAAGAAGATGAGGTTGTAGGGATTGAGGATACTCTAAATACTCTCAATATCTCCAACTCATCAAGTTGCCAAAAGGAAAAGAGTGAAGTCAAGCATCAATCCAATGATGACTTGACAAACTCAATTCCTAAATCATGGAGGATTGTACACAATCATCATCTTGATCAAGTCATAGGTAATCCGTTAAAAGAGGTTAGCACTAGATCTCAACTTAGAGACTTTTGCAATCACATGGCATTTGTGTCTCAAATCGAGCCCAAGAACTTCCACGAAGCTCAATGATCAGATTCTTGGATCGTTGTCATGCAAGAGGAACTAAATCAATTTGAACGTAATCAAGTTTGGTATTTAGTTCCTAAACCCAAAAATCAAACAATAATTCGCACAAAATAGGTGTTTCGAAATAAAAAGGATGAGAATGGAGTAATTATTCGAAATAAAGCAAGATTGGTAGCTCAAGGATATAATCAAGAGAAAGGCATTGACTACGATGAGACTTTTGCACCCGTAGCTATATTAGAAGCAATTAGAATGCTTCTTGCATTTGCATCATCTAGAAATTTTACTCTTTATCAAATGGATGTTAAAAGTGTTTTCTTAAATGGTGTCATAGAAGAAGAATTTTTTGTAAAGTAACCACCCGATTTTGAAAATGAAGTTTTTCCAAATCATGTTTTCAAATTGACTAAGGCTCTATACGCTTTAAAGAAAGCTCCTAGAGCTTGGTATGAGAAACTTAGTGGATTTTTTATTCAAAATGGTTTTACAAGAGGAAAAGTTGATAACACACTTTTTACAAAAATCATTAAGAAAAATTTGTTGATTGTCCAAATATATGTTGACGACATTATATTCGGCTCAACAAATGATTCTCTTTGTAAAGAATTCGCTACAAGTATGCAAAATGAATTTGAAATGAGCATGATGGGTGAGTTGAACTTCTTTTTAGATTTGCAAATCAAGCAAAGCTCGGATGACTTATTTATTAGTCAATCCAAGTACACTAAAGATTTGTTAAAGCGATTTGGTATGGAGGTTACCAAACATGCCATAACTCCTATGAGTACCTCTATTAAGCTTGATAAAGATGCAAATGGTAAATGTGTTGACATTACTAAATATGGAGGCATGATCGGTAGTTTACTTTACTTAACTGCTAGTAGGCCGGATATAATGTTTAGTGTGTGCCTATGTGCTCGTTTTCAATCTTGTCCTAAAGAATCTCATTTACTTGTCGTGAAACGTATTTTTCGCTACCTACGTGATACAATTAACTTAGGGTTTTTGTATCCACATGGGGCTTCACTTGATCTCATTAGCTATTCAAATGCTGATTTTGCGGAATGTAGAGTGGATCAAAAAAGCACAAGCGGCACATGTCACTTTCTAGGACACTCTCTAGTATCTTGGTCAAGTAAAAAGTAAAATTCCGTTGCATTGTCTACAGCCGAATCCGAATACGTTGTAGTCGATAGTAGTTTCCCTCAAACTCTTTATATTAAGAAGCAATTACTTTATTTCGGTCTTGTTTTCAATCATGTGCCCATTAGATGTGATAATACAAGCATTATTTGCATAGCTAAGAATCATATTCAACACTCACACACCAAACACATCGAGATTAGACATCATTTCTTATGTGATCACGTTGTTAAAGGCGGCGTTGAATTGGTTTTTATTGACACTAAAAATCAATTAGCGGATATTTTCACTAAACCACTCCCTGACGAATCTTTTTCAAAAATTTATAGGGAAATTGGAATGGTCATGGATATTGATGTTTTAGCCTAACTTCATTCATAAAGTTTTACTTTCAAAAAAGAAAAAAAACTTTCAAATTTAGTTTCAAAATTTTCAAAATTTTAATTTCTTTCTTATCTTTAAAAAAAAATTCACAAATTTTCAAACATTTTTTCAAATGTTTTCTCTCTTTAGTCGACTAAACCACGGCTAATAGTCAACTAACCATATCATCCGAAACTCATGCATTTTTCTCCTTTCTTTCGACCTCTCTTAGTCGACTAAACACCTAGCCATAGTTGACTCCTCCATGTCCTAGTCGACTATGCCTCCTAATTTAACCTAACCCTCACTTCGTCTTCTCCATTCTTTCGACTTCCCCTCTCACTCCTCCCTTTTCTCATATTCTCAATCCTTCTATTCCATATTCATTCTTCTCTATTTCTCATTAAATTCATTAACCCATCTCTTTTCATCCATCTAATTCCCTAAATCCTTCACCCAAATCTCATTCTCCACCCAATTTCTTTCTCTTATATATACACCATTATATATCTATACATATATATATTCATATTTTCTTCTCTCACCATGGCACCCAAAACTCGTGGCTTGACCCAAAAACGTTCACGCATTGATGGTGGCCAAAGCTCTACCACTCCACGTGTTCTTCCCTCTCCACCAGTTGTTGCCGAAAAAGATGAATCAGACGCACCCATGCCTCTTGAGGCTCTTTTTGAGGGTGAAGGTGCTCAAAATCACTTCATCACCATCTTTGAACATCGTCCTCCTACCCCGTGCCGAATCATCACTCAAAATCTCTGCACCAAAATTGGGCCTAGAACTTTTGATTTATTCAGAGCAATTGGTTGGGATTTCTTCATTTCCCTCGACATTCTTTTCTTTCCTCGAGTTGTCAAAGCCATTTATGCTTTCTTGCAAAATCACAAGGATTACTTTCTTCCACATCTTCGGGTTCATATGGTAGGATGCGATGTGACTTTCCAAGATAGGGAAATCAATCGCACTTTTTTACTTCCTCCTGACGGAGCCCGCCATTTCTCAAAGCAGGATTGGTACACTGCTGATGATTTTGATTGCATTGAGGAGGTTTGGACAATCTGTATCGACAAGGAGACCATGCAGACATCTTATCTTCTCTCCTCCATGCTCCTACCAGAGGCAAGGTTAATTCATAATGTTCTAACCTATTCTATTTTGCCCAAAATTGGAAGTCGTAGTAGTGTGTCGCATATAGAGGCCTTTCTTGTTTACTACATTATGACAAGAAAGTTAGTGAATTTAGCTATAATTTTTCACTCTATTATTCTTACCTATCAGCATAAGTCATCCGGTCTGCTTTTCTTTCCTGCCCATATTGTCTATCTTCTTCAACAAGACGACTTCTATTTTCCCAATGAGGTGTCCGAGCATCACCCCATTTTTCTCAACCCTACTCATGTCAAACAAATGCAAATCACATTTGACGCTGAAATAAATTTAATTGCCGATAGTATACCTCATCCTCGTCCTCGTCCAGCCGCAGGCACTTCAACACCTTATCAAGAAGCCTCTTCCTCGGTTCCTCCACTAGACAGTGCTTCTATTCTACCTAATTTTGGCAACATTGCTCATACTGATCTTCTTAATCAAATTCTTGGGGTTGTTCAGAGCAATGCAGACATACTTAAGCGACAGAACCAAGTGCTTCGGCGCCTTGATGAAGTTGTCACAAAGAATACGGAAGTCGTTCAAAACGTAAACGAGCGTCTACATAATTTTGATCAAGAAATCTCTATCCGTATTTCTGGTCTCACCTCTTCTATTGATGATCCTCATCTTGATCTCAAGGCCCCTGGTCCCTACACCCCTCGACGCTGACAAAAAGGGGGAGAAATTATGCTATGGTAGTATCTGTTTTTATCGTCCGTTTTTAGTAATCCGTCTTTAGTAATTTCTATTTCTGTGTGGTTTGCTCGTATCACTATTGTTATTTTATTTTTCATTAGTGTAACAACTTGTACTCAACTCGAATCATCTATGAAACGCTGTTTTGTTATCTCAAATGTGCCTAAACAGTAGTTGTATCGAAATGTCCATTAATTTACAAATTTTATTCACTAAGGGGGAGCATTTGAACAAATAATTTTATGCACATGTTGAGGGGGAGCATCACTTGATGTCTCACCACTACCAACCCAACACAAAATGTTTTGTCATCATCAAGGGGGAGATTGTTGGCATTGAAATAAACTTTCAGCAAACAATATAAAATTTGATTATAACAAACCATTAAAGTGTGTTTAAAACTAATGAAAAATTAAGTTACGTGTTTCAGCAAAAAGACAAGAAAAGGACTCGAAAATTTGCTTGGAAAGAAATCTTACACAAAAGCGAAACGCGAAAAAGAAATTAAAGCACAAAAACGGAAAAGGACCAAATGATCAACGAAAAGGCAAAATTCGAAGACTCAAGGTATTCTATGTGTTGATAAATCCTATAAGCTCAAGTGATAAAATAACCGAACTCAAAATAGACAAAAAATGAACTCAAAAATCAATTTTCTTTGGAGTCATAGTCGACTAGGACTTGTCCCATAGTTGACTAACCCATGACGAAAGTTAAGGTCTCATTTCAAATTGAGTTATAGTCGACTAAACACTTCATGTAGTCGACTAAACTTCCTTGTAGTCGACTAAATCCATTGTTGTAGTCGACTAAAGCATGACAAAGATAAATTGGAAATTTAAATCATCCTATAGTCGACTAAGCCCCTCTGAGTAGTCGACTAAAGACAGCCTTGTAGCCGACTAAGACGTTCTATGTAGTCGACTGAAGCAAGACGATAATTTAGGATTCATTTGGAAAAACTGTGTAGTCGACTAAGGCCTTCTATGTAGTCGACTAAGACACTATTTTTCAGAATTAAATGTAATCTTTACAAAAGATTTTGCCCATCACCTTGAGCCAACTTTTTCAACCTTTTCAAATGGCTCTTATCTCCTCTTTAAGAGTGAGATCCATTCTCAAAACCCTAATGCTTCCATATAAATAGAAAAAGATGTGGGTTTGTAAAAGAGTAGTTCTAGTGTGTGAGAAAATACAAAAAAATTCATCTTCTTCTCTACCACTCTTTGAAAAGCCATTGAAGCAAGAAACAAAAAGCTTGATTTTCATCTCAAATCTTTGAAGCTTTAAACTCTAGTTCATCTACTTATTCTCTCAAATTTATTCATTGAATTCATCCTTTGAGAATACATATCTAGAGTTGAAATATCACCAAAAACACTTAAGCTTATATTGATTTATCTTCCATAAAAACCTTAGGGTTTTTTAGTGTTTTTGTTCTTGATTGATACAATTGATTACATACCATTTTTGTGATCTTGGGCATGTTAATCCCAACATTTTCAAGAGAGGATTGTTCTCTTGATTCAGAGACGAGCTTATGAGCTTGTATGTAAATTTTTGTCATTCCAGCTATGAAAGAAGGGTCATAGTGAAAGGATCGGGAAAAGTCTTAAGAAGGGGTTTTTTAGCTGAGGAGTAGGAGTTAACGAACCTCGAAAAAATCATGGTGTCAATCTTTCTATCTCTATCTCCTTATTTCAGTATCTTGCATGCTATTATAATCTTATGCTAATTTCCTAGATCAATTAACTTATATTTGTCATTGAAATATTTAATTGGTTCTTGAAGTGGTTGTCATTTTGATATAGCTTGTTTAAATTTCCGAAAAGATTTAAAAGAGATTTTTACACACCCTACTCACCCCCCGCCCCCCTCTAGGATCAATTAGTGACTAACAATATGCATCAGACTTAAGGATTTTGCTTGGTTCGGTGTGAAATGATGAAAAAGGGCAACTTTTGGGTTTCCCTCAACTATTGTCTATAAATACCGAAGAATACTAGACATTTGGGAGAGCTTCCACACACGTATAATTTTCAGAGCAGCCTCTGGAGATTCATATATCAATCCAAGGAGAAACCATACAAGACATAAAGTTCCGGAGAATAAGAGAATGGTGAGCGATTCTACATCAATGATGCGATATCCATCAGCTATGATCACCTAAACCGGTATCTAGGATTTTCTAGCTAAACCCTAGCCAAGTAATGTAGTTTTTATATTTGTTTTCAATTGTAACAAAGGGGAAGTTGTGACTATACCATGATAATTGTTGTAGATGAGTGATCGTTTTTATTCCTAATACACGATTATATATTTGTTCTTGATTCTTGTCTTAGATGGAATAAATATATTTTTCTTACCCAATCATGATTATTCACTATGGGCTGGAACTCAAATGCTTAATCCATGATTTTCTACACAATGGTTCTTAACACTCGAAACTCTAGGTTTACACAGGTCATGCCTCGGCGAGGTATCATAAACATGTTCTAGTTTAATTTCATGCATTGGGAGTAGATTAGAGTAAAGTAAATAGCATGCACTAGTTACACTCTGTCCGGATATGAGTTGTAGTGAATCCGGTTGACGATATCCTTTTTGGGAGTGTATTTGACTATTTACGGTACGTTCTGATTCACGGGAATAGATCGCCCTTTTTTACAATTGTGCAAATTAAAAACTATGTTATGCAGTTAGTGGTGGAGTGATGAAAACCTTATTTTTCTCTCTTTTGATAAAACTCTCAATTTATATTCTGTTTTAGTTAATTTTGTCATAATTATCAAAATTAAATCCAATAACTTTTTCAACCATAATTCAATATTTTTGAACTTCTGAAGTGAATAATCAAGTCTTTGTGGGTTCGACATTCCCTTTCACAAGCCATTTCTATACTATAATTTGACTTGTGCGCTTGCAATAGGTAAAACCTAAGCCGTCCTAAGGGGTCATTTTTAATCACTATTTTTGACACCCCTGGGCGGACATCAGTTACCTAGATATATATATACCAATATAATATTTTAAAATTTTAAAAAATTGTTAAGCTTGTATATATCATGTAAAAACAATTTGAAAATCAAATGGTCATGTATGGATATGTAAATTAAGTGACGTTATGTTCCAGTAATTATTACTATATCATTGAATTGTGGGCATGAAAGTCTGATAAAATGTTCTAAGTTGTTATGTTTCCAAGGTTTTAAATTGTGTGAAATTTAATTTTTTATTTATATTAATAAATCTATTTTTTTAATATTATAGGTGCTTTATAAATTTTCATAAACAACTTATTGTAATAAAAATTGAGTAGGAAGAATAAACAAAATAAAAAAGAATTTATTAATTTTTGAGTGACATGCATTACGTTTTTTTTTTATTAAGATGGGTCACATTTGTATCGAACACCCTTTTTACAGTAATAGGGTAAAAAATGTAAAAGACAAAATAATCTTTTCAATTTATGTTAGCATTCAAACACACCAAATGAAATTCTATTTAAATTTATTCTAAACTTACGAAAAAAATTATATTTTATTGAATTACATTCCAATTCCGATTCAAAAACCAATTTGCAAATAATTTCATTTCAAACACAGTGACACGTAATAGCAATAGAGTTGTGATAAATAAATAATTATATAGTTATAATTTATAATCCTAATTGGACTATAAATTATGCACGTTGGACGGGGTTAAAAATAATATTTAAGAACAGCCCCTTACGACGACAAAGGTTTACCTATCGCAAGTGCACGAATCGTTTTGTAGTACAGTTCGGCTTGAGAAAGGTTATCGATCCCACAAGGACTTAGATTATTCACTCTAGCAATTTAAAAGTATTGAATTATGTTTGAAAAATGTTTTGATTTGTTTTTAGATTTATAACTAATTAACTAAAAACAGTATTTAAATGAGTTTGTGATTCAAGGTAGAGAAAAACTAGGATTTTCATGCTCCACCACTAACCACATAATATAGCTATCTTCTTACTCAATTGCAAGAGGGCGGTCAATCACTATGAATCAGATCGTACCGCAAATAGTAGAATATGTCCCAATAAGGATACTATCCACTGGATTCGCTACAACCCATCTACGGACAGAACGTGACTAGTACATGTCATCTACTTTACTTTAATCTATTCCTACAACATAAAATTAAACTAAAGTATGTCTATATATCACTTCACCGAGGCATGGCCTGTGTAAATCTAAGGTTTCAAGTGTTAAGCACCATTGTGTAGAAAATCACGCTATGTTTAATATAATATGATTAGTTGAGATAATGCATTTATTTAATCTAAGACAAGAATTAGAATAAATATAAAATGTCGTGTCACTAATAACTACGATCACAGATCTACACAATCATCATAGTATGGTAATAGTTTCCCCCCGTTACAATTGAAACAAATAAATATACTACATTACTTAGCTAGGGTTTTGCTAGAAAACCTTAGATACTGAATTAGTTGCTCATGGTGGTGGATAACTGCATCGTTGATGTAGAAACGGCCTCTATGATTCTCTTTTCCAGATCTCTAGGTCTTGAATGGCTCCCTTCTTTGAAAGATGTAAATCTCCTGAAATAGTGCTCTGGAATTATCTAAATTGAAGCTCCCAAGATTTGTAGCAGACTTTAGTATTTATAGAAGAGGTTGAGAAGAGTTCTGCTTGTATTCAACTTGTCCCACTTGAGTAGGATTCCTCTTTCATTGGTTTCCCCTCAAATTTGAGTCAAAACCCTTCAATTTGATGTATAATATATCATATACACGTGCTTAGATGTGTTGGAATCGAAGATATGTCAAAAGAGTTTAATTCGGATCAGAACTCAACTTCCAACTTTTCTCTACGCTTGGACCCTACACTTAAGCGTACCTTAGTCGTAGGCCAAAATTCATAAGCGTAGCTTGAGCGTAGTTTTTTTATGTTTCTAGGCACTTTTAGCTATTGTAAGCGTAGCAAAATACTTGAAACCACTTTTCTTGCTTATTGTTCCATTAGAATCCTGTCGACTCCTTTGGTATGTTTTCCAAAGTTACGGCTTCGAAAAATGTCATGTTTGCCCTCCGGGAGACTTTTTGCTTGAAAACTCCTCTTTTGCTCTCTTTGTGGATAGATCCAAGCTTGTCTTTGGTTAATTCACCAAAGTGAGCTCGTTTCTTCGTTAAACTATTGAAACACGCTTTAACACACAAACAACATAAAAATATCAAATAATAAAATGATAAGACGTAACAATAGTGAGTTAGAGGCCTAAAATGGACAATATTTGACACCTATCACACCCCCAAACTTACACATTGCTAGTCTCTTAACAATGAACACAGGAGAACTTTAAAAACACCCCATGATGATTTTTTTTATTCTAACTACTCAACACTAATCCTTTACTTTTATGAGGGTCGACGAATACACTTAGCATGTGTAATAAGCCTTTTGAACCCTTCGGCAACACCGAGTGGATAAGTTAAGTCTCATGAGGGTTGGGTATACTACCCACAACTTCACAATTCTTCATTCTTACGCATTCATGCATTCACACACTTATTAACCAAGTCATGATACAATGTATAAGATAACACAAATACAAACATTTCCACTCATTACCAAATAACAACTATCTCAAGCTAATGTTGAGAATGGTCCCCACTAAAGTAAATAACTTCGTTACTCTTTTACTCCCAATCGAAACAACCTTCCGTATTTTTATGAATATTCTACTATGGTAGACCAATCTTTCTTCTTCTACTTCATTGATCAAACTTTGCCTTTTTATATGTAAAACTCCTTCTTCCCATCTTTTCCACTTTATCCCTTTTTATCTTTCTAAACTCCAGACTTTCCAGCGAGGATTTTTAGTCTCAACCAACTGGGCCCGAGCTTCTTCCTTGGGATTTATGCTCATTAGTTTTCTCCCCTTTTGACGCGAACACTCTTACTTTGTGGTAAAAAGTTCGGTTACTCAAATCGAATAACTACTTTTTGTATTTCATTTATTATTAGTTTTTTCAAAAAAAAAAAAATCAGATTTCCTCCATATTACTCCCCTTCTCCCCTTTTATAGTGGCAAAGCTAATTTTTCAACTACATAGTCAAAGATCAATTAATTGTCCCATAGTGAATATGTGTATGTGCTTATAGGTCAAGATCGTCCTTCTCGATTTCAATTTCACTAATTCATTCACCTATGTAAAACCGCATCACTTCATGAACTCAATCTAATCCTTACTCTCATGAGCGGTAATATCGCATCACATACTACTCATATATCATAAACACAAACTACATCAACTTGTAATGCAAAATATTCATGCGTAAAAATAAAGAATTTTTTCACAATTTGTTTTTCTATTTTTCACTATTTTTCAATCATTCCTTATACTAATTATGCCTTCCCCCCAAACTTAAATTAAACCATGTCCTCATGGTTCACAATCATAATCATGAGAAAGAATATAGTTACCCTTGAAGCGTAGTTTCGGAATTTCCTCTCTTTATGTTCATTTTTCCCCCCAAACTTGAATCGAACTACTTATAAAAATATTCAACAAAGCACACATACCCAATATCATAGCAAGGGAAAAAGAAATATAATTATCACTTTCCGAAAATTCTTACTCAATATAGCACAATGAATGATATTTTTTAAAAATTATAAACAATGATTTCGCCTTAAGGGCCTACAATCCTACAAATTGAAAATTACAATCTACTCTACGAAATTGAAAACACTATCTTATTCTACAAACCGAGGCTAGAAAACTAACTTTCACAGCTTAGGACCAATGTTTAACGTTGTCGGCGTGACGTGGCCACTCGCTCCTACCCCATATCATACACCTGATCCACCAAACTGACAAATGCATAAATTTCGGTCCTAGATCAATCTCCTCATAAATCTTCAGTCGCTGACCACACCTCTTTAACCTCTCATTTTCGAAACCTACCTCTCCATGGGGGTAAACTGATTTAACTCTAAATGGTCTGTCCCATCTCAATCAAATTTTTCCTAGAAATAATTTTAGTCTCGAATTACACCGTCGTCCCTTCCGGCCAAGCTCAAAGGACTTAAGACGAACATGTTTAGCATGATGTATTTTTTTTTGAGCTGTGTAAATTCGAACATCCTCATACGCACAATTCTGTATCCCCTCATACTCAGTTATTAATCGAGGATCTTCCTAGACATACAACTTATCTACCATGTTTATACTCATCACTCGTTCATCTGGAAAGGGATCCTTAAGAGGGTTGTCATCCTTGGTAGGCCTTATGATCATTCATAGTAAATGATCAGCTCTAGCAGTCTTCACACCCTTTTTATCATTAAGCACGTTATCCTCTTGATCCTCTATTAAACTATACAACACAATCTCAGGAAGTGTATATTCAAGCACCAATTCCTGTAGTGAAATAAATGGAGGTCCAGACGACTCTCTTGATGCTCTCTCTGGCTGCGAGTACAACGCAGCTTCCAATGTCGCGATGACTTTCCAAATTGGATTGATGTTGGTCCTCTTATTTCTCAAACTTTGCCCCCGACCTTTTCATCACAGCCTCCAAATTATCTTTTGCACTACTCTGAGGTACAACTTCTTCAACAATCTCATCAATATTATCTATGTTAAAACACTCAGCTAGTTCAGGTAGTTGATGGTTGATATTAAAAACATTCATCCTCATCTTTAAATTCCCAAAAGATAGATCCATAGCCCCTGTTCTGTAATTAACGCACGCATTTGTCATAGTAAAAAATAGTATTCCTAAGATAATAGGGATATGCCTCCTTGATCTATGGTCAGGTTCCATGTCTAGTACCACAAAGTCTATGGGATAGTAGAACTCGCCCACTTGAACAATGACATCCTCCAGAATTCCTCTCGGTTGTTTAGTTGATATATCTGCCAATTAAAGCACCACCGAGGTAAGATTGAGCTCTCCCAACCCTAGCTACTGATAGACCGAATAAAAAAGTAAGTTAACACTCGCACCAAGGTCAAAAAGATTTATACCAATCTTTTGGTGACCAATGACACAAAAAATAATGGAAGCACCAGGATCTTTACACTTAGGTGGAGTATCACTAAGTAAGAGTGAGCTTACTTGTTCAATCGACAAAATCTTCTTCGGGACCTTAAGTCTACTTTTTCTTTTCTACATACAGAGGTCCTTTAAAAATTTAGCATAGGTGGAATTTGGGCGATAATGTCTAAGAACAGTATATTGATCTTGACTTATCGAAATGTTTCCAACACATCATTCTCCTTATGCTTGCTATACGAAGTCAACTCTCGAAGACATTGAGGGTAAGGTGTTGCCTCCTCATAGCTTGCCCTATCTGGCTCTTTTGGTAATGTTTGGTTTTCTTCTTCATCCTCTTGGGGTTGTTCTCTTTGAACCTCTTCAACCGCCTTTCGCTTGTTCGTCCTCTCCTCAAACTGTTTCTCTACCCTATTCTCCACCTCCTTTTCACTTCTCAGAGTCGTAATGGCTTGGACTGTCTCATAATTATGTTCAGCAAATGAACCACACTCCATTACTTGTTTACTCTTTAGATTAGCCACCAATTGACTAAGTAATCTTCCCTCTTCTAGCCTATTCACCGTATTAGCTAGTTGCCCTATTTGGGTTTCTACATCAACAATGGATTGAGAATGAGTGTTCAGCAATTGGATGGACGCTTGAAGACTATTATATTGATTTTTAAACTCATTAGATTGATTTCTGATCTCTTTCAAGGTGCTCATCATCTCGTCCTTAAAACTAGGTGGTCTAGGTGCTAGATTTTGATTTTAAAACTGGGGTTTATTTTGGTTAAAAGGTCGTACTGATTGAGTATTATTGGACTGAAAATTCTGGGTATTGAATGATGGTTGTTGGCTTTTACTGAAACTTGGTTGGGGATTTTCAGTGTTCTAAGAACGATAGGACATATGTGGGCGATTCTGCCAACCCGAATTGTATGAATTGGAAACATGATTATTGTTCGGTTTGGTCCAGGTTGCACTCGCATCAGTGACAACTATCCCATTGCCCTGATATTCATATTGGGAAAGATCAGGTCCTATTGCTAAGACTTATCTAGGGCTGCTTGACTTAAATTGATGAATTTATTGAGCTTTTGTCCTAATGCAGCTACTTGTTCTTTAACATCGTCGTCTCTTCCTACACTAAAGAGACTGTCAAATTTCCTACCGACTCCGTCTCTAACAAGCATTTCGGACTCATATTGAAGCGAGTTATTGCTCACATTATCAAACAGCGTCAAGACTTCGTCTACTAGCTTCAGTGTAAACTGACCTCCCACTACTGCATCTATCAAATTTTTATGAGTCTCACCTAATCCAAGATAGAAGTTACACATTATATCCTGCTCAATAAATTTATGATGGGGGCACTTCTGCAAAATCTCATTAAATATATCACATGCATCATGAAATTTCTCACCGGGCAACTCTCTAAAGTGTGTAATTACATGTTATGCCTCATGGGTTCTACTTATCGCAAAGTATTTTTCTAAAAATCCAGCTTTTAAGTTTTCCCAATTGATTTTTATCTCCCTATCCAAGTTAATATACCATCTTTAAGCTTTTCTCTCATAGAAAAGGGAAATAATCGTGTACGCAATGCATGAGTGCCTAGATTCTCGATTTTCGCAGTCGAAGCCATCTATATGAATTCGTCAACATGTTGATACGGATCCTCATTTCTGAGTCCATAAAATTTGGGCAATATGTTGATAACACTAGATTTGATCTCATAATGTTTGACCATCTTATCTTTTAGAAATTTAGCATATGATTTATGAGCGGAAGGTGCATAATACCCCTTCAAAGATGTAGCCGAGGCTCATCGCGTATCTGCATTGCGATTGGCCATCTTCTCGAAACCCAACTTCCTTCAAAGCTCTTCTAATCTACCTCGATGATTCCTTCTAAAATTTCTCTTGATTTCTGAATCAAAAGGTACTAATTCAGCGTTGAGGTCGAAATGGGATTATCGATCGCATATGCACAAGGCGAGAAACTTTTTTTTTTATGAAAATAAAACTAACTACTTCTAAACTATTCTAATTATTAACATAAATTAAAGCTAAAATTATGCACGAAATTAAGCTAAACTAAAACTCACAAGAGGTCCAACGATGCAATTTTCATTACTCCGTTAAATCCCTTTATGCTTTTCAAAGTACCTGTCAATCACATAAAAATTCCAACTTTAAGAATACTAAAATAACTCAATGCTACTAAACTACTAAAGCTAAGAATAATGTCAAGTCCCCGGCAACGACGCCAAAACATTTATGCACGTTGGACGGGATTAAAAATAGTGTTTAAGAATGGCCCCTTACGATGATAAGGTTTTACCTATCACAAGTGCACGAATCATTTTGTAGTACAGTACAGCTTGAGAAAGGTTATCGATCCCACAGAGACTTAGATTATTCACTCTAGCAATCTAAAAGTATTGAATTATGTTTGAAAAAGGTTTAATTTGTTTGGAGATTTATAACTAATTAACTAAAAATAGTATTTAAATGAGTCTATGATTCAAGGTAGAGAAAAACTAGGGTTTTCATGCTCCACCACTAACCATAAATATACAGTTATCTACTTGCTCAATTGCAAGAGGGCGATCCATCACCGTGAATCAGATCGTACCGCAAATAGTCAAATACGTCCCAAAAAGGACACTATCCACCGGATTCGCTACAACCCATCTACGGACAGAATGTGACTAGTACATGCCATCTACTTTACACTAATATACTTCTACAACATAAAATTAAACTAAAAGCATGTCTATATCACCTCGCCGAGGCATAGCTTGTGTAAATCTAGGGTTTCAAGTGTTAAGCACCATTGTGTAGATTAAAGTAAAGTAGATGACATGTACTATTCACGTTCTGTTCATAGATGGGTTGTAGCGAATCCGGTAGATAGTATCCTTTTTGGGATGTATTTGACTATTTGCGGTATCAAGATAAGCTCAAGTATTTTTGATCTTATCTTGATTTATCTTCCATAAAAATCTTAGGGTTTTTTAGAGTTTTTGTTCATGAGCGATACAAATTGATTACATAAAATTTTTGTAATCTTGGGCAAGTGAAGTCCAACATTTTTCAAGAGAGGATTGTTCTCTTGATTGAGAGACAAGCTTGTGAGCTTGTGTTATAAATGTTTGTCATTCCACCTGTGAAGGAAAGGCCATAGTGAAAGGATCGGGAAAAGTCTCAAGAAGGGGTTCTTGAGCCGAGGAGTAGGAGTTACCGAACCTCGAAAAAATTATTATGTCAATCTCTCTATCTCTTTCTCTCTATTTCAATATTGTGCATGCTATATTAATTGTGTGATAATTTACTAGATCTCTTAAATTGATTTTATCATTGAAATAATTACTAGTTTCTTAAAGTAGTTGTTAATTTGATATAGCATGCTTTAATTTCTGAAAAGATTGAAATAGATTTTTGAACACCCTATTCACCCCCCCCCCCCTCTAGGGTCAATTAGTGACTAAAAATTGGTATCAGAGCCTAATCTCTATCCGTTTTAGACTTAACCGTCTTAGAGAACGATCATGACCTCAAATTTAGTCACTCACGTTGAAGGACAATCTAACAATAGGCCCCCATGGTTTGATGGATCAAACTATAGCTATTGGAAGACTAGAATGATAGATTTTCTTCAAGCTATTGACTACCAAATATGGCAAGTAGTCATTGAAGGTCCTTTTGTGTTAACCAAAGTTGTTGATGGAAAAACTGTTCCCAAATTACCCAATGAGTGGGATAATGATAACCGTAAGCTCATGTCCTACAATGCTAAAGCCAAAGTAAATCTACTTGTTCAACGGCTAAAGAAATGTGGGATAAGCTTGAGGTAACTTATGAAGGTACTTCTCAAGTACAAGAATCCAAAATTAACATACTCATGCATGAATATGAATTATTTGCCATGAAAGATGATGAAAATGTAAATTATATGATGTTTCGTTTTACAAATATTTTGAATTGACTAAAGCATCTTGGTAGAATTATTCCTAGATCCGATGCATCACGCAAAGTTCTTAGAAGTCTTCTGGCCGATGCAAAAGTAACGGCAATAAAAAAAGCACATGATCTCAACACCATGAGTCTTGATGAGATATTCGGATCTCTTCTCACTTGGGAAATCACTTTAAAATCTCGTAAAGAAGACACCAAGCCAAGAAAAGGTGTAGTTTTGCAAGCCTCTACCAAAAGTGAAGCCAATGAGCCGATTAAAGAAGAAGTAGATGAGGACATTGCTTTGATCACCCAAAATTCAAGAAATTCCTTCAAAGAAAGAAAGCCAACGGTGGAAGATTCATGAGGAGAATCGAACCAAAAGGCGAGCCTAGCAAAAAGGAACCCCCAACTTGTTTCAATTGTGGAAAGCCGGGACACTATAGGAGCGATTGTTTCAAGCTCAAAAAGGAAAACGAGAAAAGGGCAAACAAGATGGCTATGAATGCTACATGGGATGACTACGACTCATGTGATTCGGATGAGGAGGGGAATGGCGAGGGAATGGCAAATATTTGTCTCATGGCAAAGGAAGATGAGGTACACTTAAATTCAAACGCATTAGATAAATCCAAATTGTCGTATGATGAACTTCTCTTCAATTATAATGAATTGCAAGATGCATTTGAAGAGTTACATGATGAATTTAAAAAATTAGCTAGCAAACATATTCTACTTAAGAAAGTTAAATCTTCATGTAGTTCTACTAATTCCAACTTAGTTGATTCATGCAATGACAAAAGCATTGAGCTAGAAAAGGAAAATAATCGTTTAAAAAGGACTATAGACAATCAAATAAATGTCTTAGCGAAATTTACAAAAGGAAAAGAGAACCTAAGCATTATATTAGGAAGACAAAGAAGATCATTTGATAAAAGTGGTTTAGGGTATGATGCTTTTGACAAAGATGCTCTTATTTTGAAAAAGAGAAAAATATTTAGTCCTACATTTACAAGACAATCATCTCACACATCTTCAAATGATTATAACCATATTACTTGTTACTATTGCAAGAGAAATGGACACAAAGCTAATGCATGCTTTCATAGAAAGAAGAAAGTTATAACAAAAATGGTTTGGGTTCCAAAAGGAACTATTGCATGCTTTCATAAAAAGGAGAATGTAGTAACAAAAATGATTTGGGTTCCAAAAGAAACTATTGCATCTCTATCTAACCTTAGTGGACCCAAAATAGATTGGGTACCAATGAACGTTACTTAAACTTGTTTTGTAGGTATGCTTAAAATCCGCATCAAAGGAAAAATGGTTTTTTGATAGCGGATGCTCAAAGCATATGACGGGAGACAAATTAAAGTTCATTTTCCTAAAACCCTATGAAGGAGGAAACGTAATTTTTGGAGACAACTCTAAAAGCAAAATTATGGGGATTGGCTCAATTGGTATATCCTCTTCTCTCTCTATAGATAATGTGTTTTTGATTGATGGTTTGAAGCATAATCTGTTTAGCATTAGTCTATTGTGTGACAAGGGTTATGATGTTATCTTTAGGTCAAATGCATGCATAGTTGAGAAAGATGGGAAGCAACTGTTTAATGCTAAAATAAAAGAAAATTTGTATACTATGTTGCTATGTGAATTGCATGAACAAGATGTTAAATGTTTCGTCATATCTAGCGTAAATAGTTGGTTATGACATAGACGCCTAGGACATGCTAGCATGGACCTCATTCATCATTTATCCAAAAATGATTTAGTTAAAGGCCTCCCGAAGACTAAATTTTCAAAAGATAAAGTATGTAGTGCATGTCAAATAGGCAAGCAAGTAAAGTCCTCTTTCAAGAGAAAGAAATACATTACCACTTCTAGACCATTAGAGCTACTTCACATGGATCTTTTTGGTCCGGAGAGAATGGTTATCTTAGCCGGGAAACTCTATGTACTTGTTATAGTCGATGACTACTCTAGATATACTTGGGTTCACTTTCTTGATCATAAAAATGAAACTCACTCCATTCTTGATAAATTTTATAGAGTCATTCAAAGTGAAAAAGATTTGAAAATCAATAAAAATAGAAGTGATAGGGGTAGGGAATTTGAAAATCAAGACTTAGAGAAATTATGTGATGAACTTGGTGTATCTCATGATCTCTCGGCCCCTAGAACCCCTTAACAAAATGGTGTAGTTTAAAGAAAGAATAGGTCTTTACAAGAAATAGCTAGAACCATGTTAAACGAACACGACCTTCCTCGAAGCCTTTGGGCGGAAGCGGTAAATACCGCTTGCCATATAACTAATCGAGTTATTATTCGAATGAAATTGGAAAAAACACCTTATGAGTTATGGAATAATAGAAAGCTCAATATTGGGTATTTCAACGTATTCGGGTATAAATTTTTTGTGCTAAATGATAAAGATAACTTAGCAAAATTCGACTCCAAATCGGATGAAGCAATTTTCCTAGGTTACTCTTCAAGAAGTAGAGCCTTTCGAGTCTTTAACAAGAGGACTCTAACCATGGTTGAGTCAATTCACGTTGTCTTTGATGAATCACCTCCACCACCATCACCTAGAGTTGACCTAAAAGAAGATGAGGCTGTAGGGATTGAGGATAATCTAAATACTTTTAATATCTCCAACTCATCAAGTTGCCAAAAGAAAAAGAGTGAAGTTGAGTATCAATCCAATGATGACTTGACAAACTCAATTCCTAAATCATGGAGGATTGTACACCATCATCCTCTTGATCAACTCATAGGTAATCCATTAAAAGGGGTTAGTACTAGATCTCAGCTTAAAGACTTTTGCAATCACATGGCATTTGTATCTCAAATCGAGCCAAAGAACTTTCACGAAGCTCAATGTGATGATTTTTCGATCGTAGCAATGCAAGAGGAACTAAATCAATTTGAACGTACTCAAGTTTGGTATTTAGTTCCTAAACCCGAAAATCAAACTATAATTGGCACAAAATGGGTTTTTCGAAATAAAAAGGTTGAGAATGGAGTAATTATTTGAAATAAACCAAGATTGGTAGCTTAAGGATATAATCAAGAGGAAGGCATTGACTACGATGAGACTTTTGCACCCGTAGCTAGATTAGAAGCAATTAGAATACTTCTTGCATTTGCATCATATAGAAATTTTACTCTTTATCAAATGGATGTCAAAAGTGCTTTCTTAAATGGTGTCATAGAAGAAGAAGTTTTTGTAAAGCAACCACCCGGTTTTGAAAATGACCTTTTTCCAAATCATGTTTTCAAATTAGCTAAGGCTCTATATGGTTTAAAGCAAGCTCCTAGAGCTTGGTATTAGAGACTTAGTGGGTTTTTGATACAAAATGGTTTTACAAGAGGGAAAGTTGATAACACTTTTTACAAAAATCATTAAGAAAAATTTGTTGATTGTCCAAATATATGTTGACGACATTATATTCGACTCAACAAACAATTCTTTATGTAAAGAATTTTCTACTAGTATGCAAAATGAATTTGAAATGAGCATGATGGGTGAGTTGAACTTCTTTTTAGGGTTGCAAATCAAGCAAAGCTCGGATGACTTATTCATTAGCCAATCCAAGTACACTAAAGATTTGCTAAAGCGATTTAGTATGGAGGTTACCAAACATGCCATAACTCCTATGAGTACCTCTATTAAGCTTGATAAAGATGAAAATGGTAAATGTGTTGACATTACTAAATATAGAAGCATGATCGGTAGTTTGTTTTACTTAACCGCTAGTAGGCCGGATATAATCTTTAGTGTGTGCCTATGTGCTCGTTTTCAATCGTGTTTTAAAGAATCTCACTTACTTGCTGTGAAACGTATTTTTCGATACCTAAGTGGTACAATTAACTTAGGGCTTTGGTATCCACGTGGGACTTCACTCGATCTTATTAGCTATTCGGATGTCAATTTTGTGGGATGTAGAATGGATCGAAAAAGCACAAGCGGCACATGTCACTTTCTAGGACACTCTCTAGTATCTTGGTCAAGTAAAAAGCAAAATTCCGTTGTATTGTCTATGGCCGAAGCCGAATACATTGTAGCCGGTAGTAGTTGCGCTCAAACTCTTTAAATTAAGTAGTAATTACTTGATTTTGGTCTTGTCTTCAATCATGTGCCCATTAAATGTGATAATACAAGAGCTATTTTTATATCTAAGAATCCTATTCAACATTCACGAACCAAGCACATCGAGATTATGCATCATTTCTTACGTGATCATGTTGCTAAAAGAGACGTTGTATTGGTTTTTATTAACACTAAAAATCAATTAGCGGATATTTTCACTAAACTGCTCGCTGACAAATCATTTTCAAAAATTCATAGAGAAATCCGAATGGCCATGGATATTGATGTTTTAACCTAAATTCTTTCATATTTTTTATTTTATTTTTATTTATTTATTTATTTTACCTATTTTCACCATTTCTCAAATATTTTTTCAAAAATTCTTTTGCTTTAGTCTACTAAACCTATGCTCATAGTCGACTACCCACCTCTTGCATTTCATTCCTTTCTTTCATCCTCTCTTAGTCGACTAAACCCCTAGCCTTAGTCGACTAAATGGTCTACATAGTCGACTCAACCATCCCTTAGTCGACTATGTCTTTCTTTAACCTAATTTCCACTTCGTCTTCTCCATTCACTCCCCTTCGCCTCTCCCACATTCTTCACCCAAATCCATTCCCTCTTTTCTCTAAAAACTCTCAACCCCTCAATTCCACATCCATTGCCTCTCCATTTCTCATTCAATTCACATTTCCATTTATTTCCCTATAAATTCTTCATCCAATTTCCTTATACCCATTCTCTTTCTCTCATATATATATATATATATATATACACAATTATATATCAATACATATATATATTCACACTTTCTCCTCTACAAATGGCACCTAAAACTCTTGGCTTGAACTGGAAATGCTCACGAATTGATGGTGGCCAAAGCTCCACCACTCCACATGTTCCTCCCTCCAAACCAGTTGTTGCAAAGGAAGATGACTCGGATGCACCTCTGCTTCTTGAGGTTCTTCTTGAGGGTGAAAGAGCTCGCAATCGATTCATCACCATCTTTGACCATCGTCCTCCTACCCCATGCCGAATCGTCAATCGAACCCTCTGCACTGAAATTGGGGCTCGAATTTTCGAATTGTTCAGAGCTATTGGTTGGGATTTCTTCATTTCCCTCGACATTTCTATTCTTCCCCGAGTTGTCAAAGCATTTTATGCTTCCCTACAAAATCGCAAGGAATACATTCTCCCACATCTTCGGATTCATTTAGCGGGTTGCGATGTTACTTTTCAAGACAGGGAAATCAATCGCATATTTTCGCTTCCTGATGACGAAGTCCACTATTTTTTAAAGTAGGATTGGTACACTGCTGATGGGTTTGATTGTCTTAAGGCAGTTCGGACAATTTGCATCGATAAAGAGACCACACAAACATCATGCCTTTTCGTCTCTATGCTCCTACCCAAGGCAAGATTAATTCATAATGTCATTACCTATTCTATTTTGCCTAAAATTGGTAGTCGTAGTAGTGTGTCGGGTATGGAGGCATTTCTTGTTTATTGCATCATGACAGGAAAAAGAGTTGATTTAGCTACTATTTTCCGCTCTGTTATTCTTACCTGTTAGCGTAAGTCATCCGGTCCGCTTTTTTTTCTTGCCCATATTACCTATCTAATTCAGCAGGATGGTTTTTCTTTTCCCAATGATGTGTCCGAGCATCATCCAATTTTTCTCGACCCTACTCATGTCAAACATATGCAAATCACCTCTGATGCCGAATGAAATTTAACTGCCGATAAAATGCCTATTCCTCATCCTCACCCAGCCACAGGCACTTCTGCACCGCACCAAGAAGCCTCTTCCTCAGTTCCTTCATTAGACAGTGCTTCTGCTCTACCTATTTTCGAGAATAGTACTCATGTTGCTCTTCTTAACCAAATTCTTGGGGTTATTTAGAGTAATGCGGACATAATTAAGCGACAGGACCAAGTGCTTTAGCGCCTAGATGAAACTGTCATCAAGAATAATGAAGCAATTCAAAAGGTCAACGAGCGCCTACATAATTTTGATCAAGAAATCTCTATCCGTATCTCTGGTCTCACCTCTTCCATTGATGATCTTCGTCTTGATCTCGCGGCCTCTCATCCGCACGCCCCTCGACGCTGACAAAAAGGGGGATAAATTATGCTATAGTAGTATCCAGTGGTTCATTGTCCATAATTAGTAATTTCTATTTTTGTGTGGCTTGTTGTTGTTATTTCCTTTCCATTAGTATAATAGTTTGTACTCAATTCGAATCATCTATGAAACACTATTTTTATTATCTCAAATGTGCCTAAACAGTACTTGTATTGAAATGCCCATTAATCTACAAATTTTATTTACAAAGGGGGAGCATTTAAACAAAGAATTTTATGTACATGTTGAGGGGGAGCATCACTTGATGTCTCACCACTACCAAGCAAACACAAAATGTTTTATCATCATCAATGGGGAGATTGTTGGCCTTGAAATTTACTTTCGGCAAACAATACCAAAATTGATGATAACAAACCATTGAAGTGTGTTTGAAACTAATGAAAAATCAAGTTACATGTTTTCAGCAAAAGACAGGAGAAGGACTCGAAAATTTGCTCGGAAAGAAAGCTTACACAAAAGCGAAAAAGTGAGAAAGAAATTGAAGCACAAGAACGGAAAAGGACCAAATATTCAACGAAAAGGCGAAATTCGAAGACTCAAGACTCGGGGTAGATAGGTCAGGGTGCGATCATTGTAACAAGGTATTTTATGTTGGTAAAATCTTATAAGCTCAAGTAATAAATTAACTGAACTCAAAATGAACGAAAAATGATTTCAAAACCAGTTTTCTTTGAAGTCATAATCGACTAAGACTTATCATGTAGTCGACTAAACCATGACGAAAGTTAGGGTCTCATTTCAAATTGAGCTATAGTCGACTAAACACATCTTATAGTCGACTAAATGACCATGTAGTTGACTAAACGACCATGTAGTTGACTAAACCCTTTGAAGTAGTCGACTATATCATGACAAAGATAAACTGGAATTTCATCACATCCCTTAGTCGACTAAGGCTTCTTAGTAGTCGACTAAAGACCACCATGTAGTCGACTAAGACCCTCCGTGTAGTCGACTGAAGCAAGACAATGATTTATGAATTGTTTGAAGAGACTGTATAGTCGACTAAAAGTTGTTATGTAGTCGACTAAAGCATCATTATTCTGAATCTTTACAGAAACTTTTTCCCATCATTTAAGCCAACTTTATCTACCTTTTTTAAACAGCTCTTGTCCCTTTTTAAATGTGAGATCCAATCTCAAAACCCTAAGGCCTCCATATAAAAAGAAAGAAATGGGGTGTTTGTAAGAGTGTGTTTTACATGTGAGAAAAATACAAGTCTTTCATTTTCTCAATACACTCTTTGAAAAGAAAAAGTCATTGAAGGCAAGAAGCAAAAAGTCTAATTTTCTGCAAAAATCTCTGAAGATTCAAACTCTAGTATCTCTCTATATTCTCTAAATATTATTCATTGATTATATCCTTTGAGAATACATATCTAGAGTTGTTTGAGAAATCACCAAAAACACTTGAGCTTATCTTGATTTATCTTCCATAAAAACCTTAGGATTTTTGAGTGTTTTTGTTCATGAGCGATACAAATTGATTACATACAATTTTTGTAATCTTGGGCAAGTGAAGTCCAACATTTTTCAAGAGAGGATTGTTCTTTTGATTAAGAGACAAGCTTATGAGCTTGTGTTGTAAAGGTTTGTCATTCCACCTGTGAAGGAAGAACAATAGTGAAAGAATTAGGAAAAGTCTCAAGAAGGGGTTCTTGAGCCGAGGAGTAGGAGTTACCGAATCTCAAAAAAATCACGGTGTCAATCTCTCTATCTCTTTCTCTCTATTTCAATATTGTGCATGCTATATTAATTGTGTGATAATTTACTAGATCTCTTAAATTGATTTTATCATTGAAATAATTACTAGTTTCTTAAAGTAGTTGTTAATTTGCTATAACTTGCTTTAATTTCCGAAAAGATTGAAATAGATTTTTGAATACCCTATTCAACCCCCCCTTTAGGTTCAATTAGTGACTAACACACCGGATTCGCTACAACCCATCTACGGACAGAACATGACTACTACATACCATCTACTTTACTCTAATATACTTCTACAACATAAAATTAAACTAAAGCATGTCTATATCACCTCGTCGAGGCATAACCTGTGTAAATCTAGGGTTTCAAGTGTTAAGCACCATTGTGTAGAAAATCACGCTATGTTTAATATAACAGATTGGTTGAGATAATGCATTCATTTAATCTGAGACAAGAATTAGAATAAATATAAAATCCCATGTCACGAATAACTACGGTCACAGATCTACACAATCATCACAGTGTGGTCATAGTTTTCCCTCGTTATAATTGAAACAAATAAATATACTACATTACTTGGCTAGGGTTTTGCTAGAAAACCCTAGATACTAAATTAGTTGCTCATGGTGGTGGGTGACTACATCGTTGATGTAGAAACGGCCTCCATGATTCTCTTCTTCGGATCTCTAGGTCTTGAATGGTTCCCTTCCTTGAGAGATGTAAATCTCTAGAAATAGTGCTCTAGAAATTATGTAAATTGAAGCTCCCAAGATCTGTAGCAAACCTTGGTATTTATAGAAGAGGTTGAAATGAGTTTTGTTTGTGTTTCTCCTCAAATCTGAGTCAAACCCTTCAATCTGATGTATAATATGTCATATACATGTACTTAGAGGTATTGGAGTCGAAGATATGTCAAAAGATTCAATTCGGATTAGGACTCAACTTCCCAACTTTTCCCTACACTTGGCCCCTACGTTTAAGCGTAGCTTAGTTGTGTCGTGGGCCAAAATTCATAAACGTAGCTTGAGCATAGTTTTTTATGTTTCTAGGCACTTTTAGCTATTGTAAGCGTAGAAAAATACTTGGAAATCACTTTTCTTGATTATTGCTCCATTAGAATCCCTCGACTCCTTTGGTATGTTTTCCGAAGTTACGGTTCCGAAAAATATCATTTTTGCCCTTCGGGAGACACTTTTTGTTTGAAAACTCCTCTTTTCCTCTCTTTCTGGATAGATACAATTATGTCTTTGGTTAATTCACCAAACTTAACTCGATTCTTCGTTAAGCTCCCGAAACACGCTTTAACACACAAACTGCATAAAAATACCAAATAATGAAATGACTTAACGTAACAATAGTGAGTTAGGGGCCTAAAATGGACAATATTTGGCACCTATCAATATGATTAAAAATAATTCAAACTTTTAGTATCATATTATAATTAGATATTTATTTATATATTTAATATAATTTAATATAACTTTTAAATTAGATTTTAGGAATAAAGATTTTTAGGATTCGTTATTATACCGTAGTATATAATTCATACATAAATGGTGTAGTTATAATTGAAGTAGAATTGTGTTAAAATTTAATTTATAAATTCACATATAAAATTTTAGTATTTAAAGATAAAGATAATTAATATTAAATTGTATTTGTAATGCTATTTAATGGTTTGTTTGTAATGATATTTAATAGCTTGTATTTTATTAATATATTTAACTACCTAATCAGATAGATACTCACGAGATTAATCGAAATAAGATTTTACTTAAATTTGGAGTTAGGATAATAATTTAATTAAATTCACATCTTTTGGAGTTAAGATAATAATTCAATTAAATTCATATCTAAAATTTTAATCACTAAAATTCTTCACACTTTTAATAATACTCCATATATAGAGGTAGATAGATATAGGGAAAATTAAGGATTTAGTGATAAAATGAAATATAATTACAAATATAGCGATTCACAAATTTCATTTACAACAAATAACGAAATTGAAAATTCATTTACAGATTGCACAATTTGACTATAATTAATTACAAAAATAACAAATGCATTTTTTTAAATAACTGAAATACCCTTAATCAATTTTAAAAACCTATAAAATTATATTGAATTTTGTTCCCAAATTAGCCTTTACATTAATTAATTAAATAATGCTTAATAAGTATAATTACCATAATACTAATAAGGTTAAAATCAGGCCAGGCCCTTCCCTCTCTCGCCTCTCACGCATTGGTTCAAATCTCTCTAGCCTTTTGCCTCTCCTCTCTACCCTCTCGGCAATCAGGGTTCATCTCTGTCTTGTCGTATCACCTGCTCGTTGGCTCTCCGTCTCTCCACCACTCAATCCGAGATATCCCCCCTCACTCTCGCCTCTCCCCTCTCTTTGTGTGTGTATATATATATGTATATGTTTATGTATGAATATGTATATATATGTACTAGTACGCGTATGTGACAAGAGTTTGTAGAGGTTTTTGTATGCATTTCTATGCTTTCCTCCATCTAAGGACTTCAGCAGATTCTGATTCTTCTTCCAGGTTAGAAATTTTGTTTTTGGTGTTTTTTTTATGTAAAGGACGTGTTGTATATATTTGTTGTTATAAAAAATAAAGATATTGAAAAATCTGGAAATATTTGGATGTTCTTTTATTTTAAAAAAAAATGTTGTGCATAATAAAAAAAAAAACCTTGAAATTATTACTTTTTATTTTCTTATAATGTTGGACAATGTTTTTTCTTTAGATAAAAAAAAATTACGTCAATTTGTTCACCTTAAAAAGTAATTTTGACAAGCAATGGAATTCGGATACCTTAAAAAGAAATTTTGACAGAGTAAAATAAAATTCGGACACCTTGAAAAGAAAAATTAATCACAAATTAATTTTGACACGTTGAATCAATTTTTTTGCAAATTGGTTATTTTTACTTGAAAATAAATTCGGATACCTTACAAAATTATTTTGACATCGTTAATTGAAGTTCAGATGCCTTGAAAAGTAAATTTGACATGGCGAAATGAAACCTGAACACCTTGAAAAATACTTTTTACATGGTTAAATGAAATTCAGACACATTGAAGAATAACATTGATATCGTGAAATGGAATTGGACAACTTGAAAACTAATTTTGACACAGTAAAAAGAAATTCGGACACCTTAAAAAATAATATTGACATCATTTTAAATGAAATTCTAACACATTGAAAAATAGTTTTGACATGGGGAAATAAATTTTAAAATTCGGACACCATGAAAATTTATTTTGATATAGTTAAACGAAATTCGGATACCTTGAAAACTAATTTTGACATTATGAAATAGAATTTAGTCACATTGAAAAGTAATTTTGACATGTCCAAAATAGAATTTGGATACCTTAAAAATTTATGTTGACATGGTAGAATGAAATTAGATACCTTGAAAAGTAATTTTGACATGGTAAAATGAAATTCAAATAGCTTGAAAAGTAATTTTGTCATGGTGAAATAATATTCGGATACCTTGAAAATAAGTTTGACCCGTCCAAAATGGAGTTCAGATACCTTAAAAATAATTTTGACATAGTGAAATGAATATAGGACACCTTGAAAATTAATTTTGACACGGTGAAATAAAGTTTGGACACCTCGAAAAATAATATTGACATCGTGAAATTAAACTTGGACACCTTGAAATTTATTTTGACTGGAATTTGGACAGTTTGAAAAGTAATTTTCACAAATTAACTTTGACATGAAATCAAATTCGGATACCTTGAAAATGACTTTTGACAGAGTTGAATGGAACTCAGACAAGTTGAAAAAGTAATTTTGACATGGTGAATCAAAAGTTTTACAAATAGTTTGTTTTTCACTTTAAATGAAATTCGAGCACCTTAAAGAATAATTTTGACATGGTGAAATGGTATTCGGACACCTTGAAAATAATTTTGACATGGTGAAATGGTATTCGGACACCTTGAAAATAATTTTGACATGGTAAAATAAAATTCAGATATTTTAAAAAATTTCGCAATTTCATATTTAGATTACTTCAACATCGTGAATGGTGATTTTGACTTGGTAAATCAAAATTTAACTTGAAAGATATTTTTGACATGGTGAAATAACATTTGAAAAACTTTCAACAAAATGTTCACAACTTGATTGTTATGTTACATGGTCGGGCCTATTATTATTATTTTTTATTAAGGTTAGAACTTTTGTTTTCTATTCTTTAAATATTACGGTTGGGTTTACTTTGTTTAAAGTATAAGAATGCATCCCTCATCTAACAAGATTTTTTAATATGGAGCAAAAATTTTTATCAAATCATTAAATGCAATAGTTCATAAAATTAGGGATAAAAAACTAGCGAGAATAATTGAGACTTAATGGATACCTTGATCTTAATTTGTTATTTGAATAAATTCTTTGATGGAAATTAACTTTAAGTTGGGGTTATTGTATGAGGTGATGGAGAGTAAGTTGGGGCTAGGATTAGAGTTAGCGTTTGGGTTTAGGGTGATGAGAAGAGAAGTAGATGAATTGATAAAAAAATAAATTATTATTAATAATAATAATAAACTAGCTAGAATTGGCGGCTGAGAGGAGGTTAGACAAGAATTAACATCGTAATAATAAAATATAAAGTGAGGTTAGTTTGGACCAATTAGTATGTGAAGATAATGTCTATAGGATGTTTTAGTAATATACTTTAATTAAGGGTATGTTGGTCTAAAAAAGTATTAAATTTAATTAGATAAAATGATGATTAGTAAAATTTAATAATTCTAAAGGCTATTATGGTCCACTTATGTAATCTGTAAATAAGTTCATATTTTCATTATTTGTTGTAAATATAATTTATTTGTTGTTATGTCTGTAATTATAACCCATTTTATAGCTGATTTTGTAATTTCCCCATAGATATACATATATACATATATTTATTTCATCCCTTAAAAATACAATTAACCTCAAAAAATAAAGATAGTAATAATCAGACAAGTATTGTGGTTAACTTGATAAAAAAAGTCTATCTGTGTCACCATTATTGTCAACGTTTCATCGGCGGTGAGGCCTTTGTGTTTCGATTTGCTTATTCCTTCAACACAGTCTCAGAGTATATTAAACCCTAGAAAATTCAATCGATTAACTACTCACACAATTACCATCTCTCTATCTATATATACACAAATCTATATATATATTTATATATATTTTACGAGTATACAAATACAGTGTCTCTCTTCGGGGACACATACATGATACATATATAGTGTATGTGTGTATTGACTGAGCAATGCCGGAATGGCTCAGCACAGGCAATCGGGCTTCGACCGAGTCGGCGTTCGAAGCCACGACTTCCAGCAAGGCAACGGCGCGGTAGATCACGTGTCAGTTGCGATTCGTGGGCCTCCTTACAAGCAATTCAGGAATCGGAGGTTCAAGAGCCGCAAGGTTTCCATCGGAGCTGTCATTCTGCTTCTCTCTCTCGTTTTCGTTGCCTCCGTCTTAGGATTCGTCTATCTCTCCGGAGACAAAGGTAGGTCAATCACTTCGCTCTTTCTCTAATTGGGTTTTTTTTTTTTTTTTTTGTTTCTGGTCAATTTGTGTTTGTAATTGTGTATGTACTTGTTATATGTGTTTGTTTGTTTTGATCTTACCGAAATCCAGATTCAATTGGTTTTCTGGATGTGGCTTCTGTTTGGTTTCTGGGAAAATATAAGAAACTGAAAGTTCAGGTGATTGATTTATAGTAATTATATCAAATAATGGCTTGAAAAGCATTAATCTTCCCTAAATTGGGTCTGTGCTAACTACTTTTATGATACTTATGTAGAGAGTATTGATGAGGAATAGTTACTGATTGGCGTAGCTGTGATTGGTATAATCTGTGATCTGTGTAAATGAATTTTCTTGCTCACCGGTGGGCAAGAAATCATTACTATATACATATATATTTGTAGAACATGCATTTGTGAATCAAGACTACTTACTCCGTTTTTGGGTAACCAAACATATATTACTGCTTTGATTAGTCAAATGCATGTACTTACTGCAATAAGTGTTGGTGCAGAAATAAGTGATGGTGCAGAAAAAAGTGGTTATCAAGATGACACTGATGATGTGAGGAATGATCCTGATTTTCTCACAAATGTGACGAGGACACAGAGTGTGAGGGTGCTTGAGTTTGGCCATGGTTCAGTTGCACATGGCCGGGATTCACGAGACTGGGAGGATAAAGATGATAGGAGAAGGGATGACGATTACAGTGAGGACGTGTCGGAGCATGCTAGTGAGGGTGGTCGGGATGGGGTCAGCGATAAAGTTAGTGTTTCACTGAAAGCGAAAGAAGGTGATAAGAAGTCTCCTGTTGATGGATCTCATAAAGTTTTGGATCATAAAGGTGTTGGTATGTATAATGAAGCTGGGCGTGGTGAACTGAGAATGTATGAAGAAGAATACGAGGCCAATTTAAAGAATGGTGGGAAAACAAGAGATGGGAATAGCAACCTTAATCGGCTTTCTAATGTTGGTGAGGGGATTGAAAACAAGGAAGTGAAGTTTGAGGATGAGTATGACGATGTTAATCCAATTGATGATACACCGGAAGATTATGATGTTAGTGATCATGAAGATGAGTACCACTCCGATGTGGAAAAATTCTACGAAACAGACAGTAGGGAGTCATCTCACGGGATAATCAAAGATGAGGATGATGCAGAGGCTGTTGATGAAGTTGCCACTGGTTTGTCTGATGAGGATTCCCCTCTAGGTTCTGATAAGTTAAACGCAAATTCTGGACATGAAAGTGTTTCTGATGGTCAATCTTCTAGAAAGTCCAGTTCTGAAAAGCGGTCCAAAAAGAAGCCAAAGCGACGCAAGACTTCTGGTAATTTGTCTGCTTACCCTTGTAACTTTTGATGTCATGTCTCGTAAGGTGATGGGTTGAGCTGTGCAACGAGCACAATAGTTATGTATTTTCTGGCTACATGATCCACTTTTAGCCATGTTTACTGAATATATATATATGTAGAATACATGGTATTTATCTTTAAAATACTACAACAAAACGTGCCTTTTTTCAATTGTTTACAAAAAACCTATGTTTTCATACTTACCATGTTAGGTAATATCATCTGTCAATCCACATGCTATCAGGCACCCATCTTAACGTCAGCCTCTCTCATCCCGTATTGTTACCCTTGATGTGGGGCATTGTCCCTTTTCCTAAATTATGCACTTAAAAGCTCATATGCATATTAATTGATTTTCTCTCATTTTCCCATAGGTGCTATTCCAATTATCTACTGAATGTGATCATAGCAAATTGTATCCTTTCTAGTCTCACTGCACATCCAGCTTAATCTCAGCATTCCCATTTCTGCCACACTCACTTATATGCATATTAATTGATTTTCTCTCAAATTACCCATAGGTGCTATTCCAATTATCTACCAAATGTGATCATAGCTAATTTTATCCTTTCTAGTCTCACTGCACATCCAGCTTAATCTCAGCATTCCCATTTCTGCCACACTCACTTATGGAAATGTTGTTTCCTAGCTGCCCAATTTTCTGTACCATGAAGTATGCTGGTCTTGTTACTGTTCTATGGAACGCCTAATTTAATTACAAGGTGATAAGCCTTTCGATTAATTTATTACATACATTCCTCCATTTAACCCATCCTGCCTTGATTCCATGACTAATGTCCAACAGTTTCTCACTCATTATGAATAACTGAGCTTAAATAATAAACACTATTGTTTTTTTTTTAACTCTTGATTCTCAATCCTCACTGCTTCCTCATTTGTCTTCCTAGAATTTTACTAAAATTATACTCCAAATATTTTATTCTTTCAACTTATCTTATACCTTTCTAGTTCTGAACCTTCTCTCCGAACCTCTGATTTGGCATTGACTCCATATCTAGTCTCATCAACTAAAATGTTTGTCATTGGCTAAAAAATATACCACTTAATCTCATCCTGGATTGGTCTTCTTAGCTCATCCATAAGAAAAGGTGTGGATATGTCTACACTCTACAGTAATTAGGAAGTCACTCATTTTCTCATAAGGGATCTAACTGTAGTCACACAACTATCATACATGCCGGTTACTGTGTCAATGTATTCCTTGCGACTCCTTTCTTTTCTATCACCCTCCATATTAGGTCTCGAGGTATCATATCACAGGCTTTCTCCAAATCAATAAGTCCCATATGGAGATCTCTCTTCTTTTATCCGTATTTATTAATGTAATGTTCTTTTTATTTGTCTCCTGGATAGTGCCAGGATTGCGTAGTGTGCACTGGAATCTGTATGCCACTGAAGTTTAGATGTAAAGAACGCTGACAATCACATTATGCAAAAACATAAGAGTGACGTATGATACTGTATTATCCTATGCAAAAGGGTAGTTTCTTTTCCCCATACCACATCACTTGCATTTGTTGGATAATGCAAATAAGGTGCTAGTAGCCTAGAATTCATGGAGTATGTGGCCATTTATTATTTTCAATGTTTGGCACTTCTTTTATTATTTTCTCATTAACATATAAACATTTTGAGCTATTCTGTTGTATTGTCGTTTTTAGTATTTTGTTTACAATAGTGGGTATTTTAAGAGTAGGAAAAGCCTTTAGATACTGCCTTTTGCTTTCTTTGCATTGCTGCCGGGCACAGATTGGGAATTTCCCTTTCTCTGTTTCAGTTACAATGGCAAAGTCTATTCTTTTGGGCTCAATGAGATGTGGGTTATGATTCCCTCTCTGGGATTTATTTGGCTTAATAGCTTTTTCACGTATTTGCTTTCAGGTGATGGTTAGTAAAGCTAATCTTTTGGGCCTCCCTCAAGCCCGTATGTACATTGCTTAACCTTGCGAAAGAACTTAAATGAATCTGGATTTTTTTTAAAAATTATGGTTAGTATTTTAGCCTAATGGCTGGTAGAGCTTGGTTAAATATTTTTTTTTTTTTTTTGATAAGTAAGATTTTTATAAAAGAAAAAACACTCAATCGGGGAGTGCATCCCATATACACGAAATCTTAGGGGCCGAGGGAACCTAAAAAGTCTATCTTTTCCTCCAAAGATTTACAATTTCGCCCCTCCACCCAACAAAACAAACTCGATATGAGCACGTTTTTTATTCCTCCTAGGGGAGACTCCACACTCTCAAAGCATCGCCTATTGCGTTCTAACCAAATACTCCACCAGAGACATAGGGGAGCTGCCCTCCAAAAAAGCTGAACCTGACGACCAATCGGCACACCTCTCCAAGAGGCCAACACATCGCGAATCGAGGCTGGCATCACCCACTGGATGCCAAAAAGACAAAAAATGAGACTCCAGCAGTCGTAGGCGATCGGGCAATGCAAAAGGAGGTGATCAATAGATTCCCCATCCTTTTTACATAAAAAACAACGGTTTACCAAAAACATACCCCGGCGACCCAAAATGTCCAAAGTGAGGATGCGCCCCCAAGCCGCCGACCATGTGAAGAAAGCGACCTTGAGAGGGGCCTTAGTACACCATACTGCCTTCCACGGAAAAGACGCTTCCTCCCCGGGCGAAAGGGAACCAAAAAAGGAAGCGACTGAAAATCTCTGGGAAGGCGAAGGTCTCCAGCATAAAGAATCATGACCACCACCAATAGTCTGTGAATATAATAACTCCAGAAGATCGGATATCTCCTCTAGCTCCCAATCCTGAAAAGGACGCGTAAACCTGACATCCCACACTAGCTTCCTGGTATCAAGATGATAACAATCAGCTACTGAGGCCCGACGATCCTGTGCGATCCTGAACAACTGAGGGAACAAATGGGCAAGGGGTCCCTCCCCACACCACCAATCCGACCAGAACCCCACACAACATCCATCACCAACCTTGAAGCTGGCAAAAGGTGCAAAGAAGTCCCATCCCTGCCGAATATCCTTCCACACTCCCATGCCTCTACGACCCCTTACCTCTTCAGAGCACCACCCGCCTATCACCTCCCCATAGCGGCAAGCGATCACCCTCCTCCACAAACGATTCCTCTCAATCCCAAAACGCCACAACCACTTTCCCATGAGGGCCTTATTGTAAGGCACCAACCGACGAATACCCAAACCACCCTCCCGAAAGGGACGACATACCACCTCCCAACGCACCAAAGGAATAGAATGCCTCTCCCTTGAACTACCCCACAGAAACTGTCTCTGAATCCTCTCAATCCGCTAAGCCTGAGCCACACCGCGAGGAATCTGAAAAAGTGATAACACATATGTAGGGAGATTGGATAATGTGCTCTTTACCAGTGTAAGTCTCCCACCCTTAGAAAGATATTGTCGCTTCCAACCCGCCAACCGCCTCTCCACTATCTCGACCACCGAATCCCAACAAGTATGTCTCTGTCCAGACGATCCCAAAGGTAAACCCAAATACACTGACGGGAGCTGATTGGCCCTGCATCGAAGAGCAGTAGCTAAGGCCCGTATGTTGTCCACCTCCCCCACTGAGAACAAGGAACTCTTACTAGTGTTGATCTTCAACCCAGAGACCGCCTGAAAACATATCAGAATACATCGAAGATGCCGCAACTGTGCCACATCTGCATCACAGAATACAAGAGTATCATCTGCAAATAACAAGTGCGATACCTCCACAGACTGAGAAGCAACATCCCCCACTCTGAAGCCGCGTAGGAGACCCAATCCCGTGGCTCTAGTCATCATCCGACTAAAAGCCTCCATCACTACAATGAAGAGAAGCGGAGAAAGGGGATCCCCTTGTCTTAACCCACGAGAACTGCCAAAGAAACCTGAAGGAGTTCCATTCACCATCACCGAAAAGCGGACCGAAGATATACAGAACTGAATCCATCTACGCCACCTCTCCCCGAAACCCAATCTCTGTAACATATACATGAGGAATCCCCAATGCACGTGATCATATGCCTTCTCCACATCCAGTTTAACCAATACCCCCGGTAAACCACTCTGAATCCTGGCATCCACAACCTCATTAGCAACAATGGCAGAGTCTAAAATCTGACGTCCCCCAACAAAAGCATTTTGGGAGTCCGAGATAACCCCATCTAGAACCCCGCGCATCCTGGTAGCAAGGACCTTCGCAATCAACTTGTACACGGAACCAACCAGACTAATCGGTCTAAGATCCTTAATGTCTTTTACCTCTCCTTTCTTTGGGTGCAGAGAGATAAAAGTAGCATTAAGAGACTTCACAAAACTCCCCTCCTCATAAAAAGCACAAAATGTAGCCATCACATCCTCCCGTACAATAGGCCAACACTCGGAGAGAAACCGCATTGTGAAACCATCAGGGCCTGGAGCTCTGTCCCCATTACATTGCTTCAATGCTCTCAGCACCTCCTCCTCCGTGAATGGCATCTCCAGCATATCCCTGTCACCCTCATCAATGGAATCGAACGGAAGTCCATCCAGATTCAGTCTCCAACTCTCAGTCTCGGTGAACAACCTCTGGTAAAACAACGGAATCCCTGAACGGAGCTCCTCCTCAGAAGAAAGCAAAGCACCCTCCATTGTCAGACTCCCAATAAAATTCTTCCTCCTACGATCATTCGCCGAACGATGAAAGAATTTTGTATTCCGATCCCCTTCTTTCAGCCAGATAGCCCTTGATTTCTGTCGCCACGAAATCTCATCCTGAATAGCAACCTCCTCGATGTCAGTCAAACACTGTGCCCGCCTCGCCCTCCTGGCCTCATCTATCCCCCCACTCAACTCTGCTCTATCAATGTCCTCAATTTCTGCCAAAAGCACATTCCGACGCCATACCAAATTATCAAATATCTCCCTATTCCATGTGATGAGAGATGACTTCAACATACGTAGTTTTGAATCCAGAACAAAACTCGGGGATCCAGACCTCACAGGACACGCCCACCATGCCAACAACCGCTGCTGAAAGTCATCAGCCCTAAGCCATATATTCTCGAATCTGAAAGGAGATTTTCCGGATGAAATACCCCCACACTCCAAGAAAATGGGAACATGATCCGAGGTGAATCGAGTGGCAATGGTCTGGATAACGCCAGGGAAATGCTCCTCCCAATCACCAGACACTAGAAACCGATCAATACGGGAATAAGTAGGACTCTCCCTTCCACTGGACCAAGTAAAAGACGCACCACTGAGGGGTAAATCATGCAAGGCCTGCCTATCAATAAAATCAGAGAAACCTGTCATAGCTCTAGTCCATCGTCCCCCTGAAGATCTCTCCGACGGTGAACGGACAACATTGAAATCACCTCCCACACACCAGGGTAGACGCCACTCCTCCCTAATCTCCTCAAGCTCCGCCCACATTTCCGTCCTCCTCCCATCATCCCCAGGCCCATACACTCCTGAGAAGACCCAACAAAAACCATCATCCACCATAGAGAATTAGCAAGAAATCGAGAAATGTCCACAACGCATATCCCTCAATGAGATCCACCTCCTATCCCATAACACAATCACTCCCCCTGAAGCACCATTCGATGGCAAGAAAGACCACTCAACAAACCGATTACCCCATAAACTCTTAATTACTCTAGCATTCATAACCTCCAATTTTGTCTCCTGAAGGCAAACAATGAAGGCAAACAATCTGTGCATTCCACTTTCCTAACGCCAACCTAACAATCTTCCTCTTTCCTCCAATTTTCTAATACATGTACATTTAAGTTGTGTTTATCGTTGGGTGGAAGGGCGAAATTGTTTTTCGTTGGATGAAGAGATAGAGTTTTTGGGGTCTCTTGGCCCGTAGTTCTCTTGTAAGGGATTGCCCCCCGTTTCGGGTGCTTTTTTTTAATAAAATACTTATAAAAAAAAAAAAAAAAAAAGTTGTGTTTTGTAGGTTTTATTGATTTATTTATTTAACTGTTGTAGTTATGTTAGCTTCTTTTTGGTGTTAACTGTTTTCTAGTTATCATGTCATATTATTTGTTGAAGGAATAAGCATATAATTTATGTTTCTGGATATGTAATTAACTTGGTGCACTTATTTAATATATCTATTGTATTGGGTTTCTAACTCTACTCTCACTTACTGAACCTAATATTTATATAAATGGATATCCATCGAGTTTAGTATTGTATTTTTCTCTATTTAAGACCTAATTACCTATCTTATATATGAAATGTTTACATTTGACCTTATTTTATGTCGATCAACTATTTCTTTCCCCCAAATCAAATTGTGGATACCTATTTTGTCTTCTACTTTTTCCCTTACCTTTTAATTTATTTTCCTTTTCTTTTTCTTTTTCTTTTTTCTCCTTTTCCTTTTCCTTTTCTTTTTCTTAAAACTAAATCAAATTTCAAGAGATACCCATTAATTAATTATTTTCTCTTTTCTACCACTTCTGTATATATTATTTATTTGTGTGCACTTTGCCTATCTTATTATGTGAGTATTTTATACTCTTGGGCATATATTTGTGAATATGTAAAGATTTGAATGATATGCAAAACATTTGGCGGTGCAACCTTAACGGGCATGTGTTTAGTGTGGTGTGTTTGTTAAAGCTAGGTGTTTATGCAAGTTTCAACAAATCCACTTGGTAGAATATTTTCTTCTCTGTTTTTGGTCTGAAACCAACATTACTCAAATCCCAGGTTCTTGTGACATGAAGTTTTTGAATTCTACTGCAAAGCTTGTCGAGCCCTTAGAAAGTCGAAAATTTGCAAGGTTTTCCCTGCAGTATAAGGGATTTGAAGAGAAGCCTAATGGACAAGAGCATTGGGAGCCCAGATTTGCTGGGCACCAGAATTCTCAACAACGTGAAGATTCATTTTTTGCACGTGATCAGAAAATAAATTGTGGCTTTGTTAAAGGTCCTAAAGAATCCCCAAGTACAGGATTTGATTTGGCAGAGGATGATGCAAAATACATTAGTACTTGCCATATCGCTGTTATTTCTTGCATCTTTGGAAATTCAGACCGCTTGAGAACACCAATGGGTAAAACGGTAATAAATTATTTTTTTGTTCTTTTGTGTTTAAATATATCAATTTTTAGTTGTATTTTGATTCTTTCTGTTTTGGCAAGTCGTGTTTTTCTTTATATAGAGCTGTTTTTCTTCTTTTTTTTCGTAAATCTCCATCGAATATTGTGAGTTTGGGATATGATGCCAAATAAACAAATAATTGCTCTTCCAAACTTTTAGGTCTTACAATCAAAAGAATTTCATTGTTTACTGCCTAGGAGTTGAGGTTGAGATGGAAGCTTTTTGTTAATTTGAATTTTTAAAATAGAAACATTCATTTTTCAGAATTAGAAGTAGAGAGCCAAGTTTTATAGTGATGTTTTACATTGTGCAGGGTTGAGGTACAAATCCGAGGGTACATGTCCCTTTTGATGTAATATATAGCTGAAAACGGGATGAAAAAGTATATATTATTTGATAAGTAAAATATATAGCTGCTAAAATAGGGAATATATCTCCTACATTCCATTCTGAGATGTCCTAACGTCTTCAAAAAAATGGGATGAAAATATATATATATATATATATTATTTGATAAGTAAAATATATAGCTGTTAAATAGGTAATATTTCTCCTACATTCCCTTCTGTGATGTCCTAAAGTCTCCTAAAAAAGTCAATGTACCATTAAAGAACTTCCCCATTTTGTTACAATCAGAAAGCTATACCAAATAAACAATTTCGCATCTCTTAATTTTGGAGGGTTAGGTTTGGAATATATAGGACACATGAATTAAATATGTTTCTAACTGGAATGATTCAAAATCAACTGTATTGGGACGGTATGAAATTTAATGTCATAACAGAAGAGTAGTTCAACTAAAATCCTGTTGAAAGTTTTGTATGTGCACATGTGTGGGGTATAGAACATTAAAGTCATATATAACTAAATTAAAATAAAATAGTTCCGGTTATTGCACTTCAGTTTCTGTTTGGTGCTGCTGCTAGACAAATTAAAACAAGTTGTATTAAAAAAAATTCTTTTAGATTCCTTTGGTAATAAAGGAAAAGTATGATCTCCTATTGGTTAGTAGAGTTATTAGCCAAAGCTCAGTTGTAGGGCTCTAAACTTATAGAGATAGAATGTATATAAAATTTTTTGGTTCATAAAAATTATATTTTCAAAAAGTGTTTTATACTTTACTTTGCCAAACACTATGTGATCTTGACTACTTTATGTTACTACCCAACTACTCTAAAAGCTTAAGCTGCTTAAGCTCCCATTCAACACGCCCCTCACATTGACCTTTTTGGTCCAATATGTGTAATTTTTAATGTGGGTGACGGTAAGGTTTGAACACAGGAAGTCTTGCTCTGATATTATGTTAACCACTCATCTACTCTAACAACTTAAACTATTAGAGAGGGTATAAACTTGAATATTTAAAATTTTCAACATGCCCTCTTATGTGTGGTCTTCTGTTTGGTCCAACACGCAAAACGAATTTTTAATTGGGTGACGATTATGTTTGAACACAAGACTTCCTGCTCTCGTGCTCTGTTAACCACTCATCTACTTTAAAATTTTAAGCGGTTAGAGAGAGTGTAAATCAAGTCTTCATACTCTTCAACATGCCCCCTAATGAGTGACCTTTTTGGTCCAACTCGTGTAACAATTTTTAACTTGAGTGACGGTGAGGATTGAACACAGTAAAAGATGTTAGAGTAGGTGTAACTTTAATACTGAGCATTCAACAAGCTATACATATTTAATCATTCACCATCAAATATGTGCTTGTAGGTATAATAGTGCTAAAAGGGCCCTGACAAAAATTGATTAAGTGCCATTAGCCACTTTGTGCAACTTCTGGTTTAAAGTTGAGGACACAGTTGCATTGCAGTAGATGCAGGGTATATTAGTTATGTAATGTTGTGAAATCTTCTCAAAGCTTGTAAACCATAAGATCTGCTGTCTTGGCAAGTTGTTAAAAAATCGAGCAAGTATGATTCCCATTTTCGCAACATATTGGTGGGCATCAAACTCGGATTTGGCTGAATTTTTGTTTTGCTTGACCAACATGCAGAGACTTTGCTGAGTCTCAGAAAGTGTGGTGCAATGTCAAATTTTTTGCAGTTAGATAGTACACCTCTCCAGACACCATGGGCGCGGGGGCTTACTCATTGAAGTTATATTTCTTAGTTATTTTAGGAAAAGATAAACAGAAATGGTAGGCTATATTACATGGACTTGGTTTAGAGTGTTAGACACAGGTATGTATTATAGTGTCGGACATGTCAACTATCTAATAGGACACATGGACACGGTTAGATATTTATTTATTTAAATATTTTATATTGTTATTAAGTGTATAATAACTTTTGTAACCAAATATAGTGTTCAAACAACCTTTCACACATTTGAAGTAATAATATAGCAACATGAAATCATTTGGATATAAATTTAGTTAAGTGTTTTGCCAAAAGTGTCAGACACGTATCTCATACCCATGTATGACTAATATATTTCGGACAACGGGTATTTTCACCTATTTTAGAAGGGTCCATGAAACATAGATGGTAGGTATGAAGAAAGATTTCGGTAAAACTAGGGGCTCAACCCTAGACGGGAGGTGGAATCTCCCAAGCTGTGGAGTACGTTTGGACGCGGAGTTTTGGGTGGGAATATCAACTCTTAGACACATGAGACTCTTTTGTGTGGGTGTCCAAGGTGCATGTTTTTAATTATGAAATGGATTCTGAGATGTAGACTTGAGGAGATCACAACCGTATTTCTGAAATTAGGTGGTTGTAGGATTGCCGCTGATGCTACATTTAAAGCAATTTTTTATATTATTATTATTATTATTATTCTGGGAAAAAAATTATATTAGGCTTTTAAAGCTTTTGAAACTGAAGACAAGATGGTTTCTCTAACATATCTTTATCTCATGCAGTGTTAAGGGTTTAAAGCTAGACAACATGAGTTGCAAAGTCGAATTTAGAATATCACAAGTTATATTGCATCTGTCTATGCATATATATTACTTGTTATTCTTATTAACGTTTATATGGTTGTCATAGTCTCTCTCATTTGAAGGGGACGGGTGGTTATTTAGGGTACAACTTGCATACAATACTTGTTATTACTATATGTATGGCATACAAGTCTGAGCATCGTGGTTTAAGGCATTAAAGCAACAAAGTGAAGGCATCGATACCCCCGCTCGTGTTCAAAAGTGTAAATCTCTGAGGGAGGGGGAAGTAAATTTTGTGGATACCTCGAGAGGTTTACGGCCCTATTTGGTCCTTCTGTCACTTTTGTAGGATGCGTTCCCCTTTTGAACACCTTCATCCTCCTTGTAGAGTGGTTTAGATTGAATTTCTTCATTTTTACATGATTAATACCTCAATAATAAATTTTTAGGCAACTTGAGAGGCTATTGAATTGAAGGTATGACGATATCAAATACTTAACAAAGGTTTTCCTTACCCCGAGGAACTTGAAAAACCTGAAGAATCCAGAATATAAAAACAGTTTGTAGAGGTGTATTTTTAACTTTTTACTTTATTTATGTAAATAAGTTGAAGTTAAGTACTATAGTATTATCAATCATGGATTCATAATATGAGATTGTATTATTGCTAGCTGTAAGATAAGAAGCAATGGTTGATCACGAACAAGCCCTGCCTTCTAAGGTTGACCAGTGTAAGGATCTTGCTCCAAACCGCGGACCAAACAAAGAAAGCTACCTTCGAGGGAGCTTTAGAGTACCACACTGCCTTCTACGGAAACGAGAGCCTACTCGCCCCCGACAAGCAGATAAATACAAGTTCAAACTGTAACTAGTCAAATTTTGGTGCAAAGGCACGAGCCCTTCCCGTGTGCCACAAATGACCTACGAAGAAGAATCCCCCAACAAAATGAAATGTAGCTAACTAACTTCTATGAGAGACATAATTGACTGCATTGATCTTGGTAGCTATGCAACTCATGGAATTTAAAGAATCTAAGGAGAATGGGTCATTTATTCTGCGGAATTGCAGCAGTATGTAATAATGGTATATAAAATCTTAGAACATTAGATGAGTGATCTAAGAATTATTAATCTTTATATACAAATATAGAGTAAAAAAATTTCAAAGATGTCCTACTTTTAGAATTATTTTAGTCATCCTTGTATATGGTATGCGTTTCCCATTTGAACCCCTTTCTCTTTATATATTTCTTACTTATAAAAAAAACCAAAACAAGAAGAGAATTTTTTAGTCATCTAGTTCCTTTTTTTTTTTTTATAAGTATTTTATAAACTAAAGGCATTCAAACGGGGAATGCATCCCTTTAACAAAAGACCCCTATGGGCCAAGAGATCCCAAAAACTCTCCTTTCTCGTCTAATGATTTACAATTGCGCCCTTCGACCCAACTAAACAAGCAAGAAATAAAAAAATCTTCATCACCCTCATAGGGGACTCTACATCCTCAAAACAAAGCCTATTGCATTCCAACCATATTCCACCATAGACAAAGAGGGGCCACCCTCCAAAAAGGTCGGGCATGTGAGCCAATCGGCACGCTCCGCCATGACTCCAAAACATCCCGAACCGAGGCTGACATCACCCATAAACTCCAAAAAGGCCGAAGAGAAGGCACCAACAATCATAGACAATCGGACAGTGTAAAAAGAGGTGATTTATGGACTCCCCCTCCTGTTTACACATAAAACACTGGTTGGCCGAAAACATGCCACGCCGTCGCAGAATATCCAAGGTAAGAGTCCGACCCCACGACGCCTACCATGTGAAGAAAGCAACATTTAGAGGGGCCATCGAACGCCACACCGCCTTCCAAGGAAAAGGCTCCTCCGCCCTAGGCGAGAGACAACCCAAATAGGAAGAGACCGAAAAAAGCCATGAAGAAGTCGGCCTCCAAATCAAAGAATCCGATCCACCACTCATAGTCAAGGAATACAATAACTCCAGCAATTCTAAGACCTCTTCTAGCTCCCAGTCCTGAAAAATGCCGCATGAAACTGACGTTCCACACTAACGTCCCGGTATCAAGATGATAACAGTCGGTTACTGAAGTATGACGATCTCGAGCGATCCTATACAGTTGAGGGAACGAAGACTCGAGAGAGCCCTCACCACACCACTAATCCGTCCAAAAACGAACACTACGGCCATCCCCAACCCTGAAACTAGTAAAAGGGGCAAAAGAATCCCACCCCCGTCGGATATCCTTCCAAACCCCCACACCATGACGACCCTTAACCTCGTTAGAACACCATCCGCCTCTAGCCTCGACATAGCGACAAGCTACCACCCTCTTCCACAGACGGTCCCTCTCGGCCCCGAAGCGCCATAACCACTTTCCCATAAGAGCCTTGTTGAAAGCCAACAACCGACGAATACCCAAACCTCCATCTTGAAAAGGGCGACAAACCGCCTCCCACCACACCAAAGAGATAGACTGACCCTCCCTACAACCACCCCATAAAAACTGCCGCTGTAATCTCTCGATCCTATGAGCCACACCGCGAGGGATCTGTTCAAGTGACAACGCATACGTGGGAAGATTGGATAACGTGCTCTTAACTAAGGTAAGTCTCCCGCCCTTGGAAAGATACTGCCGCTTCCAACTTGTCAGTCGCCTCTCCACACGGTCCACCACTGAATCCCAACAAATCTGTCTATGCCCAGAAGACCCTAGAGGCAAACCCAAATACACCGAAGGAAGCTTCCGGCCCTACAACTAAGTGCTGAAGCCAATGCCGGCACGTTGCCCACCTCGCCCACTGGGAACAGAGAGCACTTGCTAGTATTAATTTTCAAACCAGAAACAGCTTGAAAACATATCAAGATACATCGGAGATACCGCAATTGCATCACATCCGCATCACAAAATACTAAAGCATCATCGGCAAATAGAAGGTGCGAAACATCCACAAACTAAGAGGCGACATCTCCCACCCTGAATCCGCCTAAGAGTCCCAACCACATAGCTCGAGACATCATCCGACTAAACGCCTCCATCACCACAAGAAAAAAGAGCTTAGGAAGGGGATCACCCTGCTTCAGCCCACGAGAACTCCTAAAGAATCCGGAAGACGACCCATTCACAATCACAGAGAAATGAACTGAAGATATGCAGAACTGAATCCATCTACGCCACCGCTCCCCAAAACCCAATCTCTTCAGCATATACAGGAGGAAACCCAATGCATATGATCATACGCCTTTTCCACATCCAATTTCACCAATACCCCGGTAGTACCACTCTGCATCCTGGCGTCCACCACCTCACTAGCAATAATGGTGGAATCTAAGATCTGACGACCCCCAATAAAAGCATTTTGTGATTCCGAAATGATTCCATCAAGAATATCGCGCATCCTAGATGCAAGGACCTTCGCTATCAACTTATATGCACACCCAACCAGGCTAATTGGGCGGAAATCCTTAATGTCCTTCATTTCCCTTTTTTCAGGGAGGAGAGCGATGAAAGTGGCATTAAGCGATTTCACAAAACAACCCTCCTTATGGAAAGCGCTGAAGGTGGCTATCACTTCTTCCCGAACAGTAGGCCAACGCTCAAAAAGAAACTTCATCGAGAAACCATCAGGGCCAGGGGCTCTGTCACCATTGCATTGCTTCAGCGCCTTCAGTACCTCTTCCTTCGAAAAAGGAATCTCCAACCTATCTCGATCCCCCTCATCAATAGAGTCGAAAGTAAGTCCATCCAAATTCGGCCTCCAACACTCACTTTCAGTAAACAGTCTCTAATAATACGAAGGAATCCCAGCATGAATCTCCTCCTTAGAAAAGAGCAAGGAACCTTCCACAGTCAATCTCCCAATGAAGTTCTTCCTCCTTCAAGCATTCGCTGAGCGATGAAAAAATTGTGTTCCGATCCCCTTCTTCTAGCCAAAGAGCCCGAGATTTCTATCTCCACGAAATCTCTTCCTGAATCGCAATCTCCCCTATCTCGGACAAACACTGTACATTCCTCTGTCGCATGATCTCATCCATCCCCCCACTCAACTCAGCTCTGTCAATGTCATCAATCTCTGCCATAAGCATATTCCTGCGCCACACAATATTACCAAATACCTCCTTGTTCTATGTGATAACAGATGACTTCAAAATTCGTAATTTCGAAGGAAGCACAAAACTCGGAGAACCTGGCCTAACAGGACATGCCCACCATTCCAACATCCGCTGCTAAAAATCCCCTGCCCTAAGCCACATGTTCTCAAACTTGAAAGGAGATTTTCTGGTGGAGATACCCCCACCGTCCAGAAAAATGGGGACATGATCAGAAGTAAATCTGGTAGCAATGGTCTAAATGACACCTGAAAAATGCTCCTCCCAATCATTGGTCACCAAGAAGCGATCAACACGAGAGAAAGTCGGAATCTCCCTACCACTAGAGTAAGTAAAAGATGCCCCATTGAGAGGTTGATCATGTAACGACTGCCTGTCAATAAACTTAGAGAAAGTCGTCATAGCCCTAGTCCATCGTCCTCCAGTAGATTTCTCAGAAGGCGTCCGAACCACATTGAAATCCCCACCCACACACCAAGGTAACTGCCACTCATCCCTAACTGTTCCAAGCTCAACCCACATCTCCGTCCTCCCCTCATCATCCCTTGGCCCATGAACACCTGAGAAAGCCCAGCAAAAACCATCCTCCACTGTAGAAAAAGAGCATGAAATCGAGAAACGGCCCATACGCGTGTCCCGTAAGGTGACCCATCTCCCGTCCCATAATACTACTACACCTCCCAAAGCACCCCTCGAAGCCAAAAAGGACTATTCCACAAACCGATTACCCCACAAACTTCGGATCACTTTATCATTCTTAACTTCCATTTTTGTTTCCTGTAAGTAATCCACTTTCCAAGAGTCAGTATAACAATCTTCCTTTTTCCCGGGCAATTAAGACCCCGGACATTCCATGATACTAGTCTTAACAACATGAGAAAACAATCTAGACCGCCTCACCCCTCTGTCGTCCCCCGTTCCTTCCCCCTTCACAACCATGCGATCCACTACCACACCCATCACAGTTTACCGAACACACCAAATTTCACAACTCCCTTTCACCCTTCCAATACGAAGGTGATCTATGAACCACCAAGGCCCTATCCTCCCTACCCTCCCTACCTTGTTCATCCTCCGTATCATGCACCAAATCCAAAATCAACTCCTCCCCTTTCTTTTTGTAAATTCCGAACCTAACCCCCAATATAGGAGCAACTTCCACAAATTTCTCCTTAACCCAATTTTCAGAAATTAAGTCCGAACAATCAATCACCACGGGTACCACATTTTCCATCACTTCCATATTCCCCACCCCATTACTTGGCTTCAACCCATCGCCCTCCGGATCAACCGGAATTAAACCTAAAGCATAATCGCCACTAACAGCCCCATCATTCAACATCAAAGTCCTCTCATTAATGCAAAATTCAGCACCATCATTACCTGTTGAATAATCCCATTCACTACCTGAATCCAACTCCCCAAATGAAGAAATGTCTTAAGCAAAATTTGACCTCTTTCCCACTGACCCAACCTTTGCAGTTTCAATCAGTTCCTCAACTTCACCATTATCACCACAAGAAATAGCAGAAACCCCTGAAGCTACCTTCAGCCTGATACCCTGCTTCGCCGGAAAGAGCAAGGGACCGACGAAACTCCTCTTCCCTTTCTCAGCACCACTTCTCCAAACGAAACCAGGCTGATGATAATCGAAAACAAATCGTCGTGCCAACGATGACCTTCGCGAACCACCCCTGGGAGCAGAAGCCTTCACGCGTCGTCGCGAGACCACATCAAAACCATTGTCATCCCCATTCGCCCTTGACGTTGCAACAACCTCCAGCGACCCGACTACCATCGCACTCGGATTCAAATTCTGAGCTAAACCCTCATCATCGCGGGTTGATTTGCATTGAAATGGACCTGAATCCGGATCTGGATCCATACCCGGATCCACAGGGAGTGGATCGGGTCGACCCGCAATCAAACCCGGACCCATACCCGTACTAGCATGCACCTGCCCACTTGAAAGTGGAGACCTATCTCCTCCCCTGGCTTGTTCATTGATAATGGGCCTAGCCTGATGATTAAAGAAACCCCTTTTTACAGGCCCATGAAAATGGCCCACTCCACCAGGCTCGCCATTAAAGCCCACAAACTCATCTGTTATGAGCTCAACCCTTGTACCGTGTGTCCCTCACGTGTGAGGGTATGAAATTTGAATTGTGATTGTGGGCCCGGTGTGGACCCCACCCCTACCTACCCTCGCTACGTGGCGCCACACCATACGACCTCCCCTTCCACCCCATCATCACATGCGCCCCTAACAACTCTGTGCCTGCATTAGATCCACGCGCGCCCATTTTCTCATCAATCACCTTATCACCTCCATCGTCCGTACAGGGCTTCACACCTGTCAATCCTTTGCTCACCTGAGAAAACGACCGGACTGGCGACCGGGGATAGCAACTCCCCGCCGCCACCCACCTTCTTAACTCAATCCCTCTTTCCATCCACCTTCAAAGCTTTGTGTAGTCGACACCACCACGAGAGCCCAATCATCTATGACCGAGATTCGAAAACAGAGCACCTCATCGTGAATGAAGATGAAGGGTGGGCTGATTGTGCCGGCGGCGACCCAAATGCCAATTCTGTTTGGTCTGCAAGGATCAACTTCATCCAGTTTTCGGAACCCACCACAGAGATTACCCACCTTTTTTAAGAGCTCCAAGCAACACAGGTGCAGAGGCACGCCTCTCAGCAAAATCTGGTGAGCATCCTTCGTCTTCCATGGCCTCGACCCTTCGCCGATTGACCACGCATCCAAAAGCAACCTCCGCTGCCCCCAATCACGATGACTAGATGACATGACCTCCATGGCCACCGACGATGAAGGAAAATAGAACAAAAAAGCCCCATCACTAAGACAGGCCATCGAAAATCCAGATAACACTCGCTATGCTCTCTTTGCCTACGCCTCCACCTTGTCCATCTCCTCCACCACTGAGCCTTCAAAATGGCCCACCAAACATGACCTAAGGTACTCCTTTCTCCGCTCAATAGATGCTTCGTCAATATAGAGAGAAGGCCCTCTCGGAGGGTTAGCCTCTTTCACCTCGCCTCCCTAGAAAAAGGAAGGCATGCTTGCAACCTCCAGGTATGACCTCATCACTCATAAAATAGAATTGAAGAAAAAAAAAATGACCTAAGGAACTCACCGGAGTGTAAGACTCCGATGACCGGCGTGAGTGGAAGACTCAGCCGGCCTCAGTAATGGTCACCAGAGAGAAAGCTCATCATTAGAAATATTAGAAAGATTGTGTTTCCCCTAGAGCTTTTTTTTTTTGATAAGTATGTATTATGTATTAAAAGGTGCTCAAAAAGGGAGCGCATCCCAAGTACAAAAAAGCCCTATGGGCCAAGCGAGCCCAAAAACTCTAACTTCTCATCTAAAGATATACAAAAACGTCATTCCACCCAATAAAATAAATTCGAAATAAAAGTCCTTAATGGCCCCTATGGGAGACTCAATACCCTCAAAACATCGTCTATTCCACTCAAGCTAAATGCCCCACCAAAGACAAAGGGGGGCCGCTCTAAAACAGGATCGAAGATGGGATCCAACAGGCAAACTCCTCCAAACACCCAAAACGTCATGAACCGATGCCGACATAACCCACTGAATAGCAAAAAGGGCAAGAAGAAAGTACCAACAATCATATGCCACCAAACAATGCAAAAGGAGGTGGTCCACGGACTCCCCCTCCTTCTTGCACAAAAAGCACCGGTTAACCACAATCATGCCTTTCTGTCTCAATACATCCAGAGTGAGAATGCGACCCCAAACGGCCGACCAAGAGAAAAAGCCACCTTGAAAGGGGCCTTGGAACGCCAGACTGCCTTCCAAGGAAAAGCCTCTTCCACCCTGAAAATAGCGTGCGAACAAAATATCCCAAACAAGCCTACCGATATCAAGGTAATAATAGTTGGCAACAAAAGCATGACGTTGCGGGCAATCTTGAAAAGCTGAGGGAATGAGGATGCAAGAGAGCACTCACCACACCACCAATCCGTCCAAAAACACACAAAACGGCCATCACCCACCCTGAATCTGCAGAAGGTAGCAAAAGAAACCCATCCCCGTTAAATATCTTTCCACACACCCACCCCTCGACGGGTCGGAACCTCGCCAGAGCACCAACCACACCTGCGCTCCCCATACCAACACGCAATCACCCTTCTCTATAAACAGTCCTGCTCAGAACCAAACCGCCACAGCCATTTCCCCAACAAAGAAATGTTAAAGGGAGTCAACCGCCGAATGCCCAAACCCCCCTCCTGAAAGGGTCGGGTAACCACCTCCCATCATACAAGAGGGATCGAAGATCTCTCACCGCATCCCCCCCACAAAAACTGTCTCTGAAGTCGCTCAATCCGCTAAGCCACACTGCAGGGGATCCAATAAAGGGATAGAACATAAGTGGGAAGATTAGAAAGCGTGCTCTTTACCAAGGTAAGTCTCCCACCCTTGGAAAGATATTGTCGCTTCCAACTTGCCAGCCGTCTCTCAATCCGCTCCACTATATCGATCTTGATAACTATATATTTTTTGAAGTGCGACTTCTTTGTAAATTCCAAATATAAAAGGTCACAAGCAAAGTGTATTAAATTAGTGAATCATACTGTATGACTTTAGGAGGGCGTGATTGAACAAGGGTGAGAGAAATAGGGGAAACCTAGTGCATGAGGGTTCCTGCCATTGCAGGGTCTAGAGAGGATGTAATGTATGTTTAGAGGTTATTTTCCTATTTTTAACCCGTGACGTCCATGTCACCAACCTTACCTTTTGCACCAAGGCTCGTCCCAATGATTGATTGATGGCAACAACAGAAAACTAAGATTAGTCTGGATTTAGAGTTGACAAGTTGATGATGGAGAATATTTACATTTTTTTCTTTGAAAGTAAGAATATTTACATATTGAGGAGACTATATAGAGAAAATAAGAAATATCTTCATTTGGATTTTGTTGATTTGAGGAGAAATTTTATTTCAGTGCTTAGAGATCTAATATGGACGGTTTTTAGAAAGAATCAAGTCACAAAAGGTCACATTGACGTGGTTATGGAAATGGAAGTGTGAGTATACTTGGAGCGAGTGTAGGGAGATGAGTGAATTTCTTTGTCCGTAGGCTTACATCAATCGTTTGTATTAAGCCCATAACTATTTGACCTAGTTATGGACATAAAACATGATTTTTCATAGTGCATATTATTTGCTGATGACATTGTTTCAAGTGATGAAATTAGAGATGGGATAAGTGCTAAATTGGGGGTCTGATGGGAAGCTTTAGAGCTGATGGATTTAAGATAAGTATGAAAAAAACGGAATATATAACTTCCTTAAGTTTAGAGATGAATATACATATACCATGAAATTTTAGTTGGTGAAGGATCAAATATTAAAGTTATACCTTTGCTCAAAGTAGATGGTTGTTAACGCGGCCTCGAATTGAAACCTCACTGAAAATTGAAACTGTCTTACATGCACTTGACCAAAAAAAGCACCACTCTTTAATGGCTTAAGATTTTAGTGTCGATTGTTTTTTTTTTTTTTTTTGATAAGATTTTTATGAAAGAAAGAACACTCAATCGGGGAGTGCATCCCATATACACGAAACCTTAGGGGCCGAGGGAACCTAAAAAGTTTGTCTTTTCCTCCAAAGATTTACAATTTCGCCCCTCCACCCAACAAAACAAACTCGATATAAACACGTTTTTTATTCCTCCCAGGGGAGACTCCACACTCTCAAAGCATCGCCTATTGCGTTCTAACCAAATACTCCTCCAGAGACATAGGGGAGCTGCCCTCCAAAAAAGCTGAACCTGACGACCAATCGGCACACCTCTCCAAGAGGCCAACACATCGCGAACCGAGGCTGGCATCACCCACTGGATGCCAAAAAGACAAAAAATGAGACTCCAGCAGTCATAGGCGATCGGGCAATGCAAAAGGAGGTGATCAATAGATTCCCCATCCTTTTTACATAAAAAACACCGATTGACCAAAAACATACCCCGGCGACCCAAAATGTCCAAAGTGAGGATGCGCCCCCAAGCCGCCGACCATGTGAAGAAAGCGACCTTGAGAGGGGCCTTAGTACGCCATACTGCCTTCCACGGAAAAGACGCTTCCTCCCCGGGCGAAAGGCAACCAAAAAAGGAAGCAACTGAAAATCTCTGGGAAGGCGAAGGTCTCCAGCATAAAGAATCATGACCACCACCAATAGTCTGTGAATATAATAACTCCAGAAGATCGGATATCTCCTCCAGCTCCCAATCCTGAAAAGGACGCGTAAACCTGACATCCCACACTAGCTTCCCGGTATCAAGATGATAACAATCAGCTACTGAGGCCCGACGATCCTGTGCGATCCTGAACAACTGAGGGAACAAATGGGCAAGGGGTCCCTCCCCACACCACCAATCCGACCAGAACCCCACACAACATCCATCACCAACCTTGAAGCTGGCAAAAGGTGCAAAGAAGTCCCATCCCTGCCGAATATCCTTCCACACTCCCATGCCTCTACGACCCCTTACCTCTTCAGAGCACCACCCGCCTCTCACCTCCCCATAGCGGCAAGCGATCACCCTCCTCCACAAACGATTCCTCTCAATCCCAAAACGCCACAACCACTTTCCCATGAGGGCCTTATTGTAAGGCACCAACCGACGAATACCCAAACCACCCTCCCGAAAGGGACGACATACCACCTCCCAACGCACCAAAGGAATAGAATGCCTCTCCCTTGAACTACCCCACAGAAACTGTCTCTGAATCCTCTCAATCCGCTGAGCCTGAGCCACACCGCGAGGAATCTGAAAAAGTGATAACACATATGTAGGGAGATTGGATAATGTGCTCTTTACCAGTGTAAGTCTCCCACCCTTAGAAAGATATTGTCGCTTCCAACCCGCCAACCGCCTCTCCACTATCTCGACCACCGAATCCCAACAAGTATGTCTTTGTCCAGACGATCCCAAAGGTAAACCCAAATACACTGACGGGAGCTGATTGGCCCTGCATCGAAGAGCAGTAGCTAAGGCCCGTATGTTGTCCACCTCCCCCACTGAGAACAAGGAACTCTTACTAGTGTTGATCTTCAACCCAGAGACCGCCTGAAAACATATCAGAATACATCGAAGATGCCGCAACTGTGCCACATCTGCATCACAGAATACAAGAGTATCATCTGCAAATAACAAGTGCGATACCTCCACAGACTGAGAAGCAACATCCCCCACTCTGAAGCCGCGTAGGAGACCCAATCCTGTGGCTCTAGTCATCATCCGACTAAAAGCCTCCATCACTACAATGAAGAGAAGCGGAGAAAGGGGATCCCCTTGTCTTAACCCACGAGAACTGCCAAAGAAACCTGAAGGAGTTCCATTCACCATCACCGAAAAGCGGACCGAAGATATACAGAACTGAATCCATCTACGCCACCTCTCCCTGAAACCCAATCTCTGTAACATATACATGAGGAATCCCCAATGCACGTGATCATATGCCTTCTCCACATCCAGTTTAACCAATACCCCCGGTAAACCACTCTGAATCCTGGCATCCACAACCTCATTAGCAACAATGGCAGAGTCTAAAATCTGACGTCCCCCAACAAAAGCATTTTGGGAGTCCGAGATAACCCCATCTAGAACCCCGCGCATCCTGGTAGCAAGGACCTTCGCAATCAACTTGTATTGGAGATTTTCCGGATGAAATACCCCCACACTCCAAGAAAATGGGAACATGATCCGAGGTGAACCGAGTGGCATTGGTCTGGATAACGCCAGGGAAATGCTCCTCCCAATCACCGGACACTAGAAACCGATCAATACGGGAATAAGTAGGACTCTCCCTTCCACTTGACCAAGTAAAAGACGCACCACTGAGGGGTAAATCATGCAAAGCCTGCCTATCAATAAAATCAGAGAAACCTGTCATAGCTTTAGTCCATTGTCCCCCTGAAGATCTCTCCGACGGTGAACGGACAACATTGAAATCACCTCCCACACACCAAGGTAGACGCCACTCCTCCCTAATCTCCTCAAGCTCCGCCCACATCTCCGTCCTCCTCCCATCATCCCCAGGCCCATACACTCCTGAGAAGACCCAACAAAAACCATCATCCACCATAGAGAATGAGCAAGAAATCGAGAAATGTCCACAACGCATATCCCTCAATGAGATCCACCTCCTATCCCATAACACAATCACTCCCCCTGAAGCACCATTCGATGGCAAGAAAGACCACTCAACAAACTGATTACCCCATAAACTCTTAATTACTCTAGCATTCATAACCTCCAATTTTGTCTCCTGAAAGCAAACAATCTGTGTATTCCACTTTCCTAACGCCAACCTAACAATCTTCCTCTTTTCCGGGCAATTAAGACCCCGGACATTCCAAGATATAATTCGTATCATCATGGGAAACAATCTAACACACCCCACTCCTCTTTCGACCCCCACTCCTTCCCCCTTCGCTACCCCGCGAACCACTATTTAACCCATCATAATTGATAGTACATACCAAGTTGCGCAATTCCCTTTCACCCTTCCAGTACGAAGGTGAACGGTGAATCACCATAGCCCTTTCATCCTCACTATGCTCCTCCTCTGTGTCTTCCACTAAAGCCAAAATCAAATCTTCCCCTTCCGCTTGCTTGATCCCGAACTTCACTCCAATCTTCGAAGCAACATTCACAACATTCTCTTTTACCCAATTTTCGGATAGATTCTCCGAATAATCAACCGCCACTGTCAACACATTCTCCAGCACCTCCATATTTATCGGATTAGTCCCTTCCATGTCGACCGAGACCAACCCCATATCATCCTCATCCATATTGTCCCTCACTTTTATCACAACAGCCTTCTCCAAACTGCACTGGTTACCACATTCAGGATTGGACAAATCATCACCTTTACAGCTAGTCGAAGCACCCCAATCTTCACTATATTTCTGCTCACCTGAAACAGAATACATAGTGGCCAGATCGTCATCCTCTTCAGCCCCTACAGTCCCATCCTCCACCCCACACCTCTGGTCATGAATTTGAACACCAACAGCCCTATCACGTGATCCCACACACTTTCCAGCAGAATTTAACATCACCTGAACATGTGACGGGCCCTCCTTCCTCATCTTCCCCTTCTCTTCCCATGGTCGCCAGCAAAAGCCTGGTCGTCGGCTACCAAAAACAAGTTTGTCAGCAAAACTGAGCAGTCGCGGTGTATTCTTGGGCACAATCGCATCATCATACCTCCTCGACACCACCCCTGAAACATCCTCATCCTCCTCCATACGTGCCAGTCCAACTGATGACCCGTCCACCACCATGGTCGCCTCTAGAAGGCGAGTCGAACCCTCCAAACCGCGGCTAAAACCGTCATCATATGGATCCAAATTCGGGTCATGACCCGGATCCACTCTCCTGCCCATATCCATCAGTTTCGGGTCACCTCTGGGTCGCCCTTTGCCCGGATCCTTTATTGCACAAACATTCTGATCCAATCCTTTAGAATAGGCTGAATAATTAAAGCCCATCACCCCTTTTAATGTTCCTTTCCTAAGCATTCTTCCTTTGGCCCTTTTTGAGCCCCAACCCACACCACCAGGTCCAACTCTTCTGGCCCAATTAACATTAATCTGAGACTTCTCTCCCAGCCCACTCCCTTTATCCCAATTAGGATACCTGCCTTCAGCACCTTCAAAATTTGAATTCAAACCAAATTGGTGGCGGGCCCAGGGTGGACCCCACCCCCCACCGACCTGTTCACGCGAGTTAGATCCACGCGCTAGCACATGGCCCCCATTCCATCTACTCCCTCCCTCACACGCCGCTGCTGCCTTTCCTCTCACCACATCCGTATTCCACCTCTCAGTAACCCTAGATTCATGACCCCTCATCGGAGAGGATGACCGGAAAGAAGGTCCGAGATAGCATCGATCAGCCGCCACCCACCGACGTAGCTCCACACCTTCCTTAAATCCTCTCGAGTGCAGCGCCGTCCATTCGTCCTTGCTGAAAAGGATCGGCCCAAATCCGCCTTCTATGCTTTGAGTCGTCGGCACGATCATCGGCGGCCAATCGTCCATTATAGCAATACGGAAACACAAGATCTCGTCGTGGACGAAAATGAAGGAGGGGCTAGGTTTACCGACGGCGACCTTAATGCCCACAATATCTGGCTTAAACGGGTCCATCTTCTCCAACCCCATGAAACCACCACACATATCCCCCACCTTTTTGAAAAGCTCCCGACAACATAGATGTAGTGGGACTCCTTTTAGAACAATCCGGCGACTATTCCTCGTTTGCTAAGATTTTATTACCCCTGTTCCAGTAGACCACATGTCCAATACCAACCGTTGTTGCCCCCACTCCCGCCGACCATGCTGCAGCACGTCCCTAGCCACTGATTTTGAAGGGAAGCAAAAGAGGAGAGCTCCCCCATTGAGGTATGCCACTGAAAAACCTGAAGAAACCCTCCATACTTTCTTAGCCCATTCCTCCACCTTATCCACCTCATCCTCCTCCACCTCCCTGTCAAAACGGCCCACCAAGCAAGAGCGCAGGAACTCTTTTCTCCTCTCAATAGACCCCTCATCAACATAGAGTGACGGACCTCTTGGAGGACATGCTTCTTGCACTTCACCTCCCCAATAGAAAGAGGGCAAACTAGCAGCCTCTAGGTAGGACCGCATCTGCATAGACCAAGCGAACAAAGAGAGAAAAAAAAATAATTGTATGGAGAAGACGCCGGCAAGGTACCGGCGACCTCAAAAGAAAGCAAAATAATTCTTGTTAGTGTGATGCCTAAGAAATACTGGAAAGAGAAACTATTCAGGTGCAGTTATTCATAAGAAAGGAGAAATTTGAGATGACATTGATCTAGAATTACACCGAAATGAAAAAGGGCTCCTATCTAATATTTTATGACTTGAGTGTGTATTTAAGATTAGAAGGAAGATCTTTAAAACAAGTATTAGACCGACAACACGTGGACAAAGTGAGCATGGGGTATCTGGTGGGGGTATGCCCTCACTTTATTGCCACGTAGTTTTTTTTTTTTTCCATATTTAATTAAAACTTTCATCTTGTTCAGGGTCAAAAAAAAAAACTAAAGTGAGCATGGTAAAATTGCAAATGTCGAGATGGATGTGTGGTAAATAACACAAGAAATAATAGAGTTGATAATAAACACACTCAGTGAGATAAATGAAGTAGCACCTACTGAATATAAAATCAGAAAAGCTTATTATGATGGTTTGAACATGCGCAATATCACTAAGGGCCTGTTTGGTAAGTGCTCTTGCTTCAGGATTTGTCTTTTGGCTTCCTTACTATTCACAATTTTTAGACCAAAGCTTGTTTGGGTCAACTTGCTTCAGCTTCCACAGGCCCAAAGCAATGCTTCCATTTTGGCCCAATTTGGAAGTCCCAATTTTGGTTCTTTCAAGTGCTTTGTCTAATGTAGCAGTGGACCCTAGAAGCAAAAATTAAAAGCAAAAGCAAAAAATCCAACCCATGTTTTTTCTTCATTTCTCTTCAAACCGTTTTTTGGCAAAACACATCCAAAGCATATCAGCCCTCCTTCAATGCGATTAGGGCAAAATCGCGTCCTCCTCCTCCTCCTTCGCATACTCATCCTTGTCCTCCTCCGGTTCGAGGTCGTCATCATCATCGCGACGCCGTTAACTCATGGCTGCAACTTGTAACTCAGATCAAGCCCTAGTAGGACACGATACAATATATTTATATGTATGTATATGTATATTAGATGTATATTTGTGTGTCTCTGTGTTTGTGTTTTTATAGATAGGGGGAAAGATGTAGACAAGAACAGAAGTGGGTTAGGGCTATGCTGGATTTGGGAATTGAGATTAGAAAATCAGAGAAGAAGCTATTTATTGAATTACAATTTTTGCAATAATCCCCAAATCTATTATTGCGAAATGAAAAAGTCAATTTTTTTAATAAATTATTAAAATGACTTTTTAAATTAAATTATACTTGATGTATTTTTCTCTTAATATTAATTATGAAAATTTGATATTAATTTGATGCATTCAAATTTGCCTAAAATGACTCATAATTTTCAGAATTAATTGATAGTAAGTAATAATTTGTGTTATCAAAAAATAGAGGAGAAGAGAAAATTAGTAACAAAGAATGTACTATGTGTGTTGAAACAGCTAAATTATTGTTATCAATTGTGATTGCTGGTTGTACACTTCATAATTTCATTAGGATGCAAGGTGTGGAAGATGACATATTTGATAACACACCTCCTGAAGCTTTATCATGTCAAATTATTTAACAAATTATAGAATTATGTTTAAATGTCTTTTGATTTCCATTTTTGGGTTGTTAGAACATATATATATATATGAATTCAATGTTTTTACCAAAAAAAAAAAAAATTCACAGCATTTGAAGTCACCAAACATGCTTTGCTTTCAAAATTTGTGGAAGCACCAACTCCAGCAAACATGCGCTGCTTTCTTCAGCTTTTGTTTTCTCACAGCACATCACATCCTTTTGCTATGCTTCAACTTTCCTTTTTTTGAGAGCAAAAGCACAAAGCTCTTACCAAACAGGCCCTAAGTGCACTAGTTAGGAAGAGTGACATGATCCACTTTTTTCAGACGAATGCTGGTGGAGGAGTAGACAAAAATTAGCACCGTAATTTGTGATATCCCATGATTTGACGTAGGTTATGATCTTAGGAGGACGGAAAATAGGATTCATATAGCCGACCCTGAGTAATTAGTTAAGACTTTTTACTTTGTTTTTTGAAAATTTATTTTTGTTGTTTCTGATGTTGTGTCTAGCTGTGTAGAAGAAATTTGGAGATGAGATTTTTCAGATTTCTAGTAAAGTTCATAGTCTCATGAATTATGCTCCTTTTCTGTTTTTCCTTCCTCCTTTATATATACAGATTGTAGACTTCTTAGTTCATTTTATTTCAGACGTTACCTGTTGATCTAAACTTTTTGTAGAATTATTGTGGGGGTTTCTCTCTGTTATTAGTTATATTACCTAAATGAAGAGGAGTAAAATAAAAATGAAGTCAATAAGTAATTATTATCAGAGCAGTGCAGAAGATTGAGAATTTCTGAAATTATAAAACTAAATGAAGAAAGAGAAGGAAATTTGAAGTCCATACAATAAAGGGTTTGAGCTATTGATTAAGAGAAGAGCGGAGTAGAACATCTATGACATCTGACTTGTAGATTCTGGAGTATCTTGAAGTTTGTTACTCATCTGCCACTCTTTGCAAGAATGAGTGAGAATCTTTCAGCCCTAGGTGCAGATTTCATGAGTTAATTTATTTCTTATTTACAGTTGGGCTGTAAATATTGGGGTTTAATGTTCAATATTTCGAAAACGTTTTTGGACTTCCCGTAGAAACTGGGATGGAGCACAGAGAATGAAATGAACTCATTTAATTAATTTTAGAATAGCCAAATAGTAGTTTACATCGGACGGCTAATGGAATCACTATCCCATGTGCGATTTTCTGAATCCCACTACCAGTGTTACTTTGAGCTTATGATCCTACGATTAGGATTGTGATTTTAACAACCATGGTAGGATGTTTTCAGATTATTTACTTCGACTAAAATAGAGTATTAGAGTTACAGTCTGATTTAGGATTCTTTAAGATTGAATAATTCATTCTTCAACAAGGAAAGGATTGCGATATTTGCAAGTTGAGCAAAATATTTAAATACTATTATTCCCTGAAGCTTACTCAACTTACAGTTCTGATCAATATGTTGTACGAAAATGCTACTTCATTAAGTGTTCTTTTATGATGTATGAATTATGACTATGAAGGCAACATAGTCGATCTTTTTACGATGTATGATCTAAAAGAGTATCTAGGGAACATAGTCAATCTTTCTCCACTTTCCTAAATCAAGTATGATTTCCATGTTATCTTCTTACACATACACCCCGAACTCACATTCCTTTCAGAAGCCCTAGACTCTAGGTCCTGCTTAAACTGGTAAATCTTTGTTGTGGAGTTCCTTCCACAACACTTTAAACACGCATATTTAGGCCATATTTGGTAGAGCTTCAAGTTATGCTTTTACACAAGAAAAAGAGACAAAAGCCATTTTGAGACTTAGCTTATTCAAAACGCTCTTCTAAGGTCCAAAATCTCTTCCAAACTTTTTTGCCAAACATCGTTCAAAGACAGTTTTTCACTCCCAAAAGTCAAAAGCTTCTTTTGAAAAGCCAATGCAAACGAGGCTTTAGTTAGTACTTATGATTCGTTTGGTTGGAGGGATGGAAAAATAGATGAAAAGAAGAGGGGGACAGATGGATGAGACATCCTTAGGGAAGAGATTGTGTCTCTCTTACTTTATGTTTGGTTGAATGGAGTGGATACTAAAAAGGGTGAATATAGTAATACCTTCTTCTTGTTTGGTTGAAAGGAAGGTGTTCATAATTTTTATGTTAATTTTACAAATAAACCCTAACTATGTATAGAATACTGTATAAATAAATTGTTAGGAAGGCTAAAAATGTCAATTTCTGTAGTTTGAGAGGTGTTAGTTATTTTCTCTCTCCCTTCCGCCCAAATTTGGGCGAATTAAAAAATGTGAAGGACGAAGGGATGCTTCATCCCTCCTTGTCTCCTTCCCCTTTTCCCTTCCCTCCAACCAAACACAACACACAACACAATTACGCTATCCTCCCCCTTATCCCTATCTCCTCAATCCATCACTAGATATATATGTTTAGATAAACATTTGCAGAAGAAAAATATATTATTTGATAGTTATGAAGCACAAATACTTCTATAAGAGCAACATATCCGTATCCGCTATGCGTAAGATAGCAATGCTCTTTAAATACTCGCGCATACATGTCCCTTGCGAAAACATATCCGATACTTCTTAAACATATCCATGATTTTAATATATACTTTTCAATTTATATATCTACATCAATTCCGTGCATCTATACTTCTCAGATACTTCATAATACATTTTTCACAAGTTTTGAACATTAACATGTTTCTTTTGCATCATTCAATTGGAGTTAAGCATGATTTTTGGATGTTAAAATATGTTGTGTATCACCTTTTGGATAGATGGTTTTACTGTCACTCAATTTAGTGTTATTTTTCATTTCAGGTCTCTCGTTTATCAAAGAAAAATGTATGCTTTGTTTTGTTTGTGGATGACATTACTTTGCAAACTCTTTCTTCCGAAGGCCAGATGCCAGATAGAATGGGTTTTGTTGGTATATGGAAGATTGTTGTGGTCAAGAATCTGCCTTACACTGATATGCGTAGAGTGGGAAAAATACCAAAGCTTTTGCCACACCGACTTTTCCCTTCTGCAAGGTAAGACAAGACCACATAAATTATGAAATGGGTTACATTGCTTTGTTAATGTTGTTCATATTGGTTAAAGCATTCCTTCTAATTACTTTCTATTTCAAATTTGAATATTTTAGTGAAGGCAGCTAGGGTATTATCTCTCTCTTTCTCTCTCTATATATATACATCTCTCTCTCTCTCATATTTAAACTCTTTGTTTTTTCAGTGGTATAGTGGGTTATGAATTTTACCATCAAACTTAAAGGTCTTTTTACTTCCATGGATGAGAATGTTCTGAAGTATGAAGAGTTATTTTTGTTTTCATTATATGTCAATGTGCAACTGGAGTTCTATGTTGCAATATTACTGTAAAATTTTAAGTATGACGAGATTGATTCTTGGTGAGGGTTAATGGAGTTTTTATTTCATGTTTGATTGTTTTTCTGCAGATAATATTGATATGCTTTCTTTCGCTCTCTCTGACATAATTTCGTTAAAGGTTATCAGAGCCATGAATTTCCTGACATTCAGTGTAAAGTCTTTTTTTCTTTCAAGGATGAGGATGTTTTGAAACTTGAATTGTTATAAAGTTTAGTGCACAAAACTCCCCTCTGATATACTGTAAGGATGACCCCTTTTTAAAATCAGTTGTGTTTAGACCCTAATTTGTGAAAAGATGCAAATACCCCTCTCAAACCGCGTATGGGTGAGATGGGACATAAAGCAAATGTGTTATTCCATTTTTTCATAATATGAGGATCCCCTGCTGTCCCTTAAATGTATTTGAAATATTTAATCTCTCTTTTAACAAATGCTCCCTCGCTATGCAGTATCCTTCATTTTCCAACCTTATAAATATTTTTAACTAGTTCACATAAGGTAAAACACTTTTCGTTTTTTTTTCTCTCCCTTGTAAGAAGAGAAAAGAAGGGAATGGATACAAAATCACGACATTGCAGCTCACTAAATCTTCTCAACCATGCTTGTTTGGTTCTGAATTTGCAAAGCACCACCCTTATTGGCTCTATAATGCATTGATGAACCCTTCGCAAAATTTATGTATGGGCCAAAATGTTTGACCCAAAAGGCCCAACAGATTAGAGAGGCCCAAGCTAGCCGAGAAAGGGCCCAGTTGCTATGTAAAACGTGTCTACCAAGTAAAGTCAGGGCTAAAAGTGGAATTGTACACTAGGGTTAGGGCAAAGGTATAGAATAACAGATTATGGTACAGAATCTTCTTGGGAAACGGGGCCTAGGCCCATCCAAACTTGTATATATATAAAAGATCATCAATAAGGAAAGGGTAGTGTGTGAGAGCAATTTATCCACCCATATACATTGGCACCATCTGTGGGAAACGAGAGACATTCCTACAATCAAGCATGGTTCGAACAAGAATGCATGAGTATGGTGGCGCTTCGACTGCCGCCGACCTAGAAGCTCAACGTCTGGCCAACGAGTAGCTTGCACAACAGGTTGCAAGGACCAAATGCTGAGCCGCTTCAACGTCTGGCACAGTTGGAACAACTACCACCATTCGTTCCGCCAGTGCAGCCATTGGCACATCAGCAAGAGGGATCTGCCAATAATCCCGGAGATGTGCGGGAGGAGCATGGAGAATCAACCCTCGCCGCAGGGAGAGAAACCGAGATCGACCCACCAGCTGATGCCAGATATCCGGTCGACCTGGTAGCAGAAGTGCAAAAGGAGGTAGGAGAGCAGATGAAGGATCTCCAGACCTTGATCCTTGCAGATCTAGCAACGCAGCGCAGGTGTCTTCTCGAATGATTAGATCTCCCTCCATTGATGTTATCCTTAGAACCCAGAAGCCTTAGAAAGTTCACTAATGGTCATCAAAAATGATTCGTGCATCCGATTTGGGCTTACCGATCTGATTCACTGCTCCAAGGTACCTAAGCTTCTGAGCTTGCCTCAGCTTTGACCGAAAAGACTCTTCCGAACCAGCCCCTTCTGGTTTTCCGTGGATCATATGGATTACCCTCATCGGCTGAGCTGCATTTGCTGCATTCCTCCCTTGCTCGAAGGGCCTCGTATCCGGTTCCTTAACCAGATACTCATGTAGTTCTCCCTTGGTGATAATTGCCTCCACTTGCCTCCTTAAGCTTCGGCATTCATTGGTCTAAATAAAGTGAAAGGCGCAGTGTTTGGTTGCTCCATAGGGAGTCTGATGGGAGGTGGAATACGGAAAATACCATTAGCCTTGTTTTCCTGATACTACTTAGCTAGACTTGTTCTAAGGTGGGTAAGGTTCAGCCGACGAGTTTCGTTCTTCAACTTAGCCACCTGGTGTGAGGTATGAGAAAAGAAGATCACCCCAGATCCATCTTCTTAACTCAATTGATGGTCAGAAGAACAGACAGAACCCTGAAAAAGTTAGGTTAACCTGGAGTGGGACCAGAACTAGGGTACAAAGGACAAAATGAAAGAAAGGATGAAGGGGAAAATGGAAAATCCTAAGCAAGAAGCTGGAAATCAGTAACTCATTCTCCCCGACTCCGCCCTTCCGAAAATCGTTGTTGAAAGGGTATTCTTCCAAAATGATATTTTCAGGTACTAGATATTTGGCCCTCAGCGATTCTAGATCCACTGGACGTATGGAAGAGATCTCTCAGCAGCCCCCTATGGGGCATTTTCCTGGAGAGCTGCATCTACAACTGGAGGATTATCCCCACTGGCAGGAACCTCCACCGGCGGTGGGACCTCATACACATCTCTAAATTGTCTGGCAGGATGAACAGAGGAAGAGGAGCTTTGGGCGTTGTTCTGACTCATGATTATAAAAGAGGACGAACTTACACAAAAGGCAAGGTAGTACGCGACGATTCCACTCAAGAACAAGAATTCTGGCGAAAGAAGAATTGCAAGCAAAGAGACAGGTTTAATAAGCCAAATATTACCAAGTAGAATTTGAAATGACAGAGGGGTGGGGTATATAAAGACGAATTTGAAACCCGAATGCGAGGTAACGTGACCAGCAAAAGTGTGACGCATGGGCGCTCAAGAATTGTGACGTTCCTCAAAAGGTGCAATCAACCGTCACACCAATTAATGAGATGTGCCAACCGTCATTATTGTTAAGGGCGTGTAATCAGGGCCTCCAGCTGCTAGGGTCATTCAAGGTCAACTATAACCCAACACCAACTCATGGGCCATACTTGAAGGGGCAAGTGTATGGGCCAAATTGTTTGACCCAAAAGGCCCAACAGATTAGAGAGACCCAGGCTACCCGAGAAAGGGCCCAATAGCTATGTAAAACGTGTCTACCAAGTAAAGTCAGGGCTAAAAGTGGAATTGTACACTAGGGTTAGGGCAAAGGTATAGAATAATAGATTATGGTACGGAATCTTCCTGGGAAAAGGGGCCCAGGCCCATCCAAACTTGTATATATAGGAAAGATCATCTATAAGGAAAGGGTACTGTGTGTGAGAGCAATTTTTCTATCCATACAGTTTATCACAGCTCCCAAGGAAGCGCAAGCTTCCTCTGGCTGCTCATGGACCAAACAGATCATGAAACATGTCTTCCTCTCAGCACACTTAAGCTTACCCTTAAATTTGTTGCAGAGAAGATAAGAGACAGCGACTGAGTGATGCTAACATGGGATGAAATACCTAGAATTAATATTGAAATTTATATATTTGAGCCATGGTGTCTGAGACAGAGTAATTGATAAGCAAATTTAGATGGCCAGCCCTATTTGTATTGGATAAGGGCAAGGCTGACAAGGGGTGTGATGATATTCTACCTTGATGTGATTAATGATTTTTCTATCCTATTTTCCTCATTCCACTACTAAAAAACATTCTGATTTAATTATAGAACCGAGATACATGACCTGGTATATACCCAAGTTTTGTATCAAGATCTATTCTACCATTGGAATGTTTGTTGATGCAAGTCAAAGGAATGAACCATGAGAGCAATTGAGCAACAAATATTTGCGAGTTTTGATCTGGAATAGCATTGCCTCTCATATATTTCCTTGGTCTGTTTAGCATCTAGGTTATTGTATTTGATGCTTATCTCAAATCTTCTTCTATTGGGTATGTATATTTCACAGTCAAGCTGTAGCAATATGTTTAATACTTTTGTATATTCATCTTCTCAGGTACTCGATTTGGCTGGATAGCAAACTACGTCTCCAACTTGATCCTCTGCTCATCTTGGAGTACTTCCTATGGCGAAAAGGCTATGAGTATGCCATTTCCAATCACTACGACCGGCATTGTGTATGGCAAGAAGTGGCCCAAAATAAGAAGCTTAACAAGTACAACCATAGTATTATAGATCAACAATTTGCATTCTACCAGGCCGATGGACTAAGAAGATTCAATGCATCCGACCCAAACAAGCTTCTTCCAAGCAGTACGATTTTGTTTCCAAGCTCCTATTTATTCTTGAAAATTTGTTGCTTGTTCCATCTTTAGTTTCACATCATTTGCTTTTTTTTCTTGTTGACAGATGTACCTGAAGGATCTTTTATAGTCAGGGCACACACCCCAATGTCGAACTTATTTTCTTGTCTCTGGTATAATGAGGTTGAACTGTTTACTCCTCGTGACCAGCTTAGTTTTGCATATACATACCACAAGTTGAGGAGTATGAATCCTAGCAAACCTTTCTACCTTAATATGTTCAAGGTGAGGAAATCTTGCATGTTCAATGTTAACTCGATTGTTTATCCAGAGGGTTTTCTTATGAAATCTTTTATGATAGTTCTGTTATATCATTTTCCTTCTGTTGCAGGACTGCGAGAGACGTAAGATTGCTAAGTTGTTCCGTCACAGGTCGGAAGAGACGAGGAATATCCTTCGACATGTTACGTAGTAATTTGTGCTTATCATGTCTAGCTCTTGGGAAGATGGTTCTATCTGATCGTACATTATGCTTGAGAACACTATTTTTGGTCAGACCAAGGAGGTGCTGCAAACATGTTATAGAAGTGCTGGTTGTTGGATCATCCTGCATTTGTATATTACCAATCAGATGTGAAGGTCAACCAGATGCTGAATTATATATATAGCCGCATCAGGTTTGATTGCTTCTTTTCCCTTATGTTGAAAAGGGGGGAAAACGGTGAAAAAGAAGAGAACGCCAGCATAGCATCTTCATTGCATTCATTATAGTTTCATTCATTTCATTGTTTAGTGAGACAGGTTGAAGCAATCAATACCTGTGTGCCAAAACCGTCAAAGTGACCCCTTCTGCTGCTGCTATTTATTTTTATTTTTTTCTCATCAAAGGGGTGTCTGTTGTTTTTATGGGTGAGAATTTTGGTGGGGCTTTTCAAAGTTTGTACAATAATATTGGTGATTTAATTATCCACGTCATATTGGTGTTCTCTTGATTACTTCTTTTGGACATTTGGGGATTGTGATTAGGACCACTCAGATCATTGTAATTACACTCTGTTGTGTAATTAAAAAGATAAATAGTGATTCATGTTCTCATCTCTACCCGGGGAAGATGGACTAATGTGCTACATTTGCTTTCTACTGAACTGCCTTCTTCATTTAAACTCCATTTTTACAGTGATAGGAGAGTGGTGGGTTATGGATCTGGTAGGACTTTTGGGTTATGAATCTGGTAGGACTTTTGGAGAAGAGTTAGGTTAAAATTTTTTTATTTTTATTCTTTTAGTGAGAACTGAGTTGAAGATAGAAGTGCTGAATTTGTTTTATATTTATCTAAAATTTGTTTGCTGCGTGCAGAATTTTAAAAAACTCTATTCAGAGTGATAGACAAGAAGGAACTTAGTTATTAACTTATTACTCTACCCAGTTAGCAAATACTTCGGCTTTGTTTGGAGGGAGAGAATTGGAAAGGATATGGAAAGAAAAGTAAGTATAGTGAATTTTATGTTTGCTTTGTGAATGCTGAGAGAAAAGAAAAGATTTGAAGGGATAAGGTACCCCTTCAAATATCTTATTTGTTCTCTTTCCGAAAATTGATAAGATTTTGAGACAAATGATAACAATTTAAGTAATGTTTTTACAATATAAAAAATAAATCTAATATTTTAAAAAGAAAAAGTTCAAAGATATTTGGGTCTTAACTACATATTAGGATAAAATAATAAAATGGTTAAAACAATATCGTTTCTTTTCTCTCCCCTACCTTATCCAAACATGAATGCTATCATTTGATTCATTTCGTTTCTTTTTCTTCTTTATATTCCACACATGAATTTCAATTATTACTATTTTTTTTTTATAGTCGTCGGGTAAGTTATGTAAAAAGAGAGAGCACATGACTACTGAAGATGCAAATTCTTATGACATACACACAAGTACCAGTATCAACCCTAAAACCACCACTAGTTAGGACTAGAAACCATATATTTTGCTACATGTATAAAACAACACAGTCAACAAGACTCCAACCATGAATCCTAGAAAGTAAGAAGCATTACAAAACCACCCGGCTCTAGCTGCATCCTCTCCCTCTCCCTCTCCCTCTCCCTGTTGTAATTGCTCGAATTTGATCTTCTTCCCCTGTTTGTATATCGATACAGCAATAAGCACAACTGCCCCAACTGCTGCTATTGCGAGTACCGTTACATGTCTTACAGCAACTGTGTTCCTCTTCTTTGGTGGGGACTGCGGTGCTGCTGTTTGGTTTCTCAGATCCTTATTCCCACTTGTGACAACCACAACGTATGATGCGAAATTCGGTATATTTCCAGAAAGTTGATTGTTTGACAGTAAAAGTTGTGTTAGGCTTGACATCTCAGTCAGATTGTCTGGAATTCCACCAGAGAATCTGTTGTTGGAGAGATCCAAAACCTCTAATCCTGTTAGTTGAGAAAGATTGGAGGGAATAGGTCCTTGAAAGAGGTTGTTGCTGAGATTCAAAGCAATTTGCAAATTTCTTGGGAGTGATGGGATAGGCCCACTTAATTGGTTCATCCCAAGTTGGAGTTCCAACAAAGAATCCAAGTTGCCAATTGAATTGGGTATTGAACCATTAAGCCTATTGCCTTGTAGGTTCAAGTTGGAGAGACTCTGCAAGTTTGAGATTGAAGAAGGTATCAAACCATTCAATAAATTCCAGCTGATATTAAGTTTCTGCAATCTTTTCAACTGAGTAATCTGACTTGGAATCTCACCAACCAACTTGTTGAATTGAAGCTTCATCTCCTGAAGATTGCTCGGATTACCCAACTGTGCCGGCAAAACACCGGTCAGGTTGTTGTTGGCTAGATTCAAAAGTGCCAATTTCTGGCAGAAACCGAATGCTGGAGGTATCAATCCACTCAAATTGTTGTGATCCAGCTCCAAATACATCAACTGCTGGAGACCCCCAAATGATGACGGTATTTCGCCATCTAAAGAATTGCCTATCAATCTCAATCTGACCAAGTTTTGTGACATATTTATAGGTACTGAACCCACCAAAGCATTGTAGGACAGATCAACAAACTGCAAATTCGGGTACGACAAAAGGTCTGACGGAATCGACCCGTTCAATTTATTGTAACTGAGGTCTAAACTGTTGAGGTACATTGTAAGACCAGGTGGAAGATTACCAACAAAATCATTCTGATTCGCTGCGAAACGGTACAGGGTTTTGATACTCGAAAAGATTTGGGGAATTTCACCACTCAAAGAATTCAAAGACAGGATCAATATCTTCAACTTGGAAAGGTTTCTAAATGAATCAGGAATTAGCCCGGTAAGATAATTTGCACTAAGATCAACCAGATTCAAATTCCTATAACTTGCTAATTCTATGGGGATGTTACCTTGGAAATGATTGATAGAGAGCTGAAGCTCCTCCAAAACCATGGACTGTCCAAGCTTCACTGGAACAGTACCACTGAATTGGTTGTAACTAAGGTTCAAACTCCTGAGCCCAACCAATCCATCTAACTGTAAATCTATATTCCCCTCCAGAGAATTATGAGACAAGTCCAACAACTCCAACACACCAAAACCTAGAAAAGTGGGCAAAGGACCCTTCAATTGGTTTCTACTAACATTCAACTTACCAATCTTTCCACAACCTGTGATGAACCCATTTGGGATTTCAATCAAATGGTTGTTGGACAGATCAATAGACTGCAGAGTATCAATTTGGCAAAGAAGAGGCAAAACATCAGAGGCAGAGAGAGAGAAACCAGAGAGAGAAAATTCGGTGATGGAGGAGTTGTTTGGACTGCACAAAACTCCATTCCACGAACATGGGTCTGAATTTGTATTGATATTCCATGAAGTATTAAAAGCTGAGTTGTTTTTGAGAAGCTCAGAGAGATTGACCATGGTGGTTATTTGATTTGGAGGCAGTTCAGAGAATACTAAGTGGAGCATTGCCGAGAACAAGAGGAGAGAGTTAATGGGTACATACCTGATCATCTTACCTTGTTCACCAGAATATGCTAAAACTGCAATTTTTTTCAGTGGAGTGTAATATATGCATCAAGAGACAAAATTGTAAGGCAGAGGAAGAAAAGTTATGGGAAAGATAAATGAAAGACGGAAATGGTTACTGTTTAGCATTGCTGTTGTTGGCCTTGCTCATCATTACCAAAGACCAAGACTAACAACAGTATTGCTTAGCATTGTTGGAACGTTTAAAATTTCTTCACTGAGAGAGACCAAGACTAAAACCAAGTCTTTATGTAGGGGTCCTAGACAAAGATGATCCGCTTGTGGGCTTTTATATATATATATATATATATATACACACATATATACGTGTGTGTATGTGTTTGTGTGTGTGAATTTCATACTACATTTAACTCATTCAAACACGTTCAGAATAAAATTGACTTGGAAAGAAGACCAGTGGAAGTTGGGTCCGCAGCCTGGTCTATGGAGTGATCAACAATCCGGATCAAATTATTCATACAAGTTAGGCTGTTTTCTCATCAATTTCTATCAGTATTATAATATCAAGAGATCAACAATGCAATTCCACAATATGGGTGAATGAGTTTCCTTAAATTGTAAATAACCACAATACAAGAATAGTTGTATATACACGTTTCTATACTATAATTACTAAGGCCAACATTTGAAACAAGGTTTGCAGAACTTCATCAAATGTCATATAAAAACCTCCTACAACACACTGTCAAAAAGTATCATTTTCCTCTACTTACTGAAGACTAGCCAGTAAACACGACATTTACAATGTCGGGGAATTTTTCCTTGATAGCTGCTTTGATTCCCGATCCAATGGAGTCAGGACCGACATACTTTACAAGGCAATCCTCGCCCTCAACAGATAGCACTTCCACACTCCCGCCATAGTTCTTAATGGCTGGTCTTAGTATATCGAGATGACCATTCACTGCCTGCAAGTTGTGCCAATTGTTAGAATGTCACCATCATTGAAGGAAATTTAACGGTGTTTTTCTTTTTTTAGCAAATCAGAAAACACTAACCTCAACAGTTGTTTCACTCGTTTGGTCATCACCTACTTGGCAAATATCTTTGATTGCATCTCCAAATTTTTCCTTGAGCACTCTCTCAATCCCCATCTTCATTGTGGTTGTTGAGCTAGGACAACTCCCACAAGCTCCTGTTTATCATCGAAAATCATTAACTAGGTCAAAAAGAACAACTGATTCGTGGCAAACCATAATGTTGTATTGAGTTAGGCGTCCATGTCAAGAGGATTGTTGTATAGCACGTAGGCATCTCATCCCATAAACCCTTACAAGATCAGAGCATTAGACACATCCAACTTAACACCATTGTCAATTTTCTTCACAGTTAGCATTAGATGAAGTTGTGGAAAATTATCCCAAGAATCCATGTCAACACAAGGAACAATTAACATATGCAGAAGTTATCCTATGAACTCTGAGTAAAGCGAGTGTCCTTTCTATTCCTTTTAACATCGAGACATGTCCCAATAAGATACTATACTAAATAAATTAAAAAATTCCCATGTAATATAACCAACCAAATTTGGCACCACATGTCAAATCAACTAGATCACTTCCATCTTTTCTGAGGGAAGGGAAAAGAATTCCTTCTAGCTCCATAACAGGCTAAAGAAAGTGTTATTGATGTACTCTCAAAACTAAAACATTTTATCAATATGTAAGTATTACATGTTTATGTGTACCCAGGACACTCCATGAGAAGATATTGACTCGGGGCCAGCAGCAGCCTTAAACGGGTTAGGCAGTCGCCAAGGCCCCAGGCAGTAGGAAGTCGAAGGGCCAACTTATTTTGTTTCAATATAATACAACTTATTTTATTTTTTTAATTCTTTTTTATTTTTCTTCTATTATTACCCTCCAACCAACAAAAACATCCATCTAGTTGAAGGCCTAAATAATTTGTATCCTCTCCAATCTCTCTAGTCATTCTATGTTTCCTTTTCCTTTTTCTTTTTCCTTTTTTTCATTTTCTCACAAAATCAGGCATGATTGGATTACAACAAGAAAGATAATGTAAAATAAATAACGAATTGAGAAGGTAAACTTTTGTAAATATAATCTACCTTGGAAAATAAAAGTATCCAGTAGGAAGCCCCAAAATATTTTTATTCAACATATTATGGCCTTCCTTTTAGTTTTAGTTTCCTTCTACTATTAACCTCCAACCAAGATAGATGTTACAGTTTTATCCTTTTCTAGTCTCCTCTCTACTCACTGCACATCTTTTCTTCTTTCCTTTAATATCATACATTAAATCTGGTGTAGATTGGAAGTAAATTGGATGAAATGAAAATAACAAAAAGCCACAAATATTAAATGATAGCGGTTGATGTTGGGAATGGATAAAACGTTCCATAATTTTAAATGGATGCTATTACTTTTATTTGAGACTGGCATATTGGCATATTACATATTAAAAATGTTACTTTTATATTTTTTGTCAAAGGCCTCAAATTTTATTGAGCCGTCCCTGTATTGACTGCGCAAGGCAACCACATCATTGGTATTGCCCGCCAACTGATACTGCACAAATCAGCATTTTGTCAACGTTGTTTTACACACAGACATGACAAATATTATGACCTCCGTTAAGGCCGTTTAGCCAGTGCCCAGTGGAAAAACAGAGCTTTCATAAATGTAAAGATACTTTCAAGAAGCTTATATGCTTCAATTTCATTGAACGGACATCACAATGACTTGGTATGACTGGTGCACACAATATCTAATCGACAGTCCATCTAGGTACACCTGTACAAGGTGGACAGGTGGAAAATATTTGGGCACAGGTCAAACATGAGTTTTCGTTACATGTTTCACTTGTAGTAGTATGGGAACCATTAGAGGTTAGAACAATTACTTACTCCAGTGATACCTCCAGCTCATTCTGAGGGGAGATGGTAGGGTAAAAGGTTTTATAGGGGTCTGGGGGACTAGAGCCCAACCTATGGATTAGAATGAAAAAAAACTAGTAAAAAAGATTGGGCACCATGTTTAGAGAAAATTTTCATTTCAACAGTTTTTAGTTAATCCAAAACCAAAAGGTCAGCGCATTTGTCATCATAGACGAACTTGCATAAAATCATAATTATAATAGGAATTCTTAGCTCCACTTGAGGTATACAATGCCCTCACTAACAAGCTGCTACACAATGCCCTCATAACAAGCTTCTCTAATAAAAGATGACATCAGATGCCTTGGCTGCAGGTTGTATTATACTTATTGATGTAGTTTCCCGTGAGAACCTAAGGATAGCCATATATAATCACCATTCTTCTTCCGCGTCCCAGTTTCTACATGTGGGGTGAGCTATGTGGTCTAAAGCAACCATGTGAGGGCTCCAAGTGTCTAAGTAATCTTAACAGTTTTATGTCTCACAAGAGACCTTAGTGCAATGAAGATGTTCGTATGTTTCAAGACGAAGTTCTTGAGTAGCTTAATAATCACTTATCAACATCTAACATTACCAAGAAAATGTCAAAATACAAAGAAAAACTTGATGAACTGAAGCTGTCAATTGGGAACATGAACATGTGCAAAATTTCCAACTTTCAAGGACATGTAGCAGACTCCTATTAGTTGAAGTTCAAGACTTTGTTAAGCACAGTCGATGCTCAAAGACATCCAAATGACAAGAATTTAAGTACAGTTCGTTGGGAAAGGCATTACACTGGGGGATGGATGCCTAGGAATAAACATATCTACAGACTCATCAGTCAACAGCCAACTTAAAAGCTTCCTCCTAGGAAAAACATATTCAACCATACCAACTTTCACTGATCCAAGAAAACAGACAAACCATCATCCATGCATATATACATACAAAATAATAACCTAATGTACAAATTTAGTTTAATTGAATACTTATCATTCATCTACTATAACATTTGCTCAACCAAGGAAAGGGAAAAAAAAGAAGGATAATTCTATATACATATACAGATAGGGGGAGGATGAAATTGCTTCATTTGGAGATGTTTACATGACAAGGTCGCAGTATTGGAAGTGCTGGGTTGGAGGAAGGTGGTGGACAACATTATCTGTCAAGTTTATGGCCCTGAACTCGAATTTGTGAGCTACCGCTAAGGTAGGTCTCCTAGAGCTACTACTGTCTAAGCAGATCTCAATCTTAAGGTCGAACTGTGATGGAGTTCCTCTTGGTCAATAAGATTCTGGCTGGAGGGCTCAAGTGTGGGAATAATGAGTAAACTTTCTCTAATATATACTGTATAATTTGTTGGCGAATCTGGAAAGCGAGAAATGAACAGGTGTTTTAACAAGCATATGTGGGATGCTCTTTAAATAGCTAGCTAATTTAGCACCTTGTCGGTGTTTGGATTATATGGGCGCCTATAACAAACACTATTTAGGTCCAAAAGGGTTCGCTAAATGACTGTTAGGATCGATTGTCTAATTTGCTACTCACACAACACAATCACACACAAAGGAACACGAGAAATTATACGTAGTTCGACCCAAAAATGACCTACGTCCACGGAGCACACAACTTTCACTAATATGAGAAAAAGATTTACAAATCACTCTCTACACTGTATTTCTCTCTTCACTCTAAATTTCTCTCTTTGTTGTGGTGATTGATTACGGATTTGAAGCATCTATTTATAGTAGAGGGTGAGAGGATGAAGCCAAATTTGCTACCCCAAATTTCTTCTCGTCGGTGCCTAAATTTCTTTTATTTCGGCTGTCAAAGATTTGTGTAGAAATTTTGATCAGCAGAAGATCTTGGCGGTGCGATTCTTTGAACATGGCGGCGTTGTTCTTCTTTGACTCCACACCAATCATAACAATCTCCCACTTGGAGACAAAGAACACCCCATCAGTGATTAGTGAACAGTTGTGTGCTCATTTCCGTCTTCAGTCTCAAATACTAACTGAAGCTGAACATAGCTTCAGTTTCTCTGTAGTTACTGTCTTGGTCAACATGTCCGTTGGATTCTTGCTACCTTGGATCTTCTCAAGTGTCAACACCCCATCTTCCAATAATGATCTGATAAAGTGATAACGAAGTCCAATATGCTTGGTCCTTGAATGAAATGCTGAATTATTTGCCAATTGCACTCTAGCCATCACTGTGCAAAATATTCTTCTCTTGCTTGAATCTCAATTCTGCTAACAGACCTTGTAACCAAATCATTTCTTTGCTGGCCTCTGTCACAACTACGTACTCTGCCTCTATTGTAGATATCGCTACAATCTTTTGTATCTGCGAAACCCAACTAACTGTTGTAGTACCTGCTATAAAAATGTACCCAGTGGTACTTTTTCTGTGATCTATCTCTCCAGCAAAATCTGAATCTACATACCCATGTAGCTTCACTTCTCCTTTTCCGAAACAAAGACATTTGTTTATGGTACCTCGTAGATATCTCAATATCCACTTTACTACTTCCCAATGCGCCTTTCCTGGATTGGACATGAACCTACTAACAGTTCCCACTGCATATGCAATGTCCGGTCTTGTGCATACCATGGCATACATCAAACTTCCGATAGCTGAAGCGTAAGGTATCTTAGCCATGAAGTTTTTCTCTTCATCTGTCTTGGGAGACTGGTCCTTGGATAGTCTAAAGTGACTAGTCAATGTTGTGTTAACTGGCTTAACATTACACATGTTGAACCGTTTTAGAATTCGTTCAACATACTCAGCTTAAGACAACTGCAAGATACCCTTCTGCTTGTCCCTGTTGATTCTCATTCCAAAAATCTGCTTTGTTGCTCCCAAGTTCTTCATCTCAAACTCATTCGATAACTGCTTCTTCAACTTACTAATTTCTTCAAAATCAGATCCTGCTACTAACATGTCATCAACATAAAGTAGGAGGATGATAAAGCTTGTGTCAAACCTCTTGAAGTAGCAACAATGGTCAGCGTTGCATTTGTTGTAGCCATGTTTTTGCATAAAACCATCAAATTTCTTGTACCACTGCCTCAGTGCTTGTTTTAAGCCATACAAACTCCTTTTCAACTTGCACACAAGTTTCTCTTTGCCTTTGACTGAGAAACCCTTCGGTTGTTGCATGTAAATCTCCTCCTCTAGGTCACCATGGAGAAAAACAGTTTTGACATCTAACTGCTCTAGGTGCAAATCTTCCGCTGCAACAATGCTGAGAACTGAACGAATAGTATTCAGTTTTACAACCGGGGAAAAGATGTCGGTGTAGTCGATTCCTTCCTTCTACTGGAAGCCTTTGACTACGAGCATTGCCTTGTGTCTCTTGGAACCATCATGTTCCTCTTTGACCCTGTACACCCATTTGTTCTGAAGAGCTTTCTTTCCAATAGGCAACGTGGCTAGCTCCCATGTTTTGTTGGAGATAAGAGATTGCATCTCATCTTTCATCACAAACTCCCACTTGCTGGCATCTGCTGCATGGCATGCTTCCTTATAGCATTCAGGTTCACCTCTATCAGTAAGCAACAAGTAATTCATGTATTTCCTACTTGGCACATGAGGTCGGGAGGACTTCCTAGGTTCAGGAAACGGAGTTGGAGACTGCAGTTGATCATTCCCTTATGCATTACTCTCTGCAATAGGTTCCTCTGGCTGGAAACTCTCAGTTGTCTGTTGTGCCTCACTGCTGTCTGGAACATTATCCAACTCGGCATACACAGGATCTCTCTGTGCTGAATCACTGGAGGTTGTTGTGTGTCTGTCCTTGTACATTACTTTTTCATTGAATACTACATCCCTGCTTCGGATCATCTTCTTGTTTTGGTCATCCCAGGTCCGATAACCAAGTTCATCCTCGCCGTATCCAATGAAAGTGCATTTTTGTGATTTCGGATCAAGCTTGCTCCTAGCATATGATCATTGATATGCACATATGCAACATAACCAAAAACTTTTAGATGTGAAAGTTTTACCTCTTTGCCGCTCCATACTTCTTCTGGTATTCTGAACTCTAATGGTACTGATAGACCTCGATTGATCAGGTATGCAATTGTATTGACTGTTTATGCCCAGAACTGCTTCGGTAATCCTGCTTATATCCACATGCTTCTGGCTCTCTCAGTCAATGTCCGGTTCATACGTTCTGCTACGCCATTCTGTTGTGGTGGACTTGGCACAGTTCTTTCCAATCTGATACCATTCTCATAGCAGAACCTTTTAAATCCGATGTCTTCATACTCGCCACCGTTGTTTGATCGTAGCTTCTTTATCTTCAAGTCTGTCTCATTCTCCACCATGGCTTTCCATTTCTTGAACACCTCGTACACCTCAGATTTATGCTTCAAGAAATAAACCCATACCTTCCGAGAATGGTCGTCGATGAAAGTCACGAAATAAGACTTTCCGCCAAGAGATGAGACATTTGTCGGCCCCCAGACGTCAGTGTAAACTAGCTCAAGCTTCTCCTTGCTGGGGAATCTGCCACTCCTTTGGAAACTCACCATCTTCTGCTTGCCGAGGATGCAACTCTCGCAAAAGTCAATATTAACCGATTTTAAGTCTAATAGTTTCCCCTGTGCATAATCTTGAGCCCCTTTTCACTCATGTGACCTAGCCTCTGATGTCACAGGTTCTGATCCTTTTTGCTTTCTGCAATTGTTATTGACATGCTAGCACTGGTAGTTGTGTAAAGAGTACCATTCTTCTTTCCACGTGCCATTGTCATAGCTCCCCTGGAAACCTTCCAATCTTCATTGTTGAAGGTTGTCACATAACCTTTACTCGTCAGCTGGCCTACTGAGATCAGGTTCTTCCTCAAGTCTGGAATGTGTGCCACATCCTTTAACTTCCATATAGATCCATTAAGCTTGATATGTATATCGCCCTTGACAACAACGCTGCAGGGTTGATCATCTCCAAGATAGACCTTTCCCAGGTCACCTGGTACATAGCTCTCGACTTGAGGTGGCGTGAAATGATGCTCCAGAATCTAGCACCCAAGATTCTGACTTGCTCTCCAAAGAGCATATCAGCGCATCATTTGATTCTTCCTCTGAGACAATGTTTGCCTCAGTCTTGTTCTTCGGTTCCCTTTTCTGAGATCTGCACTGGTGTTTGTAGTGACCAGTTTTGCCGCAATTCCAACATTCAACTTCTTTGAAATTCCTGGGTTTTCGAGATTGTGATCTTCCGTTTTTGGACTTGGAACGACCACGCCCATAGCCTCCACCTTTCTTCCAGTTTGAACTTCTGCCTCTGCTTTCAACATTCAATGCCGAGCTACTGGTAGAAGAGTTTGACGTCTGTCTTCTGATCTCTTCTGTGAGTACTATACTCACTACGGAATCATACTGCAACTTTTCTTTCCCTGAAGAGCTACTGATCGCAACCACTGTGCCACTCCAACTCTCTGGCAATTGTCTCAGTACTAAAGCCGCTTTCATTGCGTCAGAGATTGGCATATCAATTGATTCCAATTGTCCAACAATGTCATTAAGAACATTAAGATGTTCACTGACCTTTCCATTCTCATCTTCAGATTGACTAATCGTTTAATAAGATGTACCTGGTTTGCTGCAGACAGCTATTTGTACATATTGGAAAGAGCATCCATGAGAGACCTCATTGTCTTCTCATTTCTAATGTTGAAGGCTACTGATTTGGACAACGTCATTCTGACGATGCCGAGAGTCCTCCGATTAAGAATTTTCCAATCATCTTCTTTCATCGTCTCTAGTTTCGCTTCCTCCAACAGTAGAAATAATTTTTTCTGAAATAACAAATCCTCGATTTGCATTTTCCAGAAAGCAAAATTTGTGCCGTCAAATTTATCGATCATGGTTGACTTGTCTTCTGAAGTTGATGTTGATGTCATTGCTCCCACTTCAAAAAATAATTATGTGAATAGTGCTAGAATAATGTGGTGTTATGGAACAATATCCGAAATATATATATATATATATCTAGTTTATACAAAACAATTCTCAATTGTTTATGTTTTCTCACTCCACACTTGTTCCCCACCATCTTTTGTCTCCTACCGAATTCCACCTCACCTCTTTTAATTTTCCATAACATTCACCTCAATTATTACACACACCTCTCACACTTTTCTCAATTACTCCCTCACCGTCCCTCTGCTACTTCTTCTCTCTCACAGAATCAAGATATATAACTATATATATATATAAGTCTGGTGTAGCATATATATATATAGATACCGACATAGTTTCGTTTGTGATGAGAGACCCAACGGCCGTTGAGAGGGCAAACGAGATGATGGCTTTGTTGCCAAATTTCTGAATCAAGGCAGCCACACGGAGCAGACGTTGGTTCAGATCGATAAAGAACAAAGGAATGGTGGTGTGTCGGTAACCAGATCTGGTCGTGTCTGGACTAGAGATTTTGCGGTGGTGGTGCGGAATTTTCACGGTGAGTAACAATCCTAACCTAAGCTCTGATACCAATTGTTATGATCGATTGTCTAATTTGTTACTCACACAACACAATCACACACAAAGGAACACAATAAATTATACGTGGTTCGGCCCAAAAATGACATACGTTCACGGATCACACAACTTTTACTAATTTGAGAAAAAGATTTATAGATCACTCTCTACACTGTATTTCTCTCTTCACTCTATATTTCTCTCTTTGCCGTGGTGATTGATTACAGATTTGAAGCCTCTATTTATAGTAGAGAGTGAGAGGATGAAGCCAAATTTGCTACCCCAAATTTCTTATCGTCGGTGCCTAAATTTCTTCTATTTCGGCTGTCAAATATTTGTGTAGAAATTTTGATCGGCAGAAAATCTTGGCGGTGCGATTCTTTGAACATAGGCGGCGTTGTTCTTCTTTGACTCCACACCAATCATAACAGTGCCTCGAACTAAGTTCTAACTATTCTACAACTGTATAAACCTCCAGTCAGAACTCTTTCAAACTAGTTCTTTGGAGGCTGGTGGGGAAATGGTGATTAGAGATGCCAAAGTGAAAAACTAAAGCAGTGTATGAAAAATGAAGCTACCTCTCTTATTGAAGATTTTAAATTATTAATTTTTTTCAGCAACACGAGTCACTTAATTTGGTGTTATACCCAGGAATTGTAAATGAGGTTGCTCATTGTTTAGGTAGTCAAGCTATGCTAAATGTACAAGCGTGAGAGTATTTGGGAGAATGATTTCCCAAAGGTGTTCACTGTTAATGCCACGTTTAGAAGCACCAAATTCGCCCTTTTAAAATCGGGACATAAAAAACATACAAAAAATTGAACTAAATATTTTCCAAGCGCAACATAAATATATATTTTTAACTGGTATCGATGTATAATATTTTTATTATTGCTGCTGGAAATTTGCAAAACAAAGAGGCAAAACCCACATCAGAAAGAAGGAATAAAAATCATTAATTTTCCATCTATCAAGTGAAAATAATAAAAATCTATAAAATTCAATTATATCCGAATTCGAATACTGGACAGGAAAAAAAGAATGAATACACATATCAAAGAGAACCAAAATCATAAAGATGGAAAAAATGATAAATTGTTTTCATCTTTAAATCAAATATATTCTGTCAAATTAAATTAACACTTATATTCCATAATTCTTCAAAAAAAAAAAAATTAAATGCAATTCAATTATAATCAAATCTAAAGAAATGAGAGGAAAGAACAGGCAATTAACATTAAAGAAAATAAGAAAGATAGAGAAACCTTGCAATTTCAAAGAGACGACACCGTCGACAACAGAAACAACGTCGACGTTTCCACCATCGGCGATCAAATAAGGGCGAACATCCTCTAGAACGATATGGACGTTATCATGGGTCAGTTCGAATTTGTTGGCAGAGTAGAGTCCACCCGTGGTGGTGGTGGAGGTGGAGGAGGCTTTCACGGCGGCGGTGGTGGTGGATGTGGATATGCATCTTTGCTTGAAAGAAAGAAATGAAGGTTTCAAAATGTTAGTGTTGGATTTGGTGGTTGGAATAAAAGGTGAATATTTGGAAAACCCAGTTGGTGATGTTGTAGTAAAGAATGATGCTGCCATTGAAGATTGATATTATTAATGTTTGACGAGGGTGGAATTGGTTTAGGATAGATATTGGGTGACTTCTGATAAGTGAAAGCAGTCATCTTTCATTTTTTCTATTATTATTATTATTATTGTTTATTTTATAATATTTTCAATCAACATTCTAATAGAAAATTTTAAACCGGATAATGTAGTATTAGGAGATGATCTCTCACATTCCATAACATGTATTAATTTTCATTATTTAAAAATATTAATTATTTGTATTAAATTAGTGTTTTAGTGGGTCATTACTGATAAGTGTCAAATATTAGACATTTTGACCAATTAATTCACTGTTGTTACGTCCTTTCATTTCATTATTTGTTATTTTTATGTTGTTTGCGTGTTAAAACATGTTTCAGGAGTTTAACGAATAAATTGAGCTAACTTTGGTGAATTAACTAAAATGCATGTTCTATCTATTCCAAAGAAGAGAGTCAAAGAGGCAGTTCAAGACAAAAATGGATCATGGAAGGCAAAAATGGCATTTTCAGAAGTCGTCATCTTGAGCAAAAATTATTGTGGGTTCAAGGCGGTCGTTTCGGTGCATTCCACGGAGAAAAGTGGTTTTGAAGAAAACACCTACGCTTGTGTCTAGGCTTTCAGTTTCAAAAAGTGGCTCAAAATCACTTTTTTACGCTTGAACCTACGCTTGCTTGAAGCGTATATGAGGTAACTTTTTGAGGTTTTCGATGGTTTTTGCATGTTCTATCCTCGGTTCGATTCAAAGACGTGTCTGTGACTTTAGACCTCTGTATGCATGTATATACACCTGTATATATCAGAAGTTAGGGTTTACATGAGGTTGAGAGTGAAAAGACTGAAAATGACCTCTCTACACCATTGCATATATATACACGATCATATATCTGTGTTAGGGGTTCGGACATTCATTCAGAGATAGAGGTTGGTAGTTCATTCAAAGAGTTCTCTCACGTTCAGACTTGCTACTATTGAGAGCCATATTCTGACCTAGAGATCCGGAGAAGAAGACCATGGAGATCGTTTCTACATCACCAATGCAGTCACCTTCCACCATGGCCAACTAACTCGGTATCTAGGGTTTTCTAGCAAAACCCTAGCCAAGTAATGTAGTTCTTTCATTGTTTTCAATTGTAAAAAGGGGAAACTGTTGACCATACTATGATGATTGTAGTAGTTAAGAGACCGTACTGATTTGCAATATAAAATTTTATATTTGTTCTAAATTCTTGTCTTAGATAGAATTAATGTATTATTTTACACAACTATGATTATTCAATATGAGCAGGAACTCGGATGCTTAATTATGATTTTCTACACAATGGTGGTAATAAAACTTGAAACCTTAGGTTGACACAGGTCATGCCTTGGCGATTTAATATAGATATGTTTTAGTTTATTTTCATGCATTAGGAGTAGATTAAAGTAATATAATTGGCATGCACTAGTTAGGTCATTCATGAGATGGGTTGTCGCAATCCAGTTGATACTATTCCTTTTTGGGGTCGTATTTAGCTATTTGCGTTACGACCTGATTCACAGTTATGGATCGCCCTTTTACAGTTCATACAGTGAGGAACTATATTATGCGGTTAGTGGTAGGGCGATTAAAACCCTAGACTCACAAATAACAACATAACATCTATACCTATGAACACACACCGACAAACATAGATATAAACTGTCACATTTCTTTCATGACGCTCTGTCAATCTTGTAACCACAACACTGAACAAATCATTAAATGCAATTGTGGAAAACAAATATAAAATGATCATAAGAAAAACACAATATCCATATAAGCATAATGATCATAAAACACACACTCTTCTTCTCCCTCTTACTCAATTCTTATATCTCTAAACCCATTACTCAATATTTCTCCCCTTAAAACCATTCCTCCCCCTTACTCAATATTTCTCCCCCTTTTTGTCAGTGAAATGATAAGGAATAATAACAACAATCAAAGCTCATGAGAGAGACAAGGAAAAATCTCAAGATGAAACCATAGGGAAAAGATCACAATATAAACATATGGAAATGATCACCGAGGAGACTCTAGAGAATCTAAGTCAAGCACTAAATACTAAGATAAAGTACTCTATAAGATTATATCTAGATTCTCAAGTAACAAAAAAAATCTCTACAATGCATGAACTTAAGACTAATGCATGAATGCAAAATGCAAAACAAAAAAATATTTTTGTTTTTAGAAACATGTGAGTAAAGCAGTAGAGATAATGAACTAATCATTAACACATCATATTCACATATTTGACTTAGCTACTATACACATGATAATGAAGAAAATTAGCACACGTACCTTGTAATCATAAGACAAGTTTTACATAACATTTGCATATATGAAAAATATTTAGGTGCAAGCAAACAACTAAGATGAAAGCAATACGTGCTAATTCTAACAATTTCCTCACTAACTGTGATGATACTTCAGTTCAAAACCCAAACTAGAAGTCAAATCTTTTGCTCAGACCTTATTGCTAAATAAAGAAAATACAATTTAATCTTTTCAACTTTTTCACTATATCCCTTTTTATCTTTCTAAGCTCCGGACTTTCCAGCGAGGATTTTTAGTTCTGACCAACTGGGCCCGAGCTTCTTCCATGGGATTTATGCGCATTAGTCTTCTCCCCTTTTTACGCAAACACTCAATGCTTACTGAGGCAAGATGCCCGGCTACTTAGATCGATGAACTACTTTTTTCATTTCTATCTTTTGAATATCTCATTCTTTCCTCTTTTCAACATCACCGCAACATTCATAAGTATACAAAAGGTATTTAAAAGCATAGATCAATCTAGCATAGCTCATAAACCTACATATCACTTTGGATTAGATGAAAAAGACTAAAAGTTTCAACAAGTATTACAATAATCTCCGAAATAAAACAAGCACCCAAAGTTGATGAGTTCCAAAAAAAATACTTAAACATTTCAAAAGAATAACTCATAACATCAGGTCAGACTAACAACTCCAATTCTCATAAGCATAATAAGAAAAACAAATATGAGAATAGAGTAATATATGACAACCATGTATACCTATAGCCAAGCTCATCATGTTAAGAATTTTATTTTTAAATTTTTATAATTTTTTGTCATAATAATGCATGCATGATCAATTCTATTAGTTGCAAAACATGACGCATGCAAAAAATAATAATAAAAATAATAAATAAATAAACATGCAAATAATACAGAATGCGGGATAATTTATCAATTCTATGATAAAAGATAATGCAAGATATTCCTAGAATGATACATAAGAAGACATCTAATTTAATGAGAACATACCACTAGATTTTCTAAAATGCACATACTTTTGAAAATCTAATAATTTTGTAAAGATGTCTGTTGACTGATAATCTGTAGATATATACTCAAGACCTCTCTCAGACATAGAGTCACATGCTAGACATACAGTATGAGCAACCAAACAATGAAATTCATCTTTTCTAACCCACACTTGTTTAATTCTCGGTGCTCTATTTGCTAGCCTAGACAATCTCTTCACCTCTTCATTCAACACCCGAATTTGATTTTCAACATTGGGTCTTTTCCGAGTTCTAGGCTTCCACTCTGATTTCAAAGTTTCTCCTCTTAACTTTGAACACACGGGTCGAATGTGACCTTTCACTCCACAGTGATGACATATAGGGATAAACCTTTGAAAATCATTATTCGGACCCTTATTGACTCTAGAGGTAAAGGGAGGCTTAATCTCAACAAGTTTTCTGACATAAGATTGAGCATTCAGATTCCTATAAGACTTACCTTGAGAAGAACTAGAAGCTACTTGGGAAGCCTTAACAAAGATTGTTTTAGAAACTATGTCAGAATTACTCATTCCTTTGAACCCCAACCCCTTTGTATTTCCTGCTGACTTTCCTACACTCAACATGTGATCAAGCTTATTAGTTCCACTAGATCATCTATGAATAGTTGAGTTAGCATCCTTTAATTCATTTTCTAAACCTTCAATCCATGTAGATTTCTCACTCAATTCCAATCTTAGAATTTTTAATTCCTCATTGATAACATCTACCCTCTTCAAAGACTGAGTCCTTTCTTGTTCAGACTTGGTCAACTCTTCTCTTAAGGATTGTCTCTCCTTATCAACATTCTTGAACTGAACAATATATTTAGATAATACTTTGCTCATATGAATGGACTTTTCATAAAGTTTATTGTAAGTATCTTCATATGAGTCCCCACGATCTTCATTATCCTCAAAATCATCATCCTCGGACATTGCCCAACATGCCGTAATTTCCTCAACTTCCTTACTTTGTGCAGTGAACACAATGAAATTCTCAGCCTCATCAGACTCAGCAGAGTCACTATCATCTAATCCATCACTCCAAGTAACAGCTAGACCTTTTGTCCTTTTCTTCTTATTGGCGCACTTCGCAACAATGTGACCAAACCCTTGACACTCAAAACATTGAGGTTTATTCTTTTTAGGGTCAACCTTATCATTTCAATTTTGGACTTTTCTATTTTTAGAATCATGAGATTTATCTCCAAATTTTTGTCATTTCATCAATTATTGACCACAAGAAGATTTTAAAAATTTATGAAAGTGTTTCATGAGCATATCAAACTGATTTAGTCTACTCTCACCTTCCTTGTCTGACTCACTCGGATCATCCTTTGTGGTTCTAAAATCTATGCTCTTTTCTTTTGTACCACTTGACTTCTTAGAGGATTGAACACACATCTCCATCTCATAAGATTTTAGATTTTCTGCTAATTCTTCAAGTTTAATTTCTTTGGAACTCATGATTTCAAATATGACAATAACCTTAGACTGAAAATGTTTCGATAGAGACCTAAGAATTTTCTTCACTATGGTAGTCTCTGGAATGGGCTCTCATAAATTGTGACAACTTGTTACTATATCGGTCAACCTAGTCTCAAAGTCACCAAACACTTCATCATCCTCCATCCTAAGCTTTACAAATTGTGAATTAAGAATTTGGAGTTTTGATTGCTTAACTTTTGAAGTTCCTTCATAAGTTACTTGGAGAACATCTCAAGCTTCTTTGGCAATCTCGCACATGACAATTTTCTTAAACTCACTCGCACTCACAGCATTATACAATGCATTCAAAGCTTTAGAATTCCAACTAGCATTGTTTGACTCAGCAGTAGTCCACTCACTCGATGGTTTTGGTTTTAATTTATTAGTCATTGCATCTATCACAGTAGGAGGTGAATATCCTACCTCAACGACCATCCAAGCTCTCTCATCTGATGATTTCAAAAACGCTCTCATTCGCGCTTTCTAATACCTGTAATTAAAGCCATCAAATAAAGGGGACCTAGATATGGAACCTCATTCATGAGGTAAATCCATCATCTAAGTTTAGAATCTAACCATAGGTCGTTAACCTAAATCGGGGCAACCTAACTCTGATACAAATTGAAATTACATAGACGATAAATGAAAATAGCCTAAAGGGGGGGGGGGGGGGGGGTGAATAGGCTTTTTGTGGATTTATTGACAAATTAATAATAATTGCGAAAAAGTTAATTTTAATCCAATTCTCTATCAAGATAAATCATGCAAAGATAAATCGAAGTGCAGAAAATAAAGCAATAGAGACACACGATAATTTTACGTGGAAAACCTTGGAAAGACTCCAAGTAAAACCCACGGATACACTCGGGTATCGATGCACTATGAATTAGAGAATTTGTACAAACTCTATGAAAATAGTACTTACAATCGATGTAATCTGTTGTTCTTCACTTGACGTCTGAAAGTCTAGATTCACTCGCGCTCCACGAAGCTCTTACTCAGCTCCATACTCTGACGGCTTTATTTCTCAAGAGATCAAATTATCACGAAGCCTCCTGCTCTGATTTCCGCACTCATACGGCTCTATTTCTCAAACGGATTAAAGCAATCATGTAGCAATCAGCGATGTCTAGATTTTTCGGAATCTAGGTCATTCAATCATGCATAAGATCATCAATGTAGAAACACGATTGAATAAACCCTGACACAAGAGAGAAACAAAAGATATAGAATCACTCAATGATTTTCTCTCTCTATCTCTATCTCTGTAGAAGAATATGAATCTGTAGAAAACTTACAGATATCCCTCAATGGCTCAAAGGTTGTCTCTCATGTGTAGAAGACCTTGGTATTTATAGACCATAACTGAGGGAAACCCTAAGTTTGCCATTTCTTGTAATTTCATATCCAACTCAACAAAACCCTAATCTCTAATGTATATTATGTGTATTGCACGTATACCAAGGTGTAGGAGTCGTCCACACATCATACACTCAAATTAGGATAACACCGACATCACAGCAAAAATTAGCATATTTTTTTAGCAGTCGCTACGCTTTAAGCATAGCTTACCTATGCTTTAAGCGTAGGTTCAAGCGTAACTTCAATCGTAGAACTTCACTTTCTGGCCATTTTTTGTTTTTGAAAGCGTAGGCATTTTTGTTAAAATCATTTTTCTTCGCAACTGTGCCAAAAATGACCGTCTTGAATCCACGATACTTTTTCCTTGAAGTGACGGCTTTGGAAAATGTCATTTTTGCCCTCCGGTAGACATTTTTCCTCAATACGCTCACTTTTACACTTCACTTGTATTCTTCACTACTTCAATGCTTGATTTCACTTTTGTCAAAGTTTGTAGATGTTATTAAGACCAAACCGACCTATCTAACACTAAACATGGTTATTGTCTAGAACATGTCATACAAAAATAATTACAATAAATGTTCTTACAAAGGTCATACCTGAAGAACTTATTTTCAGTAGTATGTTAGTAAATGGTATGTTATATGTGTCATGTTAACTTTTTGTCATCCTCGTAATAATTTGTCTTGAAAGTTGATTTGATGTGTCCCTTTTTGATAAATAATTAATTGCAAAATTATAATGTATTATAATTCAATAATTATTTTTTATAATATTTATCTTCCATTTATTTTATCTTGAAATTAATAATAATTATTAATTTAATTAAGTGGGTTGGACTTAGCCAAATAACTTAAATTAATCCATTAAGAGTTGGACTAATTAATTTAATTTGGGCCCAATATTTTATGTTGTGTCTTGTTTGTCATGAGTTTGAATCTACAAACTTTTAGTGTCTTTAGATTGCCCACACTCCAAGTCTTGCACACAATTTATGACCAGCAAGATTTGGAGTAATCTTTTCGCCAGTCTCGATCTTCTTTTGTCAGTCAGTCTTGATCTCCTTTTGTCAGTTAAACCTCAACCTAATCTTTTGATCTTCTTTTGTCAGTCAGTCTTGATCTCCCATTTGTCAGTTAATTCTGATCTTTTTTTGTCATTTATGTAAGTCACTAAAATACCCTAGAGGGGGGTGAATAAGGTTTTAAAAATAATTTCTAACTCTTTTAATTCTTACTAGAACATGCAACAAAGTTCAATAATAATTACAAGGTAAATATGTAATGAGTAATTTTACTTAATTTCAACAAGCTATTTACCACACTATAAATTAAGCATGCATGAACATAAAGTAAGGAGATAGAGATAGAGAAATTGACACCGTAATTTTTACGAGGTTCGGTAACTCCTACTCTTTGGCTCAAAGAATCCCCTTCCTTGAGACTTTCTCGATCCTCACACTATGGCTCTTCCTTCAATAGGTGGAATAGCAAAACCTTTACAAAAGAGCTAACTAGCTCTTCACACAATCAAGAGAACAATCTTCCCTTGATACAATGGGATTCACTCACCCAAGATCACAAATTTGTGTATGTAATCAATATATCACTCAAGAAACAAAAACACTCAAAACCCTAAGGTTTTTATGGAAGATAGATCAATATAAGCTCAAGTGTTTTTAGGTGATATTTCAAGAACTCAAGATATATATATTCTCACAATATATTTTCAATAAGAGAATAAGCACAAAGCTTGAGTTTAAATCTTCAAAATGATGGGAATGAAAAATGAGATTTTGATCTTTCTTGCTATCAAAATTTTTCCAGAAAGTGCTTGAGAGAAAATAGTAGATGAATGAATTTTCAGAAAAATTTCTCACACAAGAACCTTGGGATTTTTAATCCATATCTCTTTCTTTATATAGTGTAACACTAGGGTTTGGAGAGTGTATCTCACCCTAGACAATATGGAGAGTAGGACCTGAAAATCTGCAAGCAAAATCATTTCTTTTTGGGCAAAAATATTGTTTAGAAATACTTTTCCTTAAAATCCTGAAGCACCCAGTCGACTGCCTCCATGCTTAGATTTAAAATATTTTTCCCAACGGTTAGGGTCAGTCGACTGCCTCAAGAAGGCCAGTCGACTGCTTCATGAGCCAGTCGACTGCCTTGGATAGGCCAGTCGACTGCCTCAGGCAATAAAAAATGTTCGAAACTCTCTGGTTCAGTCAGTCGGCTGGGTCCTTAACTGCCAGTCGACTGGGCACAGTCAGTCGACTGCCTTGGACATGCCAGTCGACTGCCTCATGCAGTCAAAATGTTTTATAGCTCACTGGTTCATCCAGTCGGATGGGTCCTTAACGACCAGTCGACTGGGCCATAGTCAGTCGGCTGCCATTTCATGGCCAGTCGACTGGGTGACTCCAATAATTGTTTTCAAGGTCCGTTTTTGATCCGTTTGAGTTCGTTTGATTTATTACTTGAGCTTATAAGACCAATCAACACATAAGATACCTTGTTACAATATTCTCACCCCGACCTATCTACCCCCGGTCTTGAGTCCAGCATTTGTTCTTTCTTTGATCTTTTTGTCCTTCTTCGAGTTTGCGCTTGATTTTCCTTATCGCTTGTTGCTTTAGCGATCTTCCCGAATCATTTACCTATACTTGCTGAAACACTTAGCTCAAAGCCATATTAGTACCAAACACGGTTTTGAATGTTTTGTTAATATCAAAATAAGATTTATTGCTTGAAATAAAATTTCAAAGCCAACAATCTCCCCCTTTTTTATGTTGACAAAACATTTCATGTTTGCGCATAAATGGTGAAGTATCAAGTGATACCCCCCCCTCAATGTGTGCATCATTCATTTTTATTTGCATGCTCCCCTTTAGGAAATAAATTTTGCAATTTTATATTCATTTACGTAATGCATGGAGAGTTAATAGAAACAACATATTTCAATTCATAATTTGCGAGTTCGGTACATGTTGTTTTACTACTACACATTGCAAAATGATAAAGCATAGAAATGAAACGAAGCATGAACAACAAACATAAAACATAAGTAACGTCCTATTACACAAAATAGAGCTATGGCCAACACAAACACCCTAATACATTCTCCCCCTTTGACAACATCAAAAAGGCGGAAGGTCACGACGAAAGGCGTCCATGGCAGTGGCGATGCGGTCAATCTTGTCCTCAAGACGCTTCATATCCTCAGCCGTCTTCCTCTGGACCTCTTCATTGCGCTTTTGGGCCTCTTCATTGCGCTTTACGATTTCTAAGATTTGGGTAAGAGTTTTGGGATTTCCCCCGAACCCAAAATCTAGAATATCGAAATCGCTACCAAGAGACGAAAAAGAAGAAGTCGGAGCATCCGGACGAGGTACCTCGGGACACGGAACATCATGATGAGGAACAGATGGACCAGCCTGGTCCGCAGGAGGGGCATCCCTAAGTGAGACCAACACTCCATCTGCATTCTTACCGATATGCATCTGCTTGAGATGAGTGCGATCCAGAAAAATTGGATTGTGCTCCGTAGGCTCGTCAGCAAGTGGCACACCGTTCCGACTGAGAAGATAGGATAAATGGGTAGGAAAAATAAGTGCGCCTTTCTTCTTGTGGCACTCGAGGATTGCCGAAATGAAGAGGAAGACAAGATTGACCTTCCTACCGGTCATGACACAGTAGATAAGGAAAGCTTCCATAATCGACACAAGACTCCGGCTTCCGGACTTGGAAGAGTACCAAATAGATGGGCAATAATAGGTGATACCGCCAGGAGGTAGCCGAAAAACAGTATTGATTACTGCTTCGGTGAACTCAACAGAGACGCCTCCAACATCGGAGTAAAGTGCCGGGTGGGAGGACTCGGTTGTGAAGGATTGAGCAGATTTGTATAAAATACTTTGACGGCGCGCGGATAATGTAGAACATCAAGGGAAACAAAAAAATCCCAACCCATATTGTGAAAAAGATTAAACGTATTAGCACCAATCTTTTCGCACAAGGGTTGAGTCACAATGCGACTCCGAGCAATCTTTCGATGAATGAATTGAGTTTCGAAGCGATGAACACTGTCTTCATCACCGAGAAGAATAGTCAGAGACATCAGACCAGATTCAGATTCGGAATCAGGGTCCTCATGAACAGGAGACGGAGGTGGAGGAGGTGCAGCCGAAGAGCTTCCACCCCTACGGGCGCGTTTCTTGAGGCGCACGACATTAGGAGCCATGAGAGAGATGAGAACCAAGATGATGGAAAGCATTTTGAGAAGAGAAATGAAGAGAACTGATGAAATCAGAGAGTGAGAAGTGAAACCGAAAAAATATATATATGGATATATATATGGAGATAGATAGCTTAAAAAGAAGAGGGGAGTGGTGATGATGGAGGAGAGGATTGTGGTGAAGTGGAAAAGTGGTTTAAAGATGAGTAAATGGCGTGAAGGAGAGAAGAAATGGGAGAGATCGTGGAGAGAGTGAAGAGAAGACGAAGAGAAAGAAGAAATAAAAACAAGGTTCGCGTAGAGGCAGTCGACTGGCCATATGTAGTCAATCGACTGGCCAATGGAGGCAGTCGACTGGATGAAGATCGTTAAAAACACAAAAACTCACTGGTTGATCCAATCGACTGGCCGTATATGAGGCAGTCGATTGGCCCTCAAAAAAAATTTTGAAAAATTTTAAATTTTGAAAGCCAAGAACGTGGACGAGAATTTGTGAAAATTAACTGATGACTTCAAAATCCATGGCCATTCTTAATTCCCTACGAATTTTTGAAAATGGTTCGTCCGAGTGGGGTTTAGTAAAAATATCCGCCAATTGATTCTTAGTGTCAATAAAAACCAATTCAACGTCGCCTTTAGCTACGTGATCCCGTAAAAAATGATGCCTAATCTCTATGTGCTTTGTGCGAGAGTGTTGAATAGGATTCTTTGAGATACAAATAGCACTAGTGTTATCACATTTAATAGGTACACGATTGAAAACAAGTCCAAAATCAAGTAATTGTTGCTTAATGTAAAGAGTTTGAGCACAACTACTACCGGCCGCAACGTATTCGGCTTCAGCCATAGACAAGGCAACCGAATTTTGCTTTTTACTTGACCATGAAACTAACGAGTGACCTAGAAAATGACATGTACCACTTGTGCTTTTCCTATCTACTTTACAACCCGCAAAATCGGCATCTGAATAACTCGTGAGATCAAGTGAAGTACCACTTGGATACCAAAGCCCTAAGTTAATCGTCCCGTTAAGATAGCGAAAAATACGTTTTACGGCTAGCAAGTGAGATTCTTTAGGACAAGATTGAAAGCGAGCACATAAGCATACACTAAACATAATATCCGGTCTACTAGCCGTTAAATAAAGTAAACTTCCTATCATGCCTCTATATTTAGTAATATCAACACATTTTCCATTTTCATCTCTATCGAGTTTAATAGAGGTACTCATAGGAGTAATGGCATGTTTGGCTTCCTCCATACCAAATCGCTTTAGCAAATCTTTAGTATACTTAGATTGGCTAACAAATAAGCCATCCAAACTTTGCTTGATTTGCAACCCTAAGAAGAAGTTCAACTCACCCATCATACTCATTTCAAATTCGTTTTGCATGTTAGATGCAAAATCCTTGTAAAGGGAAGTATTTGTTGATCCGAATATAATGTCGTCAACATATATTTGGATAATCAACAAATCATTCTTGACAGTTTTTGTAAATAGAGTGGTGTCAACTTTGCCTTTAGAAAAACCTTTTTGAAGTAGAAAATCACTAAGCCGTTCATACCAAGCTCTAGGAGCTTGCTTTAATCCGTACAAGGCTTTAGATAATTTGTAAACATGATTTGGAAAACGTTCATTTTCAAAGCCGGGTGGTTGCTTCACATACACTTCTTCATCTATAGTTCCATTTAGAAAAGCACTTTTGACATCCATTTGATAGAGAATGAAATTTCTAGATGATGCAAATGCAAGAAGCATTCTAATTGCTTCTAATCTAGCTACGGGTGCAAAGGTTTCATCACAGTCAATGCCTTCCTCTTGATTGTAACCTTGAGCTACCAATCTTGCTTTATTTCGAATAATCACTCCATTTTTATCCTTTTTATTTCGAAAAACCCATTTAGTGCCTATTATAGTTTGATGTGTGGGTTGAGGGACTAAATGCAAAACTTGATTGCGTTCAAATTGATTTAGTTCCTCTTGCATAGCCATAATCCAAGAATCATCACATTGAGCTTCGTGGAAGTTCTTGGGTTCAATATTGGACACAAAAGCCATGTGGTTGCATAAGTATCTAAGTTGAGATCTTGTGTTAACACCTTGTGAAGGGTTTCCTATGACTTGGTCAAGAGGATGGTTGTGCACAATCCTCCAAGATTTAGGAATTGAGCAAGTCAAGTCATCATTTGATTGATTTCCAACTTTACTCTTATCCATTTGCCTACTTGACGAGTTGGAGATATTGAGATTATTGAAACTATCCTCAATCCCTACAACTTCATCATCATCTAGGTCAACTTTAGGTGAGGGTAGAGGTGGTGATTCATCAAAAACAACATGGATAAACTCTACCATGGTTAAAGTCCTTTTGTTAAAGACTTTAAAGGCTCTACTTGTTGAGGAATAACCTAAGAAAATTGTTTCATCCGATTTGGAGTCAAATTTTCCCAAGTTATCTTTATCATTTAAAACAAAACATTTACAACCGAACACCTTGAAATACCCAATATTGGGTTTCCGACCATTCCACAACTCATACGGAGTTTTACCCAATTTCATTCGAATGATAACTCAATTCATGACATGACAAGCGGTATTTACCGCTTCCGCCCAAAGACTTCGGGGAAGGTTATGTTCATTTAACATAGTTCTAGCCATTTCTTATAAAGATCTATTTTTCCTTTCAACTACCCCATTTTGTTGAGGAGATCTTGGAGCCGAGAGATCATGAGATACACCAAATTCATCACATAATTTCTCTAGATCTTGATTGTCAAATTCTCTACCCCTATCACTTCTAATTTTCTTGATTTTCAAATATTTTTCATTTTGAATGACTCTATAAAATTTATCGAGAATGGAGTGAGTTTCATTTTTATGAGCAAGAAAGTAAACCCAAGTAAATCTAGAGTAGTCATATACTATAACAAGTACATAGAGTTTCCTGGTTAAGCTAGCCGTTCTTTCCGGACCAAAGAGGTCCATATGAAGTAACTCTAAGGGTCGAGAAGTGGTGATATCTTTCTTTCTCTTGAAAGAATATTTCACTTGCTTACCTATTTAACATGCACTACATATTTTATCTTTTGAAAAATTAGTCTTTGGGAGGCCTTTGACTAATTCATTTTTAGACAAACGTTGAATGAGGTCCATACTAGCATGTCCTAAGCGTCTATGCCATAACCAACTATTTTCACTCGATGTGACAAAGCACTTAACATCTTGTTCATTTAATTCACAAAACAACATAGTATATAAATTTCCGTTTCTCTTTGCATTGAACAATTGCTTTCCATCTTTCTCAATTATGCATGGATTTGACCTAAAGATAACATCATAACCTTTGTCACAAAGTTGGCTAATACTAAACAAGTTATGCTTTAAACCATCAACTAAAAGTACATTATCTATAGCAAGAGAATGAGATATACCAATAGATCCGATTCCAACAATTTTGCCTTGTGAGTTATCTCCAAAAGTAACACTTCCTCCTTCATAAGATTTTAGGGACATGAATTTTGATTTGTCTCCCGTCATGTGCCTTGAACATCCGCTATCAAGGAATCATCTTTCTTTTGAGGCGGACTTCAAGCATACCTACAACACAATGTTACGTGACTTTTATTGGACCCAATCTATTTTGGGTCCATTATGGTTAGATAGAAATGCAATAGTTCCTTTAGGAACCCAAAATGATTTTGTTACCAAATTTTCTTTTGCACGTAGAGATTCAATGGTTCCTTTTGGAACCCAAAACATTTTTGAGACAATTTTCTTCTTCTTTCTTAGAAAACATGCATTTGCTTTGTGACCTCTTTTCTTGCAATAGTAGCATGAAACATGATTGTGATCAATAGAAGTTGAGAATGAAGATTGTTTTGAAAAAGTATGCTTCAATGATTTTCTTTTCTTCAATAAAAGTGCATCTTTGTTGAATGCATCATATCCTAAGCCGCATTTGTCAAAAGAGTTTATTTGTCTTCCTAGCATGATGCTCAAGTTTTCTTTTCCTTTTGTGAATTTTGCTAAGATGTTTATTTGATCATCAATGGTCTTTTTCAACAAAATATTTTTCTCTTTTATCTTCATACTTTTGTCATTAGTTGCATTTACATCAACTATGGTGTGGCAAGTGGAATTACATGAAGATTTAGATTTCTTGAGCAAACTATGTTTTTTAGCTAGTTTTTCAAACTCATCATACAAATTTTCAAATGCATCTTGTAATTCATTATGAGAAAATAAAATCTCATCATATGACAAAATGGAATTATTTAATGCATGTAAATTTAAATGTACCTCATCTTCATTTGCCATGAGGCAAAGATTTGCAATTTCCTCACCATTCTCTTCCTCATCCGAATCACAAGAGTCATAATCATCCCATGTTGCATTCATGGCATTTTGTTTGGCCTTTTCTCATTCTCCTTTTTGGGCTTGAAACACTCATTTCTATAGTGTCACGGTTTACCACAATTGAAGCAAGTAATAGACTCCTTCTTGCTTGTCTCTCATCTTGGTTCATTGCTCTTTAAGAACCTCCGACCTTTACCCTTCTTTCGTTGAAGAAATCTCTTGAATTGTTGAGTGATCAAGGCAATGTCTTCATCAACCTCTTCTTCGATTCTCTCATTTGCTTCACTTTTAGTTGAAGCTTGCAAGGCTATACCTTTTCTAGGCTTGACGTCTTCTTCACGAGATTTTAAGGTAATTTCCCATGTAAGGAGTGACCCAAAAATCTCATCAAGACTCATAGTTCTAAGATCATGTGCTTCTTTAATAGCCGTCACATTCGCATCCCATTTGACCGGAAGGCTTCTAAGGACTTTGCGTGCCGCATCGGATCTAGGAACAATTCTACCAAGATGCTTTAGTCCATTCAAAATATTAGTAAAACGAGACATCATAGAATTGATATTTTCATCTTCCTTCATGGCAAATAATTCATATTCATGCATAAGTATATCAATTTTAGATTCTCTAACTTGAGTAGTTCCTTCATAAGTAACTTCAAGTTTATCCCACATTTCTTTGGTCGTGGAGCAAGTAGAGACTCGATTAAATTCATTTGGACTTAAGGCATAATTTAGATTAACCTTAGCTTTGCCATTAAATGACATAAGTCTACGCTCATCATTATCCCATTCGTTGGGCAATTTGGGAATAGTTTTTCCATCAACTACTTTGGTAATAGTAAAAGGTCCATCAACAATAACTAGCCAAATTTGATAATCAATAGCTTGAAGAAAGTCTATCATTCTAGTCTTCCAATAACTATAGTTTGAACCATCAAACCATTGGGGCCTATTGTTTGATTGTCCTTCTACATGAGTGACTATGTTTGAGGCCATGATCGTTTTCTAAGACGGTTAAGCCTAAAACAAGTAGAGATTAGGCTCTGATACCAATTGTAAGTCACTAAAATACCCTAGAGGGGGGGGGGGGGGTGAATAGGGTTTTAAAAATAATTTCTAACTCTTTTTAATTCTTACTAGAACATGCAACAAGGTTCAATAATAATTTACAAGGTAAATATGTAATGAGTAATTTTACTTAATTTCAACAAGCTATTTACCACACTATAAATTAAGCATGCATGAACATAAAGTAAGGAGATAGAGATAGAGAAATTGACACCGTGATTTTTACGAGGTTCGGTAACTCCTACTCCTCGGCTCAAAGAATCCCCTTCCTTGAGACTTTCCCGATCCTCACACTATGGCTCTTCCTTCAATAGGTGGAATAGCAAAACCTTTACAAAAGAGTTAACCAGCTCTTCACACAATCAAGAGAACAATCTTTCTTTGATACAATGGGCTTCACTCACCCAAGATCACAAATTTGTGTATGTAATCAATATATCACTCAAGAAACAAAAACACTCAAAACCCTAAGGTTTTTATGGAAGATAGATCAATATAAGCTCAAATGTTTTTAGGTGATATTTCAAGAACTCAAGATATATATATTCTCACAATATATTTTCAATAAGAGAATAAACACAAAGTTTGAGTTTAAATCTTCAAAATGATCTTTCTTGCTATCAAAATTTTTCCAGAAAGTGCTTGAGAGAAAATAGTAGATGAATGAATTTTCAGAAAAATTTCTCACACAAGAACCTTGGGATTTTTAATCCATATCTCTTTCTTTATATAGTGTAACACTAGGGTTTGGAGAGTGTATCTCACCCTAGACAATATGGAGAGTAGGACCTGAAAATCTGCAAGCAAAATCATTTCTTTTTGGGCAAAAATATTGTTTAGAAATACTTTTCCTTAAAATCCTGAAGCACCCAGTCGACTGCCTACCGGCACCCAGTCGACTGCCTCCATGCTTAGATTTAAAATATTTTTCCCAACGGCTAGGGTCAGTCGACTGCCTCAAGAAGGTCAGTCGACTGCCTCATGAGTCAGTCGACTGCCTTGGATAGGCCAGTCGACTGCCTCAGGCAATCAAAAATGTTCGAAACTCTCTGGTTCAGTCAGTCGGCTGGGTCCTTAACTGCCAGTCGACTGGGCACAGTCAGTCGACTGCCTTGGACAGGCCAGTCGACTGCCTCATGCAGTCAAAATGTTTTATAGCTCACTGGTTCATCCAGTCGGCTGGGTCCTTAACGGCCAGTCGACTGGGTCACAATCAGTCGGCTGCCATTTCATGGTCAGTCGACTGGGTGACTTCAATAATTGTTTTCAAGGTCCGTTTTTTATCCGTTTGAGTTTGTTTGATTTATTACTTGAGCTTATAAGACCAATCAACACATAAGATACCTTGTTACAATATTCTCACCCCGACCTATCTACCCCCGGTCTTGAGTCTAGCTTTTGTTATTTCTTTGATCTTTTTGTCCTTCTTCGAGTTTACGCTTGAGTTTCCTTATTGCTTGTTGCTTTAGCGATCTTCCCGAATCATTTACCTGTACTTGCTGAAACACTTAGCTCAAAGCCATATTAGTACCAAACACGATTTTGAATGTTTTGTTAATATCAAAATAAGATTTATTGCTTGAAATAAAATTTCAAAGCCAACAATTTAGTCTTGATCTCCTTTTTGGACTACAACTTCTTTGTCTAACCACTCGTTTGCCATTCTTTTTCTCTTCATTCGGTTTTTTTCCTTTCCTTTGATTTTTTTTCTTCTCCCTCATTCTAGACATTGCCTTTCAACCTTTTTTTTTTTTTTCTCTTTGGGTCTCTCAAAATCCAGTCATACACATTAATTGTTTATCACTTGAAGTAGTACTAGTCATCATGATCGGCATAATGATTGTGTCAGATAAGATCTCTAGTCCTAGATGAACCAACATTGAGTTTGAAATTTTGATTAGACCAACTTTTAAGAAGGATTTCGTATCATTATTAGAGATGTATTTTGGTAATAATTTCTTTGAGAAAAATTGGGCCATTAAAGTTAGAAGAACATTATTTTTTGTCCCTGAAAGAGGCAAAAATATGATGAGTATGAAGTTTTGCTTTGAGGAATTTGAAAGAGTTGTCTTTCACCACACCGTGCTCCCTTTCTTGAAATTGACGTAGCTTTTTCTTGTATGGTTATTCAATAAATGCTTATATTTTAAGGCAATTTAACGAATTTCTAGATTTCATTTAATTTCACGTAGTCAAACTATGGAAGTTATGATCATTTAACTATTCTTCGTCGTTAAGCTGTAACATCCAGGTTTTCTTTTTTGATTTATTTCGATGCATGATATCATCATTTCATTGCATTGCATTGCATGGGTTTTCAGGCATGGGGAGATCGTGGTTTGAGTTTACAAGTCCATTTCTGCAAATCGGAAACTTTTTATTTTTGGGTCATTCGTGGGCCCAGGGGCAATGGGCCCGGTGTTTGGGTTTTGTGTCCGATATGAATTATTTGTGTTTGGAGGCATCCCGTGTTTCTTTGTGTTCACGCTATCGCATTTTAGGATTATTTTAGGGTTTTGAGTGTAGTGGAGGGAATTTTGGTAATTTAAAAAAATCACAGCTATATGTCATGTTTGGCTACACATATACTTATCTTCATCTTCCTCCTCCAACCAAAACTCCATTAAAGTTTATCATCTCTATTTCGCTCTAACTTTTAGCAATCTTAGATCGCGATTCGGGTCTTATGTTGGACTAGAGAGTTTCTCTACACATTAAGGGCTTAGATTTGGTAAGAATTTCAGTAAGCGAATCTCACTTTCTAGAGATTTCACTTTTTTTTTCTCTTTACTTTCTCTATCTCTCTAGGTTTTTATCTTCTTAGATTAGATGCAAATTTTGCTCATGAATGAATGTTATAGGGGTGGTCAAGGGCTTCCGTTTAATCGGTTCATTTTACTGATCATAGTTCATTTGTTCTGGTGATCGGTTTTTGGCGATGGAATTTGATTGTGTCAAATGAGACAATATAAAACCGTTGCCGACAGCGTGGACTTCACTCCTAAATGTTTGGAATTGGGATTAGCTCACAATAAATTTGGTGGGTTGGGGGAAATTCTCCCTAAAGTGAGGTAGGGGTGTTTTATCCATTTTTTGTTCCGGTTTCGTGAGCTTACACATTTATTTAATAATTTAGTGTATAATTATGATAATTGAATTGTTGAGTTGAAATTGCATCAGTATTGAACTGTGTTTTGTATTCCCTATGTATGATTATACTCTGTGGAGGAGTATGGGATTATATGCGGTTTGGAATTGGATTATTCCGGGTTAAACGCATGTTATTTGCTGACTTTTGATTTATTGTATGATTATTTACTAAATGTTCCATTTGATGCATTTTGGATATTAACATGGATTTTATGCTAAGACATTGCACATGGTTGTATTCATGGGTATACATAGCATATGTGCATGGGTATTGATTTTCGATGATCGGGAAAATAATTAAGAAAAGGCCCCAGAGCCCTAGGGTGCAAGACCCAACACTTTTCCAACGGGTACTCGTCTACCTGCGGATTAGTAGTCTGTTAAGAGTGAGGTACGTGTGTGGAGCTTCATTATGCGCACGGGTTCAGGTTCGACCCTGAGGCAAAGAGACTTAAGCGATTGCCTAGGGCCTCCATGCTCGAGGGGACCTAATTTTTTTGTTTTGTTTTGCATTGTTCTTTTATTTTTTAAGAAAATATATTAATATTTGCATAGATTTAAACAAAATTGAATTAGTTTCTCAGCCCAATTCAAAGGTCTCATTTTTTTAAAATAAAAATTACTTTACTATAGGTCCAAAAAAGAAAAACAACTAATTTGTTTAATAGCCCAATTCATACTATATTCAAATCTAATTTCACAATTTTGAGCCCCAAAATTTTATATTTTAGTTACTATTACTATAGACTCGAAAACAAATCTCTATTTTTTAACTTAGGGCCTGTTTGGTAGAGTTGTGTTTGTGTTGAAATAAACAAAAAATACGTTTTTTGTTTTTTTGTTTATTCATCCAAAAACAGAAGTATGTTTGGTAGAGATGTTTTTTGGGTTGAAATTGAAAAATTAAAAATCAATAATTAAAAATTAATAATATAAATAATAAATAAAATAAAATATAATAATAATAAAAAATGAATACAATAAAAATAAATAAATATAATAATAAAAAATGGACTAAATAATAAATTAATAAAATAAATAATAAATTACATAAAACATATTTAAAAATATAATAAAAATAACAAATAATAAACAAAAAGAAATAAATAATAATAAAAAATAATAAATAAATATAATAATAAATAATAAGTAAATATAATAACAAATAAATACTTCATAATAATAATAAAAAATGAGTATAATAATAAAAAATTAATATTAAATTAATAAAATATATTTTTAAATAATTAAAAATGAATAAATAATTTATAAATAAAATGAATTAAATAATGAAATAATAATAAATAAATAAATAAAATATATTTATAAATTAATATATAAATTAATAAATACTAATTTAATAATATAAATTGTTAGTCACTAATTAACCCTAGAGGGGGGGGGGGGGGGTGAATAGGGTGTTCAAAAAATAGGTCTAATTCTTTTCGAGATTAGAACACTCTCAAATAAAAACTATATCACAATAAGCAAGTGAATGATTTAATTTGAACTTCTCTAACTATTAATTTCAAGACAAGATATCATACAAGATATTCAAGCAATTATGGCATGCAAAATAATTAAGTAAAGAGAAAGAGATAGAGAGATTTGACACCGTGATTTTTTCGAGGTTCGGTAACTCCTACTCCTCGGCTCAAGAACCCCTTCTTGAGACTTTTCCCGATCCTTTCACCATGGCCCTTCCTTCACAGGTGGAATGGCAAACCTTTACAACACAAGCCTCTCGAGCTTGTCCCTCAATCAAGAGAACAACCCTCTCTTGAACAATCGTTGGACTTCACTTGTCCGAGATTACAAATTCGTGTGTAATCAATAAAATCACTCAAGAACAAAAACACTCAAAACCCAAAGGTGTTTATGGAAGATAAATCAATATAAGCTCAAGTGTTTTTGGTGATTTTACAATAGCTCTAGAAATGTATTCTCAAAGGGTATGATCAATGAATGATATTTGGAGAATAAGAAGAGATACTAGAGGTTTTGATTTTCAAAGAAACTTGGAGAAAATCAGATTTTCAAAGCTTGGTTTCAATGGCTTTTGTAGATAAAATTTCTGCAGAATTTTTGATAGCTTTGTTTCTTTTTGTATTTCAATCTCTTGATCTTCAATATACACATCTCATTCTATATAAAGCATAGCATTAGGGTTTTGAATAATGATTATAGTATTTGAAAGATAAGAGCCGTTTGAATACCATTGAATAAAGTCCACAAAACATGGGAAATGTTTTCTGAAGAATCTGCAGGTTTTGAGGATCTTCTAGTCGACTACTTCTCTGTTGTAGTCGACTACAATGGACCATCTAGTCGACTAGATTGAGTTCTAGTCGACTACTTTGGACCATCTAGTCGACTAGAACTCATTTTAGTCGACTACATGAAGTAGTCTAGTCGACTCAAGCTCTTTTCAGTCGACTCTTTTGATGTGGATGAAAAACCTATAGCTACTGGTTGTTTTAGTCGACTAGTAGAAAATACACAGGCTCATTTTAGTCGACTCAAACATGAAAAACATTTAATAAAAATATTTTTCTTTCCGTTTAAGTTCGGTAAAGCGTTTTTCATTTCATTTGAATTTGGTTCATTTTATACTTGAGCTTATATGATAAAATCGACGCATAAAATTACCTTGTTACAATGATCGCTTCCCGACCTATCTACCCCAAGTCTTGAGTCTTCGACTTTCGCCTTTGCCGTTGATTTTCCATTTGCGCTTCAATTTCTTTTACGGCTTTTCGCTTTAATTCAAGCTTTCTTTCCGAACTTGCTTTCCGAGTCGTTTTCTTTCCGAGTTTGTTTTCCGAGTCGTTCACCTGTCTTTTGCTGAAAACTTAAGCTCGAAAATTCATTACTATCAAACACTCTTCAATGGTTTGTTATCATCAATTTTGGAATTGTTTGTCGAAAGTAAATTTCAAAGCCAACAATCTCCCCCTTGATGATGACAAAACATTTTGTGTTTGCTTGGCATTTGGCGAAACATCAAGTGATGCTCCCCCTCAATATGTGCATACTATTTTGTTTAAATGCTCCCCCTTAGAAAATGAAATTTGCAATTTAATGGGCATTTTGATACAATATATAAATAGGTGCACATTTGAGATAACAAATATAAACAGCATATCATAGATGTTTCAATTTAAAACAAGCCGTTTATACTAAAAAACATGAAAATAACAAACAAGTCGCAAATAACCATAACAAGCCACACAAAAATAGAAATTGCTAATGTCGGATAATGAAATACATGATAGTGCAAATAGCATAATTTCTCCCCCTTTTTGTCAGCGTCGAGGGGTGCGTGAGCGAGGGTTCCTTTGTCCAAGAGTGAGGTCATCAAGTGACCCGGCCAAATTTGTAATACGGGTAGACATTTCCTCATCATGAAGAACAAGGCGCTCATTGATCAATCGAATGGCTTCCGTATTCTGATTTACGGTCGTATCAAGGCGCTGAAGCATTTGTTCCTGCTGCCTAAGTAGCTCAGTATTGCTTTGAACAACTCCAAGAAGTGGGGTGAGAAGAGCAGCCTGAGAAGCCGAAGCACTGTCCAACGGAGGAACCGAGGAAGAGGCTTCCTGGCGCGATGCAGAACCGCTAGGAGCTGTACGCGCACGAGGAGCAGGTGCACTTTCAGAAATGAAATTTCCTTCCGCATCAGAAAGAATATGCATATGCTTGACATGAGTAGCGTCAAGAAAAATAGGATGATGCTCGGATATTTCATTTGGAAATTTAAAGCCTTTCCGCTGTAGTAGATATGTAATGTGCGCGGGAAAGAAAAGCGGGCCAGATGGCTTGCGCTGACATGTGAGGATGACGGAACGGAAAATATAAGCTAAATCAACGCGGGTTCCTGTCAAAACGCAATAAACCAGAAAAGCCTCCATACGAGAAACACTACTACGACTACCAGTTTTAGGCAGAATAGAGTAAGTAATAACATTATGAATTAATCTAGCCTCGGGTAGTAGCATAGAAGAGGTAATACCGGCATTCTGCGAAATTTCCTTGTCGACGCATATGACCCGAACAACCTCAATACAATCGAAACCATCAGCCTTATACCAATCCTCGGAGAAGTGGCGGATACCGTCATTCGGAAGCAAGAAAATGCGCTTGATTTCGCTGTCATCAACGGTTTCGTCTTCACCACATAGATTAAAATGAAGATGAGGGAGTAATTTCTCCTTGTGATTTGCAAGAGAAGCGTAGAAGGCTTTGACAATTCGCGGAAATACCGGAATGTCAAGAGAAATGAAAAAATCCCAACCAATTGCTCGGAATAACTCGAAAGTTTGAGCCCGAATTTCAGTGCATAAATCTTGTGTGACAATACGGCAAGGTGTAGGAGCATGGTGATCAAAAACAGTGATGAATTTATTTCTATTATCATCATCAAGAAGAAGTACCTCAAGAAGAAGAGGTCCATTCGACTCCTCTTCATCAACAGCCGTAGGAATGTGTGGATTGGTGGAGCTTTGGCCTCCATCAATGCGTGAACGTTTCCGAAATAGACCTCGAGTTTTCGGTAGCATTGTAGAAGATGATGCACAAATATATAGAGATATATAGATATATGATGGTGTATATATATAGATGTGAGAGAGTGAGAATGAAGAAATTTGGGTGAGGGAAATGGGTGGAAGATGATGAAAATGTGAAATTAATGAGAGATAGGTGATGATTTTAAGGTATAGATGGTAGTAGGAGAGGGATTGAGAGGAGAGGGTTTGAGAGTGGGTGAAGGTTGAAGGAGGCGGATGGAGAAGATGAAAGGGGGTTTAGGTTTTATAGTGGGTTGAGTCGACTAGGTCTAGGTGAGTCGGTTAGAATGAGGTTTGAGTAGACCAGGCTGGGTTTGAGTCTACTGGGAAGGCAAAGTAGTCGACTAGAGTGATGTTTGAGTCGACTAGAAAATATTTGAGTCGACTAGAATAGCAATGAGTCGACTAGAAGGTGAAGAAATTTCAATTGTGAAGCTACTGACCAAACTAGTCGACTAGAATGGTTTGAACTGCACAGGATGAGTCGACTAGAAGGAAAAAAAAAATGATAAAACTAGAGAAAAAATCAAAAAACAAAAACAAAAATATCAAGAAAATATGGAAAATAAAGATTATTATAGAGTTTAAGATAAAACATCAAAATCCATGGCCATACCAATTTCTCGACGAATTTTAGAAAAAGATTCGTCCGCAAGTGGTTTTGTAAAAATATCCGCCAATTGATTTTTAGTGTCGATAAAGATCAATTCAACGTCACCCTTAGCAACATGATCACGTAAAAAATGATGCCTAATCTCTATATGCTTGGTGCGTGAGTGATGAATAGGATTCTTTGAAATACAAATCGCACTAGTATTATCGCATTTAAATAGGCACGTGAGAGAAAGTAAGACCGAAATCAAGTAATTGTTGCTTAATATAGAGAGTTTGAGCGCAACTACTACCGGCTGCCACATATTCAGCTTCGGCCGTAGATAATGCAACGGAATTTTGCTTTTTACTTGACCAGGATACTAGTGAGTGTCCTAGAAAATGACAAGTGTCGCTTGTGCTTTTTCGATCAATTCTACATCCCGCAAAATCAGCATTCGAATAACTAATAAGATCAATTGAAGTTCCACGTGGATACCAAAGCCCTAAGTTTATTGTACCACTTAGGTAGCGAAAAATGCGTTTGACCGCAAGCAAATGAGATTCCTTAGGACATGATTGAAACCGGGCACATAAGCATACACTAAACATTATATCCGGTCTACTAGCGGTTAAATAAAGCAAACTACCGATCATGCCTCTATAATTAGTAATATCAACACATTTACCATTTTCATCTTTATCAATCTTAATAGAGGAACTCATAGGAGTTACGGCATGTTTGGTAGCCTCCATACCAAATCGCTTTAGCAAATCTTTAGTGTACTTGGATTGGCTAATGAATAAGCCATCCGAGCTTTGCTTGATTTGCAACCCTAAGAAGAAAGTCAACTCACCCATCATGCTCATTTCAAATTCGTTTTGCATACTTGTGGCAAATTCCCTACATAAAGAATTATTTGTTGAGCCAAAAATAATGTCGTCAACATAAATTTGGACAATCAATAAATTATTCTTAATGATTTTTGTAAAAAGTGTGTTATCAATTTTCCCTCTTGTAAAACCATTTTGAGTTAAAAACCCGCTAAGTCTCTCATACCAAGCTCGAGGAGCTTGCTTTAAACCATATAGAGCTTTAGCCAATTTGAAAACATGATTTGGAAAAAGATTATTTTCAAAACCGGGTGGTTGCTTCACAAAAACTTCTTCTTTTATGACACCATTTAAGAAAGCACTTTTGACATCCATTTGATAAAGAGTGAAATTTCTATATGATGCAAATGCAAGAAGCATTCTAATTGCTTCTAATCTAGCTACCGGTGCAAAGGTCTCATCGTAGTCAATGCCTTCCTCTTGATTATATCCTTGAGCTACTAATCTTGCTTTATTTCGAATAATTACTCCATTCTCATCCTTTTTGTTTCGAAAAACCCATTTTGTGCCAATTATAATTTGATTTTCGGGTCTAGGAACTAAACGCCAAACTTGATTCCGTTCAAATTGATTTAGTTCCTCTTGCATTGCTACGATCCAAGAATCATCACATTGAGCTTCGTGGAAGTTCTTGGGTTCGATTTGCGATACAAAGGCCATGTAGTTGCAAAAATCTTTAAGTTGAGATCTGGTACTAACCCCTTTTGAAGGATTACCTATGACTTGATCAAGAGGATGATTGTGAACAATCCTCCATGCTTTAGGCATTGAGTTGGTCAAGTCATCATTGGATTGATGCTCAACTTCTCTCATTTCCTTTTGGCTACATGATGAGTTGGAGATATTGAGAGTATTTGGATTATCCTCAATTCCAACAACCTCATCTTCTTCTAGGTCAATTCTAGGTGATGGTGGTGAGGGTGATTCATCAAAGACAACATGAATAGACTCAACCATGGTTAGAGTCCTTTTGTTATAAACCCGAAATGCTTTACTCCTTGTAGAATAACCTAAGAAAATTGCTTCATCCGATTTAGAGTCGAATTTTCCAAGGTTGTCTTTATCATTTAACACAAAACATTTACACCCGAAAACTTTGAAATATCCAATATTGGGCTTTCGACCATTCCACAACTCATAAGGCGTTTTCCCCAACTTCATCCGAATAATAACACGATTAATTATATGGCAAGCATTGTTTACCGCTTCCGCCCAAAGGCTTCGAGGAAGGTTGTGCTCATTTAACATGGTTCTAGCCATCTCTTGTAGAGATCGATTCTTTCTTTCAACTACACCATTTTGTTGAGGGGTTCTAGGAGCTGAGAGGTCATGAGAAACACCTAGGTCATCACATAATTTCTCTAAGTCTTGATTATCAAACTCCCTACCTCTATCACTTCTAATTTTCTTGATTTTCAAATCCTTTTCATTTTGAATGACCCTATAAAATCTTTCAAGAATGGAGTGAGTTTCATTTTTATGAGCAAGAAAGTGAACCCAAGTAAATCTAGAGTAGTCATCAACTATAACAAGTACATAGAGTTTTCCGGCTAAGCTAGCCGTTCTCTCCGGACCAAAAAGATCCATGTGAAGTAACTCTAGAGGTTTAGAAGTGGAAATATCTTTCTTTCTATTGAAAGAAGATTTAACTTGCTTGCCTACTTGAGATGCGCTACATATTTTATCTTTCGAAAATTTAGTCTTTGGGAGGCCTTTGACTAAATCATTTTTAGATAAACGATGAATGAGGTCCATACTAGCATGTCCTAGACGTCTATGCCATAACCAACTATTTTCGCTAGATGTGACAAAACATTTAACATCTTGATCATGCAATTCACATAGCAACAAAGTATACAAGTTTCCATTTCTTTTGGCATTGAACATTTGCTTCCCATCTTTCTTGATTATGCATTCATTTGTCCTAAATATAACATCATAGCCCTTGTCACATAGTTGACTAATACTAAACAAATTATGCTTCAAACCATCAACTAAAAGCACATCATCTATAGAGAGAGAAGAGGAAATACCGATTGAGCCAATTCCTATAATTTTGCCTTTAGAGTTGTCTCCAAACGTTACGTTTCCTCCTTCATAAGGTTTAAGTGATATAAACTTTGATTTATCTCCCGTCATATGCCTTGAGCATCCGTTATCAAGAAACCATTTTTCTTTTGATGCGGACTTCAAGCATACCTACAAAACAAGTTCAAGTAACTTTTATTGGTACCCAATCTGTTTTGGGTCCATTTTGGTTTGATAGATATGCAATAGTTCCTTTTGGAACCCAAATTTGTTTCGTTACAACATTCTCTTTTCTATGAGAGCATGCAATAGTCCCTTTCGGAACCCAAATCATTTTTGACATAATTTTCTTCTTTCTATGAAAGCATACATTTGCTTTGTGTCCTTTTCTATTGCAATAGAAGCAAGTAACATGTTTATAATCATTTGAAGATGCATGAGATGATTTTTTAGTAAATATAGAGCTAAATGATTTTCTCTTTTTCAATATAAGAGCATCCTTGTCAAAAGCATCATACCCTAGACCACATTTATCAAATGATCCTTTTTGTCTTCCTAACATGATACTAAGGTTCTCTTTTCCTTTTGTAAATTTAGCTAAAACATTTATTTGATCATCAATAGTATTTTTCAACCGAATATTTTCCTTTTCTAGCTCAATGTTTTTGTCATTGCAAGAAACTTCTAAGTTTGAATTAGTGAGACTACATGAAGACTTAGCTTTCTTAAGAAGGATATATTTTCTAGCTAATTTTTAAAATTCATCATGTAATTCTTAAAACACATCTTGAAATTCATTGTAATCAAGAAGAAGTTCATCATATGATATTTTATCTAAATCACTTAAATTTAAATGTACCTCTTCTTCATTTGCCATGAGGCAAATGTTTGCCGTTTCCTCGCTACTTTTCTCCTCATCCGAGTCGCATGAGTCATAGTCCTCCCATGTGACGTTCATTGCCATCTTGCTAGGTCTTTTGTCGTTTTCCTTTTTGAGCTTGAAGCAATCACTTTTGTAGTGTCCCGGCTTTCCGCAATTGAAACACGTTGGGGGTTCCCTTTTGCTAGTCTCGCCTTTAGGTTCGATTCTTTTCATGAATCTTCCACCGTTTGCTTTCTTTCTTTGAAGATGTCTCTTGAATTTTTGGGTGAACAATGCAATGTCCTCATCCTCTTCTTCTTCACTCGGCTCATTGATTTCATTTTTAGTGAAGGCTTGCAAAGCTATTCCCTTTCTTGGCTTGATGTCGTCTTCACGAGCTTTCAACATTATTTCCCAAGTGAGTAAAGAGCCGAAAATTTCATCGAGACTCATGGTGTTGAGGTCATGAGCTTCTTTGATAGCCGTTACTTTTGCATCCCATTTTGCCGGAAGGCTTCTAAGCACTTTTCGTGACGCATCGGATCTAGGAACAATTCTACCAAGATGCTTTAGTCCATTCAAAATATTTGTAAAACGAGACATCATAGAATTCACATTTTCATCATCTTTCATAGCAAATAATTCATATTCATGCATGAGTATGTCAATTTTGGATTCTCGTACTTGAGATGTTCCTTCATAGGTTACCTCAAGTTTATCCCACATTTCTTTTGCCGTTGAACAAGTAGATACACGATTAAATTCATTTGGACTTAAAGTACAATTTAAATTTACTTTGGCTTTAGTATTGTACGACATGATTTTACGATCATCATTATCCCACTCATTGGGTAATTTGGGGACGGCTTTTCCATCAACAATTTTAGTTAATACAAATGGTCCTTCAAGAACTACTTGCCAAATTTGGTAATCAATAGCTTGAAGAAAATCTATCATTCTAGTTTTCCAATAGCTATAATTTGATCCATCAAACCATGGGGGCCTATTATTCGATTGACCTTCAATATGAGTGACTAAATTCGATGACATGATCGTTCTCTAAGACGGTTAAGTCTAAAATAAATAGAGATTAGGCTCTGATACCAATTGTTAGTCACTAATTAACCCTAGAGGGGGGGGGGGGGGGTGAATAGGGTGTTCAAAAAATAGGTCTAATTCTTTTCGAGATTAGAACACTCTCAAATAAAAACTATATCACAATAAGCAAGTGAATGATTTAATTTGAACTTCTCTAACTATTAATTTCAAGACAAGATATCATACAAGATATTCAAGCAATTATGGCATGCAAAATAATTAAGTAAAGAGAAAGAGATAGAGAGATTTGACACCGTGATTTTTTCGAGGTTCGGTAACTCCTACTCCTCGGCTCAAGAACCCCTTCTTGAGACTTTTCCCGATCCTTTCACCATGGCCCTTCCTTCACAGGTGGAATGGCAAACCTTTACAACACAAGCCTCTCGAGCTTGTCCCTCAATCAAGAGAACAACCCTCTCTTAAACAATCGGTGGACTTCACTTGTCCGAGATTACAAATTCGTGTGTAATCAATAAAATCACTCAAGAACAAAAACACTCAAAACCCAAAGGTGTTTATGGAAGATAAATCAATATAAGCTCAAGTGTTTTTGGTGATTTTACAATAGCTCTAGAAATGTATTCTCAAAGGGTATGATCAATGAATGATATTTGGAGAATAAGAAGAGATACTAGAGGTTTTGATTTTCAAAGAAACTTGGAGAAAATCAGATTTTCAAAGCTTGGTTTCAATGGCTTTTGTAGATAAAATTTCTGCATAATTTTTGATAGCTTTGTTTCTTCTTGTATTTCAATCTCTTGATCTTCAATATACACATCTCATTCTATATAAAGCATAGCATTAGGGTTTTGAATAATGATTATAGTATTTGAAAGATAAGAGCCGTTTGAATACCATTGAATAAAGTCCACAAAACATGGGAAATGTTTTCTGAAGAATCTGCAGGTTTTGAGGATCTTCTAGTCGACTACTTCTCTGTTGTAGTCGACTACAATGGACCATCTAGTCGACTAGATTGAGTTCTAGTCGACTACTTTAGACCATCTAGTCGACTAGAATGAGTTCTAGTCGACTACATGAAGTAGTCTAGTCGACTCAAGCTCTTTTCAGTCGACTCTTTTGATGTGGATGAAAAACCTATAGCAACTGGTTGTTTTAGTCGACTAGTAGAAAATACACAGGCTCATTTTAGTCGACTCAAACATGAAAAACATTTAATAAAAATATTTTTCTTTCCGTTTAAGTTCGGTAAAGCGTTTTTCATTTCATTTGAATTTGGTTCATTTTATACTTGAGCTTATATGATAAAATCGACACATAAAATTACCTTGTTACAATGATCGCTTCCCGACCTATCTACCCCAAGTCTTGAGTCTTCGACTTTCGCCTTTGCCGTTGATTTTCCATTTGCGCTTCAATTTCTTTTACGGCTTTTCGCTTTAATTCAAGCTTTCTTTCCGAACTTGCTTTCCGAGTCGTTTTCTTTCTGAGTTTGTTTTCCGAGTCGTTCACCTGTCTTTTGCTGAAAACTTAAGCTCGAAAATTCATTACTATCAAACACTCTTCAATGGTTTGTTATCATCAATTTTGGAATTGTTTGCCGAAAGTAAATTTCAAAGCCAACATAAATAATAAGTATAATATAATATAATAATAATAAATGAATACAATAATAAAAAATAAATATAATAATAAAAAATTGACTAAATAATAAATAATAATAATAAATTAATAAAATAAATAATAAATTACATAAAACATATTTAAACATATAATAAAAATAAAAAATAATAAACAAAATGAAATAAATAATAATAAAAAATAAATATAATAAAAAATAAAAAATAAATATAATAATAAATAATAAGTAAATATAATAACAAATAAATACTTCATAATAATAATAAAAAATGAGTATAATAATAATAAATTAATATTAAATTAATAAAATATATTTTTAAATAATTAAAAATGAATAAATAATTTATAAATAAAATGAATTAAATAATGAAATAACAATAAATAAATAAATAGAATATATTTATAAATTAATATATAAATTAATAAATAATAATTTAATAATATAAATAATAAAATAATAAAATATATTATAAAGGGAAGAAAGTGTAAGTGATAAACACCCCAATAAACACCAAATTCATGTTTATTCGCATATGCCTAAAATTTGCCTTAAGTGAAAAAGTGTTTTTAAACACACATATCCCAAAATCATTAACCAAACAAGTTTATAAACACAAAACACATAAACAAACACAAAAACATCCCAACCAAACAGGCCCTTAGCGAAATTAAAGTCTAATCCAAATCAAATCATTATTATGATTAGAGGTTAAAGATTCTTATCGCACTAACACAATGTTGGGCGACTACACTTAGGGCTCTCGTGATTGCCGCAATCACACAACGACACCAGTTTTTTATGCGATTACATTTATGATTCTAGAGATTGCCGCACTCACCCAACATCAACAAATTTTCCCGACAACACCAAGAGGGAAGTTGTTTCAATTTTTTAATATTTATTATATTTAATGTATTTTCTTATTATTTTTTTTACACTTAGAATTTTTTAATTGCGTGAAGCCTTATGTAGAAAGAGCCTTACATTTGCTCTCGGCTAGGGCCTGCCCTTATTTTCGGGATTTCAGAGTCAGCCGTACACGTGTTGTGTGCGAGTGGTACGATCTATCCGGGCATGAGTTGTGTTCATACATTCATAACATTTACATTCATTGTTTCATTTAGCTTCGAGTGATGATATATGTTGTTTACTTGTCCCTTACCACTTTGGACTTGGGGTGTTTGGGTCTCGAATTGGCATAAGTGTCATGGTGAGAATGATTATTGACCTAGAACTTAAAATACATGAATTACAGGTTCGGGAAAAGCATGACTTGTACGGTTGGGGGACAAAACGGATAACGCATTCCTACAGAGCCATAGTTGTTATTTAAATATTTTTCAGGTAAGGAGCCGGTCACAGACGACATGTAGCTCAGGGGATATCAGAGGGAGGTTGCCATCTCATTTTACTTATTTTGTTATCTCGACACTTGTATTTATTTTGCGAGAACTAGACGATTATAGCATATTGATTTGGTTCGAGGCAAGTATTTATTTGCATATGATGTAACTTGGATGGTTAAAGTATGGTTAACGTTATATTGTTATATATCATGTGTTGCGGTTGGATACGATGTAATTTATACTTGAAGTAGTAATATAGCTTATCATATTGTATTTGTAAGTATGATACTTGTACTATATTATACTTATATTAAATAGATTATGATATATGTTGTATAATGTTTAAACATGTTTATATTGATCATATGAGTCATTTTAAAGGGTTTAGTTTGCTAATTATTCATTTGGAAGGTTTCTAGATATTGTATTCGACTACTGGAGCAGGTTAGTCGACTATTTGAGTGTTTGAAATTGTTAATTAAGGGTTGGGGAGAAGTAATCGACTACTCACCAATTTAGCCCATTTTGACCTTATTTCACTATTTAAATCATATCTTTGGGCTACAAATGGAGTTTTTGAGTGATTCAAAGTACATCGGATAGTTTACTTCATGAGAATGACTTCAGACTCAAGAATCACTTAATTTAGAGTTTATTTTACCGAGTTATGACCATTTGACCAAGTTTGACTTTTTCGATCTTTCGAGTTTTTCTCTGTTTTTTGGAAAAATTTTAGGGATATTTTGGGGCTGTTCTTGGAACTTTTGAAAGGTGTTTTTGGGATAATTTTGAGGCCCCATTGAGGTTTGTTTGTGGTATTTTGTGTTTTCCTCATTCTCGTTTCCATGAACAATCTCAGGAAGGGTTTTTTGTGCCATAAACCGAGGTTTTTCTTACGTCTTCTCTTTTGATCTTCAAGTGGGGATATTTAGGGTCAGTGTGTGTCTTTTATTGCTTCCGTTATGTACTCGGCCGATCATGGTAGTGTCGATAAGGTTTCAAAGTCGATTGTTTGATTTTTGATTTTTCTTCGGGTTAGGATCCGCTTGTTTGATTTCTGGTTTCTTTTCCTTTCATTTTCTTTTCACGTCACCCTTGGATCCTTGGATTTCGATGAATGACATAAACGGTTCAAATTCATCTTGGGTAGAGGGATTTGTACCCTAACTTCCACACCCAGAGATCCAAGGACCTCGTAGGTGATGTAAGAAAGAAAAAAGAAAAAGGCAAACAAGACAAGACCAGAAACAAAAAATTCAACTCTAATACCAAGTTGCCATGCCCCGAAATCCAAGGACCATGAAGGTGACGTAGGAAAGAGAAAAATGACATAAAGGAAAACGAGACAAGACAAGAAACTAAAGAATCCACTCTGATACCATGTTGTCACGTCCCGAAATCAAAGGACTTTGAGGGTGATGTAAAAGAAAAGTAAACCAAAGAAAAACCAGAAGGTGAGAAACCAACTCAGCTCCCTACTAAAGAAGGGTTTTGACCGTTCAAACAACCATCAACTCCGTAACCGAAACCGAAATATAACCAACGACGCCACACCCTAACACTTACACAACGAAAACAATAGATAAACACACACACAACAAACCATAATTCTAATATGAAAAATCAAATAAAGACACACAAGGGGCCTTGAAATCATCTCAAATCCAAGTACGAAAAAAGAATAAAATAACACAAATGGGATTATAAAACCCCACAAATAAACTCAAAGTAAAAGAGAAAAGGATTGAAAAAAAAAAGAATAAAAAATCGAACAATCAAACCGAATAATCGACTTTATGGCATCTTTTACACAGAGTATTTTACATGATGAATTACCTTGGAGAAATTAATTTTTCCCATTCACTACCTCCTAGTCTTCAACTATTATTCTATGGATAAATGACACTAAACACCCCTATGATTTCGAAAGTATGCGGAAAACTCCTATTTAGTTCATTTTGCGTAGATAACTTCACTACTATTCCAAAAGTATGCACTTTGACCCCCTTAACACTGTTCCGTTCACTATTTGGGCCAAAATCCAATCACGTGACGAGCGGAAAACACCTCCATAGTTTTAGAAATATGTAAAAACTCATATCTCAGTCACCGAAAAAGGATTTGTTAGGGTTATTTGCACTCTTTAAAAAATATAGAAGTGTTTAAAAATCATGATGGAATTTTCCGCATATTTTTTAAACCACATTAGAGTGTTTAACCCATTTGCCCATTGTTCTATTCTAAACTCATCTAGTCTTCGTCTTATTTGCAAGTCATGTTAACTCAATAATTCTACGCCGCGTTTGATTGACCTCCTTTTTCATTCAAGTATGAATTCCAAATCTCCCTCAAACTCTATACATACATATATATACATATATATATATCATCTTTGTTACGGTCCCCTACCTGCAGAAAGACTTGGAAGTTCTATTCTTCAATGAAAGGGCCCACTGTGACCATGACTGTGTCAGTAAAAGTCAAATTTTAAACGTTTCAAAAACATGCAAAAGCAAACTGTTGCTAGTCCTAGTCTTCGGCAGTGATGAGTCCAGTCAACTCCACCACCACCACCACCCCAAACAATAACCCATTTTCCTTCTTTCTTTAATCTTCCCCATGCCATAACCAATCTCCCCAATTCTCTCTCTCTCTCTCCTCTCTTTTATTCCCTCCTCAATCTGTTCCTCTGTCTGCCCACCTGAAACAAATAGAATATATCTGTATCTATATATGACACATATATATTACTCTATTCAATAAGAATTTTGCTGTTGGGTATTGCTCTAGAGGGCAAGCTATGATGATCAGGTATGTACCCATTAGCTCTCTCCTCTTGTTCTTGGTAATTCTTCATTTGGGTTTCTCTGAACTGCCTCCAAATCAAATAACCACCATGGTCAATCTCTCTGAGCTTCTCAAAAACAACTCAGCTTTTAATACTTCATGGAATATCAATACAAATTCAGACCCATGTTCGTGGAATGGAGTTTTGTGCAGTCCAAACAACTCCTCCATCACCGAATTTTCTCTCTCTGGTTTCTCTCTCTCTGCCTCTGATGTTTTGCCTCTTCTTTGCCAAATTGATACTCTGCAGTCTATTGATCTGTCCAACAACCATTTGATTGAAATCCCAAATGGGTTCATCACAGGTTGTGGAAAGATTGGTAAGTTGAATGTTAGTAGAAACCAATTGAAGGGTCCTTTGCCCACTTTTCTAGGTTTTGGTGTGTTGGAGTTGTTGGACTTGTCTCATAATTCTCTGGAGGGGAATATAGATTTACAGTTAGATGGATTGGTTGGGCTCAGGAGTTTGAACCTTAGTTACAACCAATTCAGTGGTACTGTTCCAGTGAAGCTTGGACAGTCCATGGTTTTGGAGGAGCTTCAGCTCTCTATCAATCATTTCCAAGGTAACATCCCCATAGAATTAGCAAGTTATAGGAATTTGAATCTGGTTGATCTTAGTGCAAATTATCTTACCGGGCTAATTCCTGATTCATTTAGAAACCTTTCCAAGTTGAAGATATTGATCCTGTCTTTGAATTCTTTGAGTGGTGAAATTCCCCAAATCTTTTCGAGTATCAAAACCCTGTACCGTTTCGCAGCGAATCAGAATGATTTTGTTGGTAATCTTCCACCTGGTCTTACAATGTACCTCAACAGTTTAGACCTCAGTTACAATAAATTGAACGGGTCGATTCCGTCAGACCTTTTGTCGTACCCGAATTTGCAGTTTGTTGATCTGTCCTACAATGCTTTGGTGGGTTCAGTACCTATAAATATGTCACAAAACTTGGTCAGATTGAGATTGGGAGGCAATTCTTTAGATGGCGAAATACCGTCATCATTTGGGGGTCTCCAGCAGTTGATGTATTTGGAGCTGGATCACAACAATTTGAGTGGATTGATACCTCCAGCATTCGGTTTCTGCCAGAAATTGGCACTTTTGAATCTAGCCAACAACAACCTGACCGGTGTTTTGCCGGCACAGTTGGGTAATCTGAGCAATCTTCAGGAGATGAAGCTTCAATTCAACAAGTTGGTTGGTGAGATTCCAAGTCAGATTACTCAGTTGAAAAGATTGCAGAAACTTAATATCAGCTGGAATTTATTGAATGGTTTGATACCTTCTTCAATCTCAAACTTGCAGAGTCTCTCCAACTTGAACCTACAAGGCAATAGGCTTAATGGTTCAATACCCAATTCAATTGGCAACTTGGATTCTTTGTTGGAACTCCAACTTGGGATGAACCAATTAAGTGGGCCTATCCCATCACTCCCAAGAAATTTGCAAATTGCTTTGAATCTCAGTAACAACCTCTTTCAAGGAAATATTCCCTCCACTCTTTCCGAATTGATTAATTTGGAAGTTTTGGATCTCTCCAACAACAGCTTCTCTGGTCAAATTCCGGGCTTTCTGACTAAATTGGCAAGTTTAACACAACTTTTACTGTCAAACAATCGACTGTCTGGAGTTGTACCGAATTTCGCATCATATGTTATTGTTGTCACAAGTGGGAATAAGGATCTGAGAAACGAAACAGCAGCACCGCAGTCCCCTCCTGCATCACCAAAGAAGAGGAACACAGTTGCTGTGGGGGTGGTGGTTGCAGTTGCAGTTGCAGCTGGTGTGATTGCTGTTGGGATAGTTGCTCTTATTGCTCTATCGATATCCAGACGATTTTACAGGATCAGCGATGAGGAATCACAACCAGAAGAGGGCCTTTCTCAACCACAGGTTATTGAAGGCAACTTGTTGACTGTAAATTCCATTCACAGGTCAAATATCGACTTCTCCAAAGCCATGGAAGCGGTAGCTGACCCCACAAACATCTTTTTGAAGACTAGGTTCTCAACATACTATAAAGCCATAATGCCCTCCGGTATGAGCTACTTCGTCAAAAAGCTTATTTGGAGCGACAAGATATATCAGTTGGGTAGCCATGACAAATTTGGAGAGGAGCTACAGGTTTTGGGGAAGTTGAACAATTCGAATGTCATGACTCCCCTGGCATATGTCTTGACCGGTGATAACGCTTATCTCTTCTATGAATTTGCGGAAAATGGTACCCTTTACGATGTTCTGCATGGTAGCATGGGAAGCACTTTGGATTGGGCAAGTCGTTACAGTATAGCCATTGGAGTGGCTCAGGGTTTATCGTTTCTCCACGGATTTAGCTCCGGTCCAATTCTCCTCCTCGACCTCTCAAGCAAAAGTGTTCTGCTGAAGTCCACAGAGGAGCCTCAGGTTGGAGACATTGAGCTTTGTAAGGTCATTGATCCTTCTAAGAGCACAGGCAGCCTTTCTACTGTTGCTGGTTCTGTGGGCTATATTCCTCCAGGTAATGCACTCATTATGCTTACAATAATTGAAAGTGAAACCCTATATTTCGCTTTATAGCAATGTCTTACATAGACTTAATTGTTATATATGATTCAATAATTCCTGAATTTTTATCCAGTAACTCAAAGATGTGATCAATTGACAATTTGTTGAGTACTTCTTGCACGATAGCATACGATTCTTTTCCTAGCATGCATTAGTTTCAATCTCTTCTTTAGTTTGTACTCTCTCCCTAAAGGTGATATCAGCATAGTACCAAGGTTTTGCTGTTAGAGTATATACCTTTTGATGTTTTCTGATTTTTCGCTTTCAGAGTATGCTTACACAATGAGGGTAACAATGGCGGGGAATGTCTATAGCTTCGGGGTCATTCTGCTTGAATTGCTTACAGGAAAGCCAGCAGTCAGTGAAGGGACTGAGTTAGCTAAGTGGGTACTTAAAAACTCAGTTCAGCATGGTAAGCGGGATAACATACTTGATTTTAGCATGAGCAGAACATCAGTTGCCGTTAGGAGCCAGATGCTAGCGCTGCTGAAGATTGCTTTGATTTGTGTCAGTGTCTCACCGGAAGCAAGGCCAAAGATGAAGAGTGTGCTCCGTATGATCCTAAACGCGAGATAAGCCTAGATTTTGTGAGATAAGATCAACCTAGTAGCAGATGATAAACTCATAAAATGTAGTTGTAGAGAGCGTCTTTCCCAAGGAGAAGTGAAGGAGCTGTTAGATTGATTATAGAATTCCACTTGAATGTCATATATCAAAGTTTGTATTCTCTTTCCATGTATATATACATGGACAACTTCTGGATTTGGTTTACTAAATGGTGTTGTGCTTGATCATTTGCTCACTTGTATTTAATTCTTTTAACATCTGCATTAGAGGGATCAGAAATCTGCTGCTCTAAGGTGATTTCAGTTGTAGGGTGCTTTTTACTCATGTCCTCATTCAATCTGATCGTTATATTTGTCATAGAGGGAACATATAACTCACTTTGGAGGTTACTTAGGAGTGAGGGAAAAAAAAAAAATCAACTGTGTTAATAAATAGTGCCATCTCTGTAGACATAGCAGCAATCTAGTTGGCCTATATGGACAATGTTTTTTTTGAATTAAAGTAACCGTTCTGATTATACACATGGAGTGTTCTTCGAGTAAAAAGAAACTAATTATATCAAGAATAAGTAAAAGCTTAACATAGTAGGTTTTAGACCAAAAGTGACCAAGTTTTAACATAAGTCATGTATAACAAACTCTCATATTGCACTGACCTGATATTGATTTAACAAGAAACAGTAGCAAGACAGTGTTGTCCTCTAATGTCGCGTTTGGTAACGGTGCGGTGCGGTGTTAGTTTTTTATTTTGGTTTGGGTTGGGTTGGGTTGGATTTGGTTTGATGTGGTTTTATTTTGGTTCCAAACCATGTTTGGTGCAGATGGTTTTGATCTGAGAAAAAGTGATGCTGAAAAACCAAACCATGTTTGGTAAAGTTGGTATGGGTTGAAATTCTGAAACCAAACCATGTTTGGTAACTTGGGATGGTTTCACATTTTATTTATAAATATTAAAATTTTGTAATATATTAATATACTAATATATTAATATTAATATTAATATATTAATATTAAAATATATTAATATTAATATTAAAATTTATAATATTAAAATTTATATTAATATTAATATTAAAATGCCTATTAATATTAGTATTAAAATTTATAATATTAATATTAATATTAATATATTAATATTAAAATTTATAATATTAAAATATATTAATATTAATATATATTAATATTAAAATTAAAATTTATAATATTAAAATTTATATTAATATTAATATTAAAATTTATATTAATATTAAAATTTATAATACTAATATTAATATTAATATTAAAATATAAATATTATATTTGGTGCTACAGTGCTACGGGTTGCTATAGTGCTACAGTTGGTTTGCTACAGTACTCGCACCATACAAAACCATCACCTTTGATGGTTCCAAAAATGCCTCCAAATGGGTTGCTACAGTGCCATTTGGTGCGCTACAATAGTACCAGCTCTAGTTTTACCAAACATGGGTTGGTACCACTATTTCGTACCAAAACCAAAAACTTGGTACCAAAACCAGTTACAAAACAGGGCCTAAAGAATCAGTTTGCTAAAATGCATAAAGAATATGTATATATGTATATATATATATGTATGTATATATGTATCTTCTTTGAAAGACAATGCATGAAGAATATTTTTTGTTATGACACTAGTGATGTCTTTGTTATGCAAACACAAATTGCTTCAGTGATGGTAAATGTCAAAATATATGAGAAAATAAGAACAGAGAGTAAATAAGAATTCTGTAATGCTCAATATATCTATTACAATTAAACTACCATATATATATATATGAGAGAATGAGTGGAAAATAAGTCATAATAAAATAGACAATTACAAATAAGGAATTACAAAATCATATCCCACTAATTATGCTATCAAATCAATCAAGTCAAGGCTTCAATCGCTCCTCAATGATATTCTTCAATAACCTCCCTCAAGTTGGATACGGAGATCTAAGCATGTCCAACTTGAAATCGAAAACGAAGTTGTCTGTAGTACGAGACGAGTAAATCCGAAGATTCAATACAAGTTGATCCAAAGATCCAACACAAGTTGATCTGAAAAATCGAAACAAGTTGATCCGAAGATCCAAGACAAACTCGGTCCCTTCGAATTTCTTTGTGACTCTCTCAAACAAGTTGATCCGAAGATCCAACACAAGTTGATCCGAAGATTTTTTCATACTTTGTGACTCTCTCAGCCAACTGGAATAAATCACCAAACTCGGTCCCTTCGAATTTCTTTCGTAGCTCGAAATCTAGACCGCTAAGGGCTAAGTTGACAAATTCTATCTTAGGTAAACTGATTCGGCACCGGTTTCGTGCCTTCTTGAACCTAGCCAAGAATGTTTCAACATCCTCAGCTGGTAATTGGTGAATCCTAGATAAATCAGCCATAGTGACTTCTGGCTCAGCTCTATAGAATTGGTAGTCATGGAAAACTTCTTGCATTTGTTGCCAAGTATGTATGGAATTTGGTGGTAGATTTAGATACCACTTGAAGGCAGTCTCAGTGAGTGTGTTGGAAAATAACTTCATCTTACACATCTCATTATTACTAAGTGCCCCACATTGCATGGTGAATCGACCAACATGTTCAAGGGTAGACTGATTGCCTTCCCCTAAAAATGTTGCAAAAATTGGCACTCGATAGTTTTGTGGTAGATCCATTCGATCTATCCAATCAGGAAATGGGTGCCTAAATGTTGGTCGAGTTGCCCTTCTCAATGTTGGTCCATATTGCTCTTGTATAACCTCATCTAATTGCTCCCGAGTCATAACCATTGGCGGGGCTTGGTTCTGAAAGGGTGCATTTGGCCAAGGGATGTATCCCTCTTGCCCCCCTGGGTTAACAGCTTGAGGTGGCACCACTTGAGGTTGAGGATTAGGAGGACAACCATTAGGAGGTTCATTATTCCTCCATCGTGGTTGTTGTTGGCCTACCATTCCCGGTTCTACATGGTGAGCCGGTGGAGGCTGAATGGGAACTATTGGTCGATGACCATTGAGGATAAGAGGTGGCGGAACACCTCTTTCTGGTTGGATGACTTGTTGAGGAGGAACTTGCTCTCCTAACCTATCGTTTTGATTCTCGACCCTAGGCGGTTGACCGACAACCTGCCTATCCATGCGAGTTACTAAAGCATCAATCGCCTCATTCAGTTGTTGAAGTTGATTATTGGTCGTATGGGATGAAGCTACTAGCGGCTCCATACTTTTGTTGAACTCCCAAGCAACTTGACGTTGGTAAGATTCAACTCTACTTTCAAAACGTGACACCATGTTGCAGACACTCTCAGCCACCATTTGGTGGCTTGCTTGATGCCCCTCTTCATGCTCAGACCCGGAGTCTTGCATGATGGGAGCGGGTTGGTTTTCTTCTTGATCGTCCCTTGGAAACTCGGCTTGTCCAGCCGAATTTTGAGACTGTGATCGAGTCTCAACGACCATTCACGAATATGACACTGGTCCCACCGGGCGTGCCAAAATTGTTCGGCTCACAAAGTGGTCAAGGTCGTTAACCAATAGTTGGTCGACCTTGAACGCGGGCGTGCCAGAGTCCTAATGTGGACTCAGAGATTTATTATCAAACTATTCCTATCGGGTCGGGTGACCGACCAAGATTGGTTCAGGCGAAAGTTGGAGAGTAGGAATGACCCTCTCCTTAAGGTTCTGTATTGCCTAAGTTAGGACTTCAAATATATAAAGGTAGTGATTGAAAAGAGGTTAACAGAGAATAATCAATATACCTGAACTTGAAAACTCTTCTTCATTGAACAAGGAACTGATTACAATGATAAAGGAACTACAAACACAAATTGTGACTGAAAATGAAACACTAAAGATCTAAGTGCTGAGGATAAAATAAATATTAAGCTAACGAATTTAAGAGCTAGGCTAGGAATGCAATAAAAGCTAAGTGATAAACTAAGCTATGATTGATAAGGAAGCTAAATGATAAGCAATGAATGATAAAGAGTAAGGCTTTGAATGGTCGTGGACCCTTTGCTTATGGGACTTGAAAGAGTATTTATAGAGGGTTTTGATCTGATGATGTCCCTTTCAACTCGCCCTTCTAGACATTAATTGCTTGAAGGTTGAAAGTAGCTTCCCAACCACTTGCTAAGCTGCTACTTGAATTAGTTGGATCTACTCTCAACCACATGTGATGGAATCATATCTGGCATGACAATTCTAGTTATAAACCATGACCCTTTCAGACTTGCCCACTTTGACCATTACTACTTTCAGCTCTCTTTTATCTTTTGCCTGACTTTGACTAAGGAATCTTCTGATCTCTGACGCACTCTGATGGGTAGTTAAAAAACTTCCATTTGTGGTCTTGGAACGTTGAACTTTCATCTCGATCAGGTCGTAGTTTCCAGCCTAAGCTCTCTCCAATCTTCTAGACCTGATTTGTTGGGCTTTGTAGTCTCGATCTCTACGAGCGGTTCTCGTGACCTTGGCCATTGATGACAATATTTCCATGACTAAATTTATCAAGAATCTTACTTATAGGCTAATTCCCTTGGTCGAGAGTCCTTTTAAGCCTAAAGTGAAAAGAAAAGTGGTCGAAAGTCACTTTTAGGCATAGTGACTAAGAGACTCGGTCTTAGTTTGTGAATGATAATGAAGTGAAAGAAAGAAAACTCATCGAGAAGGAATTCGTCGACAAGGAAACTCGTCGAGAGAAAGAAGTGGTTGAGAGAAAAATGACTGAAAGACTTTTAAGCCAAAAGTGGCTGAAAGACTTTCAGCCTTAGGCTGAAAATGACAAAGGGAGAGATTGAAAATCATTTTAAAAGCCAATGGTGGCTGAAAATCACTTTTTGGCCTAAGACCGGAAATAGTTAGGCCGAATATGACCTTTAGAGTAATATCGGTCATGGATTCGTTTTTAATCGCTGTGACCCGAAATATTTTCTTTCAGTGGTTTCTTAACCCGAACCTTCATGGACATGGTTTGAAAATTAGATCATGGATTAATTGTACCAATTATTCTTCGAGTCACAATTAAATGGCCTAAAAGCTTGGGCATAATTTAGGCGTTAACAACTGCCCCCCAAATCTACGGAAATGGGTTCATGCTAAATTTTTGTAGAGTTATATTATTTCCATCAACTCCTCATTTGGCAATTTTTATCCCATTAACGCAAACAACTTAAACCATTCATCCGAATCTCTCAATGAAATTTACTCTTGACAGAGTTTGACAAGTCACCGAAATATCAAACTTTCGGTGACATACTACAATATTGAGAATTGGCCAAGATCAACCCATGAAATGCAATGTTCGCTTGAACTTGTTTGCTGAAGCCATCAAGGCCCCATTGCTTTCTTCGGACAGCCAAGTACAACTAGGAACATTGGACTTAATTTTGTATCTGTCATGGGAAGGTGGTTCAGAAAAAGAAATTCAAGTAATGGTTGAAGAAAACATTGCAGATTATGTATTTGAAATACTAAGGTTGTCATGGTGCAAAGATCTACTTATTTGTTCATGCTCTTTCCATGGGCAAAACTTTAAAAGAATATGGTGCACATGTTGAACATATATACTATACTGATGAGTTTCCAAAAAACTTATTCAAATATTCTGCTTGAAATGATCTTCAAACTTCATACTGATGATGTTTTTCTTCATAGTTTAAACCAGCCCAATGTCCATAACTTCCGCCACCATCGACCATATGCCTAAATTATTAGTTTCAAAGTCAGATTAGGAGCACCCACTTCCAATCTCAGCACTATCAGACCTTGCACAATACCCCAATGATTTTTCAGGCCCGAGAAAAGAGCGGACAAAGTGAATACCATCGCCATCGCAAGGAGCGGACAAAGTGAATACCATCGCCATCGCAAGGCATGGCAACATTAATTCTGTCATTGAAACTGTCGTGGTTTGATTTCGGCAACATGTTAATTTTGTTCAAGAATCACAAGATTAGCACAACACAGGTGATGGCAAAGCTACTTTCAAAAATCAGACGGCAGGCAAGAATGTCTTGGAACAAGGTTAAGCTATATGTTCTAATCGTCAAGCTCAATAATCTTGACCAACGATGCACCCCAACCTTCTGGCAAACAACAACTCGATCGTGTGACTTTATAACTCCCGATGCCTTCCCGTGATCGAGGGCAACCTTTCCTCTAATACACCAATAAAACTCCACCGTAGTTGATTTGTATTGAGGCGAGGAATGACAACTGATAGAACAGGCATTGTTGTCCTATAGTTTGCAATTAATCGAAAAAGCGTTTAAACTTTCAGATTCAATCTCTCGACGAATTTTTGAGATTCTGCAAGCCACAATCCTTCTCAGTATCTCCAAGCTCTTTTCCCTTACCATTTTCTTGACACCCACAAAGCTCAAATGAGAGCCGCTTCGCAGTAGCTTTCGGCTTCTTCAAAGCCGATTTCAGAGCATTTCCGAAACCATCTTTCTTGCCCAGATTGAACCAAAGCCGCTTTTGTTGGTCACGAAATCAAGGACCCCTGAATTTCATCATCAGACACCTCTTGAATCATAATAACTGATTGGCATCGCCATGTCGACTTCTTCATTCCAGCGGCGGAGGAGTTTTCCAGCAGATCCTCCGATTTGTGCTGGGCCCGCATTAGAGCTTGCTCGACCAAGTCTTCGTCTGTGCGCATATGGCTTGACAAGCATTCCAGTGCTGCAGCCATGGCTCGACTCAGACCAATCATGGTTCGAAAACAGGGTTCTAGAGAGAGAATTTTCTAGATGGAGGAAATAGTGGTGGGTTGGTTCTGTACTCTGTAGACAAGAGACTCAACTGTAGCAATATATACATATTTTGTCCTATACCTATATGACAATTCTGCCATCCCAGAGAGAATATATGATATGTGTAGATATAGAAAATCAAAGAAAATATTATGAGTCAGAGCAAGGATTAGGAAAAAGACAGATTCAGAGGTCATTCAACAAAAATAAAGTTGACCGTCTGTTTTATCTTTTTTGATACTGCGAAGAGCTAGCCTATTAGCCTTTTCAGAATAATTTGACAAGTCATTTTCACATGTTTCCTATAAATAGGACTCCTACCATTGTATAACAAAGGCACTAACCACATATCTCCTTCTTAATGAAACAAAAACTCTCTCAGTTTCATTGCAATCCATTCTCTATAATCCTACCCGAAAAACCCATATTATGAAGATAGCTAATCTTTCTTCTATTGTCGGTGCCTCAACACAAACAAATACACCGGCACCCGATCATTTCAAAATTATTATGGGCCTTTTGTCAAAATATCTAGACACAGAAATTATCCCAAGTAATAACGTATTTACAAGTGTTTCCGATTCTAACTCCTTTATGCCTAGAATCGGTCTTTCCCCTGCCTTCAAAACTGTCACGCCCGCTTCACTTTCCGACTACACTCCTCTAGCCGAAGAACGTCTGCCATTCCAGCGGGAGTTTCCCACTATTGATTTCACTTCAGTTTTCAAGAATTGGCCCATTGCTCAGCAAGATTGGGTTGATTGGGTTGATTGGGTGAACCGTGTCGAGCCTCAGTATTAAAAGTTATGGAAATTAGTGGGCATTCATAATGCTATCCTTCTTTCGAAAAAACGAATCCACATAGATAAAGAGGCCCTTCTCTCGTTGCTTTTCTTTTGGTATAGTTCCACCAATTCATTTCATTTTCGGTGCGGAATGATGAGCTCGACTGTGTAGGATGTATGCTTCCTTACTGGGCTAAAACCCTACGGTGAAGAGGTGAATTCTTGTCTTGTCGTTTCAATACCAACTTATGACTACCCGACCAAGCCTGACTCTTCCGAGCGTATTACTGCTCACGGGCCTTTCATCAAAGCCAGCAAAGGCAATGGGGTTGTGGTTTCTGCTAAAAAGCATATATCCTTTCTTATATATTGGCTGAACAAGTTCTTGTTCTGCGTCTCTTCAATCACTGTGACCAAAGAATTCACTCGTATAGCATATGCCCTTCATGCCGGTGACAAACTTGCCCTTGCTCCTTTTGTGCTTTCTTATCTTTACCGTGGTATCGGCGAGTATATAAATTCCAACTTTAGAACCTGTTCAGGCCCTTTCTGGCTCCTGCAACTTTGGACAAATGCTTATTTCCCAGAACTTCAAGATGATGTCGATGACTCAGTTGATGTCCCTGTCCCGGGTTTTCGGTATGCTTCTATGATACCAAGCTAAAGGTCTTTCAAATTCATGTTTTCCTTCTTCTATGATCTCCCTGCCGATCGAGCTCCCTATCTTTTCTTGCCATTCACGCCTCGACCGCGAGAACCTTATTGGCTCGCCTATGCCCCCGGCTCTGCTCCGGATTTCCAAAATACTCATGACAAGGTGTGGGCTAGCTACTTGATTGCTAGAGATCTTCATTTCGGGTGTTCCAGTATCGGCAATGGTAAATGTGGGGTGGAGTATTATAACCCTCCACAGTTTGCTAGGCAGTTTGGCATGACTCAGCTTGTTCCACTCCCACCTTTTTGATCCCTCAACGCTTCATTTCTTGATCGGGAGACATTTGTTACAGACAAAATGGTACGAAAGGTTGCTAGCTGCTATGCTGGTCTTTGCAAGCTCTTTTCCATTTAAGTAGTTACAGAAAATCCTGGCACTTCTTCCTTCTTCGATTAGTGGTGGAAAAACCATATTGAGAAAATTATGGTCGAGGACACAAAAGTAGTGGTTGAAAAATTTATTTTTTTCATTCCCAAGCTCCGAAATCCGCCGACTAAAAATAAGTCATCCAAGGAAGATAATACAACCAATCGAGATTCTCCCCCCAAGAAGAAAAAATCAAAGCCATCAAAGGAAGGTAAAAATCCTTATATGCAAATTATTTCTTTGTCAGATCTTATATTTCGCTTTTACTATCAGTGGCTTAAACTTTGCATCATGCAGCTATTACTGCTCACGATCCTTTAGGCATATCTGACCATGAGGCTGGAGCATCGACAGAGGAGGATGAGAAACATACCAAGAGACTGAAGGTCTTGATCAATCACGTTTTCTTTGTTAAATATACCAACCAGCTATCTTATATCAATTCTTTATCCGATTCCAGGCGGCAAAAACAAATAAAGGAAAGAAAGCAATTTGCTCTCCTAGGGACATTTCTAGTCCCTTGTCACTGGTCGACGAAGAAAATGAGGGAAACGAATACGAGGTTGACCCGTTATTATCTCTGGCCCATTCAGCTAATAATAGGCACTCTGCTAGCCGTGAGGTAAAGATATAACCATGTAAACGTACATTATCATAGTCGACCGATTATAACTATTCTTATGAGCAGGGGTCTACCTATTCCAACAAGTCATCGAGGAGAAGTGAGATTCATACCGCAGAAGACAACATGGTTATTGAGTATTATTCTCCAAGTGTTGACAAGACCCAGCCGATTATGATTCAGGCATTCGAGTCGGCTCCTAACCCCACTTTGCTTGCCACTAGCCCTCATAATGAAGCTATGGTAAACTCAGGGATATTTTAAACTTCATATTTATTGCACTACCATTTCATTGGACATTCTAATAGCCATCTCTTGCAGGGTGCTTGAATTAATTATCCAAGAACTCCTAGCACCCAATCAGCGCATATAACCACTGCCGATAACAATTTCGGCACCTTGATTTATCCCCCATTGGACGGAGTGAGAAATTTTACTATCTAAAGTTTATTTCCACGATGTAGTCTTGAATGAATTCACTAACTCATCTTTTATATCAGGAGGGCTCAAGTGCTCCAAGGCAGGAAACATCTCAATATTATGACACAGTTGAAGATTTTGATGCCTATTTTGCCCAAGTTGAAGCCGGGATGTATTCCGACTACCCAATGGGAAATTTGTTTTCGGAGCCAAGGGCCTCATCCCCGTCCTCTGCCATCGAGGGAGTGAAGAAACTTTTGGCTACAGTTGCATTCATGGACTTTTTTGAAGTACCGAATTTAGCTACCGACATATCAAATGCCTTGTCAGTGTTGGTGGAGAATCATGATCTAACTCAAGATCAGGTTGAGCAACTTCAGTCGGTTAAGGCTCGCTTTTCAGCTCTGGTTTCAAAGTTTCAGACGGCCGCGGAAAAGGCTTAAGAACTTTCGATCCGCATCACTAAGACATTGGAGGAGCAACAAATGCTAGTTACTCGGGCAAAAGATAATGTCTCTCAATATCGTTCTACACGATCGGCCCATACCAAGACACGTGAGAGAATAGTTGAGATTGAGAAAGAAATACTCCGTCTTCAGGAAGAGCTAGATGGTACCACCCTCTCTGAAAAACAACTCAATGCCACTATGAAGGATAATGTCCAGAAGAACAAGAAGGTCGATCAAAGGAAGTCTTCCATCTTGGCAGACCTTCCTCAGTTGAAGGCCGAGAAGGCTAAAGAGGACAAACATGTTGCCAATTGCCAGAAAGAGTGGGATGAGCTCAAGGGTTACTTTGGTTACCTGTAGAATTGACATGTTGCCAATCATGTGGATGATGGTGGTTTTTTTTTTTTTTTTTTTTTTTTGTACTGGGTCGATGATGAATCAAATGTATGCCCCCGCGGTACTTTCCTTTCTTGTTGTATCCGACTCATTATGAATTGAATGTATGCCTATGCAGCACTATCTTTTAATTATTTTCGATCTTTGTTTCTATTGTTTCCCACATTGTAGGATAATAGAATTTCAAGTATCGACCATTAATTGGTCGAGGATGAATTTCACCATCCAAATATTTCAAGTGGTAGGCACCCCCTTTCAAGACTCTATGCCCCATGAATGGACCTTCCCAATTTGGTGACCATTTTCCATATTTTCGGTCATTCACACCGATTGGGAAAATAGTTTTCTAGACCAAGTCTCCTTCTCCAAATGCCTTGGCCCTGACACGTTTATTGTATGCTCTTGTGACTCGTTTCTTTTGGACTTGAATGTGATCGAGAGCCCTTAACCTCACTTCATCGAGCTCCTCCAACTCTATCAACATTGATTCATTGTACTCTTCAGGGGTCAATTTATTTTGCAAAACAAATCTCATAGACCGCACAGTGACTTCCATAGGCAAAACCGCATCGTGGCCATAAGTTAGCATGAAAGGGGTTACACCCGTACTTGACAATTGAGAGGTTCTATATGCCCAAAGTGCTTCAGAAAGAAGTTCATGCCATACCCTTGGGTTATCCCGACCATTTTTTCAATGATGCCTTTTAAAGTCTTATTGGATGATTCAGCCTGCCCATTCCCCTGAGGATAGTGTGGAGTTGAATTCAGTAGTTTAATCCCATATTCAGCTGCGAATGCTTGAACTTCTTTACCCACAAGCGCAGAGCCTCGATCTGTCGTGATTGACTCCGGAATTCCAAATTTATGGATAATATGTTGCTTGATGAATCATATCACGTATGTTTGGTGTACCACTTTCATTGGTACTGCCTCAACCCATTTAGTAAAATAGTCGGTAGCAACAATGATAAAATAATATTGCTCAGAAGAAGGTGGATAAACCTTCCCGGTCAAATCCATAGCCCATCCCCGAAATGGCCATGCTCTGATAATTGGGTGCATTTCGACTGCGGGGACCCTATGGATTGGTCCATGCTTTTAGCAGGCTTGACACCTTTTAGCATATGAGATGCAATCTTTAAGCATGCTAGGCCAATAGTAGGCATATCGCCTGATCAACCACTTCATTTTAATCCCGGCCTGGTGAGCACCACATATCCCTTCATGAACTTCGGCCATTACCTTCATGGCCTCTTTCCTACCGATACACCTTAACAGTAGGTCATCTTTAATACTTTTTCTGAAAAGCTCTTTATCTAACAAAATAAACCTAAATGCCTGAATTCTCAACTTCTTGTCAGTCTTCATGTGTGGATTTTGAAGGTACTGAATGATTGGTGATCTCCAGTCATCCTCTTCTATTTCAGTTACGAAGACTTCAGCCGACAAACCTTCCCTAATTTCGACTGATGGTAAAGATCTTTTCTTTATATTGATTAGGTTTTCAACTATTCCTTCTGGCACTCGAACGCCCGATGCCACTTGAGCCAAGTCATTCGCTTCTTTATTATGTGACCTATAGACATGTTCCACCCTTACATCGTCAAAATCTTGTAATAATTGCATAGCTATGGAATGAAAAGGTTTGAGGTTCCAACTTTGGCACCTAAAGTTTGCAGACAATTGTCCAATTACTAGACTAGAGTCGCCTATAATTTTAACGGTCGTTGCCCCCATTTCAAGGAGTATCTCAAGATCGATAATAAATGCTTGTTTGAACATTTAAAGTCTAAGAAAAAGGAGTATGTAGTTTTTCTTCCACTTGGTGAAATTATTACAATTCCATCCCCTCCCATATCACTTGTGCTTAAACCATCAAAGATTAAAGTCCATGGGGTTAGTTCAATAACACATAATTCTTCTGCATCATGGATTTCTGGAGCGACGTCCAAGCATGGATGGTCGGCCAAGAAATCAGCAAGCGTTTGGCCTTTCACGGCCTTTTGGGGTGTGTACCTAAAACTGAATTCCATGAGCGCCAGTGACCACTTGCCAATTCGTCCGGAGATTATTGGACGAGAAAGCATGTATTTAATCAGATCAGTTGCACAAATCACGTAAACTAAAACAGGGAGCATATATATTCTCAACTTAAAAGCTGCAAAATACAAAGCAAGACACATTTTTTCGATTTGCGTATATCGACGCTCAACCGGTGTCAAGATATGACTAAGATAATACACTGCCTATTCTTTTCCTACTTCATTATCTTGGGCTAAAAGACTTCTGATCGACTCATCTGCAGCTGAGATATACAACTTCAATGGTCGTTTCCTTCTTGGTGGCATGAGAACAGGAGGCTTAGAAAGATACATCTCGATTGCTTCAAAAGCATGTTGGTGATGATTTTCCCATCTGAAGACCTCTTTTGACTTGAGCTTCAAAAGAGGAGAAAATGCATGGATCTTTCCGGCACAGTTTGAGATGAATCTTCTAAAAAAATTAATCTGACCTATTAGTCTCTGTAGCTCCTTCTTACTCCGCGGAGGTTGAGCATCGACAATTGCCCTAGCTTTATTCTTGTCAATCTCTATCCCCCTTTGGTGCACCAAGAACCCCAAAAAATTTCCAGCAGTCACTCCAAAAGCACATTTATGTGGATTCATTTTCAGGCCATGTGACTTCATCCTTTCAAAATATTTCCTTAAATCGGCTAAATGTTTAGCCTTGGTCGACGATTTTACTACTACATCATCAATGTATACTTCCATAAATTTTCCAATCATGTCATGAAAAATATCATTCATAGCTCGCTGATAAGTGGCACCGGCATTTTTCAATCCAAAAGGCATCACAACCCACTCGAAGGTACCTATAGCACCTGGACACCTAAATGCCATCTTTGAAACATCATCTTCAGCTATGAATATTTGATTATACCTTGAGTGTCCATCCATGAATGATAGAATCTCATTCTTGGAGGCCGCATCAATAAGTTGATCGACCATTGGCATCGGATACCCATCCTTAGGGGTAGCCAAATTGAGATTTCGAAAATCTACGCATACCCTTATCTTTCCATTCTTCTTGACTACCGGAACAATGTTAGATAACCATTCACAATATCTTGTAGTTCGGATAAATCCTGCCTTGAGCAGCCTTTCAATTTCTTCTTTCACCTTCAAAGTTACTTCAGTTGACATGCGTCTAGGTTGTTGCTTGAAAGGCTTGAAATCTTCTCTAATCGGCAGTCGATGCTCGACTAGTTGTCTTGATAACCCTGGCATCTCGGTGTAATTCCATGCAAAGCAATCCTTATACTCTTCAAGCATCAAGATCAATTCGGCCTTAAAATCAGGTTCTAACAGTTCACTGATGTAGGTTGGCCGAGGATCTTCTTCTGACCCCAAATTAATTTCTAGTAATGGATCTTGAACATCAGCCTTTAGGTCTTCTAACTTAGCCGGGGTTGCGTCCAATTCTTCCAACTTGATCATGTCTTGCCCATCATCAACAGATTCATCTTCTTCTATAATTTCGGCCATGTTAGCCGAAACATCAATAAAGATCATGGCTCTTTTTTCAGCGAGATATGTTCTCAGCCGCTTTATGCTAGCCTTATAGGCTAACATTTTCACCTTGTTCGATTGGGTTTGATCCATTAACAACCTCTTGATCATTGATCTCTACTATCGGCCTTGGTTCATGAATAACACTTGGCCTTGATAGTTCATTAAGCAACTCAGACATATCACCTTCAGTAAGGTTCTTACGCATGGTTGCTTTCTTGGGTTTACCATATTTATCACAACCAATGAGTCTCACTGGCCCCATTTCCTCCTCATATAGAATAGCATCAACTATATGGACCTGAGCTTCAAACGGTTTATTATCTCCCCACACAACATGTATTTCATCTCCATCCCAAAAGATCATGAATTGATGGAGAGTGGAAGGAACACAGAAGTGTAGGTGTAACCAATCTCGCCAATTAATGCATTGTACGCAGACCCGACATCGACTACGAAAAAGGCCGTCACGGTCTTTCATTTTCCCACCATCATCTCTAAAGTAACCACTCCTTTTGTTCTTGCCTTGCCCCCAGTAAAATTACTAACCATCAAATCGGTAGGGATCAAGTCATCTTCTGTCTTATGCAAGAATCTCATGGTATTCATTGGAAGAATGTTGACTGCAGAGCCATTGTCGACCAACGTTCTAGAGATCGGTATTCCTTCCAAAAATACCCTAATGTAAAGTGGTTTCAAGTGTTGTGACATTCCTGCAGGAGGCTTCTCAAAGATCACCTTAGCTGCTTGAACATTCCTACTTGTCACCAAATCTTCAAGATCTGGCCTTGCTCTTATCACGACAACCTTCTGCCTCTGATTCAAAATGATTGACTCTGATGGGTTCTCTATGATTTCAGGAACTTCTTGGCATTCGCTGTCAATTATCTCGACATCTCCTTCCATGACTGAGGGTTGGTCTGCTTTAGCCTAAAAAATGAGAGGCAAGGTTAAAACCATGTTGCAATTCACGTTTTCTTCGAAAAAACCAAATATGATTCCTTTCGACCCAGGTTCTTCCCTATCTATGTCGAACTCATCGTCACCAAAATCTGTTTCATCATCAACTTCTTTCATTGAAGAAGATCCACATTTTTCTTCAGTGACTCTTTTTTCAGTTGGACTTCCTCCCTTTGATATTTTCTCCAAGTTGTTCTTTTGTTCACGATCGGTTGATTCCCTTATGAGTAAAGTCACTTTTCCGGACTCGGCCACCGAGTACATTTCTTCCATTTTGCGTAACTCAGTTTTCATCCGCTACCATCGTCTCTTTTGCGTACGAGACATGAAAGGCGGTGGACTCTCAGCTCTAGGAAATTTAGGGTGGCGCACTCTCGACCATCGACCTTCCTCGGTCACCGGCGGTCTGACCATTCTTGGCATCTGGTGTGGATGCTTGGTTGAGGTCTCAACATGACGAGTTTCATATATCTTTGGCTTTTTAGGCCTCCAAGTTGCATGAGTTGAGCTGCTTGCATGATTATAATTCATTTCCCGTCTTCTCTTGGGATATTCATCTACATTTGGCCTTTTGTCAGGCCATGTCAGTTGATTGGTTATAGGAACTCTAGGCAAGGGTGACCTTGGCCTATTTCCATGATGGGAGCTCCGGCCATAGCTTCGAGTGTCTCCATGAAGCAGCTCTTGACTTCTCCGTGCCTCCACCTTGCACTTCGGGCATAACCCCTTCTTGATCAGCGTCATTTGAGCCTCTCTTAACTCTCTTGCTAACTCATCATTAGGCATTGGAGTTTCGAAGGTCATTGGCTTCTTTCCCTCGGCCTTATACTTTCTGTTAGCCGAGGTATCTTCAAATTCAATCTTCCTCTGTGGTCTAGTGACCATCGAGACTTCAACCATGTTGCTACTGACCAAAGCTGGAAAAGGATCACTATCAACTCCCATCACTTCTTTCTTCTTCTCGGGGAATTTCCACGCTCCTTTCTCGATCTCTCCCTGAATCAGATTATGAAAAACAACACAATTATTAGTTGCATGATTCCAGGAATTATGATACTTGCAATATTCTCGACCTTTGATTTCGTCAACTGAGGCAATTTTTTGCCCCCCCGTGACTTTGATAATTTTATCAGTCAAGAAATGGTCGAAAATTTACTCAGCCTTAGTTATATCGAAAGCATATTGTTTGCCAACCTCAAAGGTATTTCTTTTGGCAAACAATGTTGATGGTTGAACACCACTTAGTGTTTCAGAAGGTTTAGCCAAAGTTTTACACACATATGGCTTTTTTGAAATAATCTCTATAGCATCAACCTCTAAATCTTCATATACGGTGTCAACCATATGGATTTCATAGTTAGGATCCTTATAGAAGGTCCCTCGAGAAGAATTTTTTCTCTTATTTTCCTCACTCAAGATTTTTTCAGACTTTGTGACTCTCTCAGCTAACTGGAATAAATCACCAAACTCGGTCCCTTCGAATTTCCTTCGTAGCTCGAAATCTAGACCGCTAAGGGCTAAGTTGACAAATTCTTTCTTAGGTAAACTAATTCGGCACCAGTTTCGTGCCTTCTTGAACCTAGCCAAGAATGTTTCAACATCCTCAGCTGGTAATTGGTGAATCCTAGATAAATCAGCCATATTGACTTCTGGCTCAGCTCTATAGAATTGGTCATGGAAAACTTCTTGCATTTGTTGCCAAGTATGTATGGAATTTGGTGATAGATTTCGATACCACTAGAAGGCAGTCTCAGTGAGTGTGTTGGAAAATAACTTCATCTTACACATCTCATTATTACTAAGTGCCCCACATTGCATGGTGAATCGACCAACATGTTCAAGGGTACAATGATTGCCTTCCCCTAAAAATGTTGCAAAATTTGGCACTCGATAGTTTTGTGGTAGATCCATTCGATCTATCCAATCAGGAAATGGGTGCCTAAATGTTGGTCGAGTTGCCCTTCTCAATGCTGGTCCATATTGCTCTTGTATAACCTCAGCTAATTGTTCCCGAGTCATAACCATTGGTGGGGCTTGGTTCTGAAAGGGTGAATTTGGCTAAGGGATGTATCCCTCTTGGCCCCCTGGGTTAACAACTTGAGGTGGCACCACTTGAGGTTGAGGATTAGGAGGACGACCATTAGGTGGTTCATTATTCCTCCATCGTGGTTGTTGTTGGCCTACCATTCCTGGTTCTACATGGTGAGCCGGTGGAGGTTGAATGGGAGTTATTGGTCGATGACCATTGAGGATAGGAGGTGGTGGAACACCTCTTTCTGGTTGGATGACTTGTTGAGGAGGAAGTTGTTCTCCTAACCTATCATTTTTATTCTCGACCCTAGGCGGTTGACTGACAACCTGCCTATCCATGTGAGTTACTAAAGCATTAATCGCCTCATTCAGTTGTTGAAGTTGATTATTGGTCGTATGGGATGAAGCTACTAGCAGCTCCATACTTTTGTTGAACTCCCAAGCAACTTGGTGTTGGTAAGATTCAACTATACTTTCAAAACATGACACCATGTTGCTGACACTCTAAGCCACCATTTGGTGGCTTGCTTGATGCCCCTCTTCATGCTCAGACCCGAAGTCTTGCATGATGGGAGCGGGTTGGTTTTCTTCTTGATCGTCCCTTGGAAACTCGGCTTGTCCAGCCGAATTTTGAGACTGTGATCGAGTCTCAACGACCATTCACGAATATGACACTGGTCCCACCGGGTGTGCCAAAATTGTTCGGCTCACAAAGTCGTCGAGGTCGTTAACCAATAGTTGGTCGACCTTGAACGCGGGCGTGCCAGAGTCCTAGTGTGGACTCAGAGATTTATTACCAAACTATTCCTATCGGGTCGGGTGACCGACCAAGATTGGTTCAGGCGAAAGTTGGAGAGTAGGAATGACCCTCTCTTTAAGGTTCTGTATTGCCTAAGTTAGGACTTCAAATATATAAAGGTAGTGATTGAAAAGAAGTTAACAGAGAATAATCAATATACCTGAACTTGAAAACACTTCTTCATTGAACAAGGAACTGATTACAATGATAAAGGAAGTACAAACACAAATTGTGACTGAAAATGAAAGACTAAAGATCTAAGTGCTGAGGATAAAATAAATATTAAGCTAAGGAATTTAAGAGCTGGGCTAGGAATGCAATAAAAGCTAAGTGATAAACTAAGCTATGACTGATAAAGAAGGTAAATGATAAGCTATGAATGATAAAGAGTAAGGCTTTGAATGGTCGTGGACCCCTTGCTTGTGGGACTTGAAAGATTATTTATAGAGGGTCTTGATCTGATGATGTCCCTTTCAACTCACCCTTCTAGACATTAATTGTTTGCAGGTTGAAAGTAGCTTCCAAACCACTTACTGAGCTGCTACTTGAATTAGTTGGATCTACTCTCAACCACATGTGATGGAATCATATCTGGCATGACAATTCTAGTTAGAGACCATGGCCCTTTCAGACTTGCCCACTTTGACCATTACTACTTTCAGCTCTCTTTTATCTTTTGCCTGACTTTGACCAAGGAATCTTCTGATCTTTGATGCACTCTGATTGGTAGTTGAAAAACTTCCATTTGTGGTCTTGGAACATTGAACTCTCATCTCGATCAGGTTGTACGTTCCAACCTCAGTTCTCTCCAATCTTCCAGACCTGATTTGTTGGGCTTTGTAATCTCGATCTCTACGAGCGGTTCTCGTGACCTTGGCCATTGATGACAATATTTCCATGACTAAATTTATCAAGAATCTTACTTATAGGCTAATTCCCTTGGTCGAGAGTCCTTTTAAGCCTAAAGTGAAAAGAAAAGTGGTCGAAAGTCACTTTTAGGCATAGTGACTAAGAGACTCGGTCTTAGGTTATGAATGATAATGAAGTGAAAGAAAGAAAACTCGTCGAGAATTAATTCATCGAGAAGGAATTCTTCGAGAGAGAATTTGTCGAGAAAGAAAACTCGTCGAGAAGGAATTCGTCGACAAGGAATAACTCGTCGAGAAGGAATTCGTCGAGAGAGAAAACTCGTCGAGAAGGAATTCGTCGACAAGGAAATTCGTCGACAAGGAAACTCGTCGAGAGAAAGAAGTGGTTGAGAGAAAAATGACTGAAAGACTTTCAAGCCAAAAGTGGCTGAAAGACTTTCAGCCTTAGGCTGAAAATGACAAAGGGAGAGATTGAAAATCATTTTAAAAGCCAATGGTGGCTGAAAATCACTTTTTGGCCTAAGACCGAAAATAGTTAGGCCGAATATGACCTTTAGAGTAATATCGGTCATGGATTCGTTTTCAATCGATGTGACCCGAAATATTTTCTTTTAGTGGTTTCTTAACCCGAACCTTCATGGACATGGTTTGAAAATTAGATCATGGATTAATTGTACCAATTATTCTTCGAGTCACAATTAAATGGCCTAAAAGCTTGGGCTTAATTTAGGCGTTAACAGAGACCCGGACTCTGAATTTAACAGGACCAAGCACTAATGTGTTCTCCTTGGTGAGGAGATCGAGTTGGTATAATTACATGTTCAAAACTATTAAATATTGAATGAGAAATTATCTCTCAAAGAGACCCATTTTGAACTTGGGTAAGAATGTTTGTCCCGCATTGGAAATAAAGTAAACTATAAATGTACTTATATATGGTTGTTTTGGATAGGTGATTTGAATATCTAGAGGCATGGGAGGAGAGCTAGACCATGCATGAACCATGCTAGTCTTAAACTAACCACACACGCGCGCCGCCTGCCCACCCGGTGGGTCATCGGTTCTACCCATTTCTTTTTAAAAAAAAAAAAGCTGCAATGTCTCTTATAAAGAGTTGTGTATACAGTTTTATTTTGTTTTAGCAACCAGCACCTAAACAGTTTTAATGCTTATTGGAGTGGATGCCTAGACAGTTGAGGTACCGTTCCATTCTCTTTTAATAGGCCTTGCATTTTAGTCCAATAAATAGATTATTCAATATATTCCAGAAATCCTCTTTTCTCTCTCTCTCTACATTCGCACGTATACATATAGATAGGTTTAGTTTAGGTTCGAGTACAAACACAGGGTTGAGTTTGCCGGTCTTCACAGATTGCAGTGTTGCATCTTTGAAGACGAAATACGTTCTATCTTGGGAGACATTTGCTCTGTTTCCTTGAGCACCGTAGAAGGAGCAATATTGCCTTAAGGACACTGTGGTATCACACAGGGCTCGGATTTTCTTTCTCTTGCATTCTCATATTCGGGTCAGTTATCTGTTTATGTAATTATAATTTATTTCCTGTATATATGTACAGTTTATGCATGATTGTTTTATATATATAACAAAAAATCATATTTGATAACAATCTTAAGGCAATATTTTTGTTTCATGTTCTATTATCTGTATATATTTATATTTCGTACATATATATCTATATATATATTTGCGTACATATATATATTATTTCGTGCATATATATATTCGGGTGTTTGCATATACAACATATCTTTTGACAGTGTTCTTGTATGTATGAAATTTTGTTTCTCTTTGTAAATTGAGTTTCATTCAACCACTGCTTTCATTTATTTTGTTGTATATTTGTTTTCATTATAACATATATATTTCGATATAAATATATATATATATATATATATATTTTGATATTGTATTCTGATATATATAAATACATTCTGATATTGTATTCTGATATATATATATATACATTCTGTTAGTGTATTCTGTTATATATATATATACATGCTGATATATATATTTACATTCTGATATGTATATATATACATATCTTTTGAGAAATTTTGTTTACTGGTAACATATCTTTGTTGTTGCATATCTTTGATTACTGTTTTGTATAGTTTCATAATTCTGTGTATATAATATTATAAATTCGGTTTATATATATATATATATTATAATCTGAAAATAGTATATATAAATATATTTAATTATATAAACTATTAATATAATTATATATATATATATATATGTTTATATAATCTGATATATTACAAGCTTGAATCAAGTCTGTTATATATTGTGTATCTATATATATATATTTACTGGATTTTCTGTATATAATTTAAGAATTGTTGTTATATTAATTTATTAGTATTGTGTGGGAATAGTAAAATAGTACATAAAGTAAGTTTCTGTTTTGAAACAGAAATGGCTACTGGTAATCCAACCACAATCTCTGTCCCACATGGGGAGAAGCCTGAAAAATTTAATGGCTCATATTTTAAGCGTTGGCAACAAAAGATGCTATTTTATCTCACTACTTTGAATTTGGCCAAGTTCTTAATAGAAGCAATTCCAACAGTGGCCGAGGGTGAAACTTATAAAGATAAACTGACTGCAGTGGATGCATGGAAGCATTCTGATTTCTTGTGCAGAAACTATATCCTAAATGGATTAGATAACACACTGTATAATGTATATAGTGGTGTGAAAACTGCAAAGGAATTATGGGAATCATTGGATAAAAAGTATAAAACTGAGGATGCTGGCACGAAGAAATTCATTGTTGGCAAGTTCTTAGATTTTAAAATGATAGATTCCAAAACCGTACTCAACCAAGTGAAACAGATTCAAGTGCTTCTTCATGACATTCATGCAGAAGGTATGTCTCTTAGTGAGTCATTCCAAGTGGCGGCTATAGTTGAAAACTACCACCACTTTGGAAAGATTTTAAGAACTACCTGAAGCATAAACGCAAGGAGATGACGCTTGAAGAATTGACAGTTCGCCTGAGGATTGAAGAGGACAATCGTAAGTCTGAAAAGAAAAGTGGTGTATGGCATATTATGGAGTCAAAAGTAAACATTGTGGAGGAATGGTCAACTTCAAAGACTAAAAAGAGAAAGTTTAGTAAATAAGGTCCAAGTAAAGAATCTAAGAAGTTCAAAGGCAAGTGCTTCAATTGTGGAAAGTTGGGACATATTTCCAAAGACTGTCGAAAGCCAAGGAACTTCAGGAACACTAGACCTCAAGCGAATGTGACTGAGGCAGAACGACTTGCAAATGATATAGGCGATATAAACCTTGCTACCGTGGTTTCAGAGTGCAATTTGGTGGGCAATAACAAAGAGTGGTGGGTGGACACTGGTGTTACTCGTCATATCTGTGCCAATAGATGGATGTTCACTGCTTATCAACCTATGAAAAATGGAGAACAACTCTTTATGGGAAATTCTTCATCTTCTAAGGTAGAAGGTAGTGGAAAAGTGATCCTGAAAATGACTTCTGGAAAAGAGGTGACTCTGAATAATGTGCTACATGTGTCGGATATTCGCAAGAACCTGGTGTCTATATCTCTGCTAAGTAAAAATGGCTTTAAATTAGTCTTTGTGTCTGATAAGTTTGTACTTACTAAGAATGAAATGTATGTAGGAAAATGATATCTCAGTGATGGGTTGTTTTAAGCTAAATGTTATGACTGTTGTACCCACAACTAATAAGATTAATAACACAGTTTCTTCTGCTTATATGCTTGAGTCTTTTGATATTTGGCATGCTAGATTAGGCCAAGTTAATTATGACACTTTACGTAGATTAATTAACTTAAATGATTTGCCTAAGTATAAAATTGACCCAAATCATAAATGTGAGACTTCTGTAGAATCAAAATTAACAAGAAAAGCTTTTCAAAAGGTTGAAAGATGTACTGAGCCTCTAGAACTAGTGCATACTGATATATGTGATCTAAAGTTCTTGGAAACTAGAGGAGGAAAAAAGTATTTTATTACTTTTATAGATGATTGCACACGATATTGCTATGTTTATTTGCTAAAAAGCAAAGATGAGGCTATTGATATTTTCAAACAATATAAAACTGAAGTTGAGAATCAACTTAGTAGAAAAATCAAAGCTATAAGAAGTGATAGGGGTGGTGAGTATGAATCTCCATTTAAGGAGTTCTGTAAAGAACATGGAATTATTCATCAAACTACAGCTCCCTATTCACCTCAATCGAATGGTGTAGCTGAAAGGAAAAAACCAAACTTTAAAAGAAATGATGAATGCATTTTTGCAAAGTTCGGGACTATCACAAAACTTGTGGGGGGGAAGCTATACTTTCTGCTAATTATATTCATAATAAACTGCCTCAAAAGAAAACTTTTAAAATCCCATATGAGTTATGGAAAGGTTATATAAATACTTAAAAGTGTGGGGTGCTTAGCAAATGTGGCAATTCCTAAACCTAAAAAGGTGAAAATAGGACCAAAAACAGTGGATTGTGTATTCATTGGTTATGCCCACAATAGCAGTGCATATCGGTTTCTTGTTAATAAATCGGAGATTTTTTATGTACATGTAAATATGATAATTGAATCAAGGAATGCTACATTCTTTGAGAATGTATTTCCATATAAAAGGACATCAGATTCAAGCTCCCAGAAAAGGTCATTTGGTGATATGACTCAAGATAGTCAGGAACATATAGACCAAGAATCTATAGAACCCAGACGAAGCAAAAGAGCAAGATTCACTAAGGGCCCGTTTGGGAACCATCGTTTTTGTTTTTGTTTTTGTTTTGAGAAACAAAAAACAAGAATAATTCTTGTTCTTGTTCTTATTTTCTCACCCAAAAGAACAAGAACAAAAAACATGTTTGGGGCAAAAAAATACACATATTCTTACACAATTTTTCCTCTCCATCACAAATTGTTTTTAAAAAAAATCCCAAAAAGAACAAAAAAACAAGTTTTTGTTGTTCCCTTGTTTTTTCTACTATTCACGAAAACAGTTTCCAAATTGAGAACAGAACAAACAGTAAAAAGGGTTGCCAAACATGTTATGTTCTCCTGAACAGTGCCAAAAAATAAAAAACATAACAAAAATAAGGTTTCCAAACGGGGCCTAAATCATTTGGGCCAGATTTTGTTCTCAATCTGGTAGAGAAGGAACCTCAAACTTATAAGGAAGCCATGTCTTCACCTGAAGCAGTTTATTGGAAAGAAGCTGTGAATAGTGAAATTGAGTCCATTATGCAAAATCATACATGGGAACTAGTAGATCTTCCACCAGGCAATAAACCATTGGGATGTAAGTGGATCTTCAAGAAGAAGATGAAGGCTGATGGATCAATTGACAAGTATAAGGCAAGACTTGTAGCTAAAGGCTATAGGCAAAATGAAGGGTTGGATTATTTTGACACTTATTCACCAGTTACTATAATAACGTCTATTCGCATGCTAATTGCTATAACAACGTTAAATGGTTTAGAAATACATCAAATGGATGTAAAAATAGCATTTCTAAATGGTGAATTAGATGAAGAAATATACATGGAACAACCCGAGGGATTCATTTCTCCTGGCCAAGAGAGAAAAGTACGTAGGCTTGTAAAGTCATTGTATGGACTAAAGCAAGCGCCAAAACAATGGCATGAGAAATTTGACAGTGTTATGATGTCAAATGGGTTCAAAATAAATGAATGTGACAAGTGTGTTTATGTCAAAAGTTATCATAATGCGTATGTCATTTTATGTCTATATGTGGATGACATGCTTATTATAGGCAGTAATAATGAGTAGATTTGACATGAAAGATCTTGGCATAACTGATGTTATTTTAGGAATTAAAATTTCTAGAACATCAGAAGGACTTGTGTTATCCCAATCTCACTATATAGAGAAAATGGTTGACAAGTTTAAGAAGTATGGGATAAGTCCAACACGAACACCTGTGGATGTAAACGTTCTAAGAACAATGATGAAGGCATTTCACAATTGGAATATGCTCGTATCATAGGAAGTTTAATGTATGTTATGAACTGTACTCAACCTGATATAGCATACTCTGTTAGTAAGCTGAGTCGATACACAAGCAACCCAGGTAAATGTCATTGGAATGCGATACTAAGAGTTTTGGGATACTTGAAATATACTCAAAATTATGGTTTGCATTATACCAAATATCCAGTTGTACTTGAAGGATATAGTGATGCTAATTGGATATCTGATTCCAAAGATTCAAAATCCACTAGTGGATATATTTTTACTCTTGGAAGTGCAGCTGTGTCTTAGAAGTCCTCAAAGCAAACATGTATTGCTTGGTCCACAATGGAATCTGAATTCATTACATTGGACAAAGCTGGAGAAGAAGCAGAATGGCTTCGTAATTTTTTAGAGGACATTCCAAACTGGCAGAAACCAATGCCAGCTATTTGTATACATTGTGACAGTCAATCTACGATTGGAAGGGCTCAAAATCACATGTATAATGGTAAGTCTAGACATATCCATCGTAGACATAATACCGTGAAACAATTGCTCTCAAATGGTATAATATCCATTGACTATGTAAAGTCTAAGGATAATATAGCGGATCAGTTAACTAAAGGTTTGACAAGAGAGCAAGTTGAAAGATCATTGAGGGGAATGGGCTTGAAGCCTCTGGGTTAAAAGACACCATAATGGCAACCCAACCTAGTTGACTGGAGATCCCAAGATCTAGGTTCAAAGGGACAACCGAATTGTGCGTGACTTAGTTAAAAGCACTGTGGAGATTAAATTAAACTCATTCCCATTCCTATGATAAGACAGTGCATATTTTAGGGTAAACTATGCTTTTAATGATGTCTATGACTTGGACAAATCCAAGTGAGGAAGAATTCCTAATAGAATCACCAATGTGAGTAGAAGGGGCCACTTTTAGGAGGATTTTTTGAAGACGGAATTCTCTAACAAATATTCATGAAACCAAGTGGTGTCCAAGGCCAAAATGGACACAAACGTGAGAACCAACTGTGTTCGAAGGGGAACTGTGTGAAGTCTATTGTCTTGGTTTACACAAACAGCTGACAGTTCAAGGCATCATGTCCACTGATTAGCTAGTAAATCCGATAGGCTTTCACAAGGGAAAGTTCAAGGCTCTAAAGTTACTTATCCTGATACAGTAACCTTTCATTATACTCGAACTAGTGTCTGCATATTCATCTTCATTTTGAAATGCTAATTTCCATTCTGTGGGGGATTCTTGGAAATAGTTTTAGAAAAAACAGTAATTAAACCCAACTTTGAGCCTAAATAATTATGGGACCCGAACTCCGAATTTAACAGGATCAAGCACTAATGTGTTCTCCTTGGTGAGGAGATCGAGTTGGTATAATTACATGTTCAAAACTATTAAATATTGAATGAGAAATTATCTCTCAAAGAAACTCATTTTGAACTTAGGTAAGAATGTTTGTCCCATATTGGAAATAAAGTAAACTATAAATGTGCTTATATATGGTTGCTTTGGATGGGTGATTTGAATATCTAGAGGCATGGGAGGAGAGCTAGACCATGCATGAACCATGCTAGTCTTAGACTAATCACACGCGCGCGCGCCCGGTCCGAGCCGTGGTTGCGGTGCGGGGGGGGGGGTGGGTCATCGGTTCTACCCATTTCTTTTTTGAAAAAAAAAAAACTGCAATGTCTCTTATAAAGAGTTGTGTATACAGTTTTATTTTGTTTTAGCAACCAGCACCTAAACAGTTTTAATGCCTATTGGAGTGGATGCCTAGACAGTTGAGGTACCTCTCCATTCTCTTTTAATAGGCCTTGCATTTCAGTCCAAGAAATAGATTATTCAATATATTCCAGAAATCATCTTCTTTCTCTCTCTCTACATTCGCACATATACATATAGATAGGTTTAGTTCGGGTTCGAGTACAAACACAGGGTTGAGTTCGCCGGTCTTCACAGATTGCAGTGTTGCATCTTTGAAGGCGAAATCTGTTCTATCTTGGGAGACATTTGCTCGGTTTCCTTGACCACCGTAGAGGGAGCAATATTGCCTTAAGGACACTGTGGTATCACACAGGGCTCGGATTTTCTTTCTCTTGCATTCTCATATTCGGGTCAGTTCTCTGTTTATCTAATTGTAATTTATTTCCTATATATATGTACAGTTTATGCATGATTGTTTTATATATATAACAAAAAAACATATTTGATAACATATATATATATATATGATAGAAAGAGTAGTAAACAAGTCATAATAAAATAGACAATTACAAATAAGAAATAAGAAATCATATTCCGCTAATTATGCTATCAAATCAACCAAAGTCAATGTTTCAATTGCTCCTTAATGAAATTCTTCAACAATAAAAATCAACCTCTCTCAAACTGTAGCAGTTTGTCAATCCATGTATGATACAACTATACAACTTTGTTCCTAAATTCTCCAAGATCTCAATCAGACCTTCATTAAACTAATGAACAAAAACATTTTAGTTATAAGACAACATCTTGAGATTTGAAACTCGCAAGAGACGGAGGAAATGCAGATAGAATTTCCTCTCAAAGATACACTCCGGCTCTTTTTCACACAAATATGATTGTGCAGGTAGTGGTTAGCTCCCGAGATTTTGTATGAACTTACACCATAGAGAGAGAAGACTAGAGCCACAGGAATTTGCTACTACACAGTCACCCAAGACGATAGAAAGCATCTAGATAGTAATCTTAGCTAAGGTTTGCAAGGATTGACAATAGCCTCGAGAAAAGACCATTCTTGTCGCAATTTCTTAGTTATCAAACACCACAAATCCTTTATATCATCAACTGCAAGGCATTTATATCGCAGCAATCAACATGTTAAGCTGGAAGGCAAAAGAAGGAAAGAACCTTTGTGCTTCTAGCGAAGGCAAAATATAAATTCGTCCAACCACTTTTGTCATTCAAACTTTCTGCAAACTAATGTAAATGCTCCGAATAAACTTCTAGAATAAACACTACCCGTAAGAAAAAAAAAAAAAAAAAAAAGATAATGAAATTTGCTCTACTTTTGAGTTTGGGTACAAAACTGATCAACCATTAGGAGCATACAAAGCTGAAGAATAGTCCCCACAAAAGGATGTGAACCAATCAGTAAATGTCATATGAAGAATTCTATGGTACACAAGTTCGACTGAAAATTTCCAGTTCACCAGCATGTCAAAAATTCTCACAAACACATAAAGCATGTGTACGTTTTCTAACCTAAAACCAGTACTCCACAACGAAGCCAATAAGAGATCCTTTGTATATCTAGCACAAAGGAGAAATCGTTGGCAATATTTCAGCAGGAGAATATCATTCTTCTTTGTTTTGAGAGAGTCTTGCACGGTGTCTAAGTTCAGCCCTTTTCCACCTAACCATTAGTTGGCACAAAGTAAAAAGAGTGTTCACCTGCAAAATATAATAAGCCGCAGCCATCTCAGGTACAAAGGCAACAACATGGAGAAGAGGAACTGGCACATCAGATGTTGGCATGCGCCAGGAGGGGATTAGCCTCTCCTGGGAAAGAGGATATTACTCCACTTTCCAATCAAATAAAAAGTAACAGATAAGTGAAGCGATTGGGAATACTGACCAAGATGATGATTGCAATGACAAGAAGAGGGCCAGACCAGAGAACAGAGAGAAAGAGTCCATGTGGGTCGAAATAATCCTGGCTGGCAAAATATTTCCAGTTACCAGCCAGGAATTTATTAAACCTCTCGGCAAGATATACACCAGCCACTGCAGCAGATTAAGACAAGACCTAAATTATTTCAGAACAAGTAGTTCCATTATGTAAAAATGTGTATGTTCTTGTGCACAGAAAGTAGAATATCAATATTAGATGCATGCATAAATTCTAGCCAGCTAAGTTCAGAAAGCTCTTTAGCAATCTAGAACCTTCACCTCTTTCACTTGTCTTGCCACCCACTCACAAGACACCAGATAATAAGTTCAATCATTAGCTCACACAAGTTATGGAAGGTTAGGTACCCTTCAGAGTTGTAGATGAGACAACTGCATCTTGGAAGTCGATCAACAAAAAAACAAAATTCAAACTTTTCATAAAAGTTTTTGCAGCAAAGTTGATGAGGCCTAAATTTTAAATGAATGGCTACAATCACCTTCTTTGTTTGAAAGTAATGCCAAGGACATGCAGTTCTGCTAAAGACGCATCTAGGCTTCAGGCTCATAGAGGCGCAAGACTTGCGCCTGCTGTGTGCCTAGGTGCGGCTTTGAAAATATTTGTGCCTCATGGAATATCAATATTTTTATTATAATCTTTTGGTCCGCTGTATTTTTCTTTGCGTCCCTTACTTCACTTGGGTGCGCACATTGCCTTGCGCCTAGCACCCAGGTTCGCCTAGCGCCCTGGTGCGCCTTGAGCCTTTAGTAACACTTAGGACATGGAATAGTGCACAATCGCTTTCCCATGTTGTCATGTTACGGATATGGAAGAGATGAGCCGAATCATATGCTACAGTTTCCATTTTCAGATTTGGAAGTACTAGGGAATACATTGCTGCTTTCCAAAACAAATGAACTGTTCACTGTAAATGCTAAATATTTACACTTATTTAGATAACATATTCTGAGACCTAGGGTCTTATTTATACAAAAATGAATGGGCATATGCCCAACTTGTCAGATTGAGTTATTTACTTTTGGGACCCTATCCTCCTTATCGGAAGAGATTTGATCTAAATCTGTTGCCAGCTGGGCCCCTTCGGTCATGGGGCCCTAAGTCCAAACTTGGTCGGGTCTGGCAACCGCTTGGGCTTTTCTAGTGGATTGGGCCAACTGCCTTGGGCTAACCTTATTGGGCTAGATATCCGGGCCCTACTTGCCCCAAAGGACTTGATCCCCCATGTTTGACGCAGGTGACGTCCGAACCAAGTGAGTGGTTGGTAGCTGGCATGATTATGAAAGCATTAACGTCAGTTGGGTGCCTGTCACTAGTGCTTTGACAACTCGGTGAGACTAGCGATCTTGCTTTTCGCCTTGGAAGTTGTGCGAAACCCCTCCAATTTTGGCGAACGATGCTTGGCCTTTGGCCAATAAATAGTTTCCCCCTTTTGTTTAAGGCTGCCAGTATCTTGCCAGCGCCTTTTCCAAACAACTTTTGTTTCTTTTCCTCTTTTTTTGGTCTGGTTTCATGAGGTCCTATTTGGAGGCTGCCAGCCTACCTTCTTTTTTCTGGGAAGGGGAGGTGAAAGAGGCATGTCCTCCAAGAGGGCATTTGATTTATGTGGATGATGCATCTATTGAAAGGAGGAAGGATTACCTGCGCTCTTGTCTGGTAGGCCACTTTGATGGTGCAATGGAGGAGGATGTTGAGTAGGTGGAATCATGGGCCAAAAGGGTGTGGAGGGTTTCATCTGGATTTTCTATGGCGTGTCTTAGCGATGATGCTTACCTTTTCTGTTTTCCTTCGAAGGTGGTAGCCATGGAGGTTCTAAGCTCCGCCCGACGTGATTGGGGACATCGATGACTTGTTCTTGACGCGTGTTCAACTGGTGTGGGGGCTGCGAGGCCTGGGCAGAAAAATAAGCTTCGTCGGATTGTTCTCAAAGGTGTCCCTCTTCACTTATGCTACTTGGAGTTGTTTAAGACGGTGGGGGATTTGTGTGGTGGTTATAGGGGTTTGGAGAAGCTGGATTCTCTCAGACCTGATAAAACAGTGATTAACGTCGCCGTTGGGAAGATTAGCCCACCTTTCGTCTTTGTCCACAATGAGGCTTTATGCTTTCGCATCTCGATGAGGGATGATTGGCCACCCATAGTGGTGCCAACAACTCAGAGTGTTGAAAGGGGGTTTAGATCGGTGGCTTTTCGGAAAGAGGAATGGCGGCTGGTCGTTGTTACCCCAGAATGCCTCTCCGATCATCTTCTCCGGCGAGAAACTGCAAATCTAGGGTTTCTGTGCCCTGTACGGAAGGTATCAAAGTGTTCAACGGTGGATGATGGGGCAATGATGACGAGAGAGACTCGGTGGGGTGCGCGTGGATCTTACTCGCACCAAGGGTTGGTGAAAGCGAGTGAGGTTGGGCGGTGGAATGGAAGACCCAATGGGGTGATGCCACGTGGCGTGGATAGGTGGGGGCGGGGCTCTCCTTGGGCTCGCAACCAGTTCAAATTTCAAACTTCAAATTGGGGTGGCGTATGTGAGAAGCACATGCAACCTAAGACCCTGTTTTGTAACTGGTTTTGGTACCATTTTTTTTGTTTTAGTACGAAATAGTGGTACCAACCCATGTTTGTTAGGATTGGTGTTGGTTCAACAGTACCAAACCAATGGTACCAAATGGTGGTACCAACCCATGATTTTGGAACCATCTAATGAGATGGTTTTTGGTGGTGCGGTACTGTAGCAACCCAAAACAAAACCAAATGGTTGCACCATCTCACCCCAAACCAAAATCAAATAGTTGCACCATATTAATATATTTATATTAATATTAAAATATATTTTTGAAAATTATATTAATATTAAAATATATATGGAAATATATTAATATTAATATATATTTTTGGAAATTTAATATATTTTAATATTATAGTTTTATTATCTTTCCTAAAAGTTAATATATTAATATATTAATATTAAAAAATATTGTTGGAAGTTATTTTAATATTATAGTTTTATTATATTTCCTAAAAATAAATATATTAATATTAATATTAATATATATTTTTGGAAATTTAATATATTTTAATATTATAGTTTTATTATGTTTCCTAAAAATTAATATATTAAAATATATTTTTGGAAATTTAATATATTTTAACATTATAGTTTTATTATCTTTCCTAAAAATTAATATATTTTAATATATTAATATTAAAATATATTTTTGGAAGTTATTTTAATATTATAATTTTATTATCTTTCCTAAAAATTAATATATTAATATTAATATATTATTAATATTTTAATATTAAAATATATTTTTGAAAATTTAATATATTTTAATATTATAGTTTTATTATCTTTCCTAAAAATTAATATATTAATATATTTTAATATTATAAATTTTAATATTTATAAATAAAATGTTAAACCATTCCAAGTTACCGAACATGGTTTGGTTTCAGAATTTCAACCCATACCAACTCTACCAAACATTATTTGGTTTTTTAGCATAATTTTTTCTCACACCAAAACCATCTGCACCAAACATGGTTTGGAATCAAAATAAAATCACACCAAACCAAATCCAACCCAACCCAAACCAAAACCAAAAACTAATACCGCACCGCACCGTTACCAAACGCAACCTAAGGGTCGAGCCTTCACCAGGGTTGTTAGGGGTGGGCTTGTTGGGCCTGGTGGTGCGGGCCTTGTTCGCAACAACAACGGGCCTGTTTTTAATAGGGCTAAGAGAAATAATGATCAAGCCCATTCTATTGGGTTGGGTCGTGGTGTGGGTGATCCGGGCTTGGTGGGCCTGGTGGTGGGTCAACCCGGATGTGATCCGATTTCAGTGGATCTGGGTATGGATTGTGACCCAGATCCGGATCCGAATGGGGGCAATTTGGATCGCGACTTGGTGGGTTCGTCTCGCCTTTTCAAGCCGAATCCAGTGGTGTGGTCGTCGCCTGCAAGAGAGTTAAGGCCGACTGTTGATGAGGAAGGGTTTGTAGTTGTGTCACAAAAGAAAACGAAGGCAGCAGTGATGCATAGCAGCTCTGTTGGTGTTAAGGAGATATTTGGTGGCAATAATGGTGAGGCTGTGGTACAAGAACATATTACTGAAGGTGGGTCTGAGAGTTTATGGGTTGGGGCTGATGATGTCATTGATTCTGTAGTGTCCTCTTTGGGTGATATGGTGACTGACAGTGAGTGGGGCTGCTCCAATAGTTCTGAGTGTCATGATGCTTACAATGATGAGAGGAGTTTGGTATTGAATGATAGAGCGATTATTGAGGATGGTACTTCAGGTTTTGTATCGGATGATTTTGAGGGTGTGAATCCGATGACCAATGGGGTGTGTTTGAGGAATATGGAGGTATTGGAAAATGTATTGCCCGTGGCGGTGGATTGTTCGGATCTTATTTCCGAAATTAGGGTTAATGAGAACGTTGTGAAGGTTGTTTCTATTTTAGGGGTCATGTTCGGGATTAACAAAGGAAAAGGGGAGGACTTGATTTTGGATCTTGTGGATGACATGGAAGAGGAGCATAGTGGCAGGGAAAGGGCCTTGGTAGTGCATCGTTCATCTTTGTATTGGAAGAGTGAAAGGGAGTTGCGTAACTTAATTTGTACCGTTAACTATGACGGGCCATGTAATGGATCGCGGAGTAGCGATGGGGGGAGGAGTGGGGGAAGAAGAGGAGTGAGGGGAGTTAGTTTTGTTTCCTTATGATGTTACGACTCGTATCATGGAATGTCCGAGGTCTTAATTGCCCGGGGAAAAGAAAGATTGTTACGATAGCGCTTGGAAAGTGGAATGCACATGTTTGTTTACAGGAGACAAAGTTAGAGGTTATGAATGACAAAGTGGTTCGAAGTTTGTGGGGCAACCGGTTTGTGGAGTGGACTTTTTTGGCCTCTAGTGGTGCTTCGGGGGGTGTGATTGTGTTATGGGATATGAGGTGGATCTCGTTACGGGATACGCGGAAGGGGCGCTTCTCGATTTCGTGTTCATTTTCTATGGTTGAGGATGGGTTTCGTTGGGTGTTTTCATGTGTTTACGGGCCCGGGGATGATGGGGACAAGTTGGTGCTGTGGGAGAAGCTTGAGGAGGTTAAGGAGGTGTGGCATTTACCCTGGTGTGTGGGTGGGGATTTCAATGTTATTCGAGCACCTTCGGAGAGATCTTTTGGTGGACGGTGGACTAGGGCTATGATAGGCTTCTCTGATTTTATTGACAGGCAGTCATTGTATGATTTACCTCTTAGTGGGGCGTCTTTTCCTTGGTCTAGTTGCAAAGAGACCCCGACTTACTCTCATATTGATCGGTTCTTGGTGTCCGGTGATTGGGAGGAGCATTTCCCTGGTGTTATTCAATCCATTGCTACTCGGTTTACTTCTGACCATGTTCCCATTTTTCTGGATTACGGGGGTATTTATGCGAGGAAATCTTCATTCAAGTTCGAGAATATGTGCCTTAGGACCGGGGACTTTCAGCAACGGTTGATGGAGTGGTGGGCTTGCCCTGTTAGGTCAGGCTCCCCAAGTTTTATTTAGGCTTCGAAATTGCGTATTTTGAAGTCATCTCTTATCACATGGAACAAGGAGGTTTTTGGCAATCTGGTGTGGCGCCGGAATGTGCTTATGGCTGAGATTGATGACATCGACAGTGCTGATTTGAGCAGGGGGATGGATGAGGCAATGAGACTGAGACAAGGGCAATGTTTGATTAATATTGAGGAGATTGCTATTCAGGAGGAGATATTGAAAAGGCAAATATCTCGGGCTATTTGGTTGAAAGAAGGGGATCGGAACACAAAATTCTTTCATCGTTCAGCGAATGCCCGTAGGCATAAGAATTTCATTGGGAGCTTGTTTGTGGAAGGTTCCTTGCTTTCTTATTAGGAAGAGCTTCGTACGGGGATTCCGTTGTACTACCAAAGGTTATTCACCGAGACCGAGAGTTGGAGGCCGAATCTGGATGGGCTTATGTTCGATTCTATTGATGAGGGGGACTGGGATATGTTGGAGATTCCGTTTTCAGAGGAGGTATTGAGAGCGCTGAAACAATGTAATGGGGATAGAGCATCTAGTCTTGATGGTTTCACTATGTGATTTCTACTAGAGTGTTGGCCCACTATTCAGGAGGAGGTGATGGCCACTTTTCATGCTTTCTATTAGAAGGGGTGTTTTGTGAAGTCTCTTAATGCTATTTTTATTTCTCTCCTCCCAAAAAAAGGAGAGGTGAAAGACATTAAGGATTTCAGACCGATTAGCCTTGTCGGATGCGTGTATAAGTTGATTACGAAGGTCCTTGCTTCTAGGATGCGCGGTGTTCTGGATGGGGTTATTTCGGATTCACATAATGACTTTGTTGGGGGCCGTCGGATTTTAGACTATGCCATTATTGCTAGTGAGGTTGTGGACGCCAAGATTTAGAGTGGTATACCGGGGGTTTTGGTAAAATTGGATGTGGAAAAGGTGTATGATCATGTGCATTGGGGGTTTCTCATTTATATATTGGAGAGATTGGGATTCGGATAGCGGTGGCGTAGATGGATTCAATTCTGTATATCTTCGGTTTGCTTCTCTGTGATGGTCAATGGGTCCCTTTCAGGCTTTTTTGAGAGTTCTCGCGGTTTGAGACAAGGGGATCCCCTCTCTCCGCTTCTTTTCCTTATGGTGATGGAGGCGTTTAGCCAGATGATGACTAGAGCCACGAGGATGATGTTTCCCATTCTGTGGTTATATCGCACTTGCTCTTTGCGGATGATACTCTTGTGTTTTGTGATGCTGATATGGCTCAATTGCGGTATCTTTAGTGTATTCTGATTTGTTTTCAGGCGGTCTCTGGTCTGAAGATTAATACTAGCAAGAGCTCTCTATTTCCAATGGGCGAGGTGTATAATGTGTCGGCATTAGCTACTGCTCTTCGTTGTAGGGCCGATTAGCACCCTTCGGTGTATTTGGGTTTCCCTTTGGGGTCGTCTGGGCAGAAACAAGTTTGTTGAGATTCGGTGGTTGAACGTATTGAGAGGCATATGGCGGGTCGGAAGCAGCAGTATTTTTCGAAGGGTGGGAGACTTACCTTGATAAAGAGCACGCTATCCAATCTCCCTACGTATGTGCTATCACTTTTTCGGATATCTCACGGTGTGGCTCATCGGATTGAGAGGATTCAGAGGCAGTTATTGTGGGGTGGTTCTAGAGAGTCATTCTTTCCCTTTGGTGCATTGGGAGGTGGTGTGTCGTCCCATTCATGAGGGAGGTTTGGGTATCCGTCGTATGGTGCCCTTCAACGAGGCTCTCATGGGAAAGTGGTTATGGGGAGGTTAGAGGTGGTTGGTGGTCTGAGGAGGTCAGGGGCCATCGAGGCATGGGGGTTTGGAAGGATATCCAACAAGGATGGGGTTCTTTTGCTCCATTTATCAGTTTCAGGGTCAGTGATGGCCGTTGTGTTGGTTTTTGGACGGATTGGTGGTGTAAGGAGGGCTCACTTGCCTCTTTGTTCCCACAGTTGGTTAGGATTGCTCGGGATCGTCAGGCTTCAGTAATTGATTGCTATCGTCTTGATACAGGGAAGCTAGTGTGGGATGTCAGATTCGTGCGACACTTTCAGGATTGGGAGCTAGAGGAGATTTCATATTTATTGGAGCTATTGTATTCTCAGACAGTTGGGTGTGGATCAAACTCTTTGTTGTGGAGGCCGACATCTTCATAGTGCTTTTCGGTTTCTTCTTATTTCGGTTATCTTTTGCCTAAGGCGGAAGCGTCTTTTCCTTGGAAGGCGGTCTGACGCACAAAGGCCCCAATCAAGGTTGTTTTTTTCACGTGGTCAGCGGCTTTGAGGTCGCATCCTCACTTTGGATATCTTGAGACGGCGGGGGCATGTTTTTGGTTAATCGGTGTTTTTTATGCAAAAATGATAGGAATCTATCAATCACCTCCTTTTGCATTGTCCGATTATTTATGATTGTTGATGCCTTATCTTTGGTCTCTTTAGCATTCAGTGGGTGTTGCCGGCCTCGGTTCGCGATGTTTTGGCTTCTTGGAAATATACGCCGATTGGTTGTCACGCCCGACATTTTTGGAGAGTGACTCCCCTTTACCTATGGTGGAGCATTTGGTTGGAGTGAAATATGCGTTGTTTTGAAGGTGTGGAGTTCTCCTTGGGGGCGATTAAAGGCGTTTTTATATTTAGTTTGTTTAGTTGGGTGGAAGGTCATTTTTATATATCCATAGATGAGAAGATAGAGTTCTTGGGTTCTCTTGGCCCTTAGGGGTTTTTTGTATACAGGACGCACTCCCCGTTTGGGTGATTTTCCTTTCTTTATAAAATACTTATAAAAAAAAAAATAGTCTCTCCCCTTCTCATTTCACTGTACTTGAAGCATCTCTCTCTCTACAATTTTTCTCTGCAACTCACCGAGTCGAAGTTATTTCCTTGTTCATTGACCGAATGATTGCCAAAAATGCTTTCTCCCTTTCTTTAATCTAAACTATGTACCCTCATATTCCTCTACCGTGAGAGATAGTAGTGATACTAGAACCGTCAACAACCACATCGCCTAGTCTTATGGTGATTATGACGCTGCTAGTGTTCGCAGTTCTTTATTTATTCCCCAAAAACCTAGGTCAAGAGGTTGCCACCAATTGGTCAGGCGAAGATACCAATGGTAGGACTTGAACTACGTCAACTGGATATCTGGCGCAATGAGTTGATGTAACAATCCCCTCACAATCTAGACACAATATTGTCCGCTTTCAGCTCAACCAAACTAGAGACTTCTCAGGGGGTCACCCATCCTGGTACTATTCCAAGTCAAACACGCTTAACTGTGGAGTTCTGATAAGTTCACAACCATCATGGTTTTAAAACACGTCATGTCATAGAAAGGTATGAAACTGACATGTAGCACTTCACTCACCCATGTGATGTGGGATTGTGCACCTGTAGCTTGTCAGTGTTACCAGTGCCATCTGCATCCACCCCCGCATAACCACCCACAAGGTCGCCACAATCCACCCCCCTACGAGGCCCGACGTCTTTCGATTGGGTCAGGCTCTGATACCATTTGTAACAGCCCCCTCCCAATCCAGACACAATATTATCCGTTTTTTGCACACCCAAACCAAAGACTTCCCAGGGGGTTACCCTGGTATTACTCCAAGTCAAGCACGCTTAACTGTGGAGTTCTGGTAGGTTCACAACCATCAAGATTTTGAAATGTGTCGTGTCGTAGAAGAGTATGAAACTGACATATAGCACTTCATCCACCCAAGCGATGTGGGATTGTGCACCTATAGCTTGCCTGCCAATGCCATCTGCACCCGCACACGTACCGCCGCCTACAAGGTCGCCACAGCTTAGCCCAAGGCACTGGTCCAACCCACTTCGGTAGAGGTTCATTAACCCTATTTACCAACCAAGTTTGAACCCTAGACCCCATGACCGAAAGGGCCCAAACGACACTCGAAGAAGAGCAACATGAGTTAAATTTTGAAGGGCATTAAGATGAACAAGGGGAGAGTCCAAGATAAGATTATATTTTACCTTATAAGGAAGATGGAGTTCCAAAAGGAAATCAACCAATCTGATAAGGAAAGGGAATCCCAAGTTGATATGGTTTGTACCACAAGTTGGGACATAGTCCCATTAACTTTTATATAAATAAGACCATAGGTCTCAAAATATAATATTCAATTGAGTGTAACAAATTTTATCACTTACAACCACGTAACAAAAAGACATCCAGCAGACTTACTGCTGAAACGATATGGGCAAGTAAGGTTCACGTTGTTCTGTTATTCTATATTGCACTTTTCAGTGGTGGATACCAGAGACGTAACTACTACCAGATCACCAAGATGTGGCATGTATCAGTTTCACATGATTGCTGACCCAATGATAAATCTCTCACCTACCCATTTGTTACTTTATATTTTTTATTCGTTTATTTATCTTTATTGATTACTCTTCCATGCTTGTGTTTCCACCTGTCCAGAGACGTGCATCCATGACATGAGACCCTCACCATGCCCAACCAATGATCAGACCCTCTCCTTGGTGAGATTTGCACTTACAACAAAAAGGTAAAGCTCGAAGGAGACCTCGACACCCTGATGAGTATGAGTACTGAAAAACTGAGCACGAATAAGCCTCAGGGTTAACTAACATTCATAAGGAGAAGCTCCCTACAGATTGATCTCTTTTTCTTTGTGAGTTCCTTTCTGTGGATAAATTTTGAATGGGGACACCCGTTGGGGAGGGTTCCACTCTACGGGTAAGCCTTTCTCTCACAGGCATTCCTCTCTACAGAAAAAACCTGGGGCGCTGACATCCTTGAGGAGATCCTCATAAGGATAAACCTAAAGTGGTCCAACTCTGAACACCCAGAAGGGGCAGAGTGAACTTTAAGATCAGTCTCGTGGTCGACGTGGGGAATGACCTTGCTGGGTTGGTCCTCAGATGGGATACTAAGGTATTGGTTGTTGGCTGGGTGCCAGAGGGAGGCTTAAGAGATGCCCTTCGCGGTGCTGAGCAAGGGCAGCTTCTTGGCCAGTTGGCCTCTGTTACAAGGGAAGGAAGAGGAAGTGATCTCCTAAGGGCATGTTTGGTAGAGCTGTGTTTGTGTTGAAATAAACAAAAAACACGTTTTTTGTTTTTTTGTTTATTCATCCAAAATCAGAAGTATGTTTGGTAGGGATGTTTTTTGGGTTGAAATTGAAAAATTAAAAATCAATAATTAAAATTTAATAATATAAATAATAAATAAAATAAAATATAATAATAAAAAATGAATACAATAATAATAAATAAATATAATAATAAAAAATGGACTAAATAATAAATAATAATAATAAATTAATAAAATAAATAATAAATTACATAAAACATATTTAAAAATATAATAAAAATAACAAATAATAAACAAAATGAAATAAATAATAAATAAATATAATAATAAATAATAAGTAAATATAATAACAAATAAATACTTCATAATAATAATAAAAAATGAGTATAATAATAATAAATTAATATTAAATTAATAAAATATATTTTTAAATAATTAAAAATTAATAAATAATTTATAAATAAAATGAATTAAATAATGAAATAATAATAAATAAATAAATAAAATATATTTATAAATTAATATATAAATTAATAAATACTAATTTAATAATATAAATAATAAATATAATATAATATAATAATAATAATAAATGAATACAATAATAATAAATAAATATAATAATAAAAATGGACTAAATAATAAATAATAATAATAAATTACATAAAACATATTTAAACATATAATAAAAATAATAAATAATAAACAAAATGAAATAAATAATAATAAAAAATAAATATAATAAAAAATAATAAATAAATATAATAATAAATAATAAGTAAATATAATAACAAATAAATACTTCATAATAATAATAAAAAATGAGTATAATAATAATAAATTAATATTAAATTAATAAAATATATTTTTAAATAATTAAAAATGAATAAATAATTTATAAATAAAATGAATTAAATAATGAAATAATAATAAATAAATAAATAGAATATATTTATAAATTAATATATAAATTAATAAATAATAATTTAATAATATAAATAATAAAATATATTATAAAGTGAAGAAAGTGTAAGTGATAAACACCCCAATAAACACCAAATTCATGTTTATTCTCATATGCCTAAAATTTGCCTAAAGTGAAAGTGTTTTTAAACACACATCCCAAAAACACTAACCAAATAAGTTTATAAAAACAAAACACATAAACAAACACAAAAACACCCCAACCAAACAGGCCCTAAGTGTCAGGCGTGAGTTAGGAGTATGGTGGGATGGCTTAAAATGCACACACCCATTTTGTTAGGGCAACAAATTGGAGCATGTCGACCTCTAGTCAACTAGACTATTAAACTTTGGGTACCCACTTGGGCCAGTGGTCTTTACCGATTTTGGAGTACTCTGAAAGGAAAGAATGACTTGAGGAAAATAGTTGTCAAAAATTGAAGAACTTTAACCCAATGTACTAACTCTACATGGATCATCAAGAGCTTCACCTCACCATCTCTTTCTTGTTTCTTGTTCCTCCAAGTGGGGACCATTTGTGTCGGTCACTAACAGCTTAGTCCTCCACTTAGGCTTCTATTTCTCAGTACTCTCATTGTTATTGAAGTGATTCCTCATGTTACAGAACCTGACATCAACATCAGTTGCGCAATCATCTGGGTACGTAATAAAAATCCTCCGACTCTCAAGGTTTCTGTAAGAAGTTGAAAGACTCTTCTTTCTGCAGAACAGTGTGTGACCAACAAATATAATAAAACAAAGCCAAATTTTTATGATCGTCATAACAATTGGTGTTCATATGTTCGATCAAATACGTCTTTTACAGAACTAAAACATGAAAGGCATGGCAGATATGAAACATCTATAGACCCATTCCTAGAGTGTAAGCTAGATCTCTTCTAAGACTGTTTAAGATCTGCCTTAAGCACACACACTGTTCCATGATCTTTAATAGTTAAGTGAGCTTTCGTCAAGGTGCACGAAGACATAACTAGACACCCAAAATATGTAGACATCATTCTTTTTAAAAAAAAAAAATTGGAAATTAAGATTTTATTATAAGGATGTGAAACTTGCAAGCGCACTAATAGTATATCATATGTTAACATACAACCCTCAAAAGGGAATCACATGCAAACTCGTGAAGTCAGTGTGCACTGAGCGAACCCATGCTAAGAACTAAATTTGATCAGTTACACAAGGGAGGAGAAAAGGCTCCGCATGACTTTGGATCTGGCGGTCTCGGTGAGGGACGAAGGAAATCATCGTCAAGATCCCAGTGATCCTTGATGATTCTTAAAAAAGGAATGTTTATACATCTTTGCAGTGACTAATTAGGTGACAATAGGCATTCGTTGCCCATCAGTGTCCTCCTTTGACAGAAGCAAAAGTACCGATTAAGTCAAGGAACACCTGTTGAAATAAAGACAAATGGGTTGATTCAAGATTTCCTAAGAATCAACCCAACAACTAATTAAGAAGATGAAGTTGCAGTGAGATAACGATATGGAGGACAGGTAATTACTATATCTCCTATTCGATTAGGTTTATGGTCAGAAAAGGAAGAGAATTGGAGGAATAACTTATCACTAATGATCCTTCTCTGCTTTCGTACAAAGTGGGAAGACTAAGAGAAATCAAATACTTAACATACCATGAGAAAAAAATATTCCCAGAAAGTGCTGGATGAATTTTGAATTATATTGCTAAAATGTATATCTTCTGCATTCTATTTCGGGGTAGAGCTTATTTGAATTATTTCTAAAGATTGAATATTTGTCCAGCGACGAGGGATTTACGGTCTATATTTTTTTCTTTGTTCAAGATGCATTGATTGTTGCTTGGTTCTAGGGGCAAAACAAGGATTCAATTAAGGCGGGGCACAGTGTAAAAACAATTAAAATAAATCAATGAATATAGCATATATAGATAGTCGAATCAAGAGGCAATGCAAAAAATGCTAATCAATGAGTAGTATGAGAAAGATAATTACTTGACAAATAAAAACCTGAAAACTGTTTATCGGTAATGTTTTCATTTAATACAATTGTAGATTTTTGTATTTTGACAGCAGTACATAAACTACACCCATTGAATTTATATAATTACAATCCTAAATTTAAGTAAGAAAACTTTTACGTCGGGAAAACATTTAGAGAACTGTGGAAGGAAAAAAGAAAGAATTTGATTCAGAACGGAAAATTTAACTCTCTTTTCTCTTTTTGTAGGAAATTGAAGGGATTAAAAGAGTTAAATAAAAAAAATAATAATAATAATAAAAAAAAAATAAAACCTTTGAGAGAGAATATAGAAATTAAATGTTTAAGAAGAGGGGTTATAATGCACCCCCTGGGGGGGGGGGGGGGGGGGGGGGGGGGGGGGGGGGGGGTGGTATTGGTTAGGCCTGCAGTGGGCACAATCGAGGCTTGGAGAGGACCACTCCCCTTGGATTATGGTGGGGCCTGTGGCATCACAAAAATAGACTCTTTAATTGAGTGGAGACTCTTATTTAGGTTCTCAAATACTTAATATTGAGTTCTTTATTTTATTTTTTTGATAAGTAAGTATGTGTATAAAAAGAGCACTCAAACGAGGAGCGCATCCCATGTACAAAAGGAAGCCCCTAAGGGCCAAGAGAACCCAAAAACTTTATCTTCTCATCAATGGATATACAGTAACGATCCTCCACCCGACAAAACAAATTCAAAATAACATAATCCTTAATGGCCCCTAAAGGGGACTCGATGCCCTTGAAACAACGACTATTGCGCTCAAGCCAAATGCCCCACCAAAGACAATAGTCTGAGAGTATTCTTTTGGGTTATTGGATGCAATCATAGACCTGTGAGGGTTGCGTGGATTTTGATAATAGTCTGAGATTATAGTCAGCAATTTGCACCATTTTGTATATTTGCTTAGAATCCCCCCTTGAGATCCTTTTAAGGAATATTTTTATTAGAGAATGAAGGGAAAAAGAATCAATTATTTAGCTGCTGTAGTCAGTGGGTTGTATATCAGCAATGGACATTGTATTTAGTCTCAGAAATTGGTTTGGGCACCAAACATTACTTATAGAAGTTTTCAGCATTTATTAAACATAAAAGGATAAATATCACAATCGAGGAGCGCATCCCATTGTTGGTTAGGCCTGCATTGTTCTGCCATTACCTGGTTCTACGGTGGGCACAATCGAGGCTTGGAGAGGGCCACTCCCCTTGCATTATGGTGGGGCCTGTGGCATCACAAAAATAGACTCTTTAATTGAGTGGAGACTCTTATTTAGGTTCTCAAATACTTAATATTGAGTTCTTTATTTTATTTTTTTGATAAGTAAGTATGTGTATAAAAAGAGCACTCAAACGGGGAGCGCATCCCATGTACAAAAGGAAGCCCCTAAGGGCCAAGAGAACCCAAAAACTTTATCTTCTTATCAATGGATATACAGTAACGATCATCCACCCGACAAAACAAATTCGAAATAACATAATCCTTAATGGCCCCTAAAGGGGACTCGATGCCCTCGGAACAACGACTATTGCGCTCAAGCCAAATGCCCCACCAAAGACAATAGTCTGAGAGTATTCTTTTGGGTTATTGGATCCAATCATAGACCTATGAGGGTTGCGTGGATTTTGATCATAGTCTGAGATTATAGTCAGCAATTTGCACCATTTGTATATTCGCTTAGGGTCCCCCCTTGAGATCCTTTTAAGGAATATTTTTATGAGAGAATGAAGGGAAAAAGAATCAATTATTTAGCTGTTGTAGTCAGTGGGTTGTATATCAGAAATGGACATTGAATTTAGTCTCAGAAATTGGTTTGGGCACCAAACATTACTTATAGAAGTTTTCAGCATTTATTAAACATAAAAGAATAAATATCACAAACCTCCCGTGTAATTAGGCCTAATTACAGGCGGTACCCCCAACGTTCGTGAAATCCCACTGACTTCCCTTCAGATCATCAGAATAAAATTCCGGTCACAGCTCTATTCGAATTTACTTAAATGCCCTGAATTAAAAATATATATTTATAGATCATTCTAGACCGATTAGTTGATTTTGATCATAAACCCTTAAAAAACCATTGTTTTGAGATGATGATGAGTCATTTTCGTGAGTCTCAAAACTCCCAACTCATTTTCTCTCAAAAACTTAGATCTCCATAGCAATCATATAGGATTTCTATTTGACGATAAATCAAAGGTTTTCCAAGTTTAGATTACAAAATTTTAGAGAGAGAGGGAGATCAATTTTAGAGAGAGAGGAGTTGGTTAAATGGGATATGCATTTGGGTTTCCAAAAAATTCATAGAAGGGCATTTTAGTAATGTGTGTATGAATTTTTTGGTAATCCTTCTTGAAAAAGTAAGGGCAAAATTGTCATTGTATATATTCAAAGGGTAATTTAGGGTTTACACGTGAATAAGTAATTTTATTGGCCCAAAAAGTCAAAATCCGGTGTTGACTTTTGAAGGAAGGGGAATACTGTTACGCCGGAGCTATAAGCAAGGGAGGTCAGCAGAATTTCACAAACGTTGAGGAAACCGCGTGTAGTTAGGCCTAAGTACAGGGGAGGTTAGTTGATATTTACCCAAAATAAAAAGAAATGCAAAACTAAAAAAAAGAAAGAAAAAGACTAGGATGAAAATACATTAAACCTCTTCTTTTGAGAGGTATATCAGGGAAATTCACGTCTTGTCTTGTATGACGTACACAAACAAGATGAACATGCACCACTGCAGCAAGCCTCACAAGATAGAAGTTACATTTGACCGATAAGGACTGGTGAACTTACATGCAAGAAGAAACAAGCACATTTGAAAATTGATATTCCTCCTCGAAACGATAGTTATTATTAGCAATACAGCATGGGACAGCATCAAGCAAATTAACCAAGGTTCCTGCCGAGAGAGAGAGAGTGAAAATTTTCAACAGAAAATGCTTGTGAGTAAAAGACAATTATAATTGTTGCCTAATTTTACCAGAGATATCTTTTCTTTTTCATTGAAAGTGTAAAGGTCACATGAAATTCTGGTATAGGAGACCTACAGCCATTTCATGTGTAGAGGTGACACGAAAAATCTGGTATAGGAGTCATTCATGTGTAGAGGCGCCCCACTGTTTTTTTTTCTTTTTACATTATAGACTTATAAAGTTTTTAATTTACACAAAACTCCCACTAAAATACCCTTATGCCCCCACTGAAATTATTAAAAATTACCCTTATGCCCCTCTGAAATTACAAAAAGTATCCCTATGCCCCCACTCACATAGCTTTCTAGATCCGTCACTGTGTAGAGGTCACACGAAAAATCTGGTATAGGAGACCATAGCACCCAACGTTTATTTAAGCTATAATAGGTTTTTTTATTCTTTTGTTTGTAATATATTTAGTCAGACAATTAGAATATTTTGTCATTCCTATTAATTTGCTGCTCAGTGGAGTGATTGTAATTCTAAGCATCTTTAGGTTTAGCCTGATTTCCGAAGCAAATAAAAACCTTTTAGAGTATATTCTTGGGTAGAAAGCCAACCCAAATACCCAATAGAGTTCTTCGAGTTTCAAGTAATCCATAATGGGTTCTAAATAAAGGGTCCTATTCACAAAATTATAGCGCACGCCAATGAAGAATTCTTGCAGCAACAAAAATCTCAAATTATTTGCGCCTATGGTTATTGAAATAGATTCCTTAAAAACCGAAAGGTAGCTTCACTTTCCTCTTCTATTCATTCATTCAAACCTTGTTAAATCCTAATTCCGCAATAAGCTTAGCAGACTTACCGCCAAAATTAAATCTAAACAAGACACATTCAACTACTCATTTTACAAATCCGGAATTGTACTTGACCTTAGATCAGTTGTATACTAGAAAACAGATACTTAGCCTAATTTGGAGAAACATCATCACTATAACAATCTGAACACCAACAAATTTAAGTGGGTTGCACTCTCCTATATCAAACATTATATACATCTTCAATATAGCGTATTTTCCACATTCAAAAGCACATTATGCTTAACATAGTCCATTGCAAACAAAGAAACATATATATACACACACACATATAGATATAACGAAAGAATAGAAGCAATTATTTATTAAACTGAACAATTCATAATAGTTTCACACTACGGGTAGGACTAATTTACACATGAAGGTGGGTATCGAGGAAGTAAGAAATTAACATATAATTTTATAGGTACATAGAATATTGGGTTGTTTCGACATGTTTGGGTGCATAGATGAAAATGGGTTTCTAGAGAGAGAGAGAGGACTGGACTTGTAGAGAGAGAAAGAAAAAGTGGGTACCTTCCAATCGATGGCGTGGAAGAAACCAATGAAGTTGTCGTAAGCTGGTCGGAGTCCGGAGCGAAGTTCAGCTGAGAATTTCTCAACGAGATCTGCCATTTGATTCATGTGCTCGTCCATGGCCGATCTCACTTCTTCCATCTCTCTGATCTATGTACGACGGAATGATCAATTACAGACGGTGTTAACCCACACAGATCTCGAATTTTCTTGAAGCGCTTATCAGTTGTCACAAAACAAATGTGTATATATATATGTATGTATGTATATCTGTATATGTATGTACCCAGCGTAGCTGGTACAATCTACCATAAAATGTAAAATAAATTAATAAGGAATAATTAGTTACCTTCCTTCCAGATTTGTCAAATTACACTTACGCCCCTTTACTTTGGATAATTACTATTCTCTCTCCTTCAGTTAATATTTTATAACCAATACTTCCTTCCGGCTAACCTCCGTATGGGTGTCAACACTTGTATATGTATAAGGATAATTTCATATTTCTGGCAACCGATATGAACATCAATCCCTTAAAGGTGTGAAAACTGTAATTATTTAAAAGGAAGGGATGTGGGTATAATTTGATAAATTTTGAGATAAAGTAATTGTAATTATCCCAATTAATCGATATTATATTATAAATTTAAGTTCAGAACGAAACCATAAAATGTTAAAATTCAATTATAACGAGTCAAACCCGACTATTAAGGTTGGTGTAAATCATGCATCGCGGTAACGGCCGACGCGTATCCCTCGATTCGTAATATTTTTGAAAAGTTTTGATATCATTATTTAGCACCGATACTCATTCGATACTTATTTTTAAGATCGATAATATCCGAATCCCTTACACCGATATCGCGACCATTACCGAAATCGATACCATTACTATGAACTATGTTGTAAACATATTGGATATCTTTTATTTATTTCTTGCATTGGAATTAGGGTGTTGGTTGTTTTGGTTGCAGTGGCGTGACTTACATCATTTTGTGTGATCAGATCAACAACAGTCGATGAAGCCATGAGAGATATAAATAGACCTGTCAATGGATCGAATTCGGATCGGATAAGTTAAATCCAAATTCAATTTGTTAAGAAATCGGATTAACGGATTTGGATCCTAATCGGGTTATCGAATTTTATTTTCAATCCATATCTAGTTAATATCGGATTCGAATCATAATCATATTATTGACAGGTCTATTGATAAGGATGACAAAAACTCCCGATCTGCGATCTGAATCCGATAATTCGACGAATTTTTACTTAATTAATTCATATTTGAATTTCTTCATTATAGGATATCTTATCCGATTATCTAATTAAAAAATACAAAAATCAATAAATACTGAAACAATAAAATTATTCACACTTTTAATAATTGTATTTATAATCAATCATTATTAATAAATAATACAATAATTAACAACTAACATTTATATACATGTACAATATTAAATATATACACATAAAAATATCTAATATATATTTATATATATATATATATATATATATATATTATATATATTGGATCGGGTTATTATCGGATCGGATTGACATAAATCCAGATCCAATTTATTAAGAAATCGGATTATCAGATTCGGATCCTAATCGGGTTATCGGATTTTATTTTCAATACATATCCAGTCAAAATCCGATCCATTGACAAGTCTAGATATAAATCTATATCTATATCTATCTATAATCTATATCTATAATCTATAACTATTCTAAAAATGCAAGGATATTGGAATATTTCCAAACAATTTTTTGTTTCTTTTTAAATAAAAATAATTTATTTTGAATATTGAATGGATGGTAATGTTAAATGAGTAATGCCTTTGAGCTTCCCATTATGATATTATTACCATAATTATTGTTGTTATAAATGTACAAAATTTATTATATTTGTATATATCTACATCTTCAAGAAAAATGTGAGTCATTATTTTTTATTAAGATTAAATTTAATAATAAGTGTTTGTGTCATTATTTAAAAATAAAAAATAGATGTATTGGAAATGATCAACAACTTTTAAATTTTGCAAAGAAATAATAATAATAATAATAATAAATGCAATTAAGAGGTCTACGCCTCTATATTATTTGTGTAATGATCCAAATGTAACGGATAAGCATATTTAAGAGTTGGTAATTTATTATCCTTTATTTTCAGCGGTTACGCACGTTCCTTCCTATTGTGTCTGAGAGACTATCACAAATGAAATCCCTTCTTAAAGTCCACCCTTTCATTGGCTCTTATATGTTCTTTGAATTGTAACGTATAACCTATAAAATCTATTTAAGATGGTAACTTATTATCCATTATTTTCATCCCTTATGTACGTATATCTCTCTATTTGAGTTTGATGCACTATCACAAATAAGTTCAACCTTCCATTGCCTCATTTTGATTAGTTCATTGTTGTCCTAATGACGGTAGTGTATTTTTTTTTTCTTTTTTCAGATATTTGCATATGAATTCCCGTAATATTTTAGATGAAGAGTCTCTCCCATGGATACTGGATTGGTGAATTTGAGGTATTTTTCTTTTGCTTTTTATTTTGGCACTAATTTTAATTGTAGATTCTAGAATTAATATTTTCATCTATTTTCCTTCTTTTAATTAAGTATATATAATCATACTAGCCTTTTAATGTGATATTGTCTTAACTTGGAACTTCTAATATGAAAAAATACAACTTTAGTACTTCATATATAAATTGATACTTTTTTCCTTCATTTTAACGAGATACTATCGTAATTTGAAACTTCTAATGTGAAAAAATACAACTTTAGCACTTTAGATATAAATTAATACTTTTTTTTAATTTCCCATATTTGAATTTGGATGAACCATCTGTATGTTAATACGCATTAGTATTATTGAAAACTTTAATCCAGAAGGTATTTCATAAGACATATAGTGAAGAAATAAGAAAAACTCTATACATTTTCTTTCAAAAAAAAAAGAGATTTAATTAATATGCATTATAATTGAACTTTAATTCTAATGGAGAATTTCCAAAGACAAAGAGTAGTAGTATGTCTTATATCTACTATTGTACGAATATGAAGCTATTTCATTATTTCTAATTTTCTATAGAACTTTTTTATTTTTTAATCAAATATTATTTTTTCATGTCATTTATTACGGAAATAATATAAATTAATTGTTGACATTAAATGATTGTTGATTTTTTTAATTCTTAATGTTTGAAAATGTATCAAGATGTTACACATTCTCACTATTAATTAAAATTATCAACACAGACCTGTTTTGTAACATGGTTTGGTGCCAAAAATATGGTTTTGTTGCCAAAAAAATGACACCAAACCATGTTTGGTAAAATGGTGTGGAAATTTGGTACGGTTACTGTAGCAAACTGGTGTATTTTAAAATATTACTCGCAAGTGCACGAATCAATTGTAGTTTAGGTTATGCAAGAACGATGTCGAACCCAAGGGAATGCTTTAAAGAGAACTTAATTAAACTCAAATTAATCTAAAATTAACCTAGTTTCTCAAAGTTTGTTTGTTGAAGTTATTTTTATACTAAACATGCAATATCGAAATACAAATAATTAAAGCGAGAATAATAGGGAGAAAATACTAAAGTATCGGAATCCACCACCACTAATTCATACACTTCTAATTATTCTTTTATCAATTCCAATTTTAGAGTAGTAATTTAGAAATCAATCTTATTACTTTCTCAAGATTTAACAATAACGCACTAATGAAATATATTTTCAAGAAATAAATTTTCCTTCGCTTTAAAGTGTAAAATTCTAAGCATCATATGTATGCAATTTAATGGATCACATAAGATCAAAGATTTTTACTTATAAACTCATCAAATCCAAGCTTGATTAATTGTGATAAGAATTCTTAACTACTATAAATACATGATATTTATAGTGAAAGGAATTTAAAACAATTAATACTATGAAGCGAAAATCATAAGCATTTAAACCATACACATGGAAATTGATAAAAGACTAAAAGGAATTTATTTCATAAATGGTGGTTTCATCATCAACCTTAGTTGAGGATAGGGATGGCAAAATGGTCCAATCCGCCAGGTTTTGACCCGTCCCAATTCGATTGGGGCGGGTTTGGTAAATTTATAAACGGGTTTGGGACGGGTTTGGTATCCAAAATTAAAACCCGGAGCAGGTTTGGGTTTTCTGGAAAACCCGTTGGTAACCCGATCCCGACCCGTTTACGATACGATTTTAATTTTATATATATATATATATATATGCGTCTTTGTCTATATATAACTCATTAATCTGATTCTTGGTGTTGACATATATATATATATATATATTTTGTATTTTTTTTTTGGAAGAATTTCAGTCAATATGCGTATATCTACATTTGTTTGTTTAAATATGTGGGATATTTGGTTTATAACATAAAACAGAATATATGCTTAGAATAAGAGAGAGATACTTGGTTTATAACTTAATTTGTCATCAAATAATTTAGTAAATCAACTGTGCTTCTAATTTATTAGAAATAATTTAGTACAACCGATGGTAACCCGATAGAACTCGTTTATACCGACGGGGTGGTAATGGTATTACCGATTACAACCCATCGCGGGTTTGGGACGGATTTGGTATTAGTAATTTTTAAATGGGGTGGTAATGGTATTAGCCAAACCCGTCCCAAACCCGACCCATTGCCATCCCTAGTTGAGGATTTAGTTACACATACTTAAAAAGAAAATAACAAAGTAAGAACAATAAAACCCGGAATTGAAGATAAATTCTCATCATCTTTGGTGTCCTTCTTGCTCTCCTCCTTCTTCTTCCTCTTCTTTCTTTCTTCCCTCTTCTTCAAGATGTATTCATATTTATAGAGAAATATTGGAATCAAATTACAACTTGTAAAGATAAATCAAATATTCTTTTTTTTTTCTTTTTCATAACTTTCCATCACATTTTGTTCTTTTTCCATGTGCATTTGAATCTTCCAACTTTCATCCATGTGCATTTGATTCATCCAACTTTCATCCATGTGCATTTGATTCATTTCTCACTTTACACCTATAAATGAAAGACATAAATGTAGATGTAATTTAATGACATTGAAAATGATTTATTCAACAATTTTATTATAAAAATTAAGTTTTGTGCACTTATCATTATTATACTTCTAAATTAATTAAAATAAATAGTTTTACCTACTAACAAATATACATTTGGGGATAAAATATGTATGCAAAATGGACTTATCACAAACCATGGTTTGGTTTTTGTGAAGGAATTTGGAACCATCTTTGTGGATGGTTTTGTATGGTGTGGACACTGTAGCAAATCACTGTAGCAATGTAGCAACCCGAATCACTGTAGCACTATAGCACCGAATATAATATTTATATTTTAATATTATAAATTTTAATATTAATATTAATATAAATTTTAATATTATAAATTTTAATATTAATATATTATTATATTAATATTAATATATTAAAAGTCACAGTCAAATTTACTATTCACTATTCTCGTCTTTTTGTGCCTTTTTTTTGTATCTGTTGACTTGAGCTTGACTGTGTTCTTTTTTCTTAATCTTTTGACAGATCAAAGGGATCTTGGGCATCCTGGTATGGTCTATATTTGGATTCTGTAAACGATCCATCTTCTTCATTACTGTTTGAATCTCCTTCTATTTGGGTAAGGAGTTTTTCCATCTTTTCTTTGAGCTTTGCTTTGGAGGACGACTCCTTGGAGGCTGATTTCTTGACTACGGTTTCTGTAGGGGAGCTTGACTGTGCTAATTCAATGACTTGTGTGACTGGGCTAGCCTTGAGTGGCTGAGAAACTTCTTTTGGGAATTCCAGTTGGACTTGTTGAATGATTTTTTCGATTTTGAAAGGATCCCACCATTTGGTATAATGGACTCTATAAACTGTGCCAATATCACCTTTAAGGCTGTAATGCCATTTGAAGATCCAAGGGATTTTGTATTTATTTGGCAAAAATTAATAGCAGGGGGAATTGATGATCATAGGAAGGGATTTTGAACTTGGTTTCAAAATAGTTGATTTGTTCCCAGAGGATTTCAGGGATCACATCGTCGTCTGGGCCATGGTCATTCCACCATTTAACGAACCAAGAAGGGAGTTGACTATTAAATTTACTATCAAAATTGACGAACCAAGAATGACTAAAAGTTTCAGTTTGAAAAAGGGAAATTTTGAATCAGGCATCAATCTAGTCATAATAGGTGAATGGGAGTGAGTTATCTAACTTTTTGGTTTCAAAGGGATATTTTTCCCCATTCTTTGAGGGAGATAACTCTCAAAATGTACAAGGAGTGGTAAATGACTTTGGTTGGATCATTGCGATCAGGGACAGGTTTGATGAAGACAGAATTGGTTTGGTAGAGGATATCTCTGTAATATTGCAAGTTGTGACTAGGGGTGTGTGGTATCCAATGAGAATTTGGGGGGAAAAACTGTCTTACTAGGGCAATTGGATCATTTGTGTGAGAAAAATGAGGTTCGATGTGGAAAAGGGTATGGTAAGTTTTTTGAAGATATTCTGATCTTCCTGGAGGGTTGTATCTGGGGAGAGGTGGAGTACTTGTGATTGGGGCATGGATGGTGAAAGGATCATGTGGAGTTGTTAGAACTGAACTAAAGGTAGGACGAGGACCTAAGGGAGTCCCTAAACTTGTGAATTTGTTTACTAGAGCGAGGGAAGTAGAGGGTTCAGTTTTTACTAAGGGAGGAGGTCTGACTGGCGGGATCCCTCCTCTGGGACGTGGTTGTGGTTGTCTATTTGCCATCAGGGTTCTGCAAAAATTCTCTGGTAAGAAAATCTGGGATTGAATTGTCACATCCACGAATGTATTCGATATCAAATTGGAAAATGCTTAAAATAGATTGCCATCTGGCAAAAATATGCTTAGCAGCTATATTTTTAACATCTTTTTCTAAAACATATTTGGCACTTTTGCAATCAACTCGAAGTAAAAATTTTTGATTTAAAATATCATCTTGGAATTTACTGATATATAAAACAATTGCAAGAATTTCTTGTTTAATAGTGCTATAATTACTAGTCGTACGACAGTTAAAAGGGGAGTATGAAACCCGAGAGCCGAAGATGGAAGCATACAAGAATTTGGTTCTAAGGGAGGCTAAGGGGTTCCAGCAAATAAGCTTTGAACAGATTCCCAGAGGGGATAATTCCGTGGCAGATCATCTGGCTAACCAAGCCTCCGCGGCGGGAGAAATTATGACTCGCACTGCACCAATAGAATTTATCGCCCGATCCATCTTGGAACCCCCCGAAGAAGTAATGATTATCCCATAGGAACCGAGTTGGATGGACCCGATAGTAGATTATTTGAGGTTTGGTACGTTGCCTGAATCCAAGTCAGATGCCCGGAAGATAAGAATGAAGGCAGCCAGATGTGCCCTCTACAACGGGCAACTATACCGAAAGTCTTTCTCCGGACCATACTTGAGATGTCTCACCCCATCCGAGGCTTCGGCAGTCATGGAAGAGATTCATGCAGGAGCTTGCAGCAATCACTCCGGAGGAAGGTCCCTAGCTCATAAAGTCCTCACCCAGGGGTACTTCTGGCCCTACCTGGCAAGGGACGCTGAAATTTACGTCAGACATTGCAAAAAATGTCAGTTTCATGGAGATGCCATCCATCCACCGCCGGAGTTCTTAAACCCAACTATTGTTCCTCACCCCTTTGCCCGATGGGGTATGGATATTGCGGGTCCTCTCCCACAAGCAATACGATGTACTACGCATGTTCTCCTGACTACCGATTATTTTACCAAATGGGTGGAAGCAGAGGCATACCCCACCATAACAGGCAACCATGTTATAAAATTCATCTGGAGCCACATCATTTGTAGATTCGGTCTACCCCGAACCATAATGATGGACAACGACACCAACCTGGACAACAGGAGGGTTCAAGCATTCCTGGCAAAGTATGAGATCAATCAAAACACTTATTCCGTCGGCTATCCACAGGGAAACGGGCATGCCGAAAGGACGAATAGAACCATTTTTGACACATTGAGGAAAAAACTTGAAGACGCAAAAGGGGCATGGTTGGAGAAATTACCTGAGGTGTTGTGGTCCTATCGGACTACTCCAAGACAGCCAACCGGAGAAACCCCTTTCGCCATGGCTTATGGGGCCCAAGCAGTTATCCCGACCGAGCTAAAGGTACCTACTTTAAGGAGTCAAGCATGGGAAGAAGGTCCAAACAATCAGCACCTAGCCCATGATCTGGACCTCCTGGAAGAGAGAAGGGAAGCCACCGGGATAAGACTAACTGCCTATCAGCAGCAAGTCAGGGCACGATTCAATCAGAAAGTCAAAAGAAAAGAGTTCCAAGTGGGCGATATGGTGCTTAGACAGAAGATTGGGATTGTAGGCAAGTTACGAGAGACATGGGAAGGACCCTACACAGTGGTTGAGGTCATCGGACGCGGTGTTTATCGGGTTCGGAAGAACGAAACAGGCCGCCTCGAGTCCAACTCTCAGAATGCTTATCGGTTAAAGAGGTATTATCCTTAGATAGTTACTTTTCTTGTTGAGAAATAAAACTGTGTCTTACTATGGCACCCTTGTTACGAAACATCTGTGCCCAATACCGGCACCTCTGCTTCATGATTTTCAAGTTCACCTCAATAAAGATAGATTCTATTTTTATACAAATGTTTCATGTTTATTAAAATTTTCCTAAGTGTTTAAGTTCAAACTTGATTTGAACTGACCAGAGGATGAAATCAAGCCTCAGGGGCCAAATGCCCGAAGGCTTCATGTTTATTAAAAATTTTCCTAAGTGTTTGAGTTCAAACCTGATTTGAACTGACCAGAGGATGAAATCAAGCCTCAGGGGCCAAATGCCCGAAGGCTTCATATTTATTAAAATTTTCCTAAGTGTTTGAGTTCAAACCTGATTTGAACTGACCAGAGGATGAAATCAAGCCTCAGGGGCCAAATGCCCGAAGGCTTCATGTTTATTAAAATTTTCCTAAGTGTTTGAGTTCAAACCATATTTGAACTGACCAGAGGATGAAATCAAGCCTCAGGGGCCAAATGCCCGAAGGCTTCATGTTTATTAAAATTTTCCTAAGTGTTTGAGTTCAAACCAGATTTGAACTAACCAGAGGATGAAATCAAACCTCAAGGGCCAAATGCCCGAAGACTTCATATTTATTAAAACTTTACTAACTGTTTGAATTCAAACCCGATTTGAACTAACCGGAGGGTAGATAGCCTCGGGGGCCAGATGGCCGAAGGCTCGATTGATTCATAAAAAGCTAAGTGCAAACGCTAAAAACCAACACAAGAGAAGAATAAATGCTGGAAATGGGGAAAAATTCTTGTTCATTGATAAAGAAAGAAGTCACAAGAAATTAGCCCATTGAGGGGAACAAAGACATATAAGATTGCCTATACTATTGATCAAGAGGATGATATTCTTCCCCCTTCAAGATGGCAGCAAAGCGCTTCTCGTTCTCAGAGGAAGGAGGGTTTGCATAAGGCACTGGCACTCCCATATGGGCGTCGAATTCCTCTGCGGTCTTAAATTCCCGTGATTTTAGAGGGATATGCTCCATTTCATGCCTCCGCCGCTAGGCCTTGGCCGCTCGGATGTCACAGAGAACACTGTATCTTTTATACATGTCAAGCCCTCCCAGACGGCACACTTCTACTTTTTCCCGTTCAAGGGATAGAAGCCTTTCTGATTCTGCCAAGAGTCTATCAGACTCAACTTTTTCAGCTGCCATCTTCCTGGCGGCTTCCCTCATTTTTTCCAGCTCGGCAGCCAAAACCAGCTTTTTGGCAATCAGTGTTTGCTTCTCTGCTTCACCGGTTTCCAGAAGAGTCTTCTGTTCAGAAATGGTCTGGCGAAGACCATCTGCCTCCTTGACCAGAGAAACCCGGTGGATATCATTCTGCTTTATTTGGGCCTTCATACCGGCCATTTCTTTGACATCAGTCTCAAGGAGGCTATTGTAGGCCTGAACGCCGTAGAGAAGCTGCACTGTAAAGAAAGGATTATTACACGAAAAAACGATCAAACAAGTAAAACTAAAAAGCACAAGGTTAAACAAAGTCTTTACCTCCATAACCATGATTGAAGTCCTCTTAGCCAGATCAGTTCTGGTGATTTTGGTATGTGCCACCCTATCAGCTGGTGTCCAGATCCCTTTGGCCATAACCTGAAGAGCTTCGGGATGATTATGGGTGATTTGATCCACACATACTGGAGTCCCATCTGGCAGCAGAAATTTAGGCTCCTAAAGAATCAAGGCTTGGGATGATTCAGAGACAACAGGAGTTTTGCTTGAGGAAGCATTATCAATTTGTGTCCTGGGCCTCTTCGTACCCACTCCACCAGTTGTATTGGATCGGGTCCTGATAGTCGAAGGATTTACAGGAGGCGGGGGAGGAGCTCCAGAATTTTGTACCGATGGCGCTGCTGGGCTCTGTGCAGAAGCAGGTACCGAAGTCGAGGGCGGTGCTGTTGATAATGGCACAACATCAACAAGGGGAACCCCTTCAGGAACCTGAGGGATTCTGGCAGACATGGGTTTGTCAGGCAAGTCCATCCTGTCAACAGCAGCGCCCAAGTTAGAAATCGATTCAAGATTTTCCGGAGTCAGCTGGTCAGTAGCTGATCGGGCTTTTCCCCAGACGTGGGTTTTTAAGAGGCCTATGAGTTGTCTTATAAAAGTAAGGGGAATGTCCTTATCTTCATAGCCCAGGAATTTATAAGCATAATCTCCCCGATGAAGATTGCAGTGTTCGCAAAGGTAAGAGACTTTATGAAGGGGACGGTAGATGGGGAGACGGATGGCTCCAAAGACTCTTGGGATCGGGAATATACGTGAGAAGGGATAAGACCAGTTACCGCTCACTACTACCATCCTTTCCTTCCATCCCTTATCCGACTTTTCAGTATCGGTGCATATGCTGCGACCCTGGAAAGGGAAAAGATTGTATCTACCCTTACTCGCTGGGCATTTTGAAAAAAGTAGCATAGGAGTAGGTCTGCTAAACCTAAATTGAGATTTAGGTCCCTATTATACAAAAGAAGCATGAAGAACGCATAGTGGAAGAAGGGATGTTCGGGTTCAACTGAAGGGGATGTAATCCCAGCATGAAGAACGCATAGTGGAAGAAGGGATGATGGGGGAACCTTAGAACCCTAAGGTGGGATGCCGATAACAGAATGCTACCGGGTGCCAGTCCGTGACTCTGGGTAAAGTCTAAATAACCGGGATAGGGGGAAATGTCAACATCCCCAGGAACTTGGGTTTCAGCCCGAAGATGTTTAACGTCTACTTCCGGTCGGACTCTCTTAAGTGGGGTCACGACAAATGGTTTAGCAGTCTTGGGATTCACAGGTTCGGGCATCGATGAACCCGGTAGGCCAGTACTTTGAGGAGTTGTGTTTCTGGTTCTTCTACGGGTGGAATTGGGACTGTCACTACTAATAGGATTAGTGCCCGAAGTAGAAGACAAAACTACTTCCTCTACCGACCGGGTATCGTCACTGTCGGACATAATGTTAAGAAATGTAGAAGAGACAGAAGGAGGTAAATGTGAAAAATTAAAGAAAGAAGAAGAGAAGAAAACCAATCGACTTACTTAGTTGGTGAAAGAAGAGTTACAGAAGCTCTGAGTAACAGCAGGTTTCTAATATATCTGAAATGACCGACGGAATGGACGGCGACAATGACAAAGAAATAAATCCCAGTGATGAAAAGCTAAAGGAAAAAGAGACAAGAACAGAGAATTACAAAGTATGAAATGTGATGTGAAATGAAGAAAGGGGAGGTTTTTATAGAAAGAGAGAAGGAAGCCAAAAAGGCTGCACGAAGTCCGAAAGGCACGCCAAAGCCGTCATGGTGCGAGATTTGAGGGAGTAATGGCCTCACATTTTGGTATACCATTAAATGGACAATGATGACATGCCAACTCATTATCTTCATTTCCCATAAAAGCTATTAGTGTATATATACATAGGTATTTACATTTATTAGGTCATCGGCTTTAAAAATGATATCAAGCCCATAACCTCAGGGGCCTGTGTAATAGTTAAAAAATTCATGGCCCAACAGAGATGGGCCGTAGGACTGATGGGCCGACGACTGATGGGCCAAGGACTGATGGGCCGAAGACGGATGGGCTGGAAACGAATGGGCTAAAAGAATAATGGGCTTATGGAAAAATCTAGAAGTTAAGTGATCCACAAGACAATGAGTAGTCCAATTATAGAATAGAAAGTCCTAAAAAAAGGAGAGTTGATCAAATTCTTTGATTTAAGGGATTGATTAACTTGGATACATGAGCTTGACCCATCTTGACAGTTTTTGTATAAATAGATGGCATTGATGAATGAAAGGAAATAAAAAATTTTTACCCAATTATTATTGTGTAACTTTTCTGCATTTACATATAGAGAGATAAAAACACATTTGCTTCATTTTTTAACCTTTGGGTGTCTGTGAATTGTATATTTTAATATTATTGAAAACTAAGATCACAATACCTTTTTATTTTTAATCTAATATTCTATTCATATTATATTACATTTCCATTTCTATTATAGTATATTGTTCACATAAGGAATATAGGACTATTGACGTATGTCACTCAAAATAATTCGACTCTTGGAATTGTCTTTACATATTTTATGATTTTTTCTCTTACATTTTTATTCAATTTCATACTTATGGTTTCGGTTTTATTTTTGCTTTTAAATGTTTTGGTTTTTATTATATATGTTTCTAACATTTAAACAAAATAGTATTTAATTCATTTCATATTTCTATCCCTTATTATAAATTCAACTCTTATAACTCTCTCAATTTTCCACTATTACGACTATTCTAACTACCATTGCTGTTACTATTTTTTTTTGTACTTTTTAATCTTCAATTGAAACCAGATAAAGGAATGAGGAATTTATATTTTTCTAAACATTTTTTGCCTTCTTATAATTTTTTTGGGGTAAATTACAGTTTCACCCTTTAGATAGGATATATTACAACTTGACCCCTCTGGATTGGATAATTACACCTGCACCTCCTCTAAATCATTTCCGATGACCGATAATTTGAAATTACTTAATTGTCCATCATATTTTATTATAATTTTATTTTTAAAAAAATTAAAATATTAATTTACCTATTTGCCCTTCATTAAAACCTAACCTACCCAAAATTAAAATAATCTATCCTAAATTAAATTAAATTAACCTAACCTATCTTCTTCTTCATTCCCTTCTTCAAAAACCCTAACCCTAAATTCTCTTTCTAAACACACAAATACACACACATAATCTTTATCTCTTTCATCAAAGTTCATATGAGATAATTTAACAAACCACATTTCAAAAGATTTCCAATTTTTGTGAGAATGGGTTTCATGAGATAATTTTACAAACTCAAATTTTTTATACAGATCTATATCTGTATATGTATATCTGTATATATAGTTGTTGTTGTCGCTGGACCGCCACCACCACCGTCCTTCTCCTACCTCCACCATCTATATATATATGTTTAAACAAATCTACATATATATATATATATATATATAATACACTTAAGTCCTTTTATTTCAACCCATTTCTTTGAGAGAGGCACAGAGAGAGAGAGATTCTCTCTTCATTTATTTCTATTGATTCCTTCTCTCTTCATTTTCTTCTCAATGATCAAACAAATCAAATATATGGCGCCTAGATCTGAAAGTTATGGTTTGGTTCGATTCGGTTCCTTCTCTGAAAGTTACGAAAGTTATGGTTAGATCTGAAAGTTATGGTTTTGGTTCGATTCATTTTCTTCATTTTTTATGGTTTGGTTCGGTGGTCTTCTTTTCCAAAGATGGGTTCATTTGGTCCTCTCCTGTAAATGTGTGTGTGTGAAATGTAAATATTCGCAGGCTGTGTGTGTGAAAAGCAATAAAGACTAGGGTTTTGAGGTGACTCACCAATTGGGAGATGGTTGACTATGGGGAAGAGAATCCCAGAGTTGTAATTGTGGTGGGAGTGTTGGAGATCTTCTATGGAGTCAGATCTGATATTGTTCCTGCACAAAATTGGGATATATATTTATGTGCCCAATATTGGATCCAATAATTAATTATGCACAAGAAATTATATATATTCTTTTCTCTACTTAAAAAAATATTCGTGACTTAATTAAATATTCACTGAATATAGTTATAGTAAGGAATTAGATTGATTTCGCATGCACTATTAATGCTTAGGTAATGTTACAGTTTATTAATATATAGAATGTCAACTAAAACAATAGTATTTGTACATATTTGGGTGTAACTGTAAGCTATACTTTTTTATATGAAAAAAATTCATTTATAAAAGTATGATAAACAATCTCAATAGTATTTTTTAAACAAATATTTTTTTGTGTCTATATATATATATGGGGTATAACATAAAGGGCAATTGTGTCAATTCACAAATAAACTAGAGGGGCAAAATTGAAATCTCACTAAGTCAAGGCTAACATAGAAATTTCTCATCCAAAAATTGAATTGACCGGTGTTTGACATTGCTGTAATAATGAGGGAGGGAGGAAATTGTTAAAAAAACAAACTAAAGGGGTGTAAATGTAATTATCCAATTTAGAGGGGTCAAGCTATAATAAATCCTATCTAGAGGAGTGAAAGTGTAATTTACCCTTTTTTGTTTTTTACTATTATATCATCTAAGTACTCTAAAGGCTATATATCATCTGTAGATTTATATACACTATTAGTCTATTATAGTAGTCTAACGGCTACTTATTTTTGTACACAAAATTCACTATTTTTTAATTATAGTTTTTAAGTCATAATTCTTAATACATCCTTGTTATAATAAAGGTTTTGCAGATTTTGTATATTATTGAATTCTATATTGATTTTCATTATCCACTAAAGGCACCAATGACCTTTCATAAAAAATATAGTTTATTTACTTATAAGTGTAAAGGATTTTGATTCTTTCTATGGTCTCATCACCAAGTAATAGTATTAGTAAAATATGATTGACAAAGTCTTCAAAGAATTATAGTCCTTTATGTTTAAGTTTGTCGCTTTTCTTTTTTTTCTCTTTGTTTCTTTTTATAATTTTTTTCAAATTAAGTTTAATATATATATATATATATAATTTTCAACAATGAGGCATTCTTATCAATTAGGAGTATAATAAAAGTGTTGTTTTATGGCTGTAAATTTTTGTAGAAGTCGAGATGGCTTTACACTTTTAATCTAATTCTTAAAATTTCATATATATATATATATATATATATATATAGATAGATATTATATGTTTACATATTTTGTACGCTTCTATTATATATACTCTTAAAAACTTTATGAAATTTGGTGTATGCTATCATCATGTTTATTTATTTTACAGTTAAAATATATTTTTCTAACCTGCATTATCATATATCAATATAATTAAGTCTTAGCTAGTATATATAAATATGTGTGTATGTATGTATATATAAATGTAATGTGTTTGTGTGTGAGAGAGGGAGACAGTGGTTAAGGTCTTAAAGAAGGGAGAGAAAGGGTTTCTCCGAGGGATCGGAGGCGTGAGAAGACGATGATATTGAGATATCTAGGACTCCTCTTTTCCTTTTTCTTTTTCTTTTTCTTTTTCATTTTTTTCCATTCAATGCACTTTAATTTCAAATCACAATAGAAAATAAAAAAAAGACTATAATTAATTTTTAGAATATATTATTAATTCATATTCTTCTATATTCTAAAAGAGAATGGATGACCGGATTAGGGTTTTAACTTGTAACGTCATATGGGCTTGGACATTGAAAAAATTTACTCGGTTGGAGTTAGGTTTTTAAAATAATTTGTCTTGTGATATACTTTATACATGAGATTAAATGCTTATTTTAAAGTTGGGCTGATCTAATTTTATATGGACTAAAAAGAAAACACTATACCCAAATCTATTACACAAAAACTGCTCAAAACGTGTATGTAAACAAGTTTGTTTATGCATATATTCGCAAACAAACTAGCCGAGCAGATGGGTTTTTGAGCTTTACTCGTTTATTAATCGAACTTCAAAATTTTTATTTGAGTTTGGTTCGTTTATAAAGAAAATGAACACGAATCGAGTTTTTAGCGAGTCGAGTTCAACCTGCTTGTCGAGAGCTTGGTTCATTTACAACACCTAAAGTTATATATGGTAGAAAATTTTCCATATTAGTCATTCTGATAAAAACGCAAAAACTTAAAGATAAGTGTTTGTTGTCATTGCATCATTGATTCCAGTGTTTATGAATATGTGTTGGGTCGAACCAAGCTCAAATGCAAACACACACACACAATTGACACCAGATATATAGTGGTTCCCCAAAAATATGGGTACGTCCACTTTGAGAGCTTCACTAGCTTCGGTTTAAAACACAAACCGGGTATGAGGGAGGAGATACAATTGTTTCTCTCGACTCTACCTCTTACAAACTCTCTCTCTCAACCTCACAGACACTCTCTGTGGTTCTCCCTTACAACACTCTCTGTTTTTCTTGTGTTGTAGTTTATCACATATATCACACACTTGTTACACCATATACTGCCCATATATATATACACATATATCATATACAGACAAGCACCACTTGCACAGAGAAGTCTTCATTAGCAGCCTTTCTTGACATTGGATGGCCATGCGTGATTTGGTCTTGATGCGCATGGGCGGCTGTTGGAGTATATGGCAGTGGGTTGGTGGTGGTTTGTTGTATACGGCATACACATGGGCTGCTCCATGTGTGTATGGAACCAACAATTCTCCCCCTTCCATACCAATCAGAGGAGAACGTCTTCACCTGATCTCCCCCTCACTACCAATTTGGGGCTGGTGTTAAACCAGCTTCTTCTTTGCAAACTTCTAGTTTTTCTCTGGACAGGCTCTTGGTCAGCATATCTGATCCATTATCATCTGTGTGAATCTTCTCTAGCTGTAGAAGTTTGTCTTCGAGCACGTCACGGATCCAGTGATACCTGACGTCTATGTGCTTGGACCTTGAGTGGAAGGTGGAATTCTTGCTAAGATGAATAGCACTCTGACTGTCACAGTATATGACATACTTTTCCTGCTCTTGTCCCAGTTCTTGAAGAAACTTCTTCATCCACAAGAGCTCTTTGCATCCTTCTGTTACTGCAATGTATTCAGCTTCTGTGGTGGATAAGGCAACACACTTTTGTAATCGGGATTGCCAGGAAACTGCTCCCCCTGCAAAAGTGATTAGATACCCTGATGTGGATTTTCTGGAGTCACTGTCTCCAGCCATATCTGCGTCTGTGCAACCTTCCAATAAAGGTTCACCACTACCAAAGCATAAACAAATATTGGTAGTTCCTCTAAGATACCTGAGGATCCATTTTACTGCTGCCCAATGGTCCTTTCCAGGTTTTGACAGATATCGACTGACAACTCCAACTGCATGAGCAATATCAGGCCTCGTGCATACCATGGCATACATCAAACTGCCAACTGCTGAAGCATAAGGCACTTTCTTCATTTATGCTTTTTCTGTCTCACTTGAAGGACACTGCTTCATATTCAATTTGAAGTGGCTTGCAAGTGGAGCACTAACTGGTTTTGCTTTGCTCATGTTGAACCTTTCAAGAACTTTGCCGATATACCTTTCTTGAGATAACCAGAGCTTGTGTTTCAGTCTGTCTCGAGAGATCTGCATTCCCAAGATTTGTTTTGCTGGTCCCAACTCCTTCATAGCAAATGACTGGCTCAGTTCCTTCTTCAATTTGTTGATTTTTCTGCTGTCATGGCCAACGATCAACATATCATCGACATATAGCAAGAGGATGATAAAATCTCCGTCAGGAAATTTCTTCACAAATACACAATGATCTGCAGTGGTTCTGTTGTACCCATTCTGGTCCATGAATGAATCGAACTTTTTGTACCACTGTCTTGGTGCTTGTTTGAGCCCATAGAGACTCTTCCTCAATCTGCACACAAGATTTTCTTTTCCTCTGGTTCTGAATCCTTCAGGTTGCTCCATGTAGATTTCTTCATCCAGATCACCATGTAAAAATGCGGTCTTTACATCCAGTTGTTCGATCTCCAGGTTCAAGCTGGCTGCCAAACCAAGAACAACTCGGATGGAGGACATTTTCACTACAGGTGAAAATATTTCTTCAAAATCAATGCCCTTCTTCTGACCGAATCCCTTCACAACCAGTCTTGCCTTGTACCTTGGTTGTGGATTATTTTCTTCAGACTTCAGTTTGAATACCCATTTGTTCCTGAGAGCTTTCCTTCCCTGCGGTAACTTGACCAAGTCATATGTGTGGTTCTCATGCAGCGATTTCATCTCTTCCTGCATGGCTTTCATCCACTCCGCATTTTTACTGTCTTCAACAGCTTCCTGATAGCTCTCTGGTTCTCCCCCGTCACTAAGCATCACGTACTCTGCGGAGGAATATTTGTGATTCGGTTGTCGCTCTCTGGAAGATCTCCTTGTTTGAGGATCAACCGGATTTTCTTCTGTAACTAGTTCTGGTTCTGCACCGTCATCAGCTGGATCTCCTTGAATAGCTCCCCCATCATTTTCTGCTCTCGGTGAGGGAACCGGGTTTAGATTAGCTGGTAACTCTTCAGGTGGATCTGATTTCTTCTGTTTTTCAAGATCTTCAATGGTCTGATATTCGAAAAATACCACATCTCTGCTTCTGATGACCTTCTTGTTGATAGGATCCCAGAGTCTGTAACCAAACTCTTCATGGGCATATCCCAGGAAGATGCACTGTTTGGCCTTTCCGTCAAGCTTGGATCTTTCATCTCTGGGAATATGGACAAATGCTCTGCAGCCAAACACCTTCAAGTGTTTGTAGGAAACATCTTTCCCTCTCCATACTTTCTCTGGGACATCACTGTTTAATGGAACTGAGGGAGATATGTTGATTAAGTCAACCGCTGTTCTCATTGCTTCACCCCAGAACGGAGTTGACAACTTGGCATTAGATAACATGCACCGGATCCTTTCGCAGATGGTTCTGTTCATTCTTTCTGCAAGGCCGTTATGTTGAGGAGTTTTCGGCACTGATTTTTCGAGTCTGATGCCGAAGCGTCTGCAATACTCCTCGAATGGTCCTCTGTACTCGCCACCATTGTCTGCACGTACACATTTTAGCCTTTTTCCAGTTTCTCTTTCAACCTTTACATGGAACTCCTTGAACACTTCCAGCACCTGGTCTTTAGTCTTCAAGGCAAAGGTCCATAATTTCCTGGAATGATCATCAATGAATGTGACAAAATAGAGGGCACCTCCATGAGTTCTGGTTTGCATGGTGCAAACATTCGTGTGTACGAGATCTAGAATGTTTGGTCTTCTAGATGGAGGGGAACTGCGGAATGCAACTCTGTGCTGTTTCCCCATGATGCAGTCGACACAGGTGTGTAATGGAGTACCTTTCATTCCAGGTAAGAGTTCTTTTCTGGCAAGGACCTTGAGTCCTTTCTCACTCATATGACCGAGTCTTTTGTGCCATAACTCGGTGGGGATTTCTTTCTCCATTGTATTCACCTCATCTCTGCACAGTTTTGCTTGCGTTGTGTAGAGAGAGTTGATCTTCTTTCCTCTGGCCACCACAAGATTGCATTTGGTGAGCTTCCACTTGCCATCACCAAAATGACTGTTGTAGCCTTCATCATCGAGCTTGCCGGTGGAGATCAGATTGAGACGAATATCTGGAACATGTCTCACATCTTTGAGGAGTAGTTTGCATCCATTGCTGCTTTCCAAAATAATATCACCTCTGCCGGTAATTTTGGATGCTCCTTGGTTTCCCATCTTCATAAGTCCGAAGTCACCACTGGTGTAGGATGTGAACATATCCTTTCTCGAAGTGATGTGACAGGAAGCACCTGAGTCAATAACCCAGGTGGAATCTTCGGATGTGAAGTTGACACACTCATCATCTTGAACGATGACGAGCCCTTCTCCGGCTGTTGCTGCTGCTTCTGAGGTACTTTCGTCACCTCTATTTCTGGTCTGTTGTCCAGACTGTTCGGCTTTAAGCTTCCTACATTCTCTGATAAAATGGCCTAGCTTGCCACAGTGATGACAAGCTTTGTCTCTTCTGAAAGTAGACTTTGATCGCCCACGATTCTGTGGCTGATTGCGATGGTTTCTGCTTTTGCTTCTACCGCGCCATTCTTTTCTTTCTCGTCTTTCAGTGACAAGAGCTTCTGTCTCCGGATGATATCCTTCTTCCTTCCTTCTTGCTTCCTCATTCAGCATTCTGTCTTTCGCCATTTCCATATTGATTATTCCGTCTGGAGCTGAGTTGCTTACAGAGACAACTAGCGTATCCCAACTTTTCGGAAGGGAGTGTAATAGAAATACTGCCTGCATCTCATCTTCTATAGTCATTTTCATCGAGTTGAATTGATCCAACAGCCCCTGGAATTCACTCATATGTTCTGACACACTTTTGCCGTCTTTGTATTTAAGATTCACCATACGGCTCAAAAGATTTACCTTGTTCTGAGATGTCTTTCGTGCGTACATCTTCTCCAGTTTTTGCCAAAGAGCATAAGCATCATTGTCGTTGGCAAAATTTTGGTAAATACTTTTGTCGATCCACTGTCTGATTTGGGCGGCACACTTTCGGTTGAGTACCATCCAGTCTCCGTCGGTCATGTCCTTCGGTTTGCCATCAGGTGCATCGTCGGTCCTTTTGATCGGCTTCCACAGATCTTTAATATATAAAAGATCCTCCATCTTTGATTTCCACAACGAATAGTTGGCTGCGGTCAATCTGATCATCGTTCCGGATCCTGAATCGTCCATCGAAACGGAATCTTTAAGCCCTCCTGGCTTGTTTGATATATTCGGAGTGGAATCTTGCGAAACGGAGTGTACCGTTGTGTCCGGACCGGTCGAAAACCTTAAGATCGACTCTGACTGAGCTCAATTCCGACTTCGGATGAGTCCGGAATGGTCAAAACAACGTCGAGGGGCAAAACTGTAATTTTGCAAATTTGGTGATGACGGGGCAGCACCTGGGAGTGACACGTGGCAGGTACACGTGGCAAAGTGTCAATGGTGACACGTGGTAGGTGACGTGGCACAATGGTTGGGTGACACGTGGCAGGACACGTGGCAGTGTCTGCCTGTGACACGTGGCACTGCTGCCGTCAGCAGTGACGTGTCAGTGAAGATGACGTCAGGGATGACGTGTCAGCGCGTGAGGCGCGTGGTGCGCGTGGTCTTCACGCGCGGCGGCTGCTGGAGGCGCGTCCGGCGCGTGGTGCGCGTGGGCCTCACGCGCGCTGGAGGTAGACAACGCGTGAGGCGTGTGACACCGAGGATGTTGACGCGCCGGTCTTCAGGCGGCGCGTGGGGGCGCGTGCGGCGGCGGTTGCGGCGGCGGTCGACGGGAAATTGTTCCTTGGGTGATGGGTCGTCGGAAAACAGGTGTGGTGTGGTGATTTGATCACTGTACTGTTGCGAAATAGAGCTTGAAGTTTCGACTGTGTTTGAGCTTTAATGGCTCTGATACCACTTTGTTGGGTCGAACCAAGCTCAAATGCAAACACACACACACAATTGACACCAGATATATAGTGGTTCCCCAAAAATATGGGTACGTCCACTTTGAGAGCTTCACTAGCTTCGGTTTAAAACACAAACCGGGTATGAGGGAGGAGATACAATTGTTTCTCTCGACTCTACCTCTTACAAACTCTCTCTCTCAACCTCACAGACACTCTCTGTGGTTCTCCCTTACAACACTCTCTGTTTTTCTTGTGTTGTAGTTTATCACATATATCACACACTTGTTACACCATATACTGCCCATATATATATACACATATATCATATACAGACAAGCACCACTTGCACAGAGAAGTCTTCATTAGCAGCCTTTCTTGACATTGGATGGCCATGCGTGATTTGGTCTTGATGCGCATGGGCGGCTGTTGGAGTATATGGCAGTGGGTTGGTGGTGGTTTGTTGTATACGGCATACACATGGGCTGCTCCATGTGTGTATGGAACCAACAATATGTCATGATTTCTTTCATGTTCTTTTATCCAACCATCTACCCTCCATATCTCCTCGGGTGTGTATCTCTCTTTTCTCTACAAAAAATGCACAAGCATCGCATATACCAGATGGTCAAAATTAAAAGTTTTCTTTCGAAAATAACTCAATGGCGATGAAATGACTCCTATTTTCTCTATGATCCAGCAAAACTCACACGACTTGTTGTGTGGGGTATCGTTTGCTTAAATGTTGATTATTTTTGTAAGAGCCATCTTTCATATCATCTCAGCTTGTTTAGATGTCTCCATATTATTTAAAGCACAAGAAAAATAAAAATTGTAGTTAATAAGTTTAGAAAATAAAATATTAATATTCTTGCAAACAACTTTAATACTAAATGAATTGTGTCCTTACCTCATCTTAAGAAGTCATAGTGATGGATGTAAATATATTGTAGCCCTCCTTGACTCCTATCGAGGAACTTGAGTTCTTAACCTGCTAATTTTAGGATTTTTCAAAAACAAAAAGAGAGTAAAAAAATCCGAACATGACAATTAAAAATCAGCAACATTAATATACTAAAAATCAAGTAATAAAATAAGATAAAAGCACAATACAGGTTAGTTTAATACAGAGATTCAAAAGAAATTTTAAAAATGATAATATAAGAATTCAACACATGACAATTAATTTCTTATTTATGCGAGCTCATATAAATAGAGATGCAACTATCAATGAAAATTAATTAATAATAACTTCAAACTCTTGTGAACCTACACAGATATGCCATCACATTCCAAACCTACATAGGATTTGTCCTCATCGCAAAGATTCTAGTCAATTCTTGATGTGTTTAATGATGTCGTCAAATTTTACATAGGTGGAATATTTTAGGTTTAGTATAATGGCCTCCCCTAATTCTGTTAGTGAGGTAGCAAACATTAAGATTTAATACGAAAAGTCTATTGTAACCTTGGATTAGCGTAAACCTCATGATGATATGCATATTCGAATTATATATTTACAAATTTGAATGTTTATCCTTCTTTTATCTTTTTTTTTTTTAATTATTATTATTATTATTAGTTTGTGATATGCGTCCTATTTCCATATATGTAAAACTTGTCATTTAATTGCAGAGGTTGAGTGCCCACAAAGAGTGATATTTTCACTTCGTTTGCATTATATATTTTTTTTATTCTAATATTTTCGTAGTCTTCACCGTCAGTATTTTTACTCATTTCAAAGCATATAAGATCATCATTGTCTTTTATTTTTTGAAACGAAGGTCTTTTATGTCATTTTCAAAATTTAGAATACCAAAGTTCTAATGGTCAAACAGTACCCGCCCTTCCTTCTAAATGTGAGGTCAAGGGTCGGTGCCTCAGTGGAGGTAGTGTGTGTGAGTATTCTTAACTTGAAAAAAAAAATGGATTAATAGTCTCAATAGACATATTATGTTAGGTAGTTTAAATTTTTATTTATTTTTAATCTTTTTCTATTTTAGCATTCTGCTAGTGACTTGTAGCATTAATTATTATTTTATTTTTTCTCTTTAAGCTTAAAGAATTTTCCTGAACTTATTTTCCTTACTTTTGCAGTCTAAATCTTGCTTAAATGAAAACATAAATTCGTAGTATATTTTGGAATACATCAATGCTCTATCCACAAATAGAATTCAGTATACCAATTAAGGAGAGTAATAATAATTAATAATAATTTAACCGCTAGTGCTCCTTATCTTTGATAAAGTTACAAGAATCTTGTCAAATGTTTAGTCTAGCGTGCATTTGCATGGGAAATTTTGTATACTCAAGTTTTATGGTACCCAAATTTGTTTCTCTTTTTCTTTCTTTAGAAATTATGATAGCATTCCTTTGTGACAACGACACCACTTAAAATTGTCAACAACAGTTATAACTATTCCTTTTGGATAGTATTTTAAATACGCGATTTTCTTTTATTTTTTATTTTTATTTATTTTATTTTTATTCTTAACAATCATGTTGTATGAGCAATTTGACACTTTATTGTCCATGTCACCAACATAGGCAATATTGAACATTTTGCATTAACCAGTATTGATTCATCGTTCTGGGCAATTTTAATATGTTAAAAAAGAATTAATTCCACCTTCAATAATATTCATCACCGCACTTGTCTGATCTAGGCCCACAAATCAATTTACAAAACTGATCACTGAAAATAGCTGGGGTAAAAAATATTTTTTTAAAAAAAAAAGAAAGAAAGAAAGAAAGAAAAGAAACAGAACCATGAAAATAGCTTATTGGGAAAATTAGAGACCATTCTGTACATACAACAAACACTGCCGATCAATCCTTGAACAGTACAATTTCCTTTGAACAATACAAGCTCACCCATGATGATATGTTGAACTCACATCCAAAACAGTACCAGCTTCTATTACTCTCCATCTTCTTCTACCTCTCTCACATAGCATCGGCGCTGCAACGAACTAAATGAAACCTAATCTGACCAAATGCAGCTAGAAATGACCCCTTTTGGTGCTGCGTAAACAAGCCCTTGTTGGGTGTGTGTTGACCTCATCATACGCTCCGAATTGTGTCCACTCTATCAATGACATCCATTGCTTTAACCTTGTCGAAAGCAAAGTCAATGACGGGAAGGAAAGATGGCCGCCTAACGGTAAAGGGGTCCTTGCTGTTTTCACTTGTTGGGGAATGGCTGTTACTCTTTGTCAGCCTATGGTGTATGCTTAACCTGGTTCTTGCAGTATCGAATTCCTGACTCTTGCTTATTCCGGGTGTAAGCTTCCTCTTACTTACAGCCCGAAGCATTTCCTGGTCTTCAATTGTCAACGTAGGAGACGCAGAGTTGGCCTTATGTGGGGATAACTGTATTCTTTTCTGATTAGGAGAGAGAATTGGGGATTTAACAGGGGATCTAATTCCCCCATTGGCGGCGGCCCTTGATTGGCTGACAAGATGATGAAGCCACACCACCAGTTCAAGAATATAAGATTCAGTTCTTTCCTTGTCTGCATGGTAAAGTGTCTCTATCCTGAGTAAATCAGCCTGCCCAGTAGGTTTCCGGTTCACCTCAGATCTAAAGAAATTCGAGTGTTTAGTAGATATGAGAAATGACATTAAAATTTTAGAATAAGCAGCTGCTAAATTAAACTCACCCTGTATTTGCCCATTCGCCAACCCAACCGAAGCCATGATGAGCTCTGTTGCAGACCATATGAATGACCACACACAAGGATTAGCAACCAAACAGCACGATAACAAATAAGAATTGCAAGTACCAAAATCGAAAATGCATTGAAACATGGGCGAAATTGCCCCCCAGTTGACACTTATTGGAGCACATGCGATCTATCTCAGAAAAAATGCATGTTCAGTGAATTCTGAATATCCTCGCATTTCACTCCACCCCACCCACAAGCAAAGGGAACCAAGAAAGCTATAAATTTGGATTAACACGTTATATCCTAATAAAATGTAATAAAAAATGAAGGCCATCAGATTTAATTTACTTGGTTGTGTTAGTAGCAATGGGAACAAGCCATTGCAACGTTTTCTCCATTTCAGCTTTGATCTGTGCCACACCAAGCTGCAGTAAAAACAATGAAGAAAGTGGATACAATTAAATTATACATACCTAAAAAAATCAGGAACTTAGGAAAGATGCACAGAAGCAATCTAGTTAAGGGCCTTTAACAATAAAATAAAGGAAACAACGACTTATTTCTTGAAGGAATTTGACAAGTTAAGCCATTCCAAATAACTCATACCTCTTCCTTGATTTGAAATGAAAGTAATCTCGAGCGCAAAGCTGACTTTATACTAGGTGGCAAGCCTTGGTATAAAGTATCCCTTGTATTGGAAGGCACAGAACTTGAACGGGTAACCTGATTACAATCAAGATGTTCAATTAGGAAAATGCCTGACATGTATAGTTATACATGTATGGTATTACATTCAAAAGTATAGTATTATAGTGAAACCAAAGTTGAGACGGATTTAATGATACAAGTCATCTATAAATTTTATATGCAAAAGTTTAATTTTTCCTTCTTTTATTTTTTATAGTTAAGAAAAGAGTAGTAAATAGATTGTTAAACGAAAAGCGCCATGTTACTTTTTTAGTGAAAGGGTCGTGTTTTATGTCAATGGTGTTTGACCTGTTAATAAACGGATTGTTTTTGTGGCCCGCGACTGTGCGGGGTCTTATCTTTGGCTTGTTTGTGGTTCAGTGGGTTATGCCATTTAGAGCTGTTTAACACTTGGAGAGGATGTTATGTGGGTCCTCGCGCCAGACATGTTTGAAGGGTGGCCCCTTTTGGGTGTGGTGGTGCTTTTGGAAGGAGCAAATAAAAGATAATAAAAGAGGAATCTTCCATTTCAAATATTAATTTTTTTATTCTTTGCACTCTTTTATGTTTGGGTTATGCGGAAAACTTGGACATCAATTGAGGTTTTTTTTTTCTTGTTTGGGACGCGTTTCCCTCTTAACAATTGCTAATATGTAGTAATTTATCAAAAACACACACACACACACACACACACACATATATATATATATATATGTATACACATATAGTAACCGATCGTTTCAGTTTTACCCATAAAGAAAGAGGGCCTAATTTCAACACAAAAGAAACACGCATTGCCACCACTACATCTAACAACAAAAATATCAACCAATGCAATATATTTATATACACATAATTTATAATAATATAATAAATATATAAATAACCAAACAAATAGATTATAATTCATATAGAAACATAATCAATTAACCTATGCCTTGATCAAATGAAAAAATGGAGTTAGTCTTATGATTACACCTTTAAAAAACTGTTCTCTTGCGCGAGATTCTCAATGCTCATGAGCAGGCTCCAACTGGACTTTTCAGAAGTTCACGAGGCTTGAGGCAGCGGGACCCTCTCTCTCCCTTCTTGTTTATTATAGTGATGGGGACTCTTAGCAGGTTGATGAGGGTGGCAGCAGAATTAGGCTTTATCAGAAGTTTCAAGATGTGCAGGGATCATGCCAGTCACTTGGAGATTCCCACTTTTTAATTGAAATGAAACCCTAGTCTTTTAGGATGCAGAGGTGCCTCAGATGACATATTTCAGGTGTGTTATGACTCGGTTTCAGGAAGTCATTTGTCTGATATTCAATTTGAGAAAGAGTGTTCTAGTTCTTGTGGGGGAGGTTTATGGAGATTTTTGGCTTTACCTGATATCTTGAATGTCGGGTTGGCACTATCCCTGTTTTGGACTTGGGGTTGCATTTGTGATCACCTTAAAGAAGAGCCAGCGGGTGGGAACTGTGGTTGAGAAAAGTTTGTAAGAAGACTTGTGAGGTGGAAGAAACAGTACTTGTCTAAGTGTGGAAGGGTTACCCTAATGAAGAGCATCCTGTTGAAACTTTCCCCTTCCTTTCCTTCTTTCAGATCCCTGTGTCGGTGGCTAGGAGAAAAAGAGTATTCAGCAACATTTATTTTGGGGTGACAGGGGAAGGAGTTAAAATACCGCCTGGTTCGCTGGGAGTATGTCTGTGGACCAATTCTGTAAGGCGGGTTTGTATTAGGAGGTTATTGCCTTGATAAAGCTCTCGCAGGGAAATGGATGTGAAGATATTGTGTTGAGAGGCCGATGTTTAATGTGTGTTCCTTATACAGAGCCCCTCTAGGATGCCCTAGGCAAGCCTTCCCATGGAAGGCGGAAGGCGGTTTAGCCTTCTTAAAGTGGTTTTTTTCTGCTTTCACAGCCACTTCGATTTTGGATAAGTTGAGAAGCCAAAGTATTAGCAACTGGTGCTACATGTGCAAGAGGGATAAAGAGTCGGTTGATCATCTATTGTTACACTACCTTATGTTAAGGGATACTTAGAGTTTGCTTTTGGCTTTATTTGGAAACCAATGGGTTATGCCTCGGTTTTGCTCAACATGAGTTTGGCTTTGAGAGTTTGTATAGTGGATTCCCATGCTTGTGATTCTTGGGGGGTGGCACCTGTGCGTGTGGTGGTCTTTCTAGAGGAAACAGAATGGAGATCCTTTGAGTATGAGACTACTATTGGGGCACTGAAATGTGGTGTTCCTTCTAGAGGAAGCAGAATTGAGATCCTTTTGAGTATGAGACTACTATTGGGGCACTGAAATGTGGTGATCCTTCTAGACGAAGCAGAATGGAGATCCTTTGAGTATGAGACTACTATTGGGGCACTGAAATGTGGTGATCCTTCTAGACGAAGCAGAATGGAGATCCTTGGAGTATGAGACTACTATTGGGGCACTAAAATTTTCCATATTTGTTCTCGTATTTGTTAGGTTTGGGAGAACTTGTAAATCTATAGAGGAGATGGTGATTTTTTAGAAATAATAGGAGCTTAGGGGCCCCATTGGCCTTTGTATTGCTTTTGAGGTCAGCATTCCACTTTCGAAGGCCCTCTAATACAGCTTTACTTGACAAAGACGAATAATAAAAAAAAAACAAAAGACGTAAACCTTAAAATCTTTGTCAAAGCACTTTAGGGTCAACTACATAAATCTTGTTGCGTCATTTTCGTTCACAGCCATTATTTCAATTGATGTACAAGCTATCATATGCTCCTGTAGTTGCTCTCAATATGGGCCAGATTACCTCACTAGTGCATTAACTGGACCTCATTGAACATTATCAAATAATATCAATCAAATTTCTTATTCCGTTTTACTCCAAATATGGCGCTCTACACCCATTTCACAAACAAAACTGATCAAGAACCAAAATTTCCAATTATGAATAATTTAACTCCTGCTTCTGAGAGCTTTGAGGAAGTGTAATTCGACTCCTATCATGCTTTTCTGGAGCTTTTCAAAATTTCAGTTCATTATAATGACATTGTTGCAGACTATATGGATAGATTTGGGATCCTTCAATACAGAAGTGACTGATTAGGAATTAGTTGAGACCCCAGTTTTTTTTTGTTTTTGACTAGTAAGAATAGTATAAAAGGCACTTTAAAGGGCAGTGCATCCCTTAGAACAAAAAAGGGGCCCCTAAGAGCCAAGCGAGCCCAAGAAATCAATCTTTTCATCTATAGAATTATAATATCTACCCTCCACCCAATAGAAAAGAGAAGAAATAAGAGAATCCTTAATGAAGCTCACCGGGGACTCAATCCCCTCGAAACATCTCCTATTGCGCTCCAACTAAATACTCCACCAAACTTCTTAAGTATATTGAACTTCCTAAAATTCAATAGGGAGGATAGCTTGAGGTGGTTGGCCTCAAGGAGTGGTGCTTTTGGGAAAGACCATCCATATAGAATTACGCATAGTGACAGTTACATGTTTTTCTTGGGAAGGTATTTGGGAAGCCAAATTACTTCTTAAGGTTGCTTTCTTTGCATAGACACACTCCTCTTGGAAGAACTTATCGGAAAAAATTAAATAAAAAAAAAATAGAGAAAACAGTTAAACTATAACAATTTGGTGTTGCATCTGTCAAAAAGCAGCGGAATCTGTAAATGACCTTCTGCATTCCTCAATAGCTACAGTAACATGGAATCTGCTTCTATTTTTATTTGGGGTCTACTGGATAATGCCATGCTTGGTTTAGAGGTGCTTGGGAGATAGTAAGGGAGTCCAACTAGAAAATTTAGGTCTGTTATGAGAGTTCCTCCCTCTAACCACTTTTGAGGCCTTCGCTGATTTCTTAAGTTGTATGAGTATTTGCTGTGAGTTGAAACTTGAATAGTTGTATCCATAACTTTTCTATCTGGAACGCTTTCTCAGCAATTTTGTGTATATTGATAGAAGATTTTTTTGCCTTAGCCAAATGATAGCAAGACTAGTTATATATATATATATATATATATATATATATATATATATATATATTTATAATCATTATTAATAATATGGGCTGATTAACAAAAATAAATAAGTTTTCATACATATGATTTTTTAGGAGGTTTATGGAAGTAAAATTTCCACAAAAGGCTCAAAATTCAGTTTTAGGAAGTAATCATATAGTTAATTTCCACAAGTGCAAGAGGCCAGGTGCTTTTGGACAAATATGAGTGTAAGCCCCACACAGAGGGCCAAACCGGAATTTGACCAGCAAATTTTCTTTATTTATTGACCCCAGAAACGTTTACTTTCCTTTTCCTAGATCCTTTCTAGGTTCCACTTCGATGAGATCTATTGATATGTTGATCAGCTGTTCTTAAAATTGAAGGCAAGAATAAGGACATTTTCCTGCCATTGCTGCTGTGACCAATGAATAAGTTTGAAAAACCTCAATCATTACAAGGATTCAGATTACTATCCTCTCTGCAAAAATTGAGGACAATGGTTGATATATTCAAATGTGTTATTAAGACAGTCGGCTCTTTCTTCCATTAGTTTCATTGGATGAAACTGCTTGCTCAAGGGATTTAGATGCGGTTATTGGAATGGATTGAGCCTTTCTTCACTTCTCTTTTAGCCTACGTATTCGATGGGAGATGCAAACGAAATACTCTTGGCTAGTGTGTTATAATACTCCTTGCACTATTGTTGCAAAGACACGTCATAATAAGTGACAGAAACCGAACAGCCTTCCACGAAAATAATGATACTTATGACAATAGAACAACAAGTAATATACTAGAACATTTAATGGGATGATAAACTCACAAGCGTATCTATTTGAGTTATGATGTTCGCATAATGCAACGCAAGACCTGCAGATCCTAATCTCTGATGGTTGTTTTTTAGTGGTTTATCTCCATCTGCAAGTGATCACCAAATCATCTAGTCAAACAAAAGCATATACAAACACTGGAACTATAGATAGTTCAAATTGTCTAATGAAACGACACCATTTGCATAAATACAGCATAGTGCAACATGCAGTATCTCTATATAAAAAATAGCCAGGAGGCACACATGTTCTCTTTCTGTTTTTCAATGAACAGAACACTTAACAGTGAAACTGGTGCATAATCCAATTCAATCGAAGTCTTGGCCCCTCTATAAGGGCTCAAAGATAAGCTTACCAAGCATCTATATAGGTAATATCTAAAATGAGATGACAATACAGTACATTACAAGTACAGAGACAGATTTAACGTTATAGAATAATTATATTTTGCACAAAGTAACTGTTCTGAGACTCGAACTCATGTACATGCCAGCTCAAGTTGAGCATAAAGATGGCGAATACTTGCATCAAACATATGATTCTAAGACTCCCTTGTCCTCTATCTTTAGATTGCCGTTTTCCATTTTTCATTTCTCTCTACATGACGAATTCACTAAAAGAAATGAAGATAAATGGCTTACTCTATGAACGCAGGTCTGATTGGTGATCACCAATTGAATAATTCACAGTTTGATATTTTTTCCTCTAGCAAATACCCAACTAATCTTTTTCCGTCACTGTTTGAGAATTACCCCATTTTACTCACACAATAAGATATTCAGTTTCTTGATCACACCAAGTTGCATATAAATTATGGAAGCATATCAGTAAAACAACTATACAGAAATACTCATTCCTTCTACCCTTTACTGCATGGAGCAGAATAGCAGACTAAAACAGGCATCCAGACACAAAGGGAAACTTGATGGAAGTTTGAATGCATACCAGCAGTACCGAAAGCATCATGGATTTCCAGATGCAAGAAATGGACAAGGTCTACAAGCTTCTCCATCACCTATAAAACAATATAGGCAAGAAATTAGCTTTTGCTGCTCTGGTAAGAATCGAAACAAGGTTAACCATCCAGATCTTCTCAAATGCATATTTCTATTTGCAAAGATTTCTTAAGCATTGCACACTAAAAAATGAAGACACAACCGTTAACCCGCTAGCGACAATATTTATAAACAATATTACCAACAAGCTCAACTCAATATTTAGAACCTACAAAATTAGTATTAAACACATCAACACAATGCAGAAAGAGATAAAGTCACTGATCAGCTACCTCTTCCAAAATCTTGGACCATAGTGATTTCTTTTTCAAACTTCTTACATGCTTCTTTTGATGCTTCAGTTCTGCCCTTAAGATTGCAAGGCTATCTCCTATATATCAGTATAAAATGCGGACACAGTTAAACAAATTTACAAGCAAACAACAATACTCCTAAAAAGGAAAATGATGATTAAAAACGATCAAAGGAAGGATATTAGACCAAATCTGTCAGAAATTTCAGATTTCAGAACTAGGGAGGGCACAACACCTTACATTTCGGAGTGCCACAGGCCAGAATAAGCATGACATTAGGTTGGGACAAGCCAAGCTTAACCAAGACTATAGTCCAGCTCTAATATAACCTGACTAAGTTGGGTATGCGTATAATGTCGAAGGCTAGTTTTATATGCCCACTTGGTAATGAACCTTTCTTTGTTGAATATTTACCAATTATGTACACATAAGTATCTGTAAAGTAGCACCTGGAAATGCACTTGCTCGTATATATTAAATATTTTCTCTCAGACATACTTGCCCATGCTCCCTCTATAACTCTTGCCTCACACTTTCCGACTTTGGTTCAACTTGGATATTTAACATCCCAATCAGGCCAACCATAAGTATCTATACCAATGAGCTACGAACGGCACTCGATAGGTCGATTCTAAATTCATACAAAAAATAAAACAAAATAAAATAATGAAGATGCTTATATTCTTTCATTATCACCACCACACTAAAAAGGTCTTGGTGGGGAACTAAATGTAAAATAAAATAATGAAGATGCTTATGTTGTAACAAACGCACCAAAGCACATGAGAGATCAAGACAGAAAAATAAGCATGCCACACAAAGAACACATAGATTTACAAGTGTTAGTGGAGGCGTGTGGCCTATTGGGCAACATGTGTGTAGTAAGCCCAATAGGATCTATTCTCTTGTGTAACCTAATTTATCATTATAAATTAAAAGTCTCTCTACCTTGAGAGACTACGATTTATTCTAAACATGGTATCAGAGCCAGATACCGAAATTTGAGAAACTCTCTCCTCACAAAACTCTAACCCTAATCACCATCCTTCATCCCTATTTCGCCTCCTTTAAGAAGATTTATGAAGAATTCAATGTCTTAATGCCCCTTACTACATATATTCATGAAATGCGTCGGCAACGGAAACAGTTAGCTATATTAGCATTTCTCAGTGACCTCCGACCGGAATATGAGTCTGCTCGTTCTCAGATCTTAGCTAGTAGGGAGACTTCTCTTACGGATGCATACTCTCAAGCACTTCGTTTTATTTGTTTATCTTCTGGATCAGGCGATATTGGTGAGTACTGCTTTGGCGAGCAATACTGCTTTAGTGAAGTCGTGGTGGTCGCAATTCTGACAAGTTTACCTGCTTTCATTGTGGTGGTATTGGCTATACCCGTGATAGGTGCTGGAAGCTACATGGGAAACCGCGGTCTGCCAATGTCTGCTCTATCAAAAGATTAGACTGTTCACCTTTCTGCCGCAGAATATTCTCACTTGCTAGCAAATCAGGCCCCTGCATCTACCTCTCTAGTTCAGTCAGACCCTTCTACAACATAAGTTTCAGCCTCTTTTTGGACATGGATTGTTGATTCTGGTGCTACTGACCATATGACTGGAACAACAGGTATTTTACGGGATTATTCTCCCACATCCTCCCGGCCAGATATGTGTGTCGCTGATGGTTCTTATATACCAGTTCGGGGGATTGGGACGACATGACCCACCTTACTACACAACTGAATTGTCGTGTTATTTTCTCTGGTGCTTCTTGTGAATTTCAGGATCAGTTGAAGAACAAGACTATTGGTAGGAGTCGTCGCACTTCAAGAGAGCTCTACGTGTTGGATGAAGAACCAACTTCCATGGCTTGATCCAATCTCTCCTCCACACCTCTTGATTTTCACTGTCGACTTGGTCATCCTACTCTCTCAAGCCTAAAGCGTTTGTGTCCTGGAGTTCAGTCTTTGTCTGAATTATTTTGTTAGTCTTGTCAGTTTGCTAAACACCACAGGGTGTCATATGTGTCTAGGGTTAATAAACGAGCATGTGCTCCTTTCGAGTTAGTCCATTCTGATGTCTGGGGACCTTGTCAGGTCCAATCCAAGTCTGGTTTTCGGTATTTTGTTACCTTTGTTGATATTTTTCACGTATGACACAGTTATATTTAATAAAATCTCGTTTCGAAATATTTTCTATCTTTTGTGGTTTCTATGCTGAAATCAAGAATCAATTTTTTGTTTCTGTTCGTACCCTATGTAGTGATAATGCTCGTGAGTACTTTTATTCCCCCCTTGTGTCATTTATGACTCAACATGGTATTATTCACCAGTCCTTGTGTCCGGATACCCCCCCCCCCCCCCCCAAAACAAAATGGTGTTGTTGAACGAAATAATAGACATTTGATGATAGTTGCTCAAGCTCTTATGTTTCATATGCAGGTTCCAAAGATGTTTTGGGGTGAGGCAGTATTGACAGCTAATAACTCATTAACCGGATGCCATCATCGGTTCTTCAGGGGGAGATTCCTCACCGGGTCTTATTCCTCAAACAACCTCTTCACCCTCTCCTTCTGCGTATATTTGGTTACACCTGTTATGTTCGTGATATCAAGCCTCTTGTTACCAAACCAGTGTTGTCACGGGCGCGCCTAGGCGCTAGGCTACGCGAGGCGAGGGTTTAGCGCCTCGCCTGCAACTGAGCGAGGCCACCTTTGAAAGGCGTCGCCTGGGCACTCGCCTCACCCTAGGTGCGCCTATTTATTTTTCTGTTTTGTGGTGAATGTTTTTAAATGTCTTATATTTGATATTTTTGTACTTCTACATTTTAATTTATTGGCTTTAACTTTCTTAGCAATGTTTTATTAGTTTAAATGTCTTATATTTGTTAATTTAATTGTGAAAATAATTTATTATTGAGCGCCCCGCTTCACTCGGGCGAGCGCCTCGCCTGGCACCTAGGCGATAGGAGGCATCTAGCGCCTAGGGTCGCCTCTCGCCTTTAACAACTATGTACGAAACTGGATCCAAAATTTATGCGGTGCATCTTTCTTGGTTATTCTCATACACAGAAAGGATATCGGTGCTTTTCACCAGAGTTAGGGTTGTTTCTTGTGTCTGCTGATGTAGTTTTCCACGAGCCCTCTCCATTCTCCTCCTCTGTGTCATCCGTTGTGACCCACCTTTGTCTCTATCTCTTGATCACTTTATGATGTATGACTTGATTAGGGTCACTTATGTCCCGTCCGCTCTTCCCCTCTAGACATGTTTCGTGGACCGCATCGGGTATTTGGTTCTTCTCCCTTAAATGATCCTGAGTCGGCTCCTACTACATGTGGTCTCCCGTCTTCAGATCCTCCCGCACCTGCTTAAGATTCAGACTTGGATGTTCATGTTGCTCTTCGGAAGGGTAAACGTGGTTGTGCCAATTATCCTGTTTCTACTACTATATCCTATGCAGGTGTCTCACAATCATTGCAGACCTTTATCTCCGTCATAGATTATGTATCTATTCCTCGGAATCTCTCTGAGGTTATTTCTTCTCCAACCTGGTTAACTGCTATGAAAGAGGAAATGTCTGCTCTCGAGTCTAATCAGACTTGGGATTTGGTTCTGTGGGAAAATGCGGTTTATCCTAATAAGGAAACCGTTTGTATCGCTGTAAATAATTAGGAGATTTTGTAGTTATTGTAATCCCTGATTTTTAGGGATTAGTTTTGATTTGTATTTTATAGATTAGGCAGTTTCCTAATTTAGGTGTTCTGCTGTATATATAATCGTGTAACCCCCCTTTCTTCAATACAATTCTAAATTACCCAATTTTGTCATGGTATCAGAACCTTAGGCATCTTATGGGTAATCATATATATTTTTTTCTCTAGCCTCCATTGCTGAAAAGTTGGTCTCTTTACTGAATTTCCTTTTTTTCTTTTCTCTCTTGTCCCACAATTCGTTTTCCTCTTCAACTTTTCATCACCTTTTGCGGTCGTGTTCTACCCTTTTTTTAAAAAAAAAAAACCATGTCAGATTCTACCAAAGTCTGTAATACGTCAGAGGTTTCAGCAACTGAAAGAAGGGAGTTGCCGAATATTTAGGCGGCATATAGACTGAACGGCAGAAATTATTTGAAGTGGTCACAACTGGTGCGAACACATCTGAAAGGAAGAGGCAAGCTGGGTCATTTACTCGGTAGTGGGCCTAAGAAAGGGGGTCCGAAGTTTGATACCTGGGATGAAAAAGATTCGATGGTGATGTCCTGGTTATGGAACTCTATGTCACCAGAAATCAGCGACACCTGTATGTTTCTGGATTCAGCCAAAGAGATATGGGATAGCATCAAACAAACTTATTCTAAAGTCCGTGATGCTGCACAAATTTATGAGATTTAGACCAAGATTGCTGCCACCAAGCAGGGAAATCGGTCGGCCAATCTTTTGCAGGGCTAATGGCGGGAGATGGATCATTACTAGTGCATTCAGATGAAATGCAGTGAAGATGCAGCCATTCTTAAGAGGTTTGTTGAGAAAGAAAGAATCTACGATTTTCTTGCGGGATTAAACATTGAGTTTGATGCAGTGAGAGTGCAAGTGCTTGGAAAGGAAGACCTGCCATCTCTAAATGAAACCATTGCAATAATCCGTGCCGAGGAGAGCAGGAGAGGCATTATGGTTGAGACATACACTGTGAAGGGCTCGGCCTTGGTGTCAAAAGCCACAAGTATGAAGAACTCTGGCCCAGAACAGCATTCTAGTGAAGAAAATAAACAATCAGACCTGTCAAGACCATTCAACAAAGACAACTTCTGGTGCACGTATTGCAAAAAGTCTCGTTACACTAAAGAGAAGTGCTGGAAGCTCTATGGCAAGCCTCAAACGACAAATAAAAATTGGCCCGGGAAGAGTGGACATTCAAAAGGGCAGGGATATACACATATGGTGAATGGGCAGCCAAATGGTGAAGACAACCATCCAGAGACATCTGCCGAGCTCAACAAATATGAGATTGAGAAATTGAAGAATCTGTTGGGTACATTAAAGAAACCATCTACAACAGGTACATGCAGTTTGGCGTTCTCAGGTACAACTACTATTTCTCATGACTTTAATGTCTCGGACGTTGTACCTTCAAGCGCCTGGGTCATTGACTATGGTGCCACAGACCACATGACTTTTTCCTCCAAAAAATTCACCTCATATACGCCTTGTCCTAGCAATAGGAAAATCACCTTAGCTGATGGGTCAATGACAACCGTGGCTGGTTTGGGGGATATTTTTATAAATGAAAAATGTTCTCCATGTTCCAAAACTGTTTTCCAATCTTGTGTCAATCCAAAAACTGACTAGAGATTCTAATTAAAGTGTGGTTTTTTATGTTTCCCGCTGTGAGTTTCAGGAACAGGGTACGAAGAGGATGATTGGACATGCTAGAGAGAGAGATGGTCTCTACTACCTTGAAGAATTAAGTGGACAAAATAGAGCTGCAGGTTCTTCATCATTATCATTTCTTTCCAAGTCATATAAATCCCATAAAGACAATATTTGGCTTCATCACCTTCGTCTTGGTCATCCGTCATTTAGTGTTCTTAAAGTTATGTTTCCGTTATTGTTCAAAGGATAAATCATTGAAAATTTTCATTGTGATGTTTGTGAACTTGCAAAGCACAAACGTGTTGTTTTTCCAATTAGCAATAAAAGAACATCAGTTCCCTTTACACTTGTTCATAGTGATATTTAGGGGCCCTCTACTGTTTCTAATGTTTCTGGGGCTCGGTGGTTTGTTTCATTTATTGATGATTGTACCTGTATGTCATGGATCTTTCTTTTGAAAAATAAATCTGATGTGAGCTCAATATTTCCAATTTTTTACAATATGGCCAAGACACAATTCGGGGTTGGGATAAAAAGATTTCAATCTGACAATGCTAAAGACTTTTTTAATCAGGTCCTCTCTCCTTACTTTCAAAAACAGGGCATAATTCACGAGTCTTCGTGTGTTAGTACACCCAAACAAAATGGAGTAGCCGAGCGGAAAAATGGTCACCTTCTAGCTGTTACTAGGGCATTTTTATTTCAGAAAAAATGTTCCCAAACAATACTGGTAGGAGGTTGTTTTAACCGCTGCTCATCTCATAAATAAACTGCCTACGAGAGTAATTGGTTTCAAAAGTCCTACAAAAATTCTTTCCCAACTTCAACACCACAAATAATCTTGTCCCAAAGATCTTTGGTTACAACCTTTGTCCATATACACTCTCAAAACAGGGGAAAATTAGATCCACGGGCTCTCAAATGTGTCTTTGTTGGCTATTCTTCCACTCAAAAGGGCTACAAGTGCTATCATCCTCCAACAAGGAAGTTTCATGTGTCTGCCGATGTTACCTTCATCGAAGAAGATCAATATTTTGCTAATTCTTATCAGGGGGAGATATCATTCACAGAAGATAAGGATAAGGATCTTTTTCTGCTTGATTTTCCAATTTCTAATCAGTCCAAGTCACTTCCAGCCACTGTTTCCAGTTAGCCCGAGTCACTTTCAGCCACTATTTCTGGCGAAACACTTCCAGGCACTGTTTCTAATCAATCCGAGCCAAACAATCAGCCTGAAACAGATCCTCGTACCCCTGAGCCACAAGGGGTGATAAAGGAGAAGCAAACTCAAGGCTCTACTCGTCCACTTCAAATTTATTCCAAGAAAAGAGTGCCAACCTCTCAACCTGTGCAGATCCAATCATCCGAATCAAGCCCTGGTACCGTCAAGGTAATTACTCAGCCTACTTCTCCTAGAAATAATACTTCAGATGTGTGTGAACAAAATGATTATGATATTCCTATAGCTATCCGGAAAGGAACAAGAGCTTGTACCCAACATCCTTTATATTTGTTCATGTCTTATAAGAACTTGTCTCATAACCACAGAGCCTTTGTCACCAGCCTAAACAATATCCATATTCCCAAAAACTTGTCCGAGGCATTAGGAAATGAGAATTGGAAGAATGTGATGAAGGTTGAGATGGAAGCACTTAAGAAGAACAAGACATGGGACTTGGTGAGACTGCCTAGAGGGAAGAATCCGGTTGGGTGCAGATGGGTGTTCACAGTCAAATACAAATCAGATGGGTCGTTGGAATGGTATAAGGCAAGAATAGTTGCCAAATGTTATACTCAAACCTACGGCATAGATTATCTTAAGACATTCGCCCCTGTTGCTAAGATGAATATTGTGAGAGAGTTACTTTCATTGGCTGCCAACTTTGGATGGAAACTGCAGCAATTTGATGTCAAGAACACTTTCTTACATGACGATCTTGAAGAAGAAATCTATATGGAGGTTCCCCCTGGGTTTGACACTAGTATAGAAGAAAGAATGGTGTGCAAGATAAAAAACGCTTTGTATGGACTAAAGCAATCCCCGAGAGTGTGGTTTGGGAGATTTGCTAAGGTGATGCATAGTATGGGATTTAAACAAAGTCAAGGTGACCATACTTTGTTTGTGAAGCACTCGATTTCAGGGGGAGTGACAACATTGTTAGTCTACGTAGATGACATTATAGAGACGAGATGATTCTGAAGGGATGGAGAACTTAAATAAGTGTTTGGTAAAGGAGTTTAAGATCAAAGAGCTTGACAAACTTAAATACTTCCTTGGCATTGAAGTAGCTCACTCACGGGAAGGAATATTTATATTGCAACAAAAGTATGTGCTTGACTTGTTGAAGGATACAGGTAAGTTGGGATGTAAACCTGTCGATACACCCATAAAATCAAATCATAGACTTTGTGATGCTCCAGAAGATATTGCAATAGACAAGGGCTCCTATCAGAGACTTGTGGGGAAGCTAATTTACCTGTCACATACTAGGCCAAACATAGCTTATGCGGTGAGTGTTGTGAGCCAGTTCATGCACAATCGCAAAGATCTTCATCTCAAAGCTGTAGACCGAATTCTATAGTACTTAAAGGGCACACCAGGGAAAGGAATTCTATTTAAAAGGGGGAAAGGACTGACTCTTGAGGCTTATACTGATGCGGATTATGCAGGGTCTATCATCGACAGAAGATCAACTTTGGGATATTGCACTTTCCTAGGCGGCAACCTTGTGACTTGGAGGAGTAAAAAATAGAACGTGGTTGCGAGATCCAACGTAGAAGCTAAGTTTAGATCAATGACACTTGGGATTTGCGAGCTCTTGTGGCTAAAGATAATCTTGGAAGATTTGAAAGTCAAGTGGGAAGAACCAATGAGGCACTATTGTGATAATAAGTCAACGATCAACATTACGCACAATCCAGTACACCATGATCATACGAAGCATATTGAGGTTGATAGACATTTTATAAAGGAGAAGCTAGACAGTGGCCTAATTTGCACCCCGTTTGTTACTACTGGTAGTCAGCTTGCAGTACTATTTTATAAAGGGATTGTCCAGTACTATTTTTCAGAAATTAACAAGCAAGCTTGGAATGGATGGTATCCATTCACCAGCTTGAGTGGGAGTGTGGGAAAATGCGGCGTAGCCTGATAAGGAAACCGTTTGTATTGCTGTAAATAATTATGAGATTTTATAGTTATTATAATCCCTGATTTTTAGGGATTAGTTTTAATTTGTATTTTACAGATTAGGCAGTTTCCTAATTTAGGTGATCTGTTGTATATATAATCGTGTAACCCCCATTTCTTCAATACAATTCTGAATTACCCAAAAGAAGCCTATTGGGTGCAAGTGGGTTTATGCAATTAAGATTAATCCAGATGGGACCGTTGCTCGTCTCAAGGCTCGTTTGGTCGCCAAAGATTATGCTCAGACTTATGGTGTTGACTACACCGATATGTTCTCGCCTATTGCTAAATTGGCTTATGTTCATTTTCTTATTTCTCTTGCTGCTACCTCTGGTTGGCCATTACATAAGCTGGATGTCAAAAATGCCTTCCTCCATGGTGATCTTCAGGAAGAAGTCTATTTGGAGCAACCTCCTAGGTTTGTTGCTCAGGGGGGAGTCTGGGCTTGTTTATCGTCTGAATAAATCTCTTTATGGTCTAAAATAGTCTCCACGAGCTTGGTTTGGGTGCTTTATCAAAGTTGTATTGGAATTTAGTCTTCGAAGAGTAGGCAAAGATCAATCTGTCTTTTATCGCCATTCCACTGCAGGTAGCATCTTTCTGGTTGTCTATGTGGATGATTTTGTCATTATAGGGAGTGATGATACATGTATTTCTTCATTGAAAATATTTCTCCAAAGTCGGTTCCAAACTACAGATCTAGGTCATCTACGTTATTTCTTGGGTATTGAGGTGGCTAGATGCAAACGTGGGATATATCTTTGCCAACAAAAATATGCTCTGGATCTTCTACGGGATACATGAATGATGAATGCTAAACCAAGCGATACTCCAATGACTCCAGGGGTCAAGTTATCTACGAAGGATGGTGATGAGTTCCCTGAACTAGATCGGTATCGCTGTCTAGCAGGAAAACTCAATTATCTTGCAGTGACTCGTCCAGATATTGCTTTCTCTGTGAGTGTGGTGAGTTAATTCATGTCTAATCCTCGGACTTCATATTGGGATTTTGTGACTCATATTTTGAGATATATTAAAGGAACTCCAAGTCGTGGATTACTCCACAGTAATCACGGTCATATGCGGGTTGAAGGATTCTTCGATGTTGATTGGGAAGGTTTTCCTTATGATAGGAAATCCACCACTGGATACTGTGTATTTGTAAGTGGTAATCTGGTGTCATGCAAAAGTAAGAAGGAAAATGTAATGGACCCGTTCAAGTGCTGAATAAGAGTATCGAGCACTGGCGCATGTGACTTGTTTGTGTTAACTATTACACGAACTTGGTTATCCTACTTCAGAGCCTTATCAGTTGTGGTGTGATAATCAAGCGGTAATACATATTGCGACCAATCTCGTATTTCATGAGTGCACTAAACATATTGAGGTGGACTGTTACTTCATCAGAGAAAAGCTACAGCATAGGGATATCTTATTGAAGCATGAGAAAACTAGGGATCAGCTTGCTGATGTATTTACTAAATCTCTTCCAGAACTAGAATTAGAAATATTTGTAACAAGCTGGGCATGACTGATATTTATGCTCCAGCTTGAGGGGGAGTGTTAGTGGAGGCGTGTGGCCTCTTGGGCCACATGTGTGTAGTAAGCCCAATAGGGTCCAATAGGATATATTCTCTTGTGTAACCTAATTTATCATTATAAATTAAGGGTCTCTCTACCTTGAGAGACTACAACTTATTCTAAACAACAACAAGGTTCGACAAAAGTCATGCCTACGTCCTTGGAGGAGACCCAGCTAAAGTTTTCACATAGGAGATTACAAGTTACAACCACTAAACCCTAGCTCTCTCACTGTCTGCGAATTAGGGTTTTTTTTTCTCTTAGACTACTCTAAACCCTAATTGCCCTTATATATACTAGGCTACAAGAGAGACTAAACAGGCCCACTGCCCATAAGAATAAAACGGGTCAAATTTTTTTGGGCCAATCAGATCGCTACGCGACCCAAATCCAAATTTGGGCCACAAACATCACAACTTCTATTATTTCATTACAACCACCACACCTTTAAAGGTCTTTGATCGGGAACGAGATGTGATCCACACACATGAGTTGCACTCATTGCTTTCGGGGAAGAGAATAAGAGATAGATTATGAATTTTGGTAGAGTAGGGTTACAATATTATTTTTGCTGTATTTTTGGTAATATTTGTATTGTAGGGTTGTTTTGTTATTTTCATCTTTTAAGGCTTACAAGGGTTTGCTTGACGTTGTGCCAATATAGACTCACATATGTAATCAGACATTTTCATCTTTGGATTATTGAATTATTATTGGAAACTATTGATCTCTTTTTCTCCCCCCTTTGTTTTTGCTAATCTCAATCTCTCAGTCTATCTAACCGTCTCTATCAATCTCTCTTCTCACCCCCCCTTCATCTCCCTCCTCACCCCTTTCTTCTAATTCAAGAAATCTGATATCATCTTCTCATTCTAGTCCCCTTCTTCCTTTCTGGTTCGAAATCCAAGTTTACAACAAGCCTATTTGTCCAACATTAACTTGGTATCTAAGTTCGAATAGAGGATCAATTTCAATCAAAATTCCAAGACATGGCAAAATAAGAACAAAATATCCATTCTGATCACACAAAAAAGTACCCCACTGTTAGTTGATCTGGTCTCCTCGATCCAATGAACGGAAATCCTAACTAAATCAGCCCATCAAACCCCTTCGGCACAGCACTCAAATACTAAACAACGATTCACCAACCCTTCCACAGCCAAACAGTACCCAAAGTCACATAGAACCCACTGCACATCCAAACACAACCTTCACCGTCATCTGCATGATAACCCAACGTCAGCAAGGAACCCAGGTCCATTTAAACCTCTTCGGAACCTAAGCCCCAGCCCCAACACATCAAATACTAGCTGTCATGAATGCCACCATCGAACAGCCCAAATCCATTTTTAGAGCTTCAAAACCCATAACCTGCTGTAAAATCATCACCAATCAACCACCAACACCCCACAATCGATCAACACCGACACCCCATATCAGCCACGAAACCAGTACCCAAGGCCTCATCTTGTTCTGCATCAATTCTCGCCGACCAATAAGAAGCCTATATTGTCCAATGTCACGTGTAAAGACACAATTCCCCAGTAAATTCAAGATATAAGAAAAAGCAAAATCAAACGGCTTGTGAAATTTTACCAAATAATTCAGAATACACGTACACAACCATCTTTGGTTGCCTGGAAACAATAAACATCATGACACAACGTGGAAAGAACACTACATACTACTCCCTATGTGGCCTCAATTCGAGTTTAGTTGTGATAACATTTCCGGACTTTGTATAGGAGTACTGATCTCAACACACTAAACACCCTGTTTGGATTGACTTTTCAAACGATGTTATTGGTTTTGTGGATTGAAAAGTTGTTCTAAATGGTGTTTGACTGATGTTTTAAAAAGCTTCTGACCCTTGAAAAAGTGCTTTGAAGGAGCTAGTGGGCACCAACTTCTCCAAAACACTTTTACTTCCCTTTCTCTTCTGTGTAAAAGCAGAAGTTATGCCAACCAAGGCCTAACTGTAAGACTATGAGTTTTAACACTACAATTGCAGTATAATGAATTACTTCAAAGGATTCAATTTAGAAATTTTAGAAATAAATGAATAAATAAATATATAAATAAATCGATTCAAAAGACTTATATAGGGAAATTCAAGCACTAAATACCTCTTTGAGCAGTGGTTGAATTATCCTCTTCTTGAATCTTACGCCGGTAATCTTGTTCAAATCTATCCAAGGCATGCAACTCGTGGTATAATTCCTGAAACAAAAGAAGCTCAGCGTCAAAGGCTTTAAAACATTACCTTAATCTATACCTCAACACACATTTCAGGCTTCATATATGTTATGACAAACTAAGCTAACCAAAAATCATGATAGAAAAGTAAGTAGGACAGACATAAAGTGTACGCAATATTCAGATGTGTCGGCAAGGCCTACGTCCATGGTTAAGATGCAACAATTCACCGAAAGATTTTGGGTATGCAAAAATATAAAAAATTACAATTTTCAACACCAAAAACTTAGTGATGCAGAACACAATAACAGAAATAGAAGAATCAACAAATTTCTAGTTTACTTTTTGCTGATGATCTTCTCCTTTTCTCTTTTTGTGACTTGAATTCAGTGAACATTATTGAGAAGGTTTTATCTCATTTTTGTACCATTTCTGGTTTGCTTCCTAATCTGTCAAAGAGTGTGATGTTTCATGCTGGCATTCCTCCTCTTTTATTGCAACATATTCAAGTTAGATTGGGCTTTCAATTGGGTATTATGCCTATTACTTATTTGGGTGTTCCTTTGTTATCCTCTAAGCTCAAGAAGCAAGATTGTGATGTATTGGTGGCCAAGCTTTCTTCCAGAATTTCTAATCAGACTAGCAAGTTTCTCTCTTTTGCTGGTAGGCTCCAACTGGTAAAGGTTGTTCTCTTTTCCACTCAAGTTTATTGGTCTTCCACTTTCCTTCTCCCCAAAGCTGTTCTTAAGAAGAACACTTCTCTTCTAAGGCAGTTTCTTTGGTATGGATCTAAAATGTGCAAAGGTGGTTATAAAGTTACGTGGAATCAAGTTTGCCTCCCTTTTAAGGAGGGGGGTTTAGGTGTTAAGGACTTGGAAGAGTGGAATATAGCTGCTATGGCTAAGCATTTATGGACTGTGATCCAATTTGATTCTACTTCTCTTTGGTCTTCTTGGGTGAAACATTATCTCATTAGGGGTAGGAGTTTTGGGGCTATTTCCATTCCTTCTCAATGCTCATGGACTTGGAAGAAAATTCTTCAATTGAGACCTATGTTCAAGCATTTGATTCACTACAGTATTGGCAATGGTAGAAGCATATCTTTATGGTTTGATAGATGGCATCCCAATGGTTCATTAGATACCATGTTCAGTCCTTCTATGATCAGAGATTCTGGTCTTGGCTTAAATGTTTCACTGTGTAGGCTCCTCAGATCATCTGGATGGCATTTTCTAATTCTGAATACTCAAGAATGGTTGGCTTTTAAGTCTGATTTCCCTCCTAATCTCCACTATGATCTTGCCAGAAATGATAGGGTTGTTTGGAGTCCTACTGGAGGCAACTTCTCTACTGTTTCAGCTTGGAACTCCATCAGATATCAAACTCCTCAGGTTGATTGGTTTAAGATAGTGTGGTTTAAACATCATGTGCCCAAGCATTCCTTTTTCTTATGGTTGGTGCACCTTAATAGGTTCAACAACTTGTATTCCTTGATGACTATTGGTATTGTTACAAGTGCTACATGTGTTCTGTGTGGCCTTTGCATGGAAAATAGGGACCATCTTTTCTTTCAATGTGGTTTCACTAGGAGACTCTGGCAGAAGGTCCTCATCAAGGGGTTGCTAGAATGGCCTGATGGCACTTGGGATGACATGATGGATTGGGCTATTATTTCTCTAAGTAGCTCCTCTTTGAAATGTACACTCAACAAGTTAGCTTTTTCCGCTTCCATCTATGAGGCGTGGATGGAGAGGAATATAAGGATTTTTAATAATTCATATTGCTCTTTGGATGCTCTTCTCTCTAAAGTTGTTAAAGTAGTCAGACTCAAGTGCTTCTCTCTCACTTTTAAGGAGTCTATGGAAAATGTGGCTTTGCTTAAGCACTGGGATTTACCTCCATCTATTCTTTCTACGTGATGCTTTCTGGTTGTATTAGTTTTGATGTTTGTTGTCTTCTGCTGCATGCCGTTATTCAAGGTTGGTGCTGGTATCAGTCTTGGTTCAGTATTGTTACAGATGGAAGCAATGGCTTATTGCAGATGTGGTCTTATGGGTGCAGGACTTGTTATTTGCTAAATTATGCTCGAGCTTTGGGATACTGGTTTGATGTTCTCTTTTCCTACTCAGAGGTTGTTTTTGTTGGGTTTTTTCGCTGTCGGTTGGGACTGCAGACGCCCAATTTCAGTGATCAAGTGTTGATTACTTCCCATGCTTGTTTATTCATTCTGGTTGATAATGCTGATATCAATGGGATTGAGTTGCTTTGTTTTATACCTGGGATTGGGTGGAGCATCTATTTATGTATATGGATTAAGATTCTCAGGATGGAAGCTTTCCTTTTTTGGCTTTGGTATTTTAGCTCTATAAGAGTAAGATTTTCTAAGGTTCTTAGACAGATTAGGCTTCCTTGTCTATTTCCTTTAAAGTTGTTTTTCCTACGGTGGATTTTCGGTTTCCATATAGATTTATCTTGTACCTAAGGGTATGCCTCTAGTAGTTTGTAGGCTTATGGCCATTTTCTTTTTGAATTCAATTTTCTTACCATTCAAATATATATATATTTGCGTCTACGTCTGACATAAGTGCGAAACACATCACGATCTCCATCACTTAGCTCTCACTCTTTTTCTTGAAATTTTCGATGTTCTCTCATGACACACACAAAACTCTAAATCCTTTACATTTTGGGTTGATAAAAGAATCCAAAACCAGGTTTATCACCTGCGAGAGAAAAATGGTATCAATATGTTTTTTGGACAAAATACACTAACCTCCCCTCACGTTTGGTTCAATTAGACACTGCAGTTATGATTGTACCTAATTATGCCGAATACCCCTATATTATTACTAAACCAAGGGACTTTAATTAATGGTATGAAGTGTCCTTTTTACCAATAATATTTTATTACCACTCAAATAAAATTCATTTACAAGAAATGTCCTTTATGCATGAGAAATTTCTTCATCAAAGTTGAACTCCAATGAAATTCCATCCACCACAATTACACAATCGATTGCCCTAAACATCGGCGTTGACTTCCCCCTCCTCAAAGCCATCGAGAAGTGTCAGTGACACTGTTGATCGCTGCACCGTAAAAAGGTCATCTTCTAAAAGCCCATCTTAAGAACCTTGACTAAAGGGAATTTTGTCAATGTGTTATACCCTTTTTGTTATATAATTGAAGGGTATTCGAATATTTGTGCAAAATGTCGCTAATGGATCTGTGAGCTAACGAAAGCAAGTTGTTGAGGCCATGCACCAAACCTCAAGGTTACACGGTGTAAAAACTGACATACATAATCTTCATGTGTAATTGAATCAAAGGTCAATATATTTTACCTTTTTTTACTGGTCTGTGGTTTTGTAGTTTTGGTGGGGATTAGGGTCCACACAAAGCCGTTATTTAAGTGCCAATAGAATCCTTAAGTCCCACCATTCTATTATACCAAGGATACCATATATTTTGTTCAACAAAAGTTTGACGTCAGCCATTATTTTACCTTGGTGCAATGGTAAAAAGCTCGGATGAGCAAGCATGAGAATGAGTATTTACACCTAAGAACGGTCAGCTCAAGCGCAAGCCTTGGCTCTTAACCCCACGCCTTGGCTCTTAACCCCACTTCAAACAAACATAGGAGGTGAGATTGTACCAAAACCACCTCTCTTTGTACCCTACATTGGTCTGGTACTTGCGTAGTTATGAGCACATAATTGTTAAAAGGCTCAAGGCACGCCAACGAGCCAAAGGTCTTTTGTAGCCTAAGAGCAAGGTCAAATATATCAAAGAGCCTAATCAAAGTACGGCACATGTGTGATATCATTAAAAACACAAGTATATAAAAAATAGTTAAACTATCTAACAACAATTAGTGAATATCAAAATAAAGGAATCCTTTTAACATGTCAATCCAATGGATAATCTAAATAGACACATACAAGTATATATATAGATATATAAATCTTTCCAATTTGCGTGTGAATTAGTTGAAACGTACAACCGTAACAATTCAAGATATTAAAGGAAACTATCAAAATTCTCTAAATATAGGATTTTCGACATAACAATTAAGAAGATCGAGTAAATTAATGCATGTACGTCCTCTCATGCACACATGCAGTAACCACACTAAAAAGGGAAGAAATAAAAATATATTATCATGTGAACTTTAAGTATATAAAGTCACAAAAACTTCAGAATCAAACACTAAATGCAATTTACGTTAGCCACCATAGAATTTATACATTTTGTCAACGATTTTTATGAAGAATAACAATAAGATTCAATATGATATGATATGTGGACTTCATAATGTAATGTCACGAGAATAATACTATGAATAAATAATTATACAAATGTGATTCTTTTAGCATGGAGCCTGCCAGAAAAAGAAAAAAGAAAAAAAGCACGTGAGTCTCATGGCTTTATGTGGGTCAGACTGATTGAGGTACTTTAAACTGAGCCTTGACAAAAGTAGGGCTTTTTAGGAGCCTAGTGTCACGGACTTATTCTTGAGCCCCGTGACAACACACCTCGATCTTTCGAGAGACAAGCATGCTGGCTGGTGGATGTACTTCAATGTCAAATGACTGGAATGGTTCCAGGGAAGGGGCGTGCAGGACACAAGGTGGTAACCTCCTTTGGGCCACCCCTGCATAAACTGGTCGGGAGCTGGAGCCGTTCCCCTGATGAGACCAAGGCAGGTCGAAACCAGTCAGTGTGCAAGCCGAGTGAGGCACATCGTGTGAGGCTTACCATGCCCTCGCAAGCTCATATTCGGGGCATGGTGCCGCACGGGCCGTGCCGCTGCGCGTGAAAACTCTAGGCCCATGACAAATGGTATCAGAGCAGGACTTGGGAGTAAGCACATCCGATTGTGTTCCCAGGTCGATCTTTGGGCCAAGACGGAGCAACACGTGTATGCCGGAGGATAATCCTCCATTGCCACCTCCCACGAAGAAAACGCTTCAACCTGAAGCTAATCGGGTGATCTCACTGAAGTTAGGTGTCCCGGGCCATGTTCACATCGTGATCGTCTGTAGAAAGTAACCACGGCGATTGCAAAATTCACCCGACTCTCCGTGACAACGTAGCGTTGGAGGCCGACGGGGTAGAAGCTGCGGCGGAGCTGTTGAGATCTCTTGGCCACACCTACCATAGATCTCGACCCTTGCTCGAGGATATGGCAATGAGATCCACTTGTGACTGCGACGAGGACGTTCGCAGATTGAGTGGGGGAGAATGTCACGGACTTATTCTTGAGCCCCGTGACAACACACCTCGATCTTTCGAGAGACAAGCATGCTGGCTGATGGATGTACTTCAACGTCAAATGACTGGAATGGTTCCAGGGAAGGGGCGTGCAGGACACAAGGTGGTAACCTCCTTTGGGCCACCCCTGCACAAACTGGTCGGGAGCTAGAGCCGTTCCCCTGATGAGACCAAGGCAGGTCGAAACCAGTCAGTGTGCAAGCCGAGTGAGGCACATCGTGCGAGGCTTACCATGCCCTCGCAAGCTCATATTCGGGGCATGGTGCCGCACGAGCCGTGCCGCTGCGCGTGAAAACTCTAGGCCCGTGACACTAGGCATGCCTTTAACAACTATGGAAGTCCTAATGGCCTTTGGTTTGGTGGAATGTAGTGTGAACTTTTCTTACCCACAAGATCGACAGTGTCTTCAACCCTTACCATGTGATAACAAGCTTTCAAAATATTTTTGGCTACACAGTACTCTTATCCATGCAAAGATTGAAAACCTTCATCCTTCAGACGCACTATAGTATTTAAAGTTGACTTCAATACAAATGTCAACTGTAGTTGCCTATGTAACTTTCCGGTGCCCTATATACAAGGACTTGGTTAAATGTATCCAAAAGCTGGACACAGTGATAAGTCGTGCACATTTAAATGCATTGCATGCCATATGATATAGCCTTTAGGTAATCATGTCCCTTATCATAATTCAGGTTTAATGCAATATGATGCATAAGGATCTCTCTCCATGTGATAACCCCCATCTGTGATCAAATTTGAGCTTTTTCTAATATTATCGTCACATATAGAGGTTGGGAGTCCAATATGGGTCATGTATAAGACACATGCCAAAGCCATACCCTTACTTATCTAGTGTCATGCCAATAAGAATTCTCTAAGGGGAATAGGAGATTGCACTAATCATTCATTTTCTCTTGAAGGTCTTGTGGTGGTTTGCAGTTTGTTTCTGTTGGTTATTTATCTTCAAGCTTGCAAGAAGAGCTTTCTTAGTTTAAGCATCCTCCCTCTTTCCGTTGTGTCACAAGAAAATTATATGTTTTATATCTGTTCCATTCCCTCCATTAAAGGTTTCTTTAGGTGCTCATTCCAGGGAATTAAAAGTATATATACTAATGAAATGTAGTACTGCACAATAAAGAAGCTGCTCCGTAGTACAATGCTTAGTAAATACTCACAGCAGTATACTGAACCATAGTCATCAATTGCTGCATTATGGCTTCTGCTTCTCCTTTCAATTGGTTTTGGGGTATAAGTTCTGATCCCAACCTAAAAGCCATAAAAGCATTAGATTCAATGTGAGAACTTAAAGAATAAAAAAAACAAATAGATTATGCAATTAGATATACTTCTCAAAGTAACGGTCCAAGTTGTGCCATTGAGGATCTTTACAACGATTTCCAAATCGTACCACTTCTCCAGAAAACACTTTCAGTTCATCCCTGTTAAAATTATATAGTCACAATAAGTTTCTATGCCTTCAAATAGCACTTGAAACTTAAAGCACATTAAGTAAATATATAATTAAAGATATTCTGAGGTTTCTGCTACATCCACCTCTTGTCAGCAGCAGCAATTCTCAGGAGTTCATTGATATCTTTGGATATTAATCGTTGCACTCCTTCTGAAGGAAGCACTACCTCCTTCAAATGACTAATGCTCTCTTTAGAAAGGGATTGCATCAGATTGGCACCCTTAACAATTGTGTTTGCAACTTCAAAAGCCAAAATTGATATTTTGTTTCCCTTTGTTGTCACCCCCGACACAAAACCACCGCTTATGTTCAAATTTGTCATGCTACTACCAAGTGTATCCAAAACATCTACTGCCCTCCCTAGCCCAGCAGTACCTGCTCTGCCCAAAAGTGAACTCACTTCTGAAACCTGTGATAGAGGAAAAAACAAATATAAAACCAAGCTCATTGACTACAACAACATACAAAAACTGCATTGTTCTCGATTTAGTTAAATGGAATGCATTACTTTCTATAAATATAGGTAATGCACATAATAAAGTGCAGAAAGTTTTCTTCATCGGAAGTGAAAAAAGCAACAGATGGTATCATTTAGAATTGTATGAACATGCATGGCACATTACGTGAGAGATTTATGCACATAAAGTTCAAAATAAATGACAGTGTCGTCTCTATACACAGAAAATGAGCTGGATAGCAATCCAAGCCATATCCTTCAGTATATCATCCACATCAATGTGAAAGACGCTTTCTTAAATTTATTTACAGTCAACATGAAGACCTTCAAACAAGTGTAAGATAAATGAACCTGAAAGCAGCCACAGATCTGGAAGCTTGCATCAAGAAGTAAGTTGGAGGAAGATCTCTCTAGATAGGCGGGACATTAGCCCTTCATGCCAAGTTCCAGTTCCAAAAGGAAACCCCACATGGACCCCTGCTTTTAAAGCATCTCAGTTTCTCCAGTTTTAGTCACATAGTTGTTTTCCTTATCCTATATTGTGGCCTTGGTTGCCCGAGTTCTACCTCGGCATTTACACTCAACAAAGAGAGAAGTAGAAGCGTTCATAGTTGTTTTCCTTATCCTATATTGTGGCCTTGGTTGGCCGAGTTCTACCTCTGCATTTACACTAAACAAAGAGAGAAGCAGAAGCGTTTTGGAAAAGCTGGTCCCCGCTAGCTTCTTTAAAACACTCTTCCAAGGCTCAGAAGCTCTTTCAAAACATTAGACAAAGAACATTCAAAATAGTTTTTTACTCCAAAAAGCCAAAAGCGCGTTTGAAAAGCCAATCCAAACAACAACTAACTCAGCTAGTGCAATTTACAACGTCAAAAGTCAGTAGACAGCTCACTTGCAAGGGCTAGTATGGAATTCAAATTTACAGAAGTGATCTCCGATTTGTTGATTAATCTTATTTTGGAATCTCCAGCTACCTAATCTTGGTGAAATTGCCAGTTTCCTAGGTTAGGATCCACATATTACTAAATTTCATTAGCAAGCCAACGAAAGATTCATGGCAGACTTCTTTATGAAACTCAGAAGTACCACACCCTTCTTCTTCTTCTCTCAACATCTAATTCTAAAATCTGTTAACAGAGTACCTGCTTCAACAGACAATCCCATTTTAAGGCCACATTATACATCCACCACAAGCATCAATCAAGGCCATCATTAACAACAGCAGGACCCACAGGATCCCAAAAATAGCACACAACATATCCCCCAACCATCCCTAGCACTGGGCAGTGCAAAAGAAGATGGTCCAACTCCTCATCCCTCTTTCACATACAAATCTAGTTGACAATTATCCAATGCTGCCTTCTCAGATTTTTAATAGTCACGAACCACCCAAAGATGTTGTCCAACACCTTTAGGGGGGCTTTCGATTGCCATGTCCTTATCCATGGATCATAGTTGTGAGGCGCCCCAAGGTGCTAGAGGTCTTCTAGAGCTTAGGCGCGAGGCTGAGTGAGACGAGGCGCTCGATAATAAATTATTTTCACAATTTAATCAATAAATCACTTAAAAGAAAAATAGCAACTATAAGATGTTTAAACTAATAAGAATTTGACAAAATATTGCTAATATAATTGTACGACATATTTGTTGTCTTAAACAAAAGCTAGCATATAAGTTCATATGAGTTCAAAAGAAGAGTTAAAGTCAATAAATTAGAAGTACAACCCAAATATGTAAATCAAAGGACAAAAATAGTAGTTTTCACTTCTAAGATGCAAACAAGGCTACAACCAAATCATGTCAAGTATCTAAAAATCATCTTCTTCACCAAAAAGTCTAGTCTCATCGTCTTCCTTATCAAAAGATTTGTAACCCTCGGGATCCTCCTCCTCTTCCGTCTCATCCGATTTTGCCTCTTCCTCGTCCAAAAGTTGTATAGAAGATGATGATGAAGGTGTTGTCCTCTTTGTTGCTCTTGGACCCGATCTTGGTCTAAAGTTGTGGCTAGTTTCTCCAACTCCGGAAGCTCTACCAACTGCAATCCATGTCAATGAGTCATCTTCAAACACCAAATCATCATCGGCATTCACATCTCCATCCATTCTTCCAGGAATGGATTGCGCATTCCCTGAATATCCATCAACCAGCAATAAAATGAGCACAGCTCAAACTTCCCATAGCCTGTAATCAGTCGTCCATCCCCTCCCCAGGGACTAGCTGACTGTAATAATGGTGAAGAACTCAATGATATCTTCCAGATCCTAATCATGTCATCGATGTCTCACCTTTTTAGGATTAAAATGTTGACAAAACCATTTCGTGGCATGTTTTTGTGTCTGCCACTTAAGCACTCATCTACAAATAGTGTCGTACAGAAGATGCACTGACAAAGAGAGACTGTAACAGATCTGTGATAACGTGGATTCGCTTCTCTCCCTTCATGTACCCATGTCAACAAAACAAACAAGGGTATGGATATGGAAGGTGTATCCACCATATGAATCCATATTGAACACCCTAATCTTTCATTTATTATTGAAGAAGTAAAGAATCAAATTTGTTTCCAGAGACAAATTCCCAATCTTGAGAGAGATAGAAAAGCAATTTTTACCATGTTCATTTATTTTTCTATGTATAGAAAGTGTGTAATGTATATCTATCCTTATTATGTGTCTAAAACATGCATCCAACTTGTGGACACATTTCCTTGATTCCTAAGATTTGGGATTTCGGGGGGTTCAACACTTCACTCATACCAAACACTCATATCACAATCCATGTAACATAGACAAAGCAATTTTTTTAACAGAAATGGTGGTAACAAAGACGACTGCTATGACACATGAGTTTTCCAGCAGTAGGTGAAGTAATAGTCTCGGGTACACAATACTCGAAGAGGGTATCAGACACATGTTTGACGCTCTTGCTTGGATACACATCTAAAACGACATATCCAATAAATCAAGGTTATCATTTTATTGCTTCCAAACAATAAAATGCATATACTATTTCCCATGTTATATTATGTATACAGGTCACAATTTGACCCAACACATCCTAGACAGACAAAGTAAGTCCATGTAATTTCATAAATGACAAACCCCTTAGATGGGGGTACTCTTTCTGACAAATTTTCAAAACCTAAAAGTTACTTGATCAAGAATTCCATGAAAAGAGCACTACAAACAAGATGATAGGTCCAGCACTCATAGCAAAGGCAATAAAAAGGGGCATATACCTAATATTCTTCCACGACAAGCAGGTATGATTTCTTCAATCTACATTCCTAGGCCATTAATTTAGCTAGGCCGTGAGAAAACAGAAATGGTAACATCAGCATCCATGTCAAATGAACCCTCAAAAGCATGTGAACTACTCTTGTCGAACCCATCATACCCGAATCTAGGTAAAAGATGTGTCCAACATGCTTGGTTGGACAAGAACTTAAGGAACGCGAGTAATAAACGAATTTCATTACACTATTGTTACTTCAAAATGGGTGAAATGACTGGATTGAACACTTTTTTACGTCCAGAAAAATATTTTACTTGAGAAACTATGAGAAATATATAAATTGACATAAATATATAGCAGTTTCACTATGTTCTTGTGTTTCTATTTGAGAGTCTGATACCTATAATGCTTAGACACCTACGTCGCTCGACAAGTACCCAAGTCCATTTAAAAGAGGTCACCATGACCTCTCCAAATATATTACTCACAATCGGCAATAGATCTTAAGCTGTCAAAAATCTAACTCAAGTACCATAATTGGTAGAATTTCATCATTTAATTACAAAAACGCTGATTTTAATGAAGGAATGGAAAAGTTCCTTTGTCTTATAATGGGAGTGAAATGCCTCTGAACACAAGGTAGCTTTAGTCCATGGTAAAGGAAGTACACTAGCTCTTTGCTAGAGTAAATAGTAGGATCCTGCTTTAGTAAATAGCCTCTTCCCTTCAAACGTCACTTTTAGATCAGTTTCCAAAACATAAAAAGCTACCTTGCTTGCTAACTTTTTTTTTTTTTTTTTTGATAAGTAAGAATTTTATAAACAAAAGCATTCAAGCAGGGAATGCATCCTTTTACAAAAACCCCTAAGGGCCTAGAGAACCCAGAAACTCTACTTTCTCATCAAGAGATCGACAATTGCGACCTTCCACCCAACTAAACATACAAGAAATGAAAGAATCTTTGACATCCCTCACCGGTGACTCAGTATCCTCAAAACAACGCCTATTGCGTTCCCTCCATATAATCCACCAAAGACATAGGGGAGCCACCCTCCAAAAAGGTCGGGCATGCGCGCCAATCGACACGCTCCTCCACGACTCCATAACATCCCATACCGATGCCGGCATCACCCACTGACCCCAAAAATCCCGAAAAGAAGGCACCAACAGTCATAGACAATTGGGCAGTGCAAAAGGAGGTGATCTACAGATTCTCCATTCTTTTTCCACATAAAGCATTGATTGACTAAAAACAAGCCTCTCCGTCGCAAAGAATCCAGGGTGAGAATTCAGCCCCACGCCGCTGACCATGTGAAGAAAGCTACCTTGAGAAGGGCCTTCGAGCGCCACACCGCCTTCCATGGAAAAGACTCATCCCCCGTGGTAAAAGGCACCTGAAATAGGACGAGACAGAAAAACACCGTAACTAATTCAGCCTCCAAATCAAAGAGTCTGATCCATCACCAATGGCCAGCGAATACAATAGCTCCAACAGATCAAAGACCTCTTCCAGCTCCCAATCCTGAAAGTGTCGCCCAAAACGGACATCCCACACTAACGACCCGGTATCAAGATGATAACAGTCGGCAACAGAAGCATGACGATCCCGCGTGATCCTAAAGAGCTGAGGAAAGGAAAACTCAAGAGGGCCCTCACCACACCACCGATCCGTCCAAAAACGAACACAACGGCCATCCCCAACCTTAACACTGGTAAAAGGAGCGAAGGAGTCCCATCCCTGTCGAATGTCCTTCCAAACCCCCACACCTCGACGACCCCTGACCACATCAGAACACCAACCGCCACTGGCCTCACCATGGCAACAGGCAATAACCATCCTCCATAAACGGTCCCTCTCAGTTGCAAAGCACCACAACCACTCCCCCAAAAGAGCCTTGTTAAAAGGCAACATCCGACGGATACCCAACCCTCCATCTTGGAAAGGTTGACATACCGCATCCCACCGCACCAAAGGGATAGAATGACTCTCACTGCCCCCACCCCATAAAAATTGCCGCTGGCACCTCTCAATCCGTTGAGCCACACTGCAAGGAATCCGATAAAGTGATAATTCATACGTTGGAAGATTGGATAACATGCTATTTACCAAGGTAAGTCTTCCCCCCTTGGAGAGATACTGCCGTTTCCAACCCACCAGTCGCCTCTCCACCCTGTCAACCACTAAATCCCAACAAGCCTGTCTCTACCCAGAAGACCCCAAAGGCAAGCCCAAGTACACCGAAGGGAGCTGATCAGCCCTACAACCGAAAGCTGAAGCCAAACCGGCACATTGCCCACGTCACCCATTGGAAAAAGAGAGCTCTTACTCGTATTGATTTTTCAAACCAGAGACTGCCTGAAAACATACCAAAATACATCTAAGGTACCGTTACTGCGCCACATCCGCGTCACAAAACACCAATGCATCATCAGCAAAAAGGAGATGTGAGACATCCACATGCTGAGCCACATCTCCCACTCTGAATCCGCGAATGACACCCAACCCCGAGGCTCGAGTCATCATTTGACTAAAGGCTTCCATCACCACAAGGAATAGAAGAGGGGACAGAGGATCACCTTGTCTCAACCCACGAGAGCTTCCAAAAAACCGGAAGGCCGTTCACTAATACCGAGAAGCGTACCGAATATATGCAAAACTGAATCCATCGACGTCGTCTCTCCCCAAAACCCAATCTTTCCAGCATATATAGAAGGAAACCCCAATTCACGTGATCATATGCCTTTTCCACATCCAACTTAACCAAAACGGCCGGAATACCACTCTGCAACCTGGCATCCACTACCTCACTAGCGATGATAGCGGAGTCCAGAATCTGACAACCCCCAATGAAAGCATTCTATGAATCCGAAATAACCCCATCAAGAACACCACGCATCCTGGATACAAGTACCCTCGCAATCAGCTTGTACACGCCCAACCAGAATGATAGGACGGAAATCCTTAATGGCTTTCGCCCCCCCCCCCCCCCCCCCCCTCTCTTTGGAAGGAGAGAGATAAAAGTAGCATTAAGCGATTTCACAAAACAACCCCCCTCATGAAAGGCACTGAAAGTGGTCATCACCTCCGCCCGAACCGTAGGCCAGCACTCTAAAAGAAACCTCATAGAGAAACCATCCGGACCAGGGGCTCTATCATCTATGCTCTGCTTCAACGCCTTCAGAACCTCCTCCTCCGAGAAAGGAAACTCTAACCTGTCTCGATCACCCTCATCAATAGAGTCAAACAAAAGTTCATCCAGATTCAGCCTCCAACTCTCACTCTTTGTAAATAACCTCTAATAGAATACAGGTATACCAGATCGAATCTCCTCCTCGGGGGCCAACAAAGAACCCTCCACTATCAAGCTTCCAATAAAATTCATCCTTCTACGAGCATTCGCCGAACAATGAAAGAATTTTGTGTTCCGATCCCCTTCTTTCAGCCAAATATCCCGAGATTTCTGTCTCCACGAAATCTCCTCCTGGATAGCAATCTCCTTAATATCGGTCAAACACTGTGCCTTCCTCGATCTAGTAGCCTCATCCATCACGCCACTCAACTCAGCACAATCAATATCATCAATCTCAGCCAATAGCACATTCCTTTGCCACACCAAATTGCCAAACACCTCCTTATTCCATGTGATAAGAGATCACTTCAATCTGCGCAATTTTGAGGCCAAAACAAAACTCGGATAGCCTGATCCCACGGGACCTGCCCACCACTCCAACACCCGCAGGTGAAAATCCCCGGCCCTTAACCACATGTTCTCAAATCGAAATGGAGACCTCCTCGCAGGAATGCCCCCACAATCCAAGAAAATAGGGACATTATCTGAAGAAAACCGAGTAGCAATAGACTGGCTAACACCTGGAAAATGTTCCTCCCAATCCCCAGACACCAAAAATCGATCGAGGCGAGAATAGGACGGATTCTCCCTACCACTGGACCAAGTGAAAGAGGCCCCACCAAGAGGAAGATCGTGCAACGCCTGACTGTTGATGAAATCGGAAAAACCAATCATTGCCCTAGTCCACCGACCACCAAATGATAGCTCTGCAGGTGCCCGAACAACTTTGAAATCCCCACCCACACACCACGAAAGGCTCTACCCCTCCCTAACAGCCCCCAACTCCTCCCATAACATCACCCTCCGCCCATCATCTACCGGCCCATAAACACCTGAAAAACCCCAGCAAAAGCCATCCTCTACCATAGAAAACGAACATGACACCGAGAAAAGTCTTTTACGAGAACCTCTCAACGAAACCCACCGCCTATCCCACATCATAATAATACCTCCCGAAGCATCGCTAGATGCTAAGTAAGACCATTCCATGAACCGATTACCACATAAACTCCTCACCACCCTATCATCCATGCATTCCATCTTCGTCTCCTGTAAACAGACGACATGCGCATTCCATTTACCAAGAGCCAACCTCACCAACTTCCTTTTATCCGGGATATTGAGACCCCGGACATTCCAAGAAACAAGTTGTATCATCATTTGAAAACAGAAATAAACCCCTCCGTCCTCTTTCTCCCACCCCCTCGGCCTCCCTTCACACTTCCTCCATCACTAGTCCCATCATAATTGACTATACAAATCAAGTTCCGTAGTTCCCTTTCACATTTCCACGATGCTGGCGAACGGTGCACCACAATTGCCTTTTCATTACCAATCTCTTCGCCAACTTCCTTTTCATCCACAATATTCAAAAGCAAAGCTTTACCTTGTTCCATACGATCACCACAAAAACTCCCATTTCCTCAGCAACCTTCACCACATTCCCCTTTACCCATTCTTCAAAAACAAAATCGGTGCAATCGACCACTACGGGCCTTACATTCTCCATGACTTCCAACCTCCCTATGCCCTCCTCCACATCAATGAAGCCTAAGTCATCAGTGCCACTCAATGTTAAACACAGCTCACCCTCCAACATTTGGTCGCAATCAACAAAGACTTCACCCGGAACCATGCCACTCTCCTCCACTCCAACAGGGGCATCCCTTACTCTCAACATCCTATCACCATTCATATCGAAACCCCTCAGTGATTCAAAATCAGAACAGTCTTTCGCAGAAGAAATATCATATTCAACCACTAAACCATCAACCTGCACAGCAGTGTCATCCTTGACAGCCCCAACACCGGCATTCGAAGGCCCCTCCACTTGGTACAACAACAACTCCTCAATTTTAGACTTCCTTTTATTACCGCAGCAGCACCCACCCTTTCCACAGTGTTCCTCAACTTCAATAACCGCTTCAGTGACCGATCCAAGACCGGCTGTTACCCGACGCGACCCCATGAATCTGCCATCACCGCTTTGAGCAAAGCCCTGATGGGACATACGATGATGACTTCCTATCCTTCGCACATCATGCCTCGCCATCAATGGCTTCGATCGTCGGTGAACAACCCTCTGAAAACTTTCGTCATCCACCAAAGGCACGCCGCTGCTCTCGGTCTCCTAAAACGTGCCGACTCGACCCACTTTTTGTGGCCATACGACCTCTGTGAGACCCTTTCAAGAGTCTTCAAAACGACATCATCAAGCGACCACCCGGCCACCATCACCTTCGTCCTCCAATTTCGATCCAAACCCATTAAACCACGCTCTGATCCGCCTACAAAAGGATCCGGGTTTGGGTCGGGGTCCGGATCCATGCCCAGTTTGATATCCATACCCGGACCCGAAAACCTGGCTCGCCCAATAGCTGGACCTGAGACCCCACAAGCTGAGCCCATCCCATACGTCCTCTGGCTCGATAACTAGTTTGAGGGCCCAAAGTTGTCAACCCTACTAGGCCCACTCCATCCCTTCCTTGGCCCAAAATTATTGGCCCAACTCTGATGGCCCATGAAGCGTGAGTCGTTCCAAAAAGAATTTTCAAAATTTGAATGTGCCGATCTGTGAGCCCATGGTGCGCCACGATTCCACCTACCACTACCACGTGCCACCCCCTACTAGATCGCCTCATCCACCCATTTTCCTCACGCGCCTTCCATAAAAACTTTGCGCGTTAGATCCACGCACGGCCACATGACTCACCAAAGCAGGGTACCTCTTTTCATCCCTTCCATCCATACAATTCTCTCCAACCCTAAAACTGATCGCCGCCCCTAATTCCACCAGAGAAGACGACCGGGGATAACTTCGATTAGCCGCAATCCACTTACGAAGCTCAACCCCCCTTCGCCAACCATTAGAATGGAGAGCTTCCAACTCCCCTTTGCGAAAATCGAGAGACCCAAAACCCCTTCTAAGCTTTGGGTTATCGGAACCACCACTGTTGGGAAGTCGTCCGTTACCGAGACGCGAAAGCAAATGACGTCGTCATGAATGAAGACAAACGGTGGAGAGGACTTGTCGGCAGCCACAATAATCCCCACCTTATCTGGTCGGAAAGGGTCCATCTCCTCCATCATTCTGAAACCCCCACACATATCACCCACCTTCCTGAACAAGTCCAAACAGAAAAGGTGCAGAGGAACTCCGATGAGAAAGATGCGACGAAACTCTTTTTTCTGCCGCGACAACGCCACCCCAGATCCAGTTGTCCAAGCATCAAGCGCCAGTTGTCTTTGACCCCAATCACTCTTCCCGGAGTTCAAGACCCCCAACGCCACTTCTCTTGAAGGCAAACAGAAAAGGAAGGAGTCGTCACTGAGAATCGCCACCGAGAAACCGGACGAAACCCTCCAAGCCTTTATAGCCCACTCCTCCACCTTGCCATCAAAATGACCTGCCAAGCAAGAGCGAAGGTAACCCTTCCGCCTTTTAATAACAACCTCATCAACATAGATTGAAGAACCCCTTGGCGGAGCCACTCTCGCCTCACCCCCCCAAAAGAAAGACGGGAAACTAGTAGCTTCCAGATATGATTTCATGTCTATAGACCAAAAAGGAGAGAGAAACAATACTCGTGTATAAGGAAAAATAAGAAAGAAAATAGGTGGTTCAAGAATAGGGATGAATACAAATGCATACTATTATATGAACATACGTCTTTCATCATGTTATGAAAATGCATTCCATTGCTTACTAACTTGTCCTCCAATTATATGAATATTTATTTGGAAATTCTGTGCAATATAGGTAGACAAAGAGAAAAGTATATCACATTGGAAAAGCACTTGCTCTTAAGATCTGGAGCTTAACCCATATTAAGGCCCTGTTTTGTTGGTTTTTCAAACGCTGTTTTGGGCTTCCTGAAGGGAAAAGTTATTTTGAACGGTGTTTGGCAAAAATTTTAGAAGAGATCTGGCCTTGGAAAAGCGTTTTAAAGAAATTGGGGGTACCAGTTTCTCAAAATAGTTTCTGCTTCTCTTTCTCTTCTGCAGAAGGCCAGAAGTAAAAGTTATGCCAAACAGGGTCTAATTATAGAACATTCCATGCAGATTATAATCCTGTTTCTGATGCCAATGGTGTAATGACAACAAAAAGGAGGTGAGATGACTCAGCAGTTAGCATTGCTTTAGGAATGTGTCCACATTCCATGGCCTTAAATGATAGGAACCGACTACCTTTGATGGAACTTACAGAATGAGATCTAATGAAATAAATGCTACCTAATGCGAACATAAAAGGCTTTAAGTTTGACAAGCTGGATTAACAGAAGCGTTGGTTGGTCCTTGACCATATATTATGTGTGCAAATATCAATGTCTTTTTTTTTCCTCTCAAACTCTCACTGGACTCCTAAATTAAATAATGCAAAAGTGAACATTTTAGCAAAGGGGAGGGCCAAATTGGGAGAATTATGGCTAGCCAGCTGCCTTCTTTTATCACTTGTACTTGACTTGTGTTCTTCCGTTCTTTTTAAATTTGATGTCCTTCCATGGAGAACTCCTCCATCAGCTATGCTCCTAACCCAATGTTTGGATTAACTTTGTGGTGTTTGGAAAATATAAAATGTTCCCAACATAAACCAATTTTTATAAAGAATATGAAATATCAGCACCAAATATAGAGCTAATTTGTTTTGGAGATTCCAAAATAACGTGGATAGGAGTCTATTATGAGGTGTATTTTCCATTTCTATTGGCATATGAATATGCAGCATATCATCAACAAAGAGTATTAAGCAAATATTTTTACAGAAAAATTAGCATCATGATGATGTCTTGCAGCATTTCATAAATTTAATCTAACGGATGATGTTTCTGATTTTTATATAGGGTTCCATTAAAGGAAGTGCCCCTACTAGAGAGAACAAGTATTGCCACCAAAAAGGTTAGTAAGTAACCGTTTCACACAATGCATCACTTCTTCCAATGCCTTATATCTGATAGAATTCAGCAAAAATACAATAAAAAATTTGGAAGCAAAAAAGAAAGATAATAACACTTCCAGAACTTATATAGATACGACATACCTTTGCAACAGCCACCTGCTTAGATTTTGTTGATCTAGACTTATTTGATAAAGCCCTAGACAAGCGAGGAATGCCGTCATTTACATCCTCGGGATTCACCCCATTCGGGGTGGTGTTCAACTCCGGATATGAAAAGGGTTCCCTTAATTCCTTAACCATGTTTTCCCCAACAGGTGATTGCATCGAATTGCTAGTCGCTTGTGCAGACTGATAAACCATTCCAGAACTATAATTAAAATGCCCATTAACATGTGGGAAGCTTCCCCCAGATGATCCATCTTCAGTGGATCTCCTCGAACAAATCCCACCCATGTTATTGATTAGAGGCAATTATTGTTCAGTTTCTTTAAAACTTTCCATACAAACCAAAGTACTTGAAACATTTTCTAATGTCTAAAAAACCCATTTATTTGAAGATTCAGGAGCTTGGACCCAAGTTGCCACTAGCAAACCAAAGCTGCCTCAATCAGTTAATGACAAGACTGATCTAGCACAAAGCTTGGACTTCAATAATACCAATTTGACCTCCAAAATTCAACTTCATATTCTATCAGACTTAACACGGCACCAGTTCTGATCATTACGGAAAATCCAATGCATATATACTCTGCAAATCAAGAAAATAAAATCTCATAAATAAAAAATAAAAAAATAAGGAAATTCAAAATCGAGATTGAAGAACAAATGACAAAGACCAATCATTAGAAAATTAAAGGGAACTATGAAATAGAGAGAAATACCAAGTATTAGAAGAAACGAAGAAAACCCATTTCAGATAAACACAAAACAACAAGAACAAAAGCTATAAATTTTGCAGACGGACCAAAATTAGGTAAGATTGGAAACAACGAAATGTACTGCCCCACCTCACAAAAATCAAAAAATGGAATTGATCAGAAAAATGAAGAATCTAATACAGACATATATATACATATAAACATACTAGAATTTTCACAAAGAAAATGAAAGCAAAAGAGAGAGTGGCTTACCCGGCAAGAGAGATGATGGGTCGGATCTATAACGGGGTAAAAGAGATTCTGTTATGTGTTTATACAAGGAGAGACAAGGAGAGAGAGGATGAGGAGGAGGAGGAGTAGGAGGATTAGATGATTACGATGATGGTGATAGGAAGGGATTGTAGAGAGAGAGAGAGGTGTAGTAGAAAGGAGTGAGAAGAGGAAGTGAACAAACACCCGATGATCCCAACACACAGTCCACACGCACTCAAAGTGGGCGCAGTCCTCCAAGAGTATGACTGCCGCACCCAACCAGGCCATAGACCCCCGCAGTACTCTCCGGTCAAACCCCAAGACGCTCCCACTTGAAAATGACTATTACCATGGTTAAGTACCATGGTTAAGTTTAGGGTCCGTTTGGATACCCTGTTTTTTGTTTTTGTTTTTTTACTGTTCACAAGACTAAAAAAAAAAATACGTTTGTCAAACGAGTTTACTGTTCACTGTTTTTTCCCCAAGAAAACTGTTTTATGTGAATAGTGTGTAAAAGTGATGAAAACACCAAATACAACTTTTAGTTGTTTTTTGAGTTTTTTCACTGTTTAGATGGTAAAAACAATGAAAACACCAAATTCATAAAATACAATTTTCACCAAATAAAAGTGGTGAAAACACCTTCATCCAAACGTTTTTTTGTTTTTAGTTTTTTCCTAAAAAAATAAAAACAAATACAAAAACAGTTTTTATATTTGAAGACAGAAAACAAATACAAAAAACAGGCTTTCCAAACGCACCCTTAGAGTTACTCTTTAACCTCACTAACTCTTCATACCACTCCTATTTTTGGCGCGTGTTTTCACCCTCTACTTTTAAGAAGAGTAAATATCACAAGCTTCTCATGTAATTAGGCGTGATTACATTTCTAACGTTTGTAAAATCTCAATTAGCTCCCTTATTTAAGTATTCATGAGTATTATAAATTTACTCTATTGTCCTACTTTAAAATTAAGTGAAATGACTAAAATACCCTACAACATTATTTAAGTATTCATCTAAAGTGTTATGAATTAACTCTATTGTCCTCATTTATTTTAAGGGAGAATAATAATATTCGTCTTGTTCATTCACCTTTCACTCTTTTTTGAATCAATCAAGGAGAGTGGAGAAGACTTTTTATTCATCTCTTTCATCTCTTTTTGTGCTACAAAGAAAAAATATTTTCAAATTTTTTATTGGTTTGAGTTATTATAATCAATCGCATTCATGATAGAGCAAAAAAAAATTTATTTCCCATCATTTTTTTAAAAAGATCAGCTTTATATTAATATAGTAATTAGGCTTGGCAGTCATACAAATAATCTAGGGCATACCCCAGGATACACACTCCTATATGGAACCCAGACAACCACCAAATAAATTATAAACAAAATAACCTCCTAGACTCACTCCTATATATCACCTCATACCAAAACCAAAAGAAATAATAAGAACCAGAATGAGAACACACTCCACCAACAGAAACCTCATCAAGAGCAGCTAAGCACACACACAACCACCATAAGTCTAAAACCACAACCCACATCACAAAAGAAGAGGAGATGGCAGACCCCATTATATCACAAGCTCAAGATTTTGAGAAGAGGCTGCAAAACTTGTCAAAGAAAACAGAGAAGTCCTCACACTATTTACGATCCAATTTTACAACTCCGCAACTGACTCAAAATCATTCTTAAATACCTTTCTATCCCTCTCCAACTAAAAAGCATAAATGGTAGCAGAAAATAACAACTTGTTGAGAAGAGAAGAAATAGATTTATCCTTGAACTTGGAGCTAAACCCTCCTACCCTTAACCTATAAAGCCAACCATATTTGTTTGGAGAAGCTGCAGTTGAAGAATAAATGGTTTTCGTCCTCATTCATAACATGATAGAAGCAACATGTAGCTTGATTCACTATGCCAATGGATAGTAAGAATTGCAAAGTTCTAATTCTATCTAGCACCACCAACCAAAGCAAGAAAGAATGCTTAGGTACAACATGCTTAAACCACACTACCCCAGCCCAAGTGACCAACCCTTTCCTACGCCTAATCATCTCCCAAGTGGCCTTAATAGAGAACTCACCATTAGATGGTAATCAAACTACTTTGTCTTCAAAAGGCCACCTAGGATAAAAACCCATAGGAAGCTTAGCCTGCAACCAAGTCATAACATCTAATGGTCATCCACAATAATGTCACAAACTTTGGCATCTTTCCCTAACTCTGCACTCTCAATCATAAAAGTAGAAACAGACTCACAAAAAAGACCAGCTAGAAGCCAGCTATCAAACCATAGAGAAATCTTTCTGCCATTACCCATAATAAACTTAATATAAGGCTTAAATCTTTCCCTCATCAACATCATCTTCCTACAGGTCCAAGAGATTTTCTAAGGCATTTTAACCTCCCAAAAACTGCAGCCCTACACACATGCAAATGAATCCATTTCACCGAGATAGAAGTATTGTTAGGTTGACACACTTTCCAAAAGTTCTTGAGCATAGCAGTTTCATTCTAAATAACCACATCCTTAACCCCCAAGCCACCTTCAACCACAGGACAACAAACATCTTGCCACGCCACTTTGGTACCTCCATTTCCCAGCTTAGAACCTGTTTACATGAATTTCCTCATCACACCATTAAGAGCATGGAGAACAGATTGAGGTAGAACAAAAATAGAAGCCCAATACACTTGAACTGAGAATAACACAGATTTAATCAGTTGTAATCTTCCAGCAAAGCATAGCAACCTAGAAGCCCAACTCCGCACCCTTGAAGTAATTCTATCCAACAAAATAGAGCAATCATGCCCCTTCAAACTTGAAGAAATCAAAGGAACCCTAAGGTACTTAACAGGTAAAACCCCAACTTGAAACTGGATATACTGCAATATATCAAAGGCATGAGGCTCTTTAACACCAGCCAGAAAAATCATAGTCTTGGAGGAATTAGGGCACAAGCCAGAAACCCTACTAAACTCCTCCAACGACTCCTGCAAACACTTCACATCTCTCATTTTCCCTGCAGAGAACATTAAAAGATCATCATCAAAATGCAAGGTGGTTATATTTTTCTCCTTACACCTCCAATGGTATGCAAAATCCCTTATAACAATCCTTCTCTACACCATACTAGTAAGCACCTCCAACCCCATCACAAATAAATAAGGAGACATAGGATCTCCTTGCCTCAACCCTCTCCCGCTATTAAAAAACCCATGCAAACTCCCATTGACATTGATAGAGAATCTTGTTTAAGTCATACAAGTCATCACCCAAGCTACCATCCTAGGGTGAATATTAAAAGCTCTCAAAGTAGCCTACATGAAATCCCATGAAACTGTATCATAAGCTTTCCTCAAATCCATCTTCAAAGCCACCCTAGCTGGATACTTATTACCATGATACCCTCTAAATAACTCTTGAGCCAGTAATATGTTGTCAGCAATATCCCTTCTAGCCACAAAAGCCCCTTATTGTCACTGATACACCGAGGCAAAACACTCTTCAATCTGTTAGTAATAATTTTAGCTACACATTTATAAAGAGTAGTACACATAGAAATAGGTATAAAATCCCCAACCATAGTAGGATTATCAATCTTAGGAATAAGAGTGATAATAATTGAATTGATTTCCTTCAAAAGTTTCCCTTTTGTAAAGAAATCAAACACAACAACTACCACATCTTGCCCCACCACACTCCAAGCATGCTTAAAAAAGAAAGTATTGAAACCATCACTACTTGGAGCCTTATCATCTTTTCAAAGACCAAAAGGTGTTCTTCACTTCTTCAGCAGTAACAACCATTTTTGGTCTTATCCCTCCATTCACGTATTATGTTGGAAGTTGTGCCTTGAATTCCTATTATAATTAGAATTCTATTTTAGAGTTATATTGTATAAGGTAATTTATTGTTAGAAAGAATTCTTGTTCTCAAAGATTTTGTAATTCTTGTCTAACAAAAAATTGGGATTTACATGTAATCATTATCCAACAAGAAATTGGATTTTAACTCTATAAATAGATACCTGAGTTTAGGTTGACACTTATAAGATTGATAGAGATGTACTCTTATGAGGGAGATCATAGGTAGAGATAAATTTACAAGTTGGGTACAGTGAGCATTGATGGTGAAAGGGAGTCTCGTGAGATACACGGAATAAAACTCTATGAGAGTTTTGTGTATGGTTTCCAGTGTTAGAAATTCTTTACTATTGTAATTATTCTACAAATCATTATGGAATCTCTTTATCATCTATGGGCATAGCCCAATTTCGGGTGAACCATGCACCTAGAGCTGGCAATTTGTGTCAACAAGTCGACCCACGTGTTAACAGGGCAATCTGATACTAGTCGACACAAAAATCAAACATTTTAAATATGACACAATCCAACACAAAAAATAAAAAATAAAAAATAAAAAAGAATTTGAAATTGAATTTGACATGATTCAATAATAGTTTATTAATATATTTCAATCCATAATCAATTAGAGAACATAAAAAATCAGCAAATAAATATAACAATAAATATTATCGTGTCAAGTTGTGTCAGAAATTTCCAGCTCTACATGCACCTATAGCTCGCCCAGCGTGGTATCTTATCAGTGCCACTTGCACCCGCCGACAGCACACCAGCCCACATTAGTCGCCACATTTAGCTTTGTCCTTTGCGCTTATGTTTTTGAGCTCACTTTATGCCGGAATAGACAAAGTTGCCTCAGATTGCACTCGTTTACTAGGTTGCTATGATATTAGTACATATGTCTCTTTTGTTTTCCTTACCTTCTTCATATATGAACGTTTCACTAAATACACCCCTACCTCAATTTCCTTCAGGAATTAAAAAATTAATGTTGAACTTGTATGGACTACTTGTGCCCTTCGTTGGGACGTACCACCCCCTTTTGAGAAATTAGATGATGTTTGGATGTCACAATAGCTTTCAAATGGCATCCCTATGTTTTTCATTTGCCTGATGTGTGATCCCCTCTATTGTATCCTCTTAAAAATGTCACCAAAAATTATCTGTCAGTTGAAATGGATTATATTTTTGCAATCCTGATCCATGCTTGTAACATTCCTGCCATTATTGACGTCTCTTCTCAATGTGTTCTGTACAATCCTTCACGTGTAGCGCACCAATTTGGCTACTCCGGTTATGAAAACCCAAATATTAGTTTCGAGAATTCTTACTTGCAATTTCGCCCAAGTTACGAACTCACTGCTCATTCGTTTTCTTCTATTGTCCATATTGCTTCCATAACTCATCATGGCGGTAAAACTCACTATTAGACGCACAATGTAGTCACTCTCAAAGACTTTTTAAATACTGCACCTTTCATCATTGTCCCCCCTCAAAATACCCTCTAGTGACTCAATCTTAAAAGCTCTTAATAATAAGGACAAATGCACTTGTGGGAGTAAACATAAAGCTGCTCGCGAGGCCCCAGATTATCATTCTCACGAAAGAATTAATTGTGTTAAATAAGTGAAATCCCAACCTCTTATAGCAGCTGCTCGCGAGCCTGTTGCCCCCACAAAAGATATTCGCACGAAATCAAAAGCAAGTTAAGGCTCTCTCCACCTCGCGAGTTGAAGGTTCAAGACATGTCAACATAACTGGCCCTGCTTCTGATGATGAACATTTGAGTGTACGCTTAATTACTTGCAAGCGCCCCCGGTAAGTTGAAACCTCTTTTCCTTTACAAGATGAAGGCATGCCTCTTTCCACCGTTGTTGATTCCGATGAAAAGCCTATAGCCAGACGTCTAGTACTTTTTCTAAAGTATAATTTTTTTAATTTGTCTATTATTATTTTTCTTGCCTCTTACCTACTAAGACTTTCCCCTTCTCTTTTTTTCACCATCAATGTCAAGCTAACAACCATACTGCTAGCACAAAGACCAAAGATGTTGACCCACTTTCTGAAGATGAACCTTTTGCCAAGTGAATGGTATGTGGCCATTTTTATTTCTTTTCATCACCCATTTCTTTTCTCTCTTTTTTTTTAAATTTTTTTACGTACTCTCTTGCGTATTTCTCACCCTTCTCTTTTCTTAGCGTCGTTAGAGACTTGTCTAGTGAGTTGCTCTCTTTTAAGATCTTCCAAGCTCTAGCATCTTACCTAAAGCCCCAATACCTAATCTGGGTGAAGTAAGGCCAAGTGATCCTGTTGAAGCATAGCAACATAATGAATATTCTTCTATATTGAAGTTTTACAATGCATAATACAGTTATCATATTACTATATATTTTTTTCTTCTTCTATTAGTATTATTTATTTATCATATATATATATTCAATTGAGCTGATAGGAGCCGAATGTTGCACATTCTAGGCCTTTAACTCGGTATTGTTAGTCAATATACTCCACTATCTTAGTATTTTTATCTGGTTTGCATGTTCAAGCATGTTTCAAGTTTGATAGGTTTAAAGTGAGCTAATTTTAGTGAATTAATTGGAATGACGACTCAAGACCGTTCGAGAACCAAGATTGAGGTGAAATGGGATAGAGAAGGACCAAAAGTGAGTTAGAAAGTTATTATGGTTGAAGTGGAGGCAAGTGAAGCGGACCAAAACAAAAAAATGACAAAGTAACAAAGCACAACAGATGGTTTATGCGGGGCCCAGTTTGACTTCTTATGCACTAAAACACTTCTCAACAAGTTAATAAGATATATTTTGGCAATTATTGATGGGTTTTGACCCGGTTACAAGGGAGATGCGTCAAGTGAAGAGTTTAACTTCCAATAATCAACAAGTTCACTACAATAAGGACTCTACGTTTACAAATAAGAGTTCTACATCTGTTTTTTAGGATCTTCTTCTAGGCACATAATTAATACGTGAAAATATATCTTTGGAGCAACAAAAATGATAAGACTAAGAGAAAATAAAAGAAAACACCGAGACGATCATGGATTCGAGTTTAACATCAACGATGCGATCTCCGACAACCATGAGCGGCTAAACTGGTATCTAAGGTTTATAGCAAAATCTTAGCCAAATAATGTAGAATGTATTTTATTAATTTTTACTGTAAAAAGGAGAAACTAAAGAGCATTTCTATGATGATTATGTAGATGAGAGATCGAAATATCATTTTTATATAAAATTTTACATTTATTCTAAAATAGATTGATGTAATGTTTAATCTTGCACAACTGTGTTTAATCACTACGAACTAGAACCCCAAAGGTTACAATGTTAGTTTTCTATATGATGGTTCTTAAAACATGAAATCTTGATTCAGACAATCTATGCTAAGGCGAGGTGAAATAGACATGTTTTAATTTAATGCACTATAGGAGTATAATAGAGTAATCGCATGCCCTAATCACACTTGTTCCGAAGATGGATTGTAGTTGAATCGAGTTGAATATAATTTTTGTTGGGGACTAGAAACTCACTTGTAATAGTACTAGTCTGATTCATAGAAGTTGTATCTCCCTTTTATAATTAAATGAATAGAACATATATATTATAAGGCTAGTGACGGCGCTAGATACATCCTAGATTTCTATCTATTGAATTTTCTCAACCATTTCATTACTTGGTTTAATTAGTTTAATTTTGTTATAAAAAATATCCATAATTAACAAATCAAACAACTTTTACTCTCAATTCGAACATACTAGCATATTAGAGTCTGAATAACGTCTAGTCTCTATAGGATCGACATTCCCCGTCTTAAACTATATTATACTACTAAACGATTCGTACGCTTTCGATAGGTAAAACTATGTCACACATAGGTTATATTTTAAGCATATTTTTAGCCGCCCTTTTGAGCCGATCATATGCTTAATGATTCTACCATATCATTCACGAGTTTGGGTTCAAATTCCTCTTCTTCATTTTGTGGATCAGATGTTTCCGAAATCCCTTTCCTTAAAGACTTAAAGGCGAGGAGCTCCTTCTAACGTATTGCGCTCTCTTCTTGAGGATGATGAAGATCCTCCGCCACTTGTCCCTGAAGTTCCTCCGAACAACGCATTATCAAAGACATTTGTTCAAGCCCCAGTCACGAGCCTCATTCTTCCTCCTACTACTATTGAAGAAACTATCACTGAGCCTCTTGTTACTGTTGTTGAAAAAATTGAACCCACCATCATGCCACCTAGTAAATTTGTTATTGTTGAAGAAACTGTTGCGGCTAACCTCAAAAATAATCGAAGTGCCAGTGTGGTGAGACTGATTCCCTTAGTCTTCGTGATCCCCTTATTGACCTTGATGAGGATTTGGCGAGCAAAAATATGGAAACTCATATTAGGAGTCAGTAATCTGATTCTCAACATCTCCGCGAACTAGGAGGTGACATAACTGTTGATTATCAAGCCATAATGGATTATTATCCACAGATCTAACGTGTTATCCTTGGTGGGGTCTTTCACTATGTCGATGTTATTTTAGCTGAAACTATTCCTCAAACTAACATTGATCTCAGTGTTCCCCATACCCCAACTCCCAAACACATTGGAATTCCTTCTACAAACAGTTAAGAGTATATGGAAATCTTTTTTCGATCTATCAATCCGAACATTCTTCCCGGGCAAAATGCTTAAGATTCAGTTCATTCGGACCCCCAATCTTAGCCTTCCACTGTAATGACCATTCAATAAGTTCCTCAAATAGTCCCACACCTCCTCAGCCGACTGAGCCAACAACATGGTTGTCTTTTTAGTGCAATTCTTGTAGTGTGTTAATCTTGTTCCCGATCCATGAACTATTCCCTGAAATATTTGTTACTTTCAAAATATGTGTGACGCTAAAATATTTGGCACACGGAGCCCAAATCAAACAAGGCCCAAATTAAGGATAACCCACAAAAACCATTTCATACAACTAAGTTTTATACATTAAGGAAGTAGTATGACCTAAACAAGTAAGCCTGAACGACATTCAAACTGGTTAAAGAAAGCACTAGAGGTAGTTTCGCCCAGAGCAGCCCGAAGACAACACTTGTTGCCAGCTCATCTAACTCCAAAAAGATCTACAATCAACCAAGCATCCAACAAGTACGAGGCCAAAGACCAACAAGAATGTTCTAGAATAAGAAGAGTCATTTGGACTATCCCCTTAGCTTACCCACTAAGTAACCGAAAAGGTATTCATGTAATTAACTAAGCCAATAAAAAAAGACAAAATGGGACTACTAGGGTGTTATCATTGAGGAATGGCCCAAAAAATCCACCTCAATTTGTATAAATATAGAATGAATTGCCCCAAATTTGATAATATATGTATTATGAAAGTTTCTATAACAAAGAGAAATTTTTTTGCATATACCAAATAGGAACCCGGGATTATCAGCGCTTACTCCTTGACACTTTTGCCAATTTTTTATCATCCCAGAACTCTGAGCCTATTTCTGAATTAAGCCTTGACCTTATCTGCACAGCTTTTGACCGCATAACAGAATGGTCTGAATTGGTTCTGAACTTAGCTTGATTGAAACAATGTCTTACGTCGGCCATAGAACTTCAGAACATATGCCATTCTTATTCCTTTACTAGTGGTGCACTCGATGTTCATGTTAAAGAATGATGATCCGTTTGTGCTCACTTAACTTCAACGGAGGCTGAGCACATGAGCATAGCCCAGAATTTGGAACGCCTCACTCACGAATTATTCTTGAAGGAGCAGGATTCTAGTTTTTTAGTCCGGCGTTCTTTGATTAAGAAGCTTTACAGATATTTGATGATGATGTTTTATTTTTTTTAAAACAAATAGACATCATCAACATCACTGTCATTGATAATTTGGATTCGAATTAAAAAATTTAGAATGATTCTACAATTGCAATCATAATAATGATGATCTCAAAAATGCTAAATTTAGAAAACTTGTAGGGAAGAGAAGAGGGGGATGATCGGATAGAAAGAAAGAACAATTATGGATCTGAGAGAATGGGGATGCTGAGCTCTCTAATTATTTTTTATGAACCCCTCCCAACTACCTCACCTCAAGTATTTATGGAAGGCAAAGCTTAAGGAGTCCAGGCTGTAATCAAGCTCACAAGTCGCGTGGTGACTTAGTCCCTTACCTGCCTATAAAGGTCACAACTATGATACCACATTCATGAGGACCTTATTCGTAAATCCCATTTATTGTCTTTGATTGTGTGAGCTCCCATCTTAATCCTCCTAACCACTACGTATCCCATGTTCCCGTGTTGAGTTTAGGCCGCACCAAGTGTACATCTAAAACTGCCCAAGACATAAGGTGCATGCATTCATAATTATGTCTTATGAGTTTGTTAGGTTTTCCCAGGTTATCTGGCCAATGTGGTTAGTGACTATTGTCATTCATCACTTTTCATTGAAACGATAATTTATGAGATTCCCGCCAAAGCGCCCAGCGTGTCGTAGCACATAAGGTCACAAGCTTGAGTTTGTGATCGGTGTCTTAGGTTGGTTATAAATATGACTAAGAATAAGACTATGTTGACCTATTTTTACCTATCGCAAGTGCACGAATCGTATTGTAGAATAGTATGGCTTAAGATAGGTTATCGAATCCAGGGGACTAAGTCGTACTCTAAACTCTAATAAAGTAATATGCTTGAATTGTTACAGTAGTTTGATTTAAGTTCTTATGTTAAATTAATTAAATAAAAAACTAGACTAAATAAAGTAATTAAAGATAATGTGAAAGAAACTATGAGAATAACGTCTAAGGTATTTCTGTCACACCCCTAAATTCCAAAGACTCCCGAACCAGGACATCCGAGGAATCCGGGTTGTGATCCATACAAGGAATGACCAATTAAGATCCTAAATAACCATAAAACAAATAGAATATTATTAATAACAATAATTTCATGCATAACCAAGCGGAAGCTAAACCACATGATACATAAGGCACATCGAGGTGCCAAAAGAATACATCTCTATAACAATGCAACGATGCCAAATACAAGGAAGGGATATGCCAACAGACTGGCTCCAAATAAGTACAATGACAGTCCCAATATAGGGGAAAAGTAAAGGAAAATAAAATGGAACAACTTTACGTACGAACATCCCAAATCCCGTAACAACATCAGTGCCACGAGCCATCCTGCACTCCAAGCTATCCATAGCCGAAACATTACCTGTAAACTGGTGTAGACCACCCGGGCAAACTAATGCCGGGGTGAGCTCATTGAGCCTCGTAGGAGAAAGGGAATCGTAACTATCACATCTTACGACCGTCTAAGTCGGGTACGAACCAACACGTGTACATGCATCTACCCTAGGTCATTCAAATGTCCCACACGACACTCACGTCAATACGAGACCCCGAAAACACATCCCCTAGTCTCCTACCATGCATCAACAAATAGGGCAACTAACACGTAGTGAAACCATGACATAATAACATATAATAACGCACACCTATATATATATATAGAGAGATAAACAATCAATACAAGTCACGTAGTACATACCACCTTATAGATCACTACGACTTATACCCACCAGTCTCACACTGACAATCCACACAACAACTATCACCAAATAACGGGAGCAACACTCCTATTTATAACACTCCAGGAATGATAACAATCACACTTTCTAGATCAAGAGCATAATGAACTCCAAAACCTCAAATCAGTATCAACTCATACTATCAATCACCTCCCATGTCACTACTGACATCCGTAAACCTGACTCAGGGCTAAAACAGTCACTTTAACCTAAGGGAAGCCAAAAAGGTTGCCGAACACCAAAAAAAAAGTGAAAGGGATTAAACAACCCATCACACCGACCACTCAAATGTCACATGTTCACCTAAGGGTAAAATGGTCATTTCAAGGGCAAAAATAAAATTTCAAACTTTATTCCGCCTATTTGGACATAGGTCAAACCATAGAAACAAACGGAACTCAAATTAAAGCCACGAGATGAGAGATATGAATTTTTTAAAATGGCATCGGACAACGCCGACCGAAACAGAAGTTAAAGTACCCCTCTTACACCAAGGGTAAAATAGTCATTTTAAGTGAAAATAAATGATTTTAAATTTTGTATCAAATGAGGTGTGAAGCGGAAACCACAATATTTTGAAAATCGGGTATTCTACTTGTAAAGGTCCAAAATAAGCTGTTACCTTCAAACAACCTGTTAGTCACTAATTAACCCTAGAGGGGGGGGGGGGGGGTGAATAGGGTGTTCAAAAATAATTCTAATTCTTTTCGAAATTTGAATACACTTTAAACAAAAATCAATTTCTCAAAAATCAAGTGGATGATTCAATTTAAACTTTTCTAACTATTAATTTCAAGACAAGATAGCATACAAGATATTTAAGCAATTATAGCATGCAAATAAATCAAGTAAAGAGAAAGAGATAGAGAGATTGACACCGTGATTTTTTCGAGGTTCGGTAACTCCTACTCCTCGGCTCAAGAACCCCTTCTTGAGACTTTTCCCGATCCTTTCACTATGGCCCTTCCTTCACAGGTGGAATGGCAAACCTTTACAATACAAGCCTCTCGAGCTTGTCTCTCAATCAAGAGAACAACCCTCTCTTGAACAATCGGTGGACTTCACTTGTCCGAGATTACAAATTCGTATGTAATCAATAAAATCACTCAAGAACAAAAACACTCAAAACCCAAAGGTTTTTATGGAAGATAAATCAATATAAGCTCAAGTGTTTTTGGTGATTTTACAATAGCTCTAGAAATGTATTCTCAAAGGATATAATCAATGAATAATATTTGGAGAATAAGAAGAGATACTAGAGGTTTTGATTTTCAAAGAAACTTGAAGAAAATCAGATTTTCAAAGCTTGGTTTCAATGGCTTTTGTAGAGAAAATTTCTGCAGAATTTTTGCTAGCTTTCTTTCTCTTTGTATTTCAATCTCTTAGTCTTCACAATACACATCTCATTCTATATATAGCATTGTATTAGGGTTTTGAAGAGTGAATATTGTAATTGAAAGACAAGAGCCGTTTGAACACCATTACAAACAATCCACAAAACAGGGGAAATGTTTTCTGAAAAATCTGCAGATTTTAAGGATGAACTAGTCGACTCCTTTGCATTTGAGTCGACTACATTGAGTTCTAGTCGACTACAATGGTTAATCTAGTCGACTAGAATGAGTTCTAGTCGACTACTTCTTGTAGTCTAGTCGACTCAATGGTCATTCAGTCGACTCTTTTGATGTGGATGAAAAACCAATAGCTACTGATTGTTCTAGTCGACTACTAGAAAATACACAGGTCTATTCTAGTCGACTACAACATGAAAAATATTTAATAAAAATATTTTTCTTTCCATTTAAGTTTGGTAAAGCGTTTTCCATTCCATTTGAGTTCGGTTCATTTTATACTTGAGCTTATACGATAAAATCGACACATAAAATTACCTTGTTACAGTGATCGCTCCCCGACCTATCTACCCCGAGTCTTGAGTCTTCGACTTTCGCTTATGCCGTTGAATAAATTGATTTTCCATTTGCGCTTCAATTTCTTTCACAGCTTTTTGCTTTAAATCAAGCTTTCTTTCCGAGCTTGTTTTTCGAGTAGTTTCCTTTTCGAGTTTGATTTCTGAGTCGTTCACCTGTCTTTTGCTGAAAATATAAACTCGATAATTCATTAGTATCAAACACTCTTCAATGGTTTGTTATCATCAATTTTGGAATTGTTTGCCGAAAGTAAATTTCAAAGCCAACAATCTCCCCCTTGATGATGACAAAACATTTTGTGTTTGCTTGGCATTTGGCGAAACATCAAGTGATGCTCCCCCTCAACATGTGCATAATATTTTGATCAAATGCTCCCCCTTAGTAAATGAAATTTGCAGTTTAATAGGCATTTTGATACAATATATAACAATAGGCGCACATTTGAGATAACAAGAATAAACAGCTTATCATAGATGTTTCAGTTTAATACAAGCTGCTTATACTAATGAAAAACATGGAAAGGAAAACAAACAAGTTCGCAAATAACCATAACAAGTTCGCAAATAACCATAACAAGCCACACAAAAACAGAAATTGCTAATGTCGGATAATTAAATGCATGACAGTACAATAGCATAATTTCTCCCCCTTTTTGTCAGCGTCGAGGGGTGCGTGAGCGAGGGTTCCTGTGTGCAAGAGTGAGGTCATCAAGTGACCCGGCCAAATTTGTAATACGGGTAGACATTTCCTCATCATGAAGGACAAGGCGCTCATTGATTAAACGAATGGCTTCCGTATTCTGGTTCACGGTCGTATCAAGGTGCTGAAGCATTTGTTCCTGCTGCCTAAGTAGCTCCGTATTGCTTTGAACAACCCCAAGAAGTTGGTTGAGAAGAGCAGCCTGAGAAGCCGAAGCACCGTCCAACGAAGGGACCGAGGAAGAGGCTTCCTGGCGCGATGCAGAACCGCTAGGAGCGGTACGCGAACGAGGAGCAGGTGCAATTTCAGAAATAAAATTTCCTTCCGCATCAGAAGAAATATGCATATGCTTGACATGAGTGGCGTCAAGAAAAATAGGGTGATGCTCGGACACTTCATTCGGAAAATTAAAACCTTTCTGCTGCAGTAGATATGTAATATGTGCAGGAAAGAAAAGCGGGCCAGATGGCTTGCGCTGACATGTGAGGATGACGGAACGAAAAATATGAGCTAAATCAACACGGGTTCCTGTCAAAACGCAATAAACCAAAAAAGCCTCCATACGAGAAACACTGCTACGACTACCAGTTTTAGGCAGAATAGAGTAAGTAATAACATTATGAATTAATCTAGCCTCGGGTAGTAGCATAGAAGAGGTAATACCGGCGTTTTGCGAAATTTCCTTGTCGATGCATATTGCCCGAACAGCCTCAATACAATCGAAACCATCAGCCTTATACCAATCCTTGGAGAAGTGGCGGATGCCGTCATTTGGAAGCAAGAAAATGCGCTTGATTTCGCTGTCATCAACGGTCTCGTCTTCACCACATAGATTAAAATGAAGATGAGGGAGTAATTTCTCCTTGTGATTTGCAAGAGAAGCGTAGAAGGCTTTGACGATTCGCGGAAATACCGGAATGTCAAGAGAAACGAAAAAATCCCAACCCATTGCTTGGAACAACTCGAAAGTTCGAGCCAGAATTTCAGTGCATAAATCTTGTGTGACAATACGGCAAGGTGTAGGAGCACGGTGATCAAAAACAGTGATGAAATTATTTCTATTATCATCATCAAGAAGAAGTACCTCAAGAAGAAGAGGTTCATTCGACTCCTCTTCATCAATAGCCGTAGGAATGTGTGGATTGGTGGAGCTTTGGCTTCCATCAATGCGTGAACGTTTCCGAAATAGACCTCGAGTCTTCGGTGGCATTGTAGAAGATGATGCACAAATATATAGAGATATATAGATATATGATGGTGTATATATATAGATGTGTGAGAGAGTGAGAATGATGAAATTTGGAGAAGGAAATGGGTGGAGGATGATGGAAATGTGAAATTAATGAGAGATAGGTGAAGATTTGAGGATATAAGTGGTAGTAGGAGAGGGATTGAGAGGAGAGGGTTTGAATGTGGGTGAGGGTTTGAAGGAGGCGGATGGAGAAGATGAAAGGGGGTTAGGTTTTATAGGGCTTGAGTCGACTAGGGCTAGGTTGAGTCGGTTAGGTAGAGGGTTTGAGTCGACTAGGCAAGGGTTGAGTCGGTTAGGAAGGCAAAGTAGTCGACTACAATAGTGTTTGAGTCGACTAGAAGGTGATTGAGTCGACTTGAAGGTGAAGACCATGAAATGGTGTAGCTACTGATCATTGTAGTCGACTAGAATGGTTTATACTACACAGGATGAGTCGACTAGAAGAGAAAAGGGAGAATAAAAATGATAAAAATAGATAAAAATTAGGAAATAAATACACAAAAATAGCAAAAATATGAAAAATAAATATTATGACAGAAATTAAGATAAAACATCAAAATCCATGGCCATTCCGATTTCTCGACGTATTTTAGAAAATGATTCGTCCGCAAGTGGTTTTGTAAAAATATCCGCCAATTGATTTTTAGTGTCGATAAAAACCAATTCAACGTCACCCTTAGCAACATGATCACGTAAGAAATGATGCCTAATCTCTATATGCTTGGTGCGTGAGTGATGAATAGGATTCTTTGAAATACAAATCGCACTCGTATTATCGCATTTAATAGGCACGTGAGAGAAGGTAAGACCGAAATCAAGTAGTTGTTGCTTGATATAAAGAGTTTGAGCGCAACTGCTACTGGCTGCCACATATTCGGCTTCGGCCGTAGATAATGCAACGGAATTTTGCTTTTTACTTGACCAAGATACTAGTGAGTGTCCTAGAAAATGACAAGTACCGCTTGTGCTTTTACGATCAATTCTACATCCCGCAAAATCGGCATCCGAATAACTAATAAGATCAATTGAAGTTCCACGTGGATACCAAAGCCCTAAGTTTATTGTACCACTTAGGTAGCGAAAAATGTGTTTGACCGCAAGCAAATGAGATTCCTTAGGACATGATTGAAACCGGGCACATAAGCATACACTAAACATTATATCCGGTCTACTAGCGGTTAAATAAAGCAAACTACCGATCATGCCTCTATAATTAGTAATATCAACACATTTACCATTTTCATCTTTATCAATCTTAATAGAGGAACTCATAGGAGTTATGGCATGTTTGGTAGCCTCCATACCAAATCGCTTTAGCAAATCTTTAGTGTACTTGGATTGGCTAATGAATAAGCCATCCGAGCTTTGCTTGATTTGCAACCCTAAGAAGAAAGTCAATTCACCCATCATGCTCATTTCAAATTCGTTTTGCATACTTGTGGCAAATTCCCTACATAAAGAATTATTTGTTGAGCCGAAAATAATGTCGTCAACATAAATTTGGACAATCAACAAATTATTCTTAATGGTTTTTGTAAAAAGTGTGTTATCAATTTTCCCTCTTGTAAAACCATTTTGAGTTAAAAACCCGCTAAGTCTCTCATACCAAGCTCGAGGAGCTTGCTTTAAACCATATAGAGCTTTAGCCAATTTGAAAACATGATTTGGAAAAAGATTATTTTCAAAACCGGGTGGTTGCTTCACAAAAACTTCTTCTTCTATGACACCATTTAAGAAAGCACTTTTGACATCCATTTGATAAAGAGTGAAATTTCTATATGATGCAAATACAAGAAGCATTCTAATTGCTTCTAATCTAGCTACCGGTGCAAAGGTTTCATTGTAGTCAATGCCTTCCTCTTGATTATATCATTGAGCTACCAATCTTGCTTTATTTCGAATAATTACTCCATTCTCATCCTTTTTGTTTCGAAAAATCCATTTTGTGCCAATTATAGTTTGATTTTCGGGTCTAGGAACTAAACGCCAAACTTGATTGCGTTCAAATTGATTTAGTTCCTCTTGCATTGCTACGATCCAAGAATCATCACATTGAGCTTCGTGGAAGTTCTTGGGTTCGATTTGCGATACAAAGGCCATGTGGTTGCAAAAATCTTTAAGTTGAGATCTAGTACTAACCCCTTTTGAAGGATTACCTATGACTTGATCAAGAGGATGATTGTGAACAATCCTTCATGCTTTAGGCATTGAGTTGGTCAAGTCATCATTGGATTGATGCTCAACTTCCCTTATTTCCTTTTGGCTACATGATGAGTTGGAGATATTGAGAGTATTTAGATTATCCTCAATCCCAACAACCTCATCTTCTTCTAGGTCAATTCTAGGTGATGGTGGTGAGGGTGATTCATCAAAGACAACATGAATAGACTCAACCATGGTTAGAGTCCTTTTGTTATAAACCCGAAATGCTTTACTTCTTGTAGAATATCCTAGGAAAATTGCTTCATCCGATTTGGAGTCGAATTTTCCAAGGTTATCTTTATCATTTAACACAAAACATTTACACCCGAAAACTTTGAAATACCCAATATTGGGCTTTCGACCATTCCACAACTCATAGGGTGTTTTCCCCAACTTCATCCGAATAATAACACGATTAATTATATGGCAAGCGGTGTTTACCGCTTCCGCCCAAAGGCTTCGAGGAAGGTTGTGCTCATTTAACATGGTTTGAGCCATCTCTTGTAGAGATCGATTCTTTCTTTCAACTACACCGTTTTGTTGAGGGGTTCTAGGGGCCGAGAGATCATGAGAAACACCGAGGTCATCACATAATTTCTCTAAGTCTTGATTTTCAAACTCCCTACCTCTATCACTTCTTATTTTCTTGATCTTCAAATCTTTTTCATTTTGAATGACTCTATAAAATCTTTCAAGAATGGAGTGAGTTTCATTTTTATGAGCAAGAAAGTGAACCCAAGTATATCTAGAGTAGTCATCAACTATAATAAGTACATAGAGTTTCCCGGCTAAGCTAGCCGTTCTCTCCGGACCAAAGAGATCCATGTGAAGTAACTCTAGAGGTCTAGAAGTGGTAATATCTTTCTTTCTCTTGAAAGAGGATTTAACTTGCTTGCCTACTTGACATGCGCTACATATTTTATCTTTCGAAAATTTAGTCTTTGGGAGGCCTTTGACTAAATCATTTTTGGATAAACGATGAATGAGGTCCATACTAGCATGTCCTAGACGTCTATGCCATAACCAACTATTTTCGCTAGATGTGACAAAACATTTAACATCTTGATCATACAATTCACATAGCAACAAAGTATACAAGTTTCCATTTCTTTTGGCATTGAACATTTGCTTCCCATCTTTCTTGATTATGCATGCATTTGTCCTAAATATAACATCATAGCCTTTGTCACATAATTGACTAATACTAAACAAATTCTGCTTCAACCCATCAACTAAAAGCACATCATCTATAGAGAGAGAAGAGGAAATACCGATTGAGCCAATTCCTATAATTTTGCCTTTAGAGTTGTCTCCAAAAGTTACGTTTCCTCCTTCATATGTTTTTAGTGAAATAAACTTTGATTTATCTCCCGTCATATGCCTTGAGCATCCGCTATCGAGACACCATTTTTCTTTTGATGCGGACTTCAAGCATACCTACAAAACAAGTTCAAGTAACTTTTATTGGTACCCAATCTGTTTTGGGTCCATTTTGGTTAGATAGATATGCAATAGTTCCTTTTGGAACCCAAATTTGTTTTGTTACAACATTTTCTTTTCTATGAGAGCATGCAATAGATCCTTTCGGAACCCAAACCATTTTTGACATAATTTTCTTCTTTCTATGAAAGCATACATTTGCTTTGTGTCCTTTTCTATTGCAATAGTAGCAAGTAACATGTTTATAATCATTTGAAGAAGCATGAGATGATTTTCTAGTAAATGTAGAGCTAAGTGATTTTCTCTTTTTCAAAATGAGAGCATTTTTGTCAAAAGCATCATACCCTAGACCGCATTTATCAAATGATCCTTTTTGTCTTCCTAACATGATACTAAGGTTCTCTTTTCCTTTTGTAAATTTTGCTAAAACATTTATTTGATCATCAATAGTATTTTTCAAACGAATATTTTCCTTTTCTAGCTCAATGCTTTTGTCATTGCAAGAAACTTCTAAGCTTGCACTAGTGAGACTACATGAAGGTTTAGCTTTCTTAAGAAGGATATATTTTCTAGCTAATTTTTCGAATTCATCATGTAATTCTTCAAACACATCTTGCAATTCATTGTAATCAAGAAGAAGTTCATCATATGATAGTTTATCTAAATCATTTAAATTTAAATGTACCTCTTCTTCATTTGCCATGAGACAAATGTTGGCCGTTTCCTCACTACTTTTCTCCTCATCCGAGTCGCATGAGTCATAGTCCTCCCATATGACATTCATTGCCATCTTGCTAGGTCTTTTCTCGTTTTTATTTTTGAGCTTGAAGCAATCACTTTTGTAGTGTCCCGGCTTTCCGCAATTAAAACACGTTGGGGGTTCTCTTTTGCTAGGCTCGCCTCTTGGTTCGATTCTCTTCACGAATCTTCCACCATTTGCTTTCTTTCTTTGAAGATGTCTCTTGAATTTTTGGGTGAACAAGGCAATGTCCTCATCCTCTTCTTCTTCACTCGGCTCATTATTTTCATTTTTGGTGAAGGCTTGCAAAGCTATCCCCTTTCTTGGCTTGATGTCGTCTTCACGAGCTTTTAATGTTATTTCCCAAGTGAGTAGAGAGCCGAAGATTTCATCGAGACTCATGGTGTTGAGGTCATGAGCTTCTTTGATAGCCGTTACTTTTGCATCCCACTTTGCCGGGAGACTTCTAAGCACTTTTCGTGACGCATCGGATCTAGGAACAATTCTACCAAGATGCTTTAGTCCATTCAAAATATTTGTAAAGCGAGACATCATGGAATTCATATTTTCATCATCTTTCATAGCAAATAATTCATATTCATGCATGAGTATGTCAATTTTAGATTCTCGTACTTGAGATGTACCTTCATAGGTTACCTCAAGTTTATCCCACATTTCTTTTGCCGTTGAACAAGTAGATACACGATTAAATTCATTTGGACTTAAAGTGCAATTTAAATTTACTTTGGCTTTAGCATTGTACGACATGAGTTTACGGTCATCATTATCCCATTCATTGGGTAATTTGGGGACAGTTTTTCCATCAACAATTTTGGTCAATACAAATGGTCCTTCAAGAACTACTTGCCAAATTTGGTAATCGATAGCTTGAAGAAAATCTATCATTCTAGTTTTCCAATAGCTATAATTTGATCCATCAAACCATGGGGGCCTATTATTCGATTGTCCTTCAACATGAGTGACTAAATTTGATGACATGATCGTTCTCTAAGACGGTTAAGTCTAAAATAAATAGAGATTAGGCTCTGATACCAATTGTTAGTCACTAATTAACCCTAGAGGGGGGGGGGGGTGAATAGGGTGTTCAAAAATAATTCTAATTCTTTTCGAAATTTGAATACACTTTAAACAAAAATCAATTTCTCAAAAATCAAGTGGATGATTCAATTTAAACTTTTATAACTATTAATTTCAAGAGAAGATAGCATACAAGATATTTAAGCAATTATAGCATGCAAATAAATCAAGTAAAGAGAAAGAGATAGAGAGATTGACACCGTGATTTTTTCGAGGTTCGGTAACTCCTACTCCTCGGCTCAAGAACCCCTTCTTGAGACTTTTCCCGATCCTTTCACTATGGTCCTTCCTTCACAGGTGGAATGGCAAACCTTTACAATACAAGCCTCTCGAGCTTGTCTCTCAATCAAGAGAACAACCCTCTCTTGAACAATCGGTGGACTTCACTTGTCCGAGATTACAAATTCGTATGTAATCAATAAAATCACTCAAGAACAAAAACACTTAAAACCCAAAGGTTTTTATGGAAGATAAATCAATATAAGCTCAAGTGTTTTTGGTGATTTTACAATAGCTCTAGAAATGTATTCTCAAAGGATATAATTAATGAATGATATTTGGAGAATAAGAAGAGATACTAGAGGTTTTGATTTTCAAAGAAACTTGAAGAAAATCAGATTTTCAAAGCTTGGTTTCAATGGCTTTTGTAGAGAAAATTTCTGCAGAATTTTTGCTAGCTTTCTTTCTCTTTGTATTTCAATCTCTTAGTCTTCACAATACACATCTCATTCTATATATAGCATTGTATTAGGGTTTTGAAGAGTGAATATTGTAATTGAAAGACAAGAGCCGTTTGAACACCATTACAAACAATCCACAAAACAGGGGAAATGTTTTCTGAAAAATCTGCAGATTTTAAGGATGAACTAGTCGACTCCTTTGCATTTGAGTCGACTACATTGAGTTCTAGTCGACTACAATGGTTAATCTAGTCGACTAGAATGAGTTCTAGTCGACTACTTCTTGTAGTCTAGTCGACTCAATGGTCATTCAGTCGACTCTTTTGATGTGGATGAAAAACCAATAGCTACTGATTGTTCTAGTCGACTACTAGAAAATACACAGGTCTATTCTAGTCGACTACAACATGAAAAATATTTAATAAAAATATTTTTCTTTCCATTTAAGTTTGGTAAAGCGTTTTCCATTCCATTTGAGTTCGGTTCATTTTATACTTGAGCTTATACGATAAAATCGACACATAAAATTACCTTGTTACAGTGATCGCTCCCCGACCTATCTACCCCGAGTCTTGAGTCTTCGACTTTCGCTTATGCCGTTGAATAAATTGATTTTCCATTTGCGCTTCAATTTCTTTCACAGTTTTTTTCTTTAAATCAAGCTTTCTTTCCGAGCTTGTTTTTCGAGTAGTTTCCTTTTCGAGTTTGATTTCTGAGTCGTTCACCTGTCTTTTGCTGAAAATATAAACTCGATAATTCATTAGTATGAAACACTCTTCAATGGTTTGTTATCATCAATTTTGGAATTGTTTGCCGAAAGTAAATTTCAAAGCCAACACAACCATTTCGCACTAAAAAATGACTCAAATGAAGCGATTCAAAAGCCTAAAATCAAGAGCTTTAAGCCATAGTTCTAAAAAGATAAAGAACACCTTTTTTCGAATCGCGTAGCTCAAGATATAGCCAAAATAGTGAAGCAGTGTTGAAACGGAACTGCACTGGGACACCTTGAGAAAATCAGTCGACTGACATGGACCATGCCATCAGTTGATTGACCAATACCCATCAGTCGACTAATCATAACAGAAATTGTTTTAGCTCTTTGTCAGTCGACTAACATAATTCCGTCAGTTGACTTACAGACCCGAAAAATGCTCTAATTGGCCCGAAAATCACCGTAACAACCACGTACGCATTTCCCTATGTGTATAAACTCATAATTTGATCAAAACACCAAATTATCTTTACCGAATGTAAGTTTTAAATAAAAAAACATTCCTTTAAGATCTTATAAAATTATTTGTCTTACCCCCGGTCTCCGTTTTGGACACCGCCGACTTTCAAAGGTAAAAAAAATCTTTTATAGCATGACTTTAAAACCATTTCAAAACTCAAAGTTTTTGTCGGCATCACGGGGGTAGGAAAAAATAGGTTTTTCACTTAAAGACCAAATAGAATCAAATGCAAGTCTTATGAAAAATCTATTTTCGGGAAAACAAACTAAAATCAACGAAAAAATCAAAGCGTATTTGTAGAGGCTCAAATGTAGCAAAGGAATGAAGAACCGGAGTTCAAAAGAAACTCAAAGAAAAGGACAAGTTACTATACACAAGGCACTAACTCTAACCCAACCACACTTTGCTCCACATTCAAACTCATAAACTTTATAACGACTTAACCATGAATGATCATATCTTCGATGACATTCCAATCCTTAAGATTGTTAAAGGAAACCTAGTGGTCGTTGCTACATAACCATCTAGTTTCAAATTAAGAACCTCTTCAGATTCTTTCAAACCTCAATTTCACATTCGAAACCACATTACTTAGGTTTCTAACTAAATCAATTGGCCATCAATACACAACCGACTCGGCTCACTCATAACCTCGTCTATCATGACCAAAACATCAATAACACGATTGACGACACGTTGCTACACTAACGCTAACTATACCATAAAACCATCAACCGCCTTCTCAAGGCTTCAACTCACATTCAACTCAATAGCCACAATCGATTTTACTTATGACAAAAAAAGTCCTTAAACCCACTCATATCACCCCCCTAAGGCATATAAGCACATATAAACAAGTATAAACATTTATCTCACATTATACTTTTAAAACAAGGCATGCAAAACATATTTTCACATTCTTCCATTTCACTTTAACATTTTAATAGCATGTGAATTATATATCTCAAAATCCACATTAAACATGTTCCTCAACAACGTAGGATAATATCATGATCCACATGTAAACATAATTACATATTAGTAACTTATATACAATGTGACTCACACACCTCATGAAACACACTTTGCCCAACACAGGTTAACGGATATGCATTCTACCCATTTACACTGAGAAAGAGTATTGCACCGATTCTTCCCAAGTGATTTTGACATTTCTCACTTTCAACAAGGAAGGCGGTTGCATGCGATGACCCGTGACTAAAGATTCGTACACCGAATGCACGAGACGACCCGCGACTTTGAGGATGGGATGACCCAACCTATATCAACAATTTTCGGCTTTTAAGTTTCGTAGGTGGGGGACACCTCCTGGCCAGTTATTGCGACAATTCGACATAAGACTACTCACCCGCGGTTACACAACTGGACATAGCCCAACACCAATTGAATTCTCAATGCAAAATATTAACACCATATGCACTATGCCTCAAAAGACCCATGCACCAACATAAATATGTATCTCATCATATTTATAAACAACATTCCCACAATGTAAACATAAATGTTTTTCACCATTTAACATGTTTTCAAATTTTATTTAAAGCAATAATCAACAAGAATGCCTTCTCATGCAACATTCATGCTCCAAATCATAAAGTTTTCCTTTTATTTCACAAGGATAATATTTTCATTCATTTAACATGTTTAATTCTCAATTAAAGCATTTAAATTCCAAGGACACATTCTCATGCACAAGTAATGCTTGAATTCATCAAGTTGTCCTTTAATTCATAAAGATAACCATTCCATTCCTTAAACATACTTTTATTTCAATTCAAGAAAGTTTTTATGAATCACATCTCAACCTAACATCAATTCCCAATATAACAAATATCATTCACAAAGAGAAACTAGATAGTCACTCTAAGTTGAGATGCCTAGTTACACCAATCATATAATATAACCTCAAAGGTGCTAACCAAATGAGCTAGCCTAATCTCATTCCAAGGCTACATCCCTAACACCTACATACACATGTATAATTACACTTACACATATACACATATATATAGACATACAAGCATACTTTAACATTGTAAATCTCAAGAACAACCATATAACTAGCATGCATCATAGTCCTAGCAACCTCATCACCAATGACTCCATACATAAGGGTTATAATACATTAACATGTTCAAACCCTAACTTCACATTTTCAAGGATTCACTTAGCAATTTTATCTAAGATTAAGAACCCTAGAATCAAACCCATACCCACATAATCATAAGATGAGCTAGTTAAGAAGTTTTGCCCTACCTCTTGAAGAGCAAAACAAAACCACTAAGCAAGGCCAAGAGCCCTAGCTCTTCCCCAACATCGAAATCAAAGGAGCAATCCGGTGGAAAGCTTCACCATAGTCTCCTAACAATGAATCAAACTCCAACACAAGAGGAGAGCAAGAGTCATTAAGTGGTTTAACAAGAAACCCTAAACTAGGGTTTGAATGGAAAACACACAAGGAATGAAGAACACTTACCCATCCTTGTCTCAAACCAAAGAGAAGAACATCATAAACATCTTCCATGTTGATGGTCACATCAAACTCCCAATTTAGGGTGATCAAATCCACATCTAAGTGAAGAAGAACCAAGAGGGAGAAAATGAGAGAAAATAATGAAGTCTTGCAATGGAAGACCAAGTGGTGTGTAGAGATTCTCCACTCACACCTCTCACTATCCAAGGGTCCAAAAAAAATATGGGGAAAAAGAAATGGATCCAAGGCTAGGAATATATCTTGCCATGAAAGACTTATTACACCACTCACAAAATCCATTAAATTGCCAAACAAGGTCTTAACATCCAAGGGTTTAGAATAAGGCAATAAAAATGAATAGACCATCTAAGGGTTGACGAGAAGTCTTGCTAAGTGAAAGACCAAGAATAATGCATTCTTGCATTTAAGTGCTAACCAAACAAGGCCCTATGATCCAATGGTCTAGAACAAAGATGGGAGAAATAGATCAATGACTAGAAATGAGACACCACTTGAAAAGGGGAAATGACCAATTTATTCTCAACTTAGGGTTAATTACAAGAGTGTCATCATGTCTCTTAATTATCCTTATACCCTTTGTCATCCTCTCTATTTACCACTATGCCACTCATACCCCAACACTTAGCCAAATCTCTACACTTTCCATAAAGTGCTATAAATATGAAAATACTTATTTACCCTTCAGTCATTTCTTTTTCGAAATCGTTTTTAATAAAATTAATTAATTATAAAATGCTAATATAACAAGAAATTCATATAAGTGCTACACCGGAACATCTATTATCAACTAGGGTAACATGTTCAGGAATGCAATACGATTATTGAAGCTCCAACGAGAAAATGTTTCACGAACCCACGTAGTCGCCAACAAATAATAAATCACAAAGCCGGAAATGAAAGTCCACGAAGTTGTCCCGCTAAGTCCGAAACTCAAACGCGAAAAATTTACACGTATCGAGAATACACAAGATGTCATGAATAAGTGACATCACATAACGTTAACACTTGGAAAAGAATTCTAGAAAAGAGAAATAAAATGCGGGGTGTTACAATTTCTAACGCCACCACTAGCTTCATAATATAGATATTTATTCATTCAATTTCAAAAGGGAGATACATTATATATGAATCAAATTAGTACCGCTAAGAGCAAGTTAATTTCAAATCCCAAGAGAGATATAATCCATCTGACTCGGCTATAACCCATCTTCAGAATGAGCATGACTTGTGCATGCAAACTATTTTACTCTAAACTACTCCTACGATACAATAAATTAAACTAAAGCATGTCAATTTCACATCTCTTTAGTATTGCATGTCAAAATCTAGTTATCATGTTCATTAAAAATCATTGTGTAAAAAATCATAATTTAAACATCAGAGTCCCAACCCTTATGAATAAACATGGTTGAGTAAGATAAAACATTCATTCAATCTAAGACAAGAATAGAAAAATATAGAATCTCAAATAAAATAATACTTTGGTCTCTAATCTTCATAATCGCTATATACGTGTTCTTTAGTTTCCCCTTCTACAATAAAAATAAATAAATTCTATACTACTTGCTTATGGTTTTGTTAAAAACCCTATATACCGAATTAGGCGCTCATGGTTGATGGAGTCTATATCATTGATATAAAAACTGCCTCTATTGTTGTCTTGCTTTTTATTCTATTCTTTTCCTCCTTGATCTTCTAATTCTCTCTAAATAATGGCTAATTGAGAGCTTGAAAGAACATCATCTCAAAAGAAGGATCGAAAGAAGACCCTTTAATTCTCGTATTGAATCCTCTTATTTATAAAGGGAAGAATCATACTTTAGGTAGATTTCTTTTCTTCTCTAACTAAGATTCATCCCTTGTGTGTGTTTCTTATAAAGGGAAGTTAAATTTGACCAAACTATGCTTAAAATACGTCCCAATATGTATTGGAGTGCACAACAAGTCGAACGAGGTCGAAATGGGGTCCACATAAATTTTTAAAGTCAAATCTCGAGCTTGAGCTGTAGGTGGATTTTTTGGGCGATTCAAAATGCTTTAGAAAGCTTACTTCATAAGAATGAGTTTAGGCTTTTGAATCACTCAATTTGGAGTTGTTTTGACTAAGTTATGATCATTTGAGTATGCTCAATGTTTTCGATCTTTTGGCCTTTCACCATTCTTAGTAGATTATTTGGGGATCTTCTTGGGATGTTTTTGGAACTCCTTCTAAGTGCTTTAGGGATCCTTTTGAGATCTTATTAAGGTTAATTTGAGGTCTTTTGTATTTTCTTATTTCTATTTCCTCTTACGATCCCAGATACGTCTCTTTTTCATTTTCAGTTATTTCCATGCACTTTGTGGCTCAGAATTGCTTCATTCTTTATCGGTCTCGGCTCTTAAATGGTCTTCAATCGGTATTCCAGTTAATTCACCAAAATTGATTCATTTTCTCTTATCGAGCCTAAAACACGCTTAACAAGCAAACCAGATAAAAATATCAAACTAATGGAGTAATTAGATTAACAATGCTCAGTTAGTGGCCTAGAATAATATTCGGCACCTAACATTTATACACCTAGGCATGTGACCGCCTCTATGTAGTGACTACTCGTGACTTCCTGAAATATACCTTTAAGCTATATTCGCGATTATGGAAGATGATCCCCTTCATCATTCCTTCTTTTCCTTATGCTTGGTGATCTTAATAATAGATATAGCTCTATTTTGGGCTTGAGTTGGGTTCTGGCTAAATATAGGCCTGTGCGGGTTGGGTTTGATAGGGTTAATGTTTAGTTCGGGTTTGAACCCAACCCAACCCTAAACCCGAATTGAATAATAAATTCAACTTGAACCGTTCAATAGTAAATCTGATGGCTAATATGAATCCATTCAACTACTAAACCTAATCTCTTCTCTCTTTAATTGCATTTGTATTCTGCAAATGGGGTCAGTTTCTCTCTTTCTATATATATATATCAGATCTATATCTCTCTTTCTCTTTATATAATATTATACACCAGATTTCAAAATCAATATATATATATATCAGACATCCTTTAGAGAGTTCCAATCGTCAAAATCAAAATCAATATATATATCATATCTATATATACACCAAATTTCTCTCTATATATGTATCTATATCAAATCTCACTTTATATATACACACCAGATTTCTCTTTATATATATATATATTTATCTCTCTACATGTATTCTTTATATATATATATATATATATATATATATATATCTACATGTATATATCTATCAAAGCCATAATATTTGAGTTTAGCCGATTTAAAACCATATATTGAAATCAAGTATATGATATGAATATACACACTATCATATGTGTATGATTCGATTCAATTCAAGTTGAGGTGGTTGTACTGATTGAACATTGTAATAGCTTGAGGACAATTTAGGAATATAAAATGGTGTTATGGATTTTCATTATCTTTCTATTACCTTTTATCTTTTTATTTTTGAAATTTGAAATTTGAAAAAAAAAAAAAACGACCTGAACATGCTACAGCCAAAAGGATGTATATATAATATATATATATATTAAAAAAAAAACCCAACCCAACGACCTAGCCCGTTAATTTGGGTTTAGGTTGAAACCCAACCCGGATCTTCTTTTAAGTTGGCCCGGCCCAACCCAAAGCCAGGTTTGTTCGGGTTGGGCCGGGTTAGGTTGGCCAAAGTTGCACCCCTAATATGATCTAGTGTGGTAATAATTCGGGTTGAAAATAATGTTTAAGAATAAACCCTTACAATGACCTAGTTTTAACTTTCGCAAGTGCACGAATCGTATTATAGTATAGTTCGGCTTAATAAAGGTTATCGAACCCAGGGAACTAAGTCGTACTGAATTCTAGTAAAGTAATACTCTTGAATTGCTATGACAGTATGGTTTTGGATTTTTGTTATAACCTAATTAACTAATAAAGCAACTAAAGATTGATTGAGACAAGAAATATAGAGATTGATGTCCGCCCAGGGATGATATAAAAATGGTTAAATAGTCGAATACACTCCCAAAAAGGATACCGTTAATCGGATTCACTACAACCCATATCCGGACAAAGTGTAACTAGTGCATGTTATTTACTTTACTATAATCTACTCCTAATGCATGAAATTAAACTAGAGCATGTCTATGATACCTCGTTGAGGCATGACCTATGTAAACCTAGGGTTTCAAGTGTTAAGAACAATTATGTAGAAACTTATGGATTAATTATCCGAGTTCTAGCCCATAGTGAATAATCATGATTGAGCAAGAAAAATATATTCATTCAATCTAAGACAAGAATCAAAAACAAATATATAATCTTGTATCAAGAATAAAAACGGTCACTCATCTACAACAATTATCATGGTATATTCATAGCTTCCCCCTATTACAATTGAAAACAAATATAAAAACAACATTACTTGGCTAAGGTTTTGCTAGAAAACCCTAGATACCGGTTTAGTTGATCTTGGCTAATGGAGACTGCATCGTTGATGTAGAATCGCTCACCATTGTCTTCTTTTCCAGAACTCTAGGTCTTTTATGGCTTTTACTTGGAATGAATCTCCAGAGATTGCTTTGAAAATTATATGAACGAAGTCCCCAAAATCTGTAGCAGACCTTGGTATTTACAAACAATAGCTGATGGAAACCTTAAGGTTACCCTTTTTCATAATTTCACACCGAACCAAGCAAAACTCTCAAATCTAATATATGTTGTGTCATATATACGTGCATATAGGTGTTGGGATCAAACATAAAGTCATCCGGGTCAAAACGGATCAATTCGGGTCAAAATAGGATTTTGGCCCGAATTTGAAATTTCTAGTTTTTTCTTGCAGACATGCCTCACTCTTTTAATCATAACTGAAGCTACACATATTGGATGGAAGTGTGTAATAGCTTGTTAGAAAGCTGGCTTCGGGTGCTTGATGTTAGGCTAAAAAAACACTCTATTTGGACTTGTTTTTACCAAGATATGGCTGCCCGAAGTGGACTAAAAATTTATGCTGAAACCCCCCTTACGCATGGTGCGTAGGGGTTCCTACGCATGGTGAGTAGGTCATGCGTAGGTGATGCATGAAAACAAACACTTTCTAGTCACTGGAAGCGTAGGTCATGCGTAGCAAAACCCTTGGAACCAACGTTTCCTGGGAATAATGTCATTTGAACCCTCTCGACTCCCTTGTTATGATTCTTGTAGTTGGGGCACAAAAAACTGAAGTTTCTGCCCTCTGGAAGACACTTTTCTCTTGAAAACACCTCTTTTGCTCTCTCTTTGAATAGACACTTGCACTTCTCAAGTTAATTCACCAAAGTTAGCTCGTTATCTTCATTAAGCTCCTGAAACACGCTTAAACACACAAACGGCATAAAAATACCAAATAATGGAATGTAAGGTCATAACATTGGCAAGATAGGGGCCTAAAATAGTCAATATTTGACACCTATCACACCCCCAAACTTACATATTGTTAGTCCCTTAGCAATGAACTCAAGAAAACCTACTTTGTGATGATTTGTATTTTAACTACTTTATACTAATCTATGCTACTCCTTTGCTTTCGTGAGGGTCGATGATTACACTTAGCATGTGTAACAAGCCTTTTAAACCTCTCGATAACATCGAATGCAGAAGTGAAGTCTCGTTAGGGTTAGTTATACTACCCATAACTTCTCCATTCTTCATTCTCACGCATTCATGCATTCACATACTCATCAATCAAGTCATGATACAATTTATAAGATAATAAGGATGCAAATATTCCCAGTCACTACAGAACAATAACTATCTGGAGCTCATGCTATGAATGATCCCCACTAAAGTCAATAACTTCGTTACTCTCTTCTCCCAATCCGGACAACCTTCCATGTTTTTGTGAACATTATCCTATAGTAAATCAATCTCTCTTCTTCTACTTCATTGATCAAACTTTGCCATTTTTCATGAAAAATTCATACTTTTCGTCTTTCCACTTTATCCCTTTTTATCTTTCTAAGCTCCGGACTTTTCAGCGAGGATTTTTAGTCCCAACCAATTGGACCGAGCTTCTTCCATGGGATTTATACTCATTAGTTTTCTCCCCTTTTGACGTGAACACTCTACTACTTTGTGGTAGGAGGCCCGGTTACTCAGATCGAAAAATTACTTATTGCATTTTCTTTTTCAAAATAAAATTTCAAATTCTCTCCATTCCATCTCCCTTTCTCCCATTTTATTGTGGCAAAACTAATTTTTCAACTACATAGTCAAAGATCAACTATTTTTTCCATAATGAATGTGTGCATGTGCTTATAGGTCAAGATCGTCCTTTTCGGTTTCAATTTCATTAATTCATTCACCCATGTAAAACCACATCACTTCACTAACTCAATCTAATCATTACTCTCATGAGCAGGAATATCGCATCTCGTACTACTCACACATCATAAACATAAACTTAATAAACTTGTAATGAAAAATACTCATGCGTGAAAATAAAGAATTTATCCAATTTTTTTAAAAAAAATTCAAAAACATTCAATCATTCCCTATACTAACTATACAACCAACTATTCCTTCCCTCCAAACTTAAATTAAACCATGTTTCCATGGTTCACAATCATACTCATGAGAAAGAATATAGTTACCCTTGAAGCACAGTTCCGTAATTTCCTCTCTTCATGTCCGTTCTCCCCCCCCCCCCCCCCCCCCCCCCCAAACTTGAATTGATCTACCTGTAGAAATGTTCAATAAATCACAAATACCTAATATCATAGCAAGGGAAGAAGAAATACAATCATCGCTTTCCGGAAATCATTACTCAATCTAGCACAAGGAATGATTTTTTTTTATTTTTAGAATTAAACAATGATTTGGCCTTAAAGGCCTACAATCCTAAGAATTGAAATTGCATAAATTAAATGATATTCTATTCTACAAACATAGGCTAGAAACTAACTTTCATAATCTATTACCAATGTTTAACGTCTTTGGCATGACGTGGTCACTCGCTCCTACCCCGTATCATATACATGACCCACCAAACTGACATATGCCATAAATTCCAGTCCCGAATCAATCTCCTCATAAATCTTCAATCGCTGACCATGCCTCTTTAACCTCTCATTTTTGAAACCTACCTTTCTATGAGGGTAAACTAATTTAACTCTAAATGGTCCTTCCCATCTTAATCGGATTTTACCTGGAAACAATTTCAGTCTTGAACTACAACGCCGCCCCTTTCAGCCAAGCTCAAATAACTTAAGTCGAACATGCTTAGCATAACGCACCCTTGTCCGAGCTATGTACATTCGAACATCCTTATACGCACAATTTCGTATCCCTTCACACTCAGTTCTTAATCGCGGATCTTTCCAGGCATATAACTTATCTACCATGTTTATACTCAACACTCTCTCATTTGGATAGGGATCCTTAAGAGGGGTGTCATCCTTGGTAGGCTCTATAAAAGTTCATGGTAAATGATCATCTTTAATAGTCTTCACATCCTTTTTCTTTTTCCATACTCCATCATCTTGATCCTCAATTACCCCATACATACAACCTTCGGAAGCGTATCTTCAGGCACCAATTCTGATGGAGGAATAAGTGGAAGTCTAGGCGACTCTCTTGATGCTTTCTTTGGCGGCGAGTACGAAGCCGCTTCTAATGTAGCGATAAATTCCAAATTAGATCGCTGTTGATCCTCCCAGTTTTCAAACTTTTCCTCCGACCTTCTCATCATAATCTCTAAATTATCTCTTACACTACTCTAAGGTACAACCTCTTCAACCACCTCATCAATATTATCTATGTTAACACACTCGGCTGGTTTAGATAGTTGATGGTTGATATCAAAAACATTTATCCTCATTTTTAGATTCCCAAAAGATATATCCATATCCCATGTTATGCAATTAATGCATGCATTTGTCGTAGCCAAAAATGATATTCCTAAGATAATTGGGATATGTCTCCTTGATCTGTGGTCAAGTTCTATATCTAGTACCATAAAGTCTACAGGATAGTAAAACTTGCCCACTTGAACAATGACATCCTCCAGAATTCCTCTCGGTTGTTTAGTTGATCTATCTTCCAATTGAAGCACCACCGAGGTTAGATTGATCTTTCCCAACTCTAGCTTTTGATAGACTGAGTAAGGTAATAAATTAACACTTGTACCAAGGTCAATAAAAACTCTACCAATCTTTTGGTCACCAATGACACAAGAAATAATGGGAGCACCGGGACTTTCCTCTTAGGTGGAGTATCACTTAGTAAGATCGAACTCACTTGTTCAATCAATAGAATCTTTTTCGGGACCTTAGTTATACTTTTCCTTTTCTACGTACAGAGGTCCCTCAAAAATTTAGCATAGGGTGGAATTTGGGCGATAATGTCTAAGAGAGATATATTGATTTTGACTTGTAGAAATGTTTCCAACATGTCCTTCTCCTTATGCTTACCATACGAAGTCGACTCTTGAAGACGTTGAGGGTAAGGTTTTGCCTCTTCATATTCTGCCCTATCCGGCTCTTCTAGTAACGTCTCATCCTGTCCTTCCTCCTCATGGGGTCGACCTCTTTGAACTTCTTCAGTCGCCCTACGCTTGTTCGTTCTCTCCTCAAACTGCTGCTGAACCCTACTCCTCACCTCCTTTCCACTTTTCAAGGTAGTAATGGCTTGGACTGTTTCATTGTTATGTTCAGCAAATGAACCACGCTCCATTATGTGTTTACCCTTTTGATTAGTCACTAGTTGATTGGGTAATCTTCCTTCTTCAAGCCTATTCACCACATTAGCTAGTTGTCATATTTGGGTTTCTACCTTAGCAATGGATTGTGGATGAGAGTTCAACAATTGGACATGAGAATTTAGTAATTGGACGGTTGCCTGAATATGATTGGATTGATTTTTAAACTCATTAGATTGATTTCTAAAATCTCTTAAGGCGCTCAAAACTAGGTGGTCAAGATGGTGGGTATTGATTTTGAAACTAGGGTTGATTTTGGTTGAAGGGTCAGGCTGATTGGGTATTATTTGACTGAAAATTCCGAGTAGTGAATGATAGCTATTGGCTTCTATTGACACTTGATTGAGAATTTTCAGTGTTTTGAGGATGATAGGACATATGTGGGTGATTTTGCCAACCCGAATTGTATGAATTGGAAAAATGATTATTGTTCGGGTTGGTCCAGGCCGCATTCGCAACAACGATAACTATCTTATTGCCCTGATATCCATATTGGGAAGGGTCAGATCCTATTGCTAAAACTTCTCTTAGGGTTGACTGACTCAGATTTATGAATTTGTCAAGTTTCTGTCCTAACGCAGCAACTTTTGATCTCATGTCATCACCTATTTCCACTTCGAAAAGACCTTCAGATGTCCTACTTACTCCTTCTCTAGCTCTATTTTTTTACTCATGTTGGATCAAGTTATCGCTCATATTATCAAATAGCTTCAAGACTTCGTCTACTAGCTTTAGTGTAAACTAACCTCCCACTACGACATCTATCAAATTTTTGTGAGTGTCATCTAGTCCAAGATAGAAGTTACGCACAATATCTTGATCAACAAATTTATGATGGGGGAACTTCCGCAAAATTTCATTGAATCTATCCCATGCATCATGGAATTGCTCACTAGGAAATTCTCTAAAGTGGGTAATTGCTTCTTGCGCTTCATGGGTTCTATCTACTGGAAAATGTTTTTCTAAAAATTCAGCTTTTAAGGTTTCCCAATCAATTTTTACAGTTTTCCTTAAACCGACATACCATCGTTTAGTTTTCTCTCTAAAAAAAAGGAAAATAATCGCACATGCAATGCATTAGGACTTAGATTCTCTATTCTGACGGTTGAGGCCATTTCTAACAAATCATTAATATGTTGATATGGGTCTTCATTCCTAAGTCCAAAGAACTTAGGCAACATATTGATGACATTAGATTTGATCTCATAGTGGTTGACTCATTCTTCTGAAAATTTAGCATATGTTTCATAAGCAGTAGGCGCATAGTATCCTTTCAAGGACGTGGCTGGTTGATGAGACCAGAATATTTGGTATTCTGGGCTTTAATAAACCCTTAGTTAGTTTCTTTATTTTACTAATAAGATATTCTTATTTAAGTTGCGTGTTTAAGCATGTTTCAGGGATTTTAACGCAAATCTGAGTTAATTTTGGATTTTTAGCAAATATGTCTGATCCAGAATAATACTTGGAGGATAAATGCACTCAGTTCAGAGCAAGGTACAAGTCAGTAAAGCAGAGTAAAAGCGGCTGAAGCACTAAATCGCAGAATAAAGAAATATTAAAATTCAGGAGCTACCGATCGATCGGAGGAAATTCCCAATCGATCACCCAATGCCGACATTGGTAAATGTGCGCAAAGATACTATAGAATTCTTACTCCGTGTGCAAGCATATCAGAGGGCAAATTGGTCCATTCACTGCTGTTACTTAGTCCTCACACCAAATCTTCTTGGAGTGCAATAAAATACATGCCATATTTACACCAACTTTTGTCTATAAATATATGAATACTTCATGAAAAGAAGAGATCCTGGATCCTTGGATCATATATCATCATTTATACAAAAAGTATCTCTAGAGAGAGAGGCTCCCCAAGAACTCAAGAACCACGAACCAATCGTGAGGAGGATGTCTACATCAATGATGCAATCTCCTTTCTCCATAAGTGGCTAGTCGGTATCTAGGGTTTCCAACGAAACCCTAATCAAGTAATGTAGAACTTTAATTACAAAGAGGGGAAGCTAAAGAGCACTTCTATGATGATTATGTAGTGAGAGACCGAACGAATTATCTAAATAAGATTTATTTATTAATTCTCTTCTTAAGCTGAGATTGAATTAATGATTTATCTTGAACAACCATGTTTTTTACTAAGGGCAATAAATCCAAGGTTTAAATAGTGGTTTATACATAATGGTACTTAACGACATGATGAGGTTTTAGGTGCATACGATTTATACTAAGAGAATATGACCATTAATGTGTTTTTAATTTCATATTTTAGGAGTAGTTGTAATATAGATATCTACATACCATGGTCATGCCAATCGAAGATGAACTATAGTAAACTAAACTTGATAATATCTCTTTTGGGATTAGGCAACTCCTTGTAACATTACTAATCTGATTCGTATAAGCAGTATCTCCATCTTACAATAATAAGATTAAAGGGCTATGTTATGAGACTAGTGGTGTAGTTAGAACAAAACCCCAGATTTGTTTATCTTGATTTACAACATAAAAATTACTTATTTATTTATTTTATGTTTAGTAGTTATAAAACCAACCAATTGAAATAACGTTTATAATATAATTCAATTTTTTGTTTTACAATTATTTGAAATACGATTCTGATCTCTGTGGTTCGATACTCTCTCTACCCAACTATACTATATACTACTCGCGTACTTGGGACTGAGATGTAAAACTAGATCGTGCTAATTCTTCATTTTAAACAATTTTATTTACATACGACTAGAACCGATCACTAGAGCCTTTCGCGTCTCGACATCACGATCGGCCATCCTTTAACGATCCAACTGTTGATGACACTCTAATTCCCTAGCTTGACAATTTTGACGAAAAGTCCGTTCAATTTCAGGATCAAAAGGTACTAACACGGTGTTGGGATCAAAAAGTGATTCTTTATCGGTCATACACTAAGCGAAAACCATTTTTTTTTATGAAAACATATTCAACTACGTCTAAATTATTTTAAGTAATAGAAAGAAAATCTAAAATTATAAGCGAAATTAAGCTAAAGTAAAACTCACAAAAGGTCCGACGACGCAACTTTCGTGTCTTCGCTATCTCCCTTTATGCTTTTCAGAGTACCTGTCAATCACACAAAAAATTCAATTTTTAGTACACTACAATAACGCAGTATTACTAAACTACTAAAGCTAAGAATAATGTCAAGTCCCTAGCAACGGTGCCAAAAACTTGATGTCCACATAGGGGTGATAAAAATAATGGTTAAAAATAACCCCTTAGGACGGCTTAGGTTTTACATATCGCAAGCGCACGAGTTAAATTATAGTATAGAAACGGCTTGAGAAAGGGAATGTCGAACCCACAGAGACTTGGTTATTCACTTTAGCAATTCAAAAATATTGAATTATGTTTGAAAAAGTTGTTTGATTTGATTTTGAGAATTATAACTAAATTAAGTAAAACAAAATTTAAATTGAGAGTTTGATCCAGAAAGAGAGGAAATTAGGGTTTTCATCGCTCCACCACTAACCGCATAACATAGTTTTCAATTTTCATAATTGTAAGATGGCGATCTATTCCCGTGAATTAGAGCGTACCGTAAATAATCGAATACGCTCCCAAAAAGGATACCGTTAACCAGATTTGCTACAACCCATCTCCGGACAGAGTGTAACTAGTGCATGTTATTTACTTTACTCTAATCTACTCTTAATGCATGAAATTAAATTAGAGCATGTCTATGATACCTCGTTGAGGCATGGCCTATGTAAACCTAGGGTTTCAAGTGTTAAGAAAAATTATGTAGAAACTTATGGATTAATCATCCGAGTTTTAGCCCATAGTGAATAATTATGATTGAGTAAGAAAAATATATTAATTCAATCTAAGACAAGAATCAAGAATAAATATATAATCTTGTATCAAGAATAAAAATGGTCACTCATCTACAACAATCATCATGATATAGTCACACCCCTCGTTACAATTGAAAACAAATATAAAAACAACATTACTTGGCTAGGGTTTTGCTAGAAAATCCTAGATACTGGTTTAGTTGATCCTTGCTGACGGAGACTACATTATTGATGTAGAATCGCTCACCATTCTTTTCTTCTCCGGAACTCTACGTCTTGTATGGCTTTTCCTTGGAATGAATCTCCAGAGATTGCTCTGAAAATTATATGAACGAAGTCCCCAAAATCTCAATGGATACGAAGTCCCCAAAATATGTTGCGCCAAAAATAAATCGGCCGAAGAATTAGGCTGATTATAATTTTTCGTAAATTGCGGGCGTGCCAAAGCCAATGACGTAACTCAAAAGGTTATAAAAGAATGAAATAATCATCTCTTTTTAGTTATAATTACGAATCAGACAATTGCACGAAAGATAACGAAAACTCGTGCGAAAAAGTTCTAATGCCTCAATCAAGGACTTTTGGTAACCGAGAAATTAAACTACGAAAAACTTGAATAAATTGAATTAAAATTGTGAAACAAGAATTTAAATGACTTGGTAAAGAAAAATATTGCAAGAAATAAAGTAACGATACTTTTGACGCAAAAGAAATAATTTTTTATCTTTGGTGCTGGACCCCTAAAATAGAGATCTGCGTACATTATTTATAGCCTAAAATTATTTCTAAAATATAACCTAGAGATAAATAACTAAAAATAAAAGATAAAATAAAACTAAATTCTAAACCTATCTAAATACTAGCATCAACTCAAACTACAACTCATTTTCTAAAGTGTCCAATACTCCACAAACTTTGTAGTCTTGATCAACAAGAATTTCCTTCAATCAGATGGGCTTAAAAATCTCGGGCTGAACTCTTTTACAAAGCCAACTTCCTGGCCCAACTTCTTCCATTTTTGGCACAGCTCTCGGCCCATCTTCTAACCCATTTTGGCCCAGCTTTCGGCCCAACTGTTGGCCTAATTTCGCTCTACGTCCTTTATGCATGGGTCGTCAATTATTTTTCCAACATAGCGAATGCTCTCCTTTTGCGAACATTCACAATTTATTCACTAAACGTTTTTTACTTCTAACAGGGCGAACGTTCACAAAAATGCGAATGTTCGTAATTCTTTAGTGTTGTCGTGTAGTTCTATTACTAGCCTTCAAAGGTGGTTGAAAATCTTTGCAAGAAAAATCATCTTCTTGACCACAGCTAAATTACACGCCTTGCCATGTGTTAGCTCATTTAGGATGCAAACAATGCCCCCTAATTCCAACACCATTTTGCTTAAAAAATATGGCCATTAAAATTTTTCTCTAGCCTAAAATGATGCCAACACATTCTCTTGTATTAACATTCCTTGTCCCCCGAGTCTGTTACTAGGAAAAAAAAATTAATGAGTTAGCACTAATGCTTTATTCATTTTGGACCAACATTAAAGTGGTCTTTATTCACCTATTCCTAAACCTAAGTAGGTAGAAATTGTTTAGAGTTCATCAATAATGGATCAATGAACCCACATAAGATCCCAACACTCAAAAATTTAAACTCTTATAGTGGGGAACAAACATGATTGTCCGGAATTAAATAATTGTGCAAAGTCATGTTAGCCGATCTTAATGCCGGTTTCATTTAAAGAACAACACAATACCGGTGAAGATTTTTCACTGCAAGTGATCTTGAAATTTTATATCTTTTATAATTTCAGTCATATAGGCTGAAATTATAAAATACGAAGTTCTGCCTTCTATCAGATTTTTCTCATAGGCCGAAACTCAAAAAGCTTCGGCCATTTTAAAACCAATTTCTGCTACTGTAAATATGATATCAGCTATTGCAATTGTGATATCAGCCTCTGTAATCTTGGTTGCTGCAACACTGGTTCCGGCCACTACAAATTCTGTCAATTTGTCGATCACTGCAGTTCTAGCTAGATTATTACTCGCCAAAACCCTATCAATTGGTTGAGTTTCGGCCAATCCTTTCTCAGCTGGATTTGTATCAACTGCCTTGTTTTTTCCCACATCAGCTCCAGACGTTTTGGCATCAACCAAAGTGGTTTCGGCCACCTCATTTGTTTCTGCCAAAACTTTAATTTTTGCAACAGTGGTTTATTCCTCAACCGATATGGGCTTGTGCAAGTTGGCCATCGGCTGCCCCCCGTGTCTCGGAGGATTTAGTGGCCGAGTTGAGGAATTTGCATACCTTTTAAGTGTCTGGATCTCAGACCGAATCTATGCCCTCTGTTCATGACATGCTTTCTCCTCGGCAAGATATGCTTGTAATTTTCTCCTTAGCATGATATGATTGCAATTAAGCGAAAATTACTCGATATTTGTTGGCCATTATCCTCAATTGTTGTAGGATTTCACCCGCAAGCGTGGCCTTTAAGCCTTGTGGTGGCATGTTGCAATTCTCTCGGCTACCTAGTGGTGTCCCACCGGGAGTGCCAAAATATGTTCGCTCCAAAAAATATTCATAATCGGTCGAATAGTAGGGTCGATAATATTCTTCGTTCCCGTAGGGTAAATAATCAACGGTCGAATAGTAAGCCGATAATATTCTTCATATCCATAGGGTTCGGGCGTGCCCAAATAATTTTCAGAGCAATCTCTGGAAATAATTTTCAGCTCAGAATAGAGAAGTGTTTCATGTCTAAAATTTTCCAAATTCAATTATGTTGCCATGATTTATTTACACGTAAGGGATTATGCTGTGCATATTAGCTGCGCAGGGCTCTTATTAGTATTGCTTGTATGGGGATTGGCTTGGCTGCTATGATTTCCTTCATGCTCTTAGTTTTTATTATTAAGGACCTGGCTTTCTTCAGTTATTCTTTGCATGTAGTGATAGATTATCATCAGTATCTAGCTGCAGATTTTGGCTTTATTTCGTATTCTTCCATTCATGGCATTATCAACTGTTGTTTTCTTGGTTTTCCGAGGCTCTACATTCTGGTTTGCTATGGGTTTTGTTTATTTTGCTTTGCTTGGAATCTGTTATGCCAAGTCTCTTCATGGATGAATCAGTTCATCAAGTTTGGTGGTACTCTTGTAAGACGATTTTCAGATATAATGTTATGATTGCTTCCTTTGTTGTTCCTTGGCTCCTAAAAATCTCTTATTAGTTGTTCATTAGATTTGGTTTTCTAGTTTCCATTGGGTTTGTTTAGTTTTCTTCTTTTGGTGAATATTAGGGTTTCATATAGGGTATTCTCCTTCAATCTTTGTAAAGGATTTTACCTTTTTTTTATAATATTATTTTACCATTCAAAAAAAAAAAAGTCCCCAAAATATGTAGCTGACCTTGGCATTTATAGAGAATAGTTGAGGGAAACCCTAAGGTTACCCTTTTTCATAATTTCACATTGAACCAAGTAAAACCCTCAAATTTGATGTATATTATGCCATATACACGTGCATATAGGTGTTGGGGTCGAACACAAAGTTGTCCGGGTCAAAACGGATCAATTCGGGTCAAAATAGGATTTTGGCCCGAATATGAAATTTTTAGTTTTTTCCTAAAGACATGTCTCACTCTTTTGCTCATAACTAGAGCAACGCATATTGGATAGATGCGTGTAATATCTTGTTAGAAAGCTGCTTTCAACCTCTTGATTTTAGGCTCAAGAATAACTCCATTTGGACCTGTTTTGACCGAGATATGGACGTCTAAAGTTGACTGAAAATTTATACTGAAAACCCCCCTACGCATGGTGCGTAGATGATGCGTCTAAACAACACTTTCTAGATACTTTTAGCTACTGAAAGCATAGGTTATGCGTAACAAAACCCTTGGAACCAACCTTTCTTGGGAATAGTGTCATTTGAAACCCCTCGACTCCCTTGTTATGATTTTGGAAATTGCGACTTGAAATAATGACGTTTCTGCTCTCCGGGAGACACTTTTCTCTTGAAACACCTCTTTTGCTCTCTCTTTGAATAGACACAAGCACTTCTCTAGTTAATTCACTAAAGTTAGCTCGTTATCTTCATTAAGCTCCTGAAACACACTTAAACACACAAACGTCATAAAAATACCAAATAATGGAATGGAAGGACATAACATTAGCAAGATAGGGGTCTAAAATAGTCAATATTTGGCACCTATCAGAGATTATATCTGTTTGCACAATTCTTCTCGAAATTGGATAAATGCGGGCATGCCAAATTCAAGTTAAATCAAAGAGGATTCCTAGGAAATTGAAGACTATTTCATTGGAAGATGATGATTATCAAGCGTTTATTTTTTATTCTTTTTTCCTTAATTAAAAGGACTCAAGTGTTAAAGTTCTGAATGAAAGATGATACGACTTAGGAAAGGGATTGACAATGAACGAAATTGAAGTGCACTAAAGGAAATTGACTGGAATTCAAATCGCATAAAAGGAAAGAGAAAAGGAAATGACATTAACTTGAAAGAGATTACAAGGTAATGAAATGACATGATAAAGATAAATTACAATTGAAGAAATTGTAATGTATTGAGTTTTATTGTGTGCTGCTAGAATGGGCTTCAATTCGTCTAAGTGTTCTAGTTATACCATCACACTACTACTCCTTGAAATCGTTTCTTATCTGTCTTCTATGTGTTTGTCATATGTCTTCCTTCTCTCTTTAATTTTCTCCCACTGGTCTTTAACAACCCCACCTTCTTCCCAACTGTCGTACCATGCTCCCATGTTATACTCCAGCTCTCTTCGTGGAACTATTTACAATACCTTGAATGAACTTGGCTCTAATCATGGACAAGTTCGTTGCTTTCACTTGTAATTCGAATTCCTACATTTTAGGCCATATCCCTATATTTTAGCTTTCCACCTTTAAACGTTCCATATTGAACTCAACTACCTTCTTCCACAATCTAATTGTTGACTCATATATTCGAGTGTCTCTTTCTTTGTGCCACGTGGCTTATCCTGTCCTTGTCATGTAGCCTGTGATTTTTGGGTACCAACATTTGCCCCCCAAGTTTCCTTAGTCTTGTGGACTCTTCCAAACAAGGCTTTGGAAACTTAGATTTTAAAAGATCACGCTCAACAAAATCTAATTATTCAATATTTCAAATTCAAATCCATACTCAATCTCTTCCAGCCGCATGTTCTTCCTTCATTTAGTGGGATAACAGCTGACGTTGCCTCTTTGACCATTTCCAAGGCAATCATGACATCTATACCTCCTTCCCCAACCATTTCTTGGAACTTAAACCTCATTTATACCCACGTTCATACTGCCTTAAATGATTTCTATTTTTCAAAATATGCCTCAACCTAATCTAAACATCTCATCAAGGCATATATATACATGTTTATATCCATATGACTCAACCATATATACATACATCTCTTCTTTAATTTTATTTTCCTCTCAATTCACTCATAACTTCAACCTTCATGCTTATCCCTTTCCAAACCTCAAACTTCTATCCTTGTTCAGCTTTCAACCATGGCCCCAAAAGTTCGGAAGATAAACTCTTATTGCAAACTCATATTTCCCTCAATTTCTCACAATTCCATGGGACGACAAGTAGCATCAATAGTATCTGAATCTCAAGGTATCATTTCTCAAGCCACTTTTATCTCTGTTTCTAGATCCCATAAAGCCTTGGGTCCAGCTTTCGTGGACATGCCTCCCTCTGCTCTTGATATATTTTACCCCATAGTAGAGAAAACCTTCTCTATTTCAGGAAGATCCCTCCATAAGCAAATGGCGATCTTCCTCAATTCTACTTCAAGGCTTGACCCACTTTCTTAAAAGGCTGATCTGAATGGGTAGACAAGGTTTCCCATACCAAAGGTGAGTTATGGAAAAATTTAGGCATCTTTGAAGCTATTCACCTAAGTAAGATCCTTCCCACTCCTGATAAATATTTAATCTTTTCCTCTTTATATTTTTAGACCCCAACTACAAACTCTTTCCACTTGAATTTCAGTCTGATTTCTCCTACAATAAAGGACATTTGTCATCTTACCGGTCTTAAACCCTTAGGTATGGAAGTTAACTGTTTACTTCCTGAAAAAGAATTTGATTTTCCTCCCAAATCCTCTAGTTCCAAACCTTACGTTACAACCTATGGCTCTTTTATGTCTTCTTACGCACGTGACTCAAGTCCAGTTTCTGATAAGGAACACATTGCTTTACTCCTAGTTTGGCTCAATAGGTTTCTTCTCTGTGTGCCATCGGCCCATGTTACCAAGGAATTGAGCAATTTGGTCGTGGCATTGTCCAAGGGTACTCAATTGAACATAGCCTCCTTCCTTATGTCCTACCTTTATAGAAGTCTTAATGACATGGTCCTTTCTGATCTCTCTAGAACTAGAGGCCCTTGGTTGCTACTCCAAGTTTGGCTTCTGATGTACTTTCTAGAGTTGAGTCCCAAAATCAAAGTCCCATTGTATGATTCCTTGATCACTTCTAGTTATCTATCTTCCACTCCTAAAGCCCATTCATTCAAGGACTTCTTTTGTTTCTTTTATGATGATTGCTAATAAAGAACTCCAGCACAATTTATCCCATTTTCCAATTGCCCCCAGACTCCTGAATGGTTGTTGATCCTTAACGATGCCTCTAACCAAGTTTTGGAAGAGTTCACCCCCATAATAGCCAATTTCCTAACATATAGGGACTTACACTATGGCGTTGGTTCCATAGCCTCCCATCACCACAAATGTGGTGTTGAATTTTACAACCCAACCCAACTTACCAGACAATTCGGGTTACGGCAAATGATCCCGTTTCTACCATTTCAATCCTACAATCATAATTTTTGCAGGCGCATTAAGTTCACTGATGACGACTTAGTTCAAGATGTTAGCAAGAGATTCCATCAATTGACAGAGACTTTCATTCTTCAGCCCTTTGTGTACCATCTTGATACCAACAACACTTTTGACACTTGGTGGGAGGCCTATGTTAGCAAAACCAGGCACATGAAGGGATCTACTATGGTCTTGAGGCAGTTAAATTCCTTTAAGTTTGTGTCCCACACCTTCCAAGGCCAAGTTCCCCTTCCAATCATCTCTGTATCCAAGAAGTCAAAGAATCCATCTTCCAAGGCAATCTCTTCCAGCAAAAAAATAACCAAGAAGAGTTCATCCTCCAAGACTGGTAAATAGTTTTCAAATTCTCTATTCTTGTCAGACTCTCTAATTTTACTATAACATCCTTCTTCATTGTTTTAGATTCTACTGACATATCACAACAAGTTGATCAATTTATAGCAACTGGTGGTTTCTCTGTTGAAGCAGCTATGAAGGCAGCAAAGCTTATTGAAGTAGTAAAACAAGAAGTAGTGGTTGAAAGAACTAGGTTATCTCATTATTCCTTCCTATCTTCCATTAATTGCCCCGAATCATAATTTTATATCATTTTTTTCCTCTGACAGGGCAAACGTCAACTCGAGAAACAGACTTCTCAAGCCACTTCTGCCCAAATGATTGAAATTGAAATGATTCCGATGTACCCCAATCACCCCTCTGAAGAAGAAGAAAAAGAAAAACATAGAAGAAGCCCAAGACCCAAAGTTCCAAACCTTGTTTTTCCACTCTAATCAAAAGAGCCAGCGTCACCAAAGGTAGTAAAACCAATACTCCAAATCCCAAGTAAAGCCAAGAGATTGAAGAAATGTTTGATGACACCAAGACAGAAATCCCAGCAAAAACAACCACCAACAAAAAAAACGAAGGTAAAGGAAAAGTGAATGAAGCAACAAATGACACTGATGAGACTGAGAGTGATCAGAAGCAAAAAAAACTCAGGAAGAAATCCCTAATGAAGTGGAGGAAAATGAAGGGGGAAATGAGGACCAAAAAGATGATGAAGAAGAGTCCGAGCCAGATATTCCCAAGAAGGTGATCACAAGCAGTAAAGGCAAAATTGGAAAGATGGCTAAAAGCTTGAAAAAGGAGAAAAATAAAAAAGTGGAAGATAAAGAAACTTTTGTTGAAGTAATATCATTTCCCCCCTTCTTTTTATTTTTTATTTTTTTTATTCTTCTTTATATTTCTGGTTTTCAAGACTACTCCCCCTTGGAAGATACTCGAATCCCTGACCCTCCAGTGATGCAAGCCCCTTCCTCCTTAGAAAAAAATATGTAAAGTGATCTCCCTCAAGCCAAAGAAAATGCTAAAGAAAAGGTGAGTCCTTTACCACTCTTCCTTTTACTCCATATTTATTTTGTCAGCTTCCATTCTCTAATTTCTATGCTATCTTCCAGGTTTCTCCTTTTGTCGTCCCTTCCACTGAATCTGATTTTTCAGATGTTGCCAGTTATTTCTAAGACTTGGAAGCTACTTTGGAATATGTCATCACTTCCTCTAGCAGTGCCTCAACTAATATTCCTAAGCTTGATACTGACTTGATGCAATTAAAGACAACTATTTGTAGCCTCATGAAGCATAATCCTGATGATCTTTTATTTGTTGAGAATGAACTGTCAATGGCCCTTCTTCGTGCAGGCAATCACCCAGGTTTTCCAGACTCTTCCAGAATTGCATTCTTGACTTTCAAGATCCATCTTGATAACTTTAACCTCACAATCCATACAAAAGTCCCTTCTTAGGAAAGAAGCTCAAAGAGATGTTGTGGTTGAGAGTCTCAAATCCAACACACAAGCCTCTGAATCTACAGCCCAGAAGTTCCAAGCCTTACAGGACCAAGAAAAAGAAAAGAAGGTTGTTTTACTCAAAATTCAAGAAGAAAAACAACAAATGCTGGCAGAATCCCAACATCTCCGTTCCACAACTGGAAAGCTTAAAAACCACATGTTCTCCCTCCATGAAGAAACAAAGAACTTGGCAGCAGAAAAGGTTCAAGTTGAAGAAACCATTCAACAATGTAGGCTTTATTGGGAAGAATTCCAGAATCATGTAAATAGACTTTGAAGTATTCTTGTGAATTTTTGTTCTATTTTGACAAGTCGTTTTGATGGGCCACACATATTTTATTTTCGTTTTTGTAAGCTTTAAATTTGACCTTCCTGAGGCCTTAGGAGAAAAGAAATAATAGGTGGCCTTTTTGTTGTTGGAATATCATTTGCAGCAAACTTTATACCCTTGCATTTCTTTCATTGCAATATTTACAAAAGAACTTACACGAAAATAAATAAGAAAAGAAAGAAATGAACTAACTATTTACATTTCCTAAGGCTGCTAACATGCTAGCCTTGGGTCTCTTCATTGTGCATAATTTCAAAGAAACTTGACCGATATCTTTTCAAGTATCGGCCATTAATTGGATTGGCATGAACTCCACCATTCAAATCTTTCAAATGATAAGCTCCAGTTCCAAATATTTTATGTATTTGGTATGGACCTTCCCAACTTGGGCTCCACTTCCCAAATTTAGGATTTTTCTTCTTGGTTAGAAGGCAAACCTTCCAAACCAAATAATCTTCTGCAAAAGCCTTAGTCTTCATTCTCTTGTTATAGGCTTTCATCATTTTCTTCTTATGGGTTATCAAGTGGTCCAATGCCCCTAACCTTGTTTCATCTAACTCTTCCAGCTCCATCAGCATAGCTTCTGAGTAAGCCGCTAGACTTAAGTCATTCTGGTATGCAACTCTGGAAGACTTAACAATTACTTTCATTGGAAGAACTGCATCATGTCCATATGTAAGCATGTATGGAGTAACTCTAGTACTAGTTTTTTTGGAATTTTTGTATGCCCACAAGGCCTCTGGAAGATGATTATGCCAATTGCTTGGATTATCTTCTATGATCTTCTAAATAATGTTAATAATAACTTTATTGGTAGCTTCCACTTTGCCGTTTGACTGTGCATGATATGGATTTGAAAAAAGTGTTTTAACTCCATATAACTTTGCATACTCTATCGTTGCTCCTCCAGTAAAGACTCATCCATTATCAGAAGTGATTGATTCTGGAATTCCAAAGCGATGGAAGATCTTTTCCTTCATAAATTTGATAACCACATTTTGATCCATTGATTGGTAAGCCTTTGCTTCTACCCACTTAGTGAAATAGTCAAGGGCCACCATTATCCATTTATGGCCATCAAAGGATGGAGGCTTGATCATTCCAATCATATCAATTACCCACCCTCTAAAGGGCCGTGGTTTAATAATGAATTGTATTTCTATAGCTGTAACCCTTTGAATTGGACCATGCAATTGATAAGGTTTACATCCCTTAGCATAAGTGATGCAATCTTTTAAGAGATCCCTGGCCAATAGTAACCATATATTCTAATCAACTATCTCAGTTTTCTTCCAGCTTAATGCGCTCCACACAATCCTTCATGCACATGTTCCATAACCTTCATGGCTTGTTCTTTGGATACACATTATAGAAGAAGTCCATTTTCCTTATTTTTCTTGTACAACTCCCCAACCAACAACACATAGTTTACTTCCATAAGCCTTATTCTTCTAGTAGTTGGAAAACTTGGATCTGCTAGATAATTTACTATAGGACTCCTTCAATCTTCTACTCTAACCTAAAAAATGTCAATAGCAAAAGATTTTGCCATTACTTCATTCCTCATTTTTGCTATTGGGAGAGACCTCCTTGTGACTTTTACTAATATTTCTTCCATGCCTTTAGAGACACTTATTCCAGATGCGATTTGGGCCAAATTATTTGCTTCCTTGTTAAAACTCCTTGGCCTATGTTCCATGCTAACCTCATCCAATTGTTGGACAAGTTGAGTTGCCAAAGAGTGAAATGGTCTTAACTGCCAACTTAAGTGAATTACCTAGATGATCAATGAAATAAGCCTAGAGGGGGGTGAATAGGTTTTTTTTATTTCTTGACAAATTAATAATAATTGCGAAAAAGTCAATTTTAATCCAATTATCTATCAAGATAAATCATGCAAAGAATAATCTAAGTGCAGAAAATAAAGCATTAGAGACACAATAATTTTACGTGAAAAACCTTGGGAAGACTTAAAGTAAAAACTACGGATACGATCGGGTATCGATGCACTATGAATCAGAGAATTTGTATAGACTCTACGAAAATAGTACTTATAACCAATGTAATATGTTATTCTTCACTCGACGTCTGAAAGTCTAGATTCACTCGCACTCCACGAAGCTCTCGCTCCACTCCGTACTCTAACGGGTCTATTTCTCAACAGATCAAATAACCACGAAGCTTTTCGCTCCGATCTCCGTACTCAGATGGCTTCGTTCTTCAATGGATCAAAACAACCTCTTTTCAATAGACAGTGTGATAATTTTTCAACAACTAGATCATCCAATTGTGCATAAGATCTTCGGTGTAGAAGCACAATTGGAAAATCCCAATAACAAGAGAGAACTTGAATATATATGATCACTCAATATTTTCTCTCTCTATGTATATCTCTGTAGAAGAATATGAATGATAGAATACTGTAGAGATCTCTCAAAAATTGTGGCCTCCTCTATTGTAGACCTTGGTATCTATAGGCAATGTAGAGGAGAAACCTTAAGTTCACCATCTTTGGTAATTTCAACCCAACTGAGTCAAACCCTTCAATATCATGTATAATATGTGATATACACGTGCTTATAGGTTTTTAGGTCAAACTCAAGGTCATCCGGGTTAACACGGATCAATCCAAGTCAAAATAGGATTTCAGTCCGTTTATGAAATTTCCAACTTTTTCCTGTAGGACACCTCTCACTATTTTGATCATATCTAGAACTACACACATTGGATGGAGACATGTAATAGCGTTTTGGAAATAAGACTTCAATATCTTGATGTTAGGCTCAAGAATAACTCCATTCGAACCTTTTTTGACCGAGATATGAGCTCCCGAAGTTGACTGAAAATCTTGTTGAAATCATTATTTCCTTTATGAACTAGGATTCCTCCCTTATTTAATTCTCTTATAATTGGGAATGAATCTAGTCAACTTTTATGTATATATCCTTTATACATGTTCTAGGATATATAAAAGTGTAACCCAAGTCATAATAGGTCATAATACGTAATAATTTTTATTGCAAACAAATCACTTAACTATCATGCCACAACTATGCTTGAAGTGTAGGTCCAAGTGTAGCTTGGAACGTACCTTCAAGCGTAAAATTCCACTTTCCAACCACTTTTTTATTCTGAAAGCGTAGGCTTTTTCATAAAAACCATTTTTTTCGTAACTGTGCCAAAATGACCCTCTTAACTTCCCAAGACTTTTTGCTTGAATTGACAGTTTGGGAAATGTCATTTTTGCCCTCCGGGAGACATTTTTATCAATACACTCATTTTTACACTTCACTTATATTCTTTACTACTTCAATGTTTGATTCCGCCTTTGTCGAAGCTTGTAGATGTCGTTAAAACTAACACGACCTATCTAACACTCAACATGGTTATTATCTAGAACATGCCATAAATAAACAATACTTAATAGTGTTCTTACAATCTCCCCCTTGGCATTTTTGAGACAAAATCATGTTTTACAATATAGCATCACAAATAACAACATAACATCTATACCTATAAACACACACCGATAAACATAGATATAAACTGTCACCTTGCTCTCATGACGGTCTACCAATCCTGTAACCACAACACTAAACAAACCATTAAACGCAAGTATGGAAAACAGATATAAAATGATCATAATAAAAACACAATATCCATGTAAGCATAATGATCATAAAACACACACTCTTCTTCTCCCCCTTACTCAATACTTATCCCCTTTAAACCATTACTCCCCATTACTCAATATTTTCCCCCATTTTTGTCACTGAAATGATAAGGAACAATAAAAATAAACAAATCACATGAGAGAAACAAGAGAAAGCCTCAAGATGAAAAACATAGGGAAATGATCACAAAGGAGACTCTAGAGAATCTAAGGCAATCACTAAATACTAAGATAAAGTACTCTATAAGATTATATCCAAATTCTCTAGTAATAAAAATCTCTACAATGTATGAACTTAATACTAATTCATGAATGCAAAATGCAAAAAAAAAAATACTTTTGTTTTAGAAACATGTGAGCAGGGCAGTAGAGACAATGAGCTAATAATTAACACATCATATTTGCATATTTGACTTAGCTACTATACATGTGATAGTGAAAAAAATCAGCACACGTACCTTGTAGTTATAAGGAGTTGCAAGACAAGCTTTACATAGCATTTGCATATATGAAAAAATATGCAGGTGCAAGCAAACAACAAAGATGAAAACAATACGTGTTAATTCTAACAATCTCCTCACTAACCGTGATGATACTTCAATTCAAAACCCAAACTAGAAGTCAAATCTTTAGCTCGGACCTTATTGCTAAATAAAAAAACCATAATTTACTCTTTTCACCTTTTCAAGTCTTTCACCATATCCCTTCTTATGTTTCTAAGCTCCGAACTTTCCAGAGAGGATTTTTAGTCCCAACCAAGTGGGCCCGAGCTTCTTCCATAGGATTTATGCTCATTAGTTTTCTCCCTTTTTTACGCAAACATTCAATGTTTACTAAGGCAAGAGGCCCGGTTACTCAGATTAAAGAACTACATTTTGTATTTTTATATTTTAAACATCTCATTCTTTCCTCTTTTCAACACCACCACAACATTCATAAGCATACAAAAGGTATTTAAAAGCTTAGATCAATCTAGCATAGCTTATGAACTTACATATCACTTCGGATTAGATGAGAAAGACTAAAATTTTCAACAAGTAATACAGTCATCTCCAAAGTAAAACAAGCACCCAAAGTTGATGAGTTCCAAAAATAATACTTAAACATGTCAAGGGAATAACTCATAACCTCAGGTCAGACTAACAACTTCAATTCTCATATGTATAATAAGAAAAGCAAATATGAGAATAGAGTAAAATATGACAACCATTTGTACCCTTAGGCAAGCTCAACATGCTAAGATTTTTTTATAATTTTTCTGACAATTTTTGTCATAATGATGCATGCATGAATAATAATCCCAATAGTAGTAAAACATGATGCATGCATAATAATAAAATAACAAAAAAAAATAAACATGCAAATAAAATAAAAAATGCATGATAATGTATCAATTCTAGGATAAAAGATAATGCAAGATACTCCTAGAATGATACATATTAAGACATCTATCCTAATGATAATATGCCACTAGATTTTCTAATATGTATATGCTTTTGAAAATCTAATGATTTTGTAGAGATGTCAGTTGACTGAGAATCTGTGGATATATCCTCAAGATCTTTCTCAGTACAAAATTTAAGAAATATGCGATACCGATTATCATATGTACGTACACCTTCCATAAGACAATTTCCAAAAGAGTCATTAATAATGCATTTATCATGACAGAAATTGACATATTGATAATCATTACATATCTGACTAATGCTAAGCAAATTAGCCTTTTGACCCTTATCACAATCAACATGTTCTAGTCTAGGTAGACCAGAAGCAACAATGGTATCATTTCCTAAACCTTTAGACTTTTTCTTTTTTATTAAAAGAACCATTTTTACCATCACTATCCTTGAGATTATCAACCACTGACTTATCTCCTTTCACGTGTCTAGAGTCACAAGCTCTAAGTTCAGTATGAGCCTTACAAAAATGTGGCTCACTTTTTCTAACCCATGTATGAGCATCACAATAATGTAGCTTACATTTTCTAACCCATGTTTTTCTGATCTTAGGTGTTTTACTTGCATGGTTAGATAAATTTTTTATCTCTTTGCTCAAAACCCTAATTTGATCTTCAATATTGGGTCTTTTTTGAGTTCTCGATTTCCTCTTAGATTTCAAAGTCTTTCCTTTTAAATTTGAACACAAAGGTCGAATGTGACCTTTCACTCCACAATGATGACATATCGGAATAAACTTTTGAAAACCATTATTCAAATCCTTAGAGATAAAAAGAACCCTTCTTTCAATAGGTTTTCTAACATAAGATTGAGCATTAAAATTCCTATCAGACTTACCTTGAGAAAAACTTGATTCTACATGAGATCCCTTAACAAAAATAGTTTTGAGAATGACATTATGATTTCTGGGTGTTCCTTCAAACCCCAAACCTTTAGTATTTCCCACAGATTTACCTACACTCAACATATGATCAAGCTTATTAGTTCCACTAGACCATCTATGAATAGTTGAGTTAGTATCTTCCAAATTCTTCTCCAAATCTCCAATCTTTACAGATTTCTCAATCAAATCAAATCTTACAGTTGTTAGTTCCTTATTGAGATCTTTTACACTCTTTAAAACCTCCATCCTTTCTTTTTCATCCTTTCTCAAACTTTCAATCCATTTAGACTTATCAGTCATGTGTTGATTAAAATCATGAGTAATGCTGGTTAATTCTTCTCTTAAGGATTCTTTTTCCTTGTCAACACTTTTAAATCTACCAATAGATTTTGAGAAAACTTCGCTAAGATGAGTATACTTATCATGCAATCTATTATACTTAGCTTGAAGTGAATCATCACAATATTCATCACCCATATTATTTAATCTATCAACAATAGGGGACCTATCAACGAAACCTCATTCACGAAGAAATTCTATCGTCTAAGTTCAAGATCTAACCCTAGGTAGTTAACCTAAATCGGGGCAACCACACTCTGATACCAATTGAAATTACCTAAACGATCAATGAAATAAGCCTAGATAGGGGATGAATAGGCTTTTGTGGATTTATTGACAAATTAATAATAATTGCGAAAAAATCAATTTTAATCCAATTATCTATCAAGATAAATCATACAAAGAATAATCTAAGTGCATAAAATAAAGCAATAGAGACACACAATATTTTTACGTGGAAAACCTTGGAAAGACTTTAAGTAAAAACCACGGATATGCTCGGGTATCGATGCACTATAAATCATAGAATTTGTACAGACTCTATGAAAATAGTAATTACAACCGATGTAATATGTTGTTCTTCACTCGACGTCTGAAAGTCTAGATTCACTCACACTCTACGAAGCTCTTGTTCTACTTCGTACTCTAATGGCTTTGTTTCTCATCAGATCAAATAACCACGAAGCTTCTCGCTCTGATCTCCGCACTCAAACGGCTTTGTTCTTCAATGGATCAAAGCAACCTTGTTACAATAGATGGTGTGATAATTTTTCAGCAACTAGATCATCTAATTGTGCATAAGATCTTCGGTGTAGAAGCACAATTGGAAAATCCCAATAACAAGAGAGAACTTGAATATATATGATCACTCAATCTTTTCTCTCTCTATGTATATATCTGTAGAAGAATATGAATGATAGAATACTGCAGAGATCTCTCAAAAACCATGGCCTCTTCTATTATAGACCTTGGTATCTATAGGTAATGTAGAGGTGAAACCTTAAGTTCGTCATCTTTGGTAATTTCAACCCAACTGAGCCAAACCCTTCAATATCATGTATAATATGTGATATACACATGCTTATAGGTTCTTAGGTTAAACTTAAGGTTATCCGGGTCAACACGGATCAATCCAAGTCAAAATAGGATTTCAGCCCGTTTATGAAATTTCTAGCTGTTTCCTGCAAGACACCTCTCACTATTTTTATCATATCTGAAACTACACGCATCAGATGGAGACATGTAATAGCGTTTTGGAAAGCTGACTTCAAGCTCTTGATGTTAGGCTCAAGAATAACCCCATTCAAACCTTTTTTGACTGAAATATGAGCTCCTAAAGTTGACTGAAAATCTTGCTGAAATCACTATTTCCTTTCTGAACTAGGATTCCTCCCTTATTTATTCCTCTTATAATTGGGAATGAATTTAGTCAACTTTTGTGTATATCCTTTATACATATTCTATGATATATAGGAGTGTAACCCAAGTCATAACAGGTCACAATACGTAATAATTTTTCATTATAAACACATAACTTAACCATCCTGCCACAGCATAGCTTGAAGTGTAGGTCCAAGCATAGCTTGGAGTGTACCTTCAAGTGTAAAACTCCACTTTCCAGCCACTTTTTTATTCTGAAAGCGTAGGCTTGAGCGTAAGCTTTTTCATAAAAACCACTTTTCTCTATAACTGTGCTAAAATGACCCTCTTGACCCCCCGAGACTTTTTGCCTTAATTGAAGGCTTTGTGAAATGCCAATTTTGCTCTTCGGGAGACATTTTTATCAATACACTCATTTTTACACTTCACTTATATTCTTTACTACTTCAATGCTTGATTATTGTCTAGAATACGACTTATCTAAGACTCAACATGGTTATTGTCTAGAATATGCCATAAATAAACAATACTCTATAATGTTATTATATTAAGCATCTAAAATCTTTTGATATTTGGCTAATTACTAAGTTGGAATGTCTCATAATATGGACATTTCTCGCTCATATCTCCAATAGAATTTCAAGGCCAATTATCAAGGGCTCGTATTTGGTCTGGTTATTGGAACATTTGAAATCCAAGAAGGAAGAAAATGAGGTTTTTCTTCCATTAGGTGACAAGATCAATATTCCAGCTCCAGAACTATATGTTGTACTTGAGCCATCAAACATCAATGTCCATGGGGTTATATTTATTACATTTGCATCCAATTCGTCAAACACTTGTGACTCCGCATTAGTGGAAGGATGGGCGGCCAATAATTTGGCCAAAGCATTTCCTTTCACTAACTTTTGAGAAACATAAGTTAGATTAAATTCCATCAAGGCCAAAGTCCACTTAGCAATTCTTTCAGTAACTAAAGCCTTGATAGCATATAATTAATCACATTAGTTAGACAACTCACATAAACCTCAACAAGAAGCATATAAACTCTTAATTTCATGGAAGCACAGTACAGAGTGAAGCACAATTTCTCTATGGAATAATATATACACTCTACTGAAGATAATACCCTACTCAAGGATTAAATGACATGTTATCTTCTAGCTTCATTGTTTTGAGCCAACATGCTACCAATAGATTCATTTACAGCCGATATATATAACTTCAGTGGGTATCGCTTCTTGGGAGGCATTAGTACTAGAGGTTTTGTAAGATATTCCTTGATTTTATCAAAAGCCTTCTGATGCTACTATTCCAAAACAAATTATTCTCCTTCTTTCAGTTTCAACAAGGAAGAAAACTTATGGAGCTTACCTGCACAGTTAGGAATAAATCTTCTAAGGAAACTCACTTGTCCAATGAACTGCCTTAGCTCCATTTTGTTCTAGGGAGGTGGTGCTTCCATGACTACCTTAGCCTTATTCTTATCCACTTCTATGCCTTTTTGGTGAACTAGAAAACCAATGAAGTTTCCAGCTGACACCCTAAAGACATTTTTGTGGGTTCATCTTCAACTTGTGACTCCTCATCCTGGTGAATGCTAACCTCAAATCCCTCAAGTGTTTGTTCATGGTAGTTGACTTTACAACCACATCATTAATGTATACTTCCATAAATTTGCCAATCATATCATGGAAGATGGCATTCATGGTCCTTTAATAAGTTGCTCCAGCATTCTTCAATCCAAAGGGCATGACCACCCATTCAAAGGTCCCAATTGATCCTGGACATCTGAAGGCAGTTTTTGGAATATCTTCCTAAGCTATGTAGATATGATTATATCTTGAATGGCCATCCATGAAATATAAAATTTCATGTTTGGAAGTTGCATCCATCAATTGATCGGCCACTAGCATTGGATATTCATCCTTTGGAGTGGCCAAATGTAGGTTTCTAAAATCTACACAAACCCTTATCTTCCCATTCTTCTTAACCATTTGAACCACATTTGATAGCCATTCTACATATCTTGTTGTACTTATGAATCTAGCCTTGAACAACCTCTCTATCTACTCTTTTACCTTTAGGATAACTTCCCGAGATATCTTTCTTGGGGCTTATTTGAATGGCCAAAAATCTTCCATTATAGGCAGCTTGTGTTCCACTAATTCCCTTGACAATCATAACATCTCTTCATAACTCCAGGCAAAACAATCTTTAAATTCTCTAAGTAAAGAAACTACTTCTGTCTAGAAGTATGGTTCTAATAAGCCACTTACATTAATTGGCCTAGGATCTTCCTCACTTTCAACAAAGGATCTTGTACTTCAGCGAAACCATCATCCATTTTTTGAGGTGCTTGTTTCAAGTCTTCCAATTGTATGGCATCCATTCTTCCTTGGGTCTCTTCCAGAGCTTCATCTTGAGCTTCGGCCATATTGGCTGAAAACTTAATTTCTTCCTGACTTTCCAAGTACATCATCTTCTCAGCTAAATAAGACTTTAATTGAATACAAGCGGCCACATAGGCCTACTCTCTAAGCCTCTACTCATCTTCCTCATTCAATTCTTCAATAATCATGGAAAACTGATTTGCCAGATAAGGCCTGAAGTTTCACCTTCGGCCTGGTGGTTTCCAAGAGTAATTCATCTGTCTCTATCCCTGTTAATCTTCTTCTCATTGTAGCTGCAACTGGTCTCCCAAATTCATTCACCTCAGTAAATCTAATTGGCACACAATCTTCCTTATACAAAACAACCTCGACCGAACACACTTTAGCTACAAAAGGCCTATTATCTGCTTTTACAATTTTAACTTCATCTTCATCTCAGAAAATTAGCATTTTATGAAATGAAGAAGGTATACACATATTTGGGTGAATCCAATCTCTTCCAAGTAAAATGTTATAAGTGGAAGAGATATCAATAATGAAAAAGGCCACATAGGTTGTTTTCCCTCCAATAGTTACCTTTAATGGTAAGACTCCTTTGGTACTAACCTTTCATCCTCTACCCCACTTATACATGTTTGGATAGGAATAAAATCTATCATGGATTTACCTAGACTCTTTATTGTTTTAGTAGGAATTACATTAAGAATAGACCCATTGTCAACCAAAACCCTATTCACAGGACGACCCTCTATCCACACCTTTACATACAAGGGCCTCAATTTTTGAGTCATAGCAATATGAGGTTTCTCGAATATTACCTTGCCAGACTCACATTCCTTATTGGAAAAAGTTGGGCTTTTGTTGGTAGAAACTCCTCCAGATTTAATCTCTGTGTCTGGAGAAGCCCATTCCACTACTGCGCCTTCAAAACTTCCAGCTGGCTCTTCTTCTTCTTGGTTGTCTGGTGCCTGTAAAATAGTTGGTAAAACAAAGGCCACGTTGCATGCAATTTTAGTTAGAAAGGAACCAAACTAAATCCTTCTTCTTGGAGCATATCTTGGATTTACATCTTCCAATTCACTCATTTCCATACTTGTCACTTATACTTGATTTGTAGGAGTTAATTTGATTGGCTCATTGGCTTTCTTAACTTCCATACTCTGGCCGCTTCCAGACTCCATCTTTCGTCGTTCAGCTTTCTTCCTTTGGAGCCTTCTTTTGGTAGACTTAGAAATTCCTCCTTGTTGAGGTTTTTCTCGATTTGGGAATTTTGGATGACTTGACCTTTACCAAAAATTTGGAGGAGATGGAGGAGGTTTAACCATCCTAACTCTGTGAGAAGTTCCACCCTTTTGAACCCAAACTTCATATTGCAAAAGAGGCCTTCTATGGAAAATAGGCCTATTCTGCGAACTTGTCATGTCTTTTCCATGATAGATTTCCCTTGGCCGAATAACCGTAACCCCTCTCGGCCAATATTCATTAAAACTAGGCCGAAAGTCTCTTCTTTCATGTTGGAAGGTTACCCTCTCATGTACACTGGGTCTATAAGTTTTGTGATAATGTGGACTCTCCATAGGCCTCTTACCCTTATCGTTAGGCTCCTTACAACTTGGACAACAATCGTGATTAATGAGAGCAATCTGAGCTTCCCTTAGCTTCCTTTCCCACTCTTCCACTCTACTCCTTACAACTGGAACCTTGACATCCAAAGTACTTGTTGGTCGTTTCTATTCTATTTGCTTACTATCACCACCTGCTAACATAATCACATTGCTACTGGCTATGGAAAGGAATGGATTTTCATCCATACCCATGGCCTCTTTCTTTTTCTCTGGAAACTTCAACTTCCCTTCATCTATGGTTTTTTGCAACGCATTCCTAAAAACTAAACAATTATTGGTCGTGTGATTCTAAGAATTGTGATATTTTTAGAACTCTTTTCCTTTCATTTCACCATTTGAAGGGATTGTGTGTCCCTTTGGAAGTATGATCATCTTGTCGGCCGTGAGGTGATCAAATATTTGCTCCGTTTTGGTAGATTTGAAAGTGTATGTCTTCCCAAAATTGGACATACCCTTTATTGGCTGAATTAGAAGATGCTTGAGAACTACTACTTGAAGGTTTTGGTTTGGACAAAGCCTCACAAACATAAGAATTTTTTATAATAAGTTCTGCCAAGTTGGCCTCCAACTCTTCTTTGGCATCAACTGCAAAGACTTCATAATTTGGATCTCTATAATAAGTACCTTTGGAAGCATTTTTCCTATCTCTTTCTTTCTTCAGGATGATCTCGTATCTGGTTGTGTGATCTGTCAATTCAAAGAGATCTCTAAACTCCATACCTTCAAACCTTTTTCGTAGTTCAAATTCTAGACCATTGAGAGCAAGTCTTACATATTCGAACTCTAGAAGATCCACTCTGCACTTCAATCTTGCCCTTCTGAACCTGGAAATAAATTCTTCTACGAACTCGGTTGATAATTATGAAAGCCTGGATAAATCTGCCAATGTCGCCTCTAGTTCTGACCGGTAGAATTGTGTGTGGAAGAGCTCTTCCATTTGTTGCCAATTCTGGACATAATTTACTAAAAGATGAATGTACCATGTAAAAGTTAGTCCAGTCAAAGAGTTTGGAAAAATTCTTAGCTTCAACCAAGGATTTGATCTTGCCGCACCACATTGAACAATAAATCTTCTAACATGCTCAACAATGGACTGGTTCCCCTCTCCTCCAACGGTAACAAAGTCTGGAACTTTGTATCCTCTGGAAAATTCAATTTCATCAACTACTTCCGAGTAAGGCTTCCTATAAGAAGGCCTACTCAATCTTCTTCCTGCAAAGCCATACTCCTGAGTGATCAAATCGGCTAACTGGCCCCAATCCAAAATTATTGGTTGTGCCGGTTGGTTTGCTGGAAGAGGTTAATGATTAGCATTTTGCCCCCCCAGGCACTGCTGGCAGATGCGCCTCGGGAAGAAATAAAGAATTTGGCTGCAATGAGGTTTATTACCCCCGGGTCTTGAGCATCACGTCCTGGAAGATTATGAGGGAAAAATGGTTGGCGAGGAGGCTGGAATGGCTGAGATATATGGTTAAATGGTGGATAAGGCAGAGGTTGTGGAGCATTTGGAAAAATTGATGGAAGAGTTGGTTGTGGACGCATCTCTAGTCATGGGATAGGCATGTTGGCTGGAACAGTCACACATGGGGCTGAAGACAAATATATGATTTGTGGAATGTTTTGGCTAGTTGTGGCCGCCACAACAGAAGCGACCAGAGGTGGCAAGGTAATAGAGGCTTGCGCATTTAAACATGGTGTTGACCTAGAAATTGACCCTATAGTATTAGAAGATACTTTGAGTTCAGTAATCAATTCTTTCATAGCATCGAACCTTGCATAGAGTCCTCCAAATAATTCTACCAATGATGACATTTGGATTTGAGTAAATGACTCATCTGGTGGTAATGAGACTTCACGCTCTATTCTGAGATTCGAACTTCCAATGGAGACTAGCACCGGACCTTCCAGTTCTTCTTCGCTTGTCATGGTGTTCTTTCCAGACCTTAACCTTGATTGCATATCTTCCAAACTTCAACACGTGTCTTGATATGGGTGTGCCACTCAATGTTTGCACAAATCTTCTCCAAATTGGGTAAATGCGGGTGTGCCAGATTCAAGTTGAATCAAAGAGGATTCCTAAGAAACTGGAGACTGTTTCCTTGGAAGATGATGATTATCAAACGATTGTTTTTTGTTCTTTTTGCCTTAGTTGAAAGGACTTAGGTGTTAAAGTTCTGAATGAAAGATGATACAGCTTAGGAAAGGGATTAACAACGAATGAAATTGAAGTGCACTAAAGGAAATTGACTGGAATTCAAATCGCATAAAAGGAAATAGAAAAAGGAAATGACATTAACTTGGAAAGAGATTACAAGGTAATGTAATGACATGCCAAAGATAAATTACAATTGAAGAAATTGCAATGTATTGAGTATTGTTGTGTGCTGCTGGAGTGGGCTTCAATTCGTCTAAGTGTTCTAGTTATACCATCACACTACTACTCCTTGAAACCATTTCTTAATTGTCTTCTATATGTTTGCCATCTGTCTTCCTTCTCTCTTTAATTTACTCCCACATATCTTTAACAGCCCCACTTTCTTCCCAACTGTCGTACCATACTCCCACGTTATACTCCAACTCTCTTCGTGGAACTATTTACAATACCTTGAATGAACATGGCTCTGATCATGGCCAAGTTCGTTGCTTTCACTTGTAATTCGAATTCCTACATTTTAGGCCATATTCCTATAATTTAGTTTTCCACCTTTAAACATTCCATATTCAACTCAACTACCGTCTTCCACAATCTAATTGTTGACTTATATATTCGAGTGTCTCTTTCTTTGTGCCATGTGGCTTATCCTTGCCTTGTCATATAGCTTGTGATTTTTGGGTACCAATAATATCTAAGGTTTATTCTAATTCCACCATTGACCTTATAATATAAAGATTCATTCGTTCAATTGTAAAAATGGCGATCCATCATATGTGAATCAGATTAGTCCGCAAAAAGCTAAAACAAATCCCCAATAAGGTACATGTAACATGATTCAGCTACAACAAATCTTCGGATAGAGTGTGATTAGTGCATGTATCTACTTTATTCTAATTTACTACGACTGTGCATAAAAATTAAACTAAACATGTTTATATCACCTTCCCTTAGCATGGCATGTCCAAACCTAGATTCAACATGTATATTAAGTACCATTGTGTAGTATTTCATGGTTCCAACCCATATTGAATAAACATGATTGATTTAGATGATACATTCATTCAGTCTAAGACAAGAGTAGAACAAATGTAAAATCCTTTATTTAAATAAATACGATCTATCAACTACACAATCATCACATACGTGTCCTTCTGTTTTCCCTCTTTTATAATTGAACTAAATTTATAATTCTACATTACTTGGCTAGGGTTTTGTTAGGAACCTTAGATACCGGATTAGTTGCTCATAGTGGAAGAGATATGCATCGTTAATGTAGAATCGCCCTCCATGACGTTCTTCTCCGGATCTCTACGTCTTGAATTACTCCCCTCCTTTGAATGGTGAAAATCTACAGCAATTTGTGATAACAGAGCTCTGAAAATAATGTAATGGGGTCTTCCCAATTCTGTCTCAGACCTTGATATTTATAGAAGAAGTTGAGAAGAGTCCCACTTGCACTAGACTTGTCCCGCTTCAACTAGGAATCATCTTCGGTGTGTTTTTATTCAAATATGAGTAAATCCTCCCAACTTTAGTGTAAATTTACATTATACATATGCTAGGAGGATGGAGTGTGAAACAAGTCCTAAGAAGTCAATTCGTATCAAAACACATTTGCTACAAAATTACAGGTCGGTGCCCTACGCATTGACCCCGAGAAATTACGCTTAAGTCCATCCATATTCCCACTTCTATCCTCTGGCGATCAGGTCCCACTCTTTTCGTTATAATGTTTGCTACATAACTCCGATTAAGGTGTTCTTTAACTGGTTGGAAAGTTGACTTTAAGGGCTTGAGTTTAGGCTCAAGAATCACTCAATTTGGGTATGTTTTGACCGAGTTATGATCGTTTGAAGTTTACTATTCATCTCACCTATGTTTAAGCGTAAATGGGTTGAACATAAGCGCAGTCATATGCGTAAAACTACACTTTCAAGCCACTTTTTAATATTGTATGTGTAGGTTTGCGCACCAAAAACCTAAAAACTGACTTTTTGTATTTTTTACTATTTTTAAACACCGTTTGCTTCTATGGCATGCATACCCAAGTATATGACTTGTATAATGTCCGTTTTACCCTTCGAAATTCGTTTCTTGGTTCAAATCTTCTTTTCCTTCATTTCCTTCTTTTTTTGAATAGATAACAAACACGACTTTGGTTAATTGACCGAAATTATCTCATTTTCTCCATTAAGTGCCTGAAACACGCTTAGACACACAAATCAGATAAAAATATCAAGTAATGTAATTGTAAGACTTAACATTACCGAGTTAGGGGCCTAAAATATACCACATTCGGCTTTGATCATGATCCACTCCCTCCGCACCACAAGAAATACATTAGCAAGTGACCTTTCCAGTCCATTTTGTTTGTCTGGCATAAAGGTCCATGGTTTTTCAACACACTCTCCACCAATGACATCATGGAGTTGTTCAATAAAAAACACCAACTCTCTATGCATTCTACCTCCACAACTCCAAATGCAATTATGAACAACCCATTGTTTGCATCAACGTCTATAGCTTCCAACAAAACTCCACCTCAAGCCCCTTCAAATAACAACCATTTAAGTTTATGAAGGCCCTACAACAATCCAATAATCCACTATCATTACTTCAAATGATGTGAAAATTATATGGAACTATGGGTTGTGATTTGGTGAAGGAAATTGACACCCATATTCCATAACACTACGCCTATATAACTCTTTGATCTCATTTTGATATGCATGTATCTGTTTGTTAGATAGTTCATGATTACCCTCAATACTATCTAGAGCCTTTCTTTTTTCTATCCACGGTTGCATTTTATGAGCTTCCACTCCACAATTCCCATGTACAACTAAATGCAAACAAGAAACACTTTTATATGGGGTCTCTGTGAACCTATCTTAGAACTTATTTGAGATCCAAGATGAGTTTGTCTTTCTGTTTACCTTAACTCTTACACAATTATGTGGTTTTGTTAGTGTCTTAATCTGGAAAGTGATTTTCTCTGACAAAGGTGAAGCATAGATCATCCATGGATAACCTTGAGTTTGACAATGAGTTGTAGTCCAACTTCTATCATTCTTAACTCTCTCTAATCTAACCCCTTCCTGGACAACATAATCTTTCAAAACCTTTTCCACTTTATCACATCTTGAAACAAATTACTTAGTTTCAGTTTAACCTTTCCCATAGGGTCTCGTTTGTACATTGTGCCAAATTTGCAGTACTGTTTAGGAATTTTTAACTGGGTCAGCTTAGCTTTAGTTTCAAGATCCATAATCTTTGGAGGACCTAGAAACTCATCACTTGAATCCTCACCATCAGAATCATCATTAGACTCATAATCACTCAACCCATCATCACTATTGTATTTTTCTAACAATTCCTCCATGACTAGACCACTGTAATCAAAGTCATTGGACTCTTTGTCTCTTTCTTCAACCTTCCAATTCTTATCTTCAGAACTGAAAGCCATATATACCACATTATCTTCTTCTGAATCCTCATTGTATTTTGCCCAATAATCCTCACTCTTTTCTTCTAAATCCACATCATCCTCATCAACCACATTTTCATCCTTGACCTCCTTACTAGGCCCTACATTTTCATACCTCATTTAATATATAATGTCAGATTTTTTATTTATTTTTACTGACATATTCAAATCTATGATTTTATTATTTTTGAATACAAAAATATATTTTTAAATACATTAAAAACATTCATTCATGGATATTTTTAAATTATGGTTCATTAAGTTGAAAGGATATTACTATTGGTATGCAATTCCCTTTAAATCTAGAGAATTCCTACATGATGTTTCATATTCCTAACAATTTAGTATTTCGTTAAAAGTACGTTATAAAGATTTTCATTAAAAACTCATTCTATATTTAATGGTCCGTATTCATAAGAATTTATATCTTTGCTACATCATGAGATGTTTTTTTTTTTGGTAAACTACATTAGATTTGTAACATTTTTTCATAAATGATTTTCCCATTAAATTACATTCATGATTGTAACACTTTATTTTTATTCCATCTTCCGTTCTCTCTATCTTTATTTCCTTTTCGTCTTAATTTTAGTTGCCCAAAATATAGAATAAACAGTGATGATGAGAAGTACAATGGATAAAGTTTTTTAGAATCAATGCAAATAGATCATCCTGATGTATGTTTAGAAAATGTTAGGAATATACATGTTGAAAAGTATCTTAAGTTGCTACATTATCGAGGGGATAGACTTTGATAGGACAAACACACTAATCTTCAACAATTTTGTTAAGATAAATGTTGTTTCATATATTTATTATTGTTTTGTGTTTACTCTCTTACATATATGTACAAATATAATTATAAGAAAACCCTCAAGTATAGATAAATGTTATTTGATATAAAAATGAAGGCTTTTAAATTTATTGCATCCACCAAACTAACTGACATAACATTTATGTTTCTCTTGTTAAGCTTGATTGCACCATTTGCCTATAACCTAGTCAAAATGAGTTAAAGATATGGTGAAGAGGGTGAGAGAAGCTCCTGGACAAGAGATTATTATGTGTCCTTTCTTCACAATTATGAAACCTTTAAAAGATGTGTTGAAAGCTGTAAAAGATGCAACTTCAGCATTTCTATCTCTCTCACCTGGTTGTTTTGCAAGTTGCAACTATTGTAAAGACTGTCTTGCATTTAATATGTCAAATGGTTTAATTTTTTTATTTATTACATGAGTGTATTATGTGGATTTCTATATGAGGCAATTGAGTTTTACATGGGCGTGTTTGGATAGGTGGTGCATTTGAATATTTTGAAACTTGGGTCCAATGGAATTTCAAAGTGAACTAAATTAGATAAATAACATATTTAAATTTGTTTAAATCATTGCATGAAAAAGTGAATCACAAACAAATTATAAGGCGTTAGTTCAAGTCTTTGTAAGATAGTTAAAATGTCTAATGTTTTAACTTGTACTAATTGATTTTCGACTGTTTTTATAAAATCGTCAACCACGTAATGGTCCAAAATGTTGTATCATATTGTTTTTGTTTTATCGTTTTAATAATTTAAAAATTAAAAAATTACACGTGAATTATATTTTTCTAACAAAAAGAAAAAATAAGTACTAGTATTTTCTTTTAGGAAAAAAAATTTCAAAATTTTATGTTTATTCTCTCCAAATTCAATATCACTAATTTCTCCATCTATATATTTTATCAAATTATATAAATGTTGTTAAACTATATATATAAATATGTAATTCAAACTTTAATATGGACTTTTACGTAAAATATAAAAGTTAAAGGAAGTTACTTTTATTTATTTTTGCCCATGGCCTGTCATGTGACATTGAACCCTCACTGTGTTTGGCACGCCCTTAGAGTTATATACGAAAAACATAAATTAAAACAAACCTGCCACTACTACCCTACATATATTTATGTATATAGGTACATGTATCTATAATATCTACAAGACAAGACACCTCTGGCAGATTTTTCTCCATCATTAAGTTTTTCCCACACAACTTTGGGTATAGTATTCGTTTGACTATCACCTTTTCATACACGTATTATACATCATATCAAATGCATTTGTCCTACAATTATAAAGCTTTTAACAGTGTTTGGTTCCCAATATATTCTCACTTTTGATTTTGGATACTCTTCTGCTGCAAAATCATGTGCTTAATAAAATTATGGTATGTATCCATTTTGACTGTAAAAAAATATAGAAAGCATTATAAGTGAAAGCCTTAATTTAACATGCAATGAAGTATAAGTTTCAAACCCAAATTTAACACACAAATCAGTAAAAAGAAAAAATCTCATATTAAACAACACAAATTAGCCCCAAATTAACACGGAAGTCACTAAAAATGAAAAGCCTCAAATTAAACAACACAAATTAGCCCTAATTTAACATGCAATCCACTAATAATGAAAATTCCCAAATTAAACAATACAATTGGCCCAAATGTAACATGAAATCCAATAAAAATAAAATTAAAACCATACTCAGACAACCCTAGTTGTGAATTTTGAAATTAAATCATAACAAACCCTAATCTAAGTAATCTAAGTAAAAACCTCTTATTTCATGTCATATCTATAAATGGTTTGCCCTAATCTAACATGCATCGCAAAAATTATAACTACTAAGAAGGGTTGTATTTGCACCTGATTTGTAGATTAAATAAAAGCCTGCAAAAGATGTTGACAATGATTTGCGAATGAAGATGATGATGGAGTACTCAGTTTGATTAAAGAAGAGATGAACTTAAGAGAGAAGAAATGAAGAGAGCCACCTCTCTCTTTCTTTCTTTCTCACTCACTCACTCAGTCTCTTTTAGTGTTGTAGGTGTTCAAATGAGAAAGGAAACACAATTATTTTAGAGTTAGGTTTAGAAATGGTAAAGTAGTAAATTATTATATCACTTGTTTTAAAATTAAAAATGAATAAAATATCATGAATAAATAGGTAATTTTCGTTTCTCAACGACCGGATTTAAATGCCAAAGACTTTGAAGGATTTAAGGTGTAATTGTTTAGGGGTTAAAGTGTAATATTTTTAAGCAATAAGGGGTCAAAGTGTAATTTACCCTTAAATAGTTATATAACTAACATAATGATTTTGATTTTAGGGTAAATTATAATTACATCCCTTGAGATATAATATATTATACTTTCACCCTTTGTTGTTTGAATAATTATAATTAGACCCCTTTAAGTTTATAAATTATAATAAATACTTCCTTAATTGAAATTCCGGCATGGTCAAATTCAGTCAACTCTTACGTTATCACTTTTTCAAATGTGAAATGTCTAAAATATTCTCAACTAAATTTTTTTAAATAAAAAATAGTTATGGGTAAATAAGTCATTTCACAACTCCAATTACCTGAGTTGAATGATGATGAACTAGAAAGGATAAAACTATAATTATCCAAATGATTGAGGGTGTAGATGTAATATATTCTATCTTGAGGGGCCAAAATATAATTTACCCTTGATTTTAGTAAGATAGTGAGAAAGTATTTTGTAGTTTTAGGTTATTTATTGTCGTTATCAATTTATCATATACTCTAATGTTTGATCTAATACATTCCTACAAATAACCACCCATGTTTGGACTCTGTGTTGTCACTGAAAAATTTCTGTTAGTGGAATGGAATGTGGCCGTGCCAGATTCCCGGAAGAATCGATGATGGTAGAAGGACAACGAATATCCTTTTTGAAATATGGTCAGACGATTGTGTAGGAGAAATAATATGAAACTCCTAGCAGGGTTCTTTTTATGCCTTAATGAAAAGGACTTAAAGTGTCAAAGTTACAAAAAGGGAAATGAATTTAAAGTGTTGGCTGACAGAAAATAAAGTGGCAGAAAATAAACTGCTGGAAGATAAATAAATGGAAGAATTTAAAGTGCACAGAGTAAATTGCATGAATTTAAAGTGCATGAAGTAAAGGAATTAAAAGCAAAAGACTTGTATTGAAATTACGGGAATTGAAAGACATTGTGAAGTAAATGACAATTTAAGAAAATTGCATTGTTGAAAGTTTGTGTTGTGCCTTGGGGCAGGATTAAAGTTACAACAAGTGTCATATTTATAACCTAATTGTGCATGTGGGTGTGGTCTTCAGTCTTTCTTCAGATTGTATCAAGTGTCATTGTAATCGCTTGTTTTCTTATCAAATTGCTCCAGATTCTGCCACATGGCCGACGGTTAATTTTGTCATGTAACCGCAGCAGTTACAACTGCCATGTCTACCAGCTGTTTCTTCTCAAGCCGCCACGTGTCCTAGCAGTTGTAACTTCCAGGGCCACTTCTTCCATAACTTCCAACTACTTCTTCTTAGGTTGCCATGTGTCATAGCGGTTACAACTTCTGCCATGATTTATGTCATGTGTCCGGCAGTTACAACTGCCAGATACCATTTTTTTGTGACTGCCATGTATTGACAGTTCCTTCTTCCAGCTGAATTTTTTTGTCATCTTCTAAATGTTGGTAGATTTTCTTTTTTCAAAATGAATTTTTTTGTCATCTTCCAAGTGTTGGCAGCTTTGTTTCTTACAAATGTGCTACATATAGCCTAATGATAGGATGCCATGTGACTGAGATTTTTTGGGTGTCAACATTGCCCCCCAAATTTTGGAGGCTTTATAGGTTGGCAGACAAAAAGCTTTTAAATTTTGAGTTAGTAAGGATTCCAATCAATGCATTAAAATTAAATTGTCTTATTTATACTCATCTCTAGAGATAGAGATGCATTATTATGCCAAGGCAATTGAAGGCTATCCTTGTCCCTTCTTTGCTTTAACGAAACCATGCATACTCATTTTTGCCATGAAACCTTTTAAGTAGATAACAAAAATTCCTTTCAGCCGAAAGGTGCTGGAATTTGGCCAAAAGTTGTTTATGTCATACACACTTTCCCCGATAGAATGATAATTCTTTCGATAGGAGTGTTTGCTTCTTCTACTCCTGCTAGAAATTTTGTGATTTGGCCAGACATGTAACTGATTGGCCATTTGTTGCCCCCGTGTGCCGTTGGTTGTGGTGCCATAGGAAGAAGCGATGAATTCTGCCAACAATGTTCATTGCCCCCCAATTCTGGAAGATCTTTCCCATGTAGTTTCAGAGGAAATGCCTGATGTTGTGTTGGTGGCAAAAATGGTTTTCACCATTGCTGGAATGGCAGATTTTCTGCTTGTGGCTGTTTTGGCGCCTGCTGCAGAAAGTGACGTGGTAGAATAGTTGGCGGATCTGCCATCTGTTGCCCCCCTGAGTGCTTCTTGCTTCGGTACAACGGGAAGAAGTTGTGGTTTCTGCCGCACACGTTGTTGATTGCCCCCCGGATTCGACATATTTTTTTTTGGTAGGTCCAAAGGAAACTCATGATGTTGTGGTTGTGGCAGATATGGCAGTGGCAAATGGTGGAATGATAGGTCTTCTGTCTGTGGCTGTATTGGCACTTGCGGCAGATTCTGAATCGGACGGGTAGTCACTGGTGGAAGAACCACTGGTGCTTGTATGGTCGAAGATTGAACTAGTGGTTGAGGAATCGGCTGGGATACCGATTTTATAGTGTTGGCAGGTGGCTTATTTTGAGAAGAAATGGACTTTTTAAGTGTGTGCAGCATTGCCTTCATTTTTTTCCAAATCTTCGAGCCATGTGGAATGTACCTGCGGTTGTGGTGGTGACATAAATAGTTTTGGCCATTAATGGAACGACAGATTTTCAACTTGCGGTTGTTTCGGCGCCTGCGACCGAAAGTAATCTGGAAGAATAGTTGGCAGATTTTCCATCTGCTACCCCCTGAGTGTTGCCGATTATGGCACTATGGGAAGAAGGGGTTGATTCTGCCTCCAAAGTTGTTGGTTGGCCCCCGAGTCTAGAAGATCTCTTCTTGGCATATTCGGAGGAAACTTATGATATTGTGGTTGTGGAAGATGCTGAACCAGCAGAAGATGCGCCTGGGGCAGCTGAAACAACGGTGGATTTGGTTGCGACAGGACCTCAAGCCATGTCATTGGCATGGTTAATGGAAGACTTGCCAAAAGGGCTGAGGAATAAAGGTTTGCTTGTGGCAGTTTGTGATATTGCCAAACAGTTTGTGGTTTAGCCATCTGTGTCTGGAACATTGAAAGTGATATCACAATGGCAACCTTGACACGGTCCTATCGGGCGTGCCAATCATTTTGTCACTGAAAATTTTCACTGGTAGAATGGAATGCGGTCGTGCCAGATTCCTGGAAGAATAGATGATGGTAGAAGGACAATGAGTATCCTTTTCGGAATATGGTAAGGTGATTGTGTAGGAGAAGGAATATGAAACTCCTAGCAGGGTTCTTTTTATTCCTTAATGAAAAGGACTTAAAGTGTCATGGTTGCAAAAAGGAAAATGAATTTAAAGTGATGGCTGACAGAAAATAAAGTGCTGGAAGATAAATAAATTGCAGAATTTAAAGTGCATAAGGTAAATTGTATGAATTTAAAGTGCATGAAGGTAAAAGAATTGAAAAGATAAGACTTTTATTGAAATTACGGGAATCGAAATACAAGAAATTGAAAATACATGGTGAAGTAAATGACAATTTAAGAAAATTGCATTGTTGAAAGTTTGTGTTGTGTCTTGGGGCAGGATTAAAGTTACAATAAGTGTCCTATTTATTTCCTAAGTGTGCATGTGTGTGTGGTCTTCAGTCTTGCTTTAGATTGTGCCAAGTGTCCTTGTAACCACCCACTTTCTTATCAAGTTGCTCCAGATTCTAAAACATGGCCGACGGTTAATTATGCCATGTAACCACAACTATTACAACTGCCATGTCTGCCAACTGCTTATTCTCAAGCCGCCGCGTGTCCTAGCGATTGTAACTGTTAGAGACCACTTATTCCATAACTTCCAACTACTTCTTCTTAGGTTGCCATGTGTCCTAGTGGTTACAATTTCTGCCATGTGTCCGGCAGTTACAACTATCAGATCTGCCATGTGTCCAAGTGGTTACAACTGTCAGATACCATTTTTTTTTTGTAACTGCCATGTATTGACAGTTCGTTCTTCAACCGAATTCTTCTGCCATCTTCCAAATGTTGGCAGATTTTCTTTTTTCAAAATGAATTCTTATGTTATCTTCCAAGTATTGACAAATTTGTTTCTTCCCAATAGGAATGGCAATTTGCCCCACTCCGTCGGATATCTGTCTCGCCCCACCCCGTTTATAACAATTTTGGGTGCCCTGTTTATACTAAATGGGTGGGGATGGGGATGGAAAAAAAAAAACCCGCACATAAATGGGGCGAGGACGGTTTTAGGTGTCCACGCCCCGTCCCGTCCCGTTTAGACATATTATAACACACATATATATATATATATATATCCACTAATCCTATATATATATATATATATAGGAAATAAAAAATAAGTAAAATCCACTAATCCTAAACTCTATTTTTGTCGTTGTCTAGATTGAAATGAACATAATATTGGACAATATTCTTTTTGGTTGTTATTTTCGGTAAAATGTATTATAATTTGGATTGTTGGATAATTTGGTAATTTATTTAGTTTTTATAATGTTAAATTTAGTGTTTTAAGTATATGATTTTGTAGAGTTATATAATTTTAAAGTGACATATTTAAAAATTTAAACTGTTAACGGGAATTCGTGGGTACCCAATAATTTTTAAAAAGCCGATGGGGACGGGAAGAGTGGCCTCCCAACCCATTTAACCAATTTTGGACAAAGATGGGATATGATTTTCTTAACGGTTGCGGGGCGGGAAGGGTACACCAGCCAGAACCGCACCGTTGCCATACTTAGACCTGTCAACGGGTCAGAGTCGGACCGGATCAGGGCCAATCTGATCCGAATCCGATAAGACAATTACCAACCCGATCCGATCCGATAATCCGATGAATTTTCGTAAAGCCAATCCATATCCGACTATCACACTTATCGGATCTCCGACCCGATAATTTTTTTTACAATTCTATTAATTGCTCTCTCTATCAAGTTTGTAATTATTGCATACCAAAATTAAACACATGTGACCATATTGTTCTAATTGACTTTGAAATATATCTATATAAACTCAACATAAACATTAATAGTACTAAAATTTAATAAAATTCCTTTCAAAAAAAAAAGTTAATCACATTGATTCTAAGTTCTAACAGTGATCAGTTAACACCATTTACATATCAAGTATTACAAAAATAAACAACCAGTGGTCAGTGGGAGGTGGGACAATTCCGAATGAAACTCCAAAACAAAACAAAAATCCTTAATAGGATGCGTGGCTCGATTGTAGAACAAAAATTATAATCGGCCGATGTATGTGCAAAAGTTGCCCCATTCCCTTTCTTCCAATAAATGCAATATCACTTAAAGTTATCCATGTCCTGCAAAAAAATATAAAATGTTAGACACACACAGACGTATATATAATATATATAACATGGAAGAAATAGACAAATAGACACATACAACAACACATACAGACGTATTGAGAGAAAGATCCAAGTATAACATGAAAGAAATTACCAATTCCATAGAAATCAATATTATCATTACAAATAACATAAAATAATTATCCAGAAGTTAGTCAGTTTATTCAGCCCTGAATTTATATATAAGCTTATGCAACATTAGGTTTAAAAATCTAGACACATAGAACACCTATACAGAGATAAATTTATTGAATCATATCATTACGAAAATTCAGATATCAAAACACAACTAAAAAACATTGACAGTATCTCATATAAATTTATTTTCTCTCGTTTTCTCGGGAAAAAAACATTCCACTGTACAATCACTACGTTTAGATCAGCACATACGGCATAAATCAAACACACAATCCTAAACTTCATCAATAGATCACAGATCTATCGCATTAAATTAAATCTTTCAAAACATAAATCAAAACTAAAACAACGAAATAATCATCAAAATTCAAACAAAATATAAACGGAAAAAAATTGAAAAACCAGTAAAGAGACTCACATCGGAGGCATTGCTGATGAGCTCACGAAGGAAGATCTCCTTCTTGCTGTAGAAGGTGTTGATGATAAGACTCAAGAGCTGGTTGATCTCGGCCTGAAAAGCGAATGTCTCTGTTTTCGCCATTATCGATCTCTGCAACTATTTCTCTCTCTAAGAAAATGAATCAGAAACGCTAAGAAAATTCTAAAGCGAAGACAATGCATAAGTAAGTTTAGAAAGATTAGAATGGAAGTACTGACCTATAAGTAAGAATCACCGTGCAAAGGGTGAACCGTGTGTTTGAGAGTCTGAGAGTGTAGAATGTGTGTTTGAGACTTTGAGTCTGAGAGTGCAAAATGAACATGAGGCTGAGAGTGTAGAATGAACATTATACCGTTAGATCAGATTACAATGAAAGGTAGACCGTTAGATCAGATTACATTGTGATAAGGCATGTTAGGAAAGTGACAAGTGACATTAGTTTTAGAGATAATGTAGTAATTTAATATTTTCTTTTATAATTTTTAATTTATTTTTTATTTTAAATTATATGATTATCTATTATATATATACTCATTTATTTTTATTATATTTTGAAAAGAATGGTAAATAATTTTTTTTTAAAAAGGATAATAAAACTTTACTCATTAAAAGTGTAAAAAAAATCATATAACTCAATTATACTTTTTTTGTTACATTATAATAAAAATATTATTATTTGATACTTTGATCTCACATTATACCAAAACATTTATCAAAAACTATAAAAATTTAAAATCTCACATTTTGTAAATATTACTTTAATGAATTTTGAAAAATAATAAAACATTCTTATAAAAATAATAATGATTAATGTATAAAAATATTAAAAATGACTTATACATTTATAATAATATTAATCAATAGCATGTGCTAATGCACTAAATGTGACATAAAATTTGACTTATATTATAATACTAAATGATATAATAATTAAAATTTAACTTTTATGACAGTACTAGTCAATAGCATGTGCTAATGCACTATATTTTTATAATAATTTAATGTGTATTTATTATACCATTGAAAAGCTTTTATTATTTAAATATATAATTCAAAAGATTTTATACATTTCATATTTCTTTTTTATCCAATATATACTATTTTATAGTAATTTTGCATAATTTTTATTATTAAGATTGAAACAAGTCCATGATTAACTTACTGAAAATTATGTTTAGAGGAATCCAATATCTACAATGAGAATTTTAATTAATTGAATTAAATTATTTTCACTATTATAAGGTAATAAAATCCACAATTCAATTGAGTCAAATTGAGTTAAAATAACTTAAACCTCTATTCAATTGTAATGACTGATGAGTTCGATTTAGGAAATAAAGTAAGTCTTTATTTTAATTAGGTCAAATTAAGTTCAAATTGGTGAAATTAAGTAAATTCCTAATTAAATTTAGTCAACTTGAGTTCAAATAAGTAAAATGATAGTTCAATTAATTTGAATTGAGTTCAATTTAATAAATCACAATTTAATTGAGTCAAATTGAGGTCAATTTATTAAGATTTAGTAAATTTCTAATTAAATCAAGTCAATTTGTATTTAAATGAATGATATTAAGAAAATTCTCAATTCAATTGAATCAAATTGTGTTCGAATAAGTGAAATTAAGAAAATTCTCAATTCAATTAAATGAAATTAAGTTTAAATAATGATAGTATCAATTGTATTGAATCGATTTGAGTTTAATTTAGTAAAACTAAGTAAATCCCCCAATTCATTTGATATAATATTATGAAAATTTTAAATAATTTTAAGTTAAATAATATGCTTTATTTATTTATTAAATATATTTTACTTTATGAACATTAAGTTTACTATTTTTTGATATTTTTATAGTTTTTAAATATATAATTCAAAATATCTTTAGATTTCATTTCTTTTTTATACTATACACCATTTTAGAAGTAATTCTGCATAATTTTTATTATTAAGATTGACACAAGTCAATGATCAGTTTAATTGAGTAAAATTGTCTTGAATTGAGTGAAATTCAGTGAATCCCGAATTAAAAGTAGTTTGATTGAATTAAATTAAGTCAAATTGAGTAAAATTTTAAATTTAAGGTAGTGAAATTGAGTAAAACCCCAATTTAAAGTAGTTTAATTGAATTAAATTGAGTGAAAATTTAGTAAAATTGACTTCAATTGAGTGAAATTTAGTAAATTCTCAAATTAAAGTAGTTTAATTGAGTTCAATTTAGTGTAGTTGATAAAAATTCCAATTTAAGTTAATGAAATTGAGTTCAATTGAATGAATTCTCAATTAAAAGTAGTTTAATTTAATTAAATTAAGTAAAATTGAGTAAAATTTAAAATTTAAGGTAGTGAAATTGAGTAAATTCCCAATTTAAAGTAGTTTAATTGAATTAAATTGAGTGAAATTGACAAAATTTTCAATTCAAATAAGTGAAAATTTAGTGAAATTGACTTCAATTGAGTGAAGATTGAGTAAAATTAAGTTCAATTAATAAAATTGAACTAGTTTGGTTCGCGGTTTTGGGTAGTCTGGTCTGGTCTGATCTTCTGATTTCGATCTTTGTGGTCTTGTCTAGTCTTGGGTGGTTTTGTCCTAAATCTATTTTTTTTTTATAAAATTTGAAAATATTATATAAAATTTGAAAAATATATTTAAAATTCAAAACATACTTTAAAATTTGAAAATATATATATATATAAATTTCAAAAACATATATAAAAAGTGAAAAATAATTAAATAAAATTAATTTGAATTATATATATATTTGAATTTTCTGAAAAACTATATGAAATTCAAAATTTTGAATTTTATATAGTTTTTCAAAATTTATGTATTTTTTCCGAATTTTATGTATATACTTCAAAATTTATATATTATTTTAGTTTTATATAAAAAAATAATCAAATCATATATATATTTTTTGAATTTTATAAAAAAGAATCAATTTTTTTACATTTTTTCAAAATTTATATTTATTTTTGAATTTTGTATATTTTTTCCAAATTTTATATATTATCTTGAATTTAATATTTTATTTTCATATTTTATATATTTTATTTTTGAATTTTATATTTAATTTTGAATTTTGTATATTTTTTTGAATTTTATATATTTTATTTTTGACTTTGATATATATATTTTTAATTTTAGTGGGAGATGGACTTTGCTTTCAAATTGGGTTTTGTTGATTTTGAAAAATGAGATTTTTGGGGGATTTTAATCTTGGTGATCTTGTTTTGCATTTCTGAGATCAACCTTACCAAACATGGTCTGGTCTAAAAAATGAAAGATCAGATCAAAAAATCAAGACCAGATCAGTTACCAAACGAGCCTAAAAGGTTAATATAAGAGTAAAATGGTAATTTGATATCTAAAAGGTGGGTCCAGGAGATACTGTGCTCACTTTTGAAATTTGAGGGGGACAATTTATTCACTTTCATAGTCCAAGGGGTTATTGTGCTCACCTGTGAATAGTTCAATGGTATTTTGTCATTTTGCTTATATTATATATATATATATGTTTATTTTATCGAATCGAATTATCCGATTCGAATCATATTGGTTATCCGAATTATTTTGCAATCCAATTTTGATTAATCAGATTCGGATTAAAATCCAATCCACGAACAGTTGTTATCCATACTTCCCAATGATAAGACGTCACGGTGATGGGATATTTTGGGTGTAACTCTGCACTGACATGTATTGAACCCTCGCTTCACTTGTATAATATCTGACTCCGTATTGTCCAATTCTATATATTTAACATATATATATACACACACAACACAAAATTGCCCTAAAATCAAGCTCTCATGTTCAGATGTTGAAAGCTCCAAATTCCTGTTATCAAACCCTAGATTTGTTTGGGTGATGGACACTGACAACTTAATAGGGTTTGGTCTCGCCGTTGCCTCAAGCGCCTTCATCGGATCCAGCTTCATTATCAAGAAGAAGGGTCTCCAGAGAGCCGGAGCCTCTGGTCCTCGTGCCAGTAAGTGCAAATTTCAAATATATATATATATATACACACACACACACACACATACAATTTACTCATGTACTTGATGTATCTATTGACTTAGTTAGTTGTCTCAAATTCTGAATCATTTCAACATTTAATAGAAAGGACTAGTTAATATATATAAAGTGAAGTTTTTTTTTTTTTAATCCAACAAATGCAAAATTGTGTTATTTCCCTTTATATATTGGCTTGGATTATGACTGGGATTTATTGGGGTGGCTTGATTTTGGAGTATTTGAAGGTTGGAAGTGTGCCGTATTTAAGAAGTTACCAATCATTATTGGAATTTGAGATCTAATTTAAAATTCGGTAGGAATTTTTTTGGAGGAACAGAATGGTAATAAGAGGATTAGAAGAAATTAATATCGGTGAGGTAACGGATCAGAAGTGAAAGTGTTTGCATTCCATGTGCGTAGTGTAGATTATATAGGTTGTATTACGAACTGTATAGGCATAAGAATAAAGTTGGTAAAAGTTAGCTCTTGGAACATCTTAATACCGAATAATAATTGAAAGGTCAACACATGAAATTGGAACATCATAAGGTCAAGCCGATTATAAAAAACAGATCTTTTTATTCAAAAGGTAAAAAATATAAGGACACTCGTAACTTAGTGTGAAGAATGGACATGTGCAGGCATGGCAAGACAGTCAACACTTGTGTGCCAAATGACAAATCTTAAGGCCGGATACAAACACGTTGGGGGCACGATAACAGAAAAAATTATAATGAAAACAAAAGGATTAAGAGATAGTAATACTGAAACAAATGTAGAAGAATATTAATAGAAAATTAATAGAATTATTCAAAATAATCCTTTTTGATAAATATGATCAATAAAGCAATACGATTATGAGATATAGTCCTATATATTAATTGGAGACATGCTAATGGGATCCTATGTGATGACAAAAACATCAAATAAGGAATAAAGAAAATTTTAGATTTGAGAGGGAGTGCTGGGTGTTTGAAAAAAGCAACAAAAGCGGATCGAATGAGATTGTTGAGATGGATGTTTGGGGATTAGGTTACTAGAAGAGAGACACTCCTCGGAGAGATTGTTAATAACATATGTTAGCAACAAAATAAGTTAGACAAGTGTAGTTGGTATCGATTATTAAGACATAAACTGGCCAACGCATGAGTGAGAAAAGGAAGATTGGTTCCCATAGAATAAAAGACACTAAAGCTGACTAAAGCTAATTTGAAATGAAGTGTCAGAATTGATATGCTATTTAATTAAAAAACAAGTATCGGAGGGGATATGATGTGCAGTACAATTGCATGGAAAAAGAGAATTCCCGTGGCAAATTCCATCTGTCAGGGATAAAAGGAAATGATGCTGATGAGAGCAGAATTTATACTATATACAAGAAAATGAATTTACAGAAAGTAGATCTTATGATCTACTATTTAGGCAAAATATATAGTAGACCTAATATTCAAATATTTAGGCAAAATATATGATACACTATTGTTGTGAATATAATATAATTTATGAATTATAATAGTCAATCTATCAAACAAAAATACCTCTATTTTGGGATGTAATCATATCTTGTCTGTTATGGATAGTGATTCTCGGGCACTAGCAGATGCATGTCAAGCACTTTCTAATTCCTAGGGCCTGTTTGGGAACTTGGTTTTGGTCTTGGTTTTGGTTTTGGTCTTGGGTGGTTTTAGGTAAATCTAAAACCAATATATAATGTTTGGCAATGAGTTGGTCTTGGTTTTGGTCATGGTCTTGGTTTTGGTATAATTATATATATATATACTAATATGTATTAAAAATATATAAATATGAAAAATATATATATAAAATTGGAAAAAAAGTAATTTTCGGGGAAAAATAATTAATTTTCGGAAAAAAAAATAATTAATTTTTTCTGAAAAATAAATTTTTTTCCGAAAAAATAATTTTTTCACAAAATTTAATTTTTTTCGAAAAAATAAATATTTTCTGAAAAATAAATATTTTCTGAAAAATAAATATTTTCTGAAATTTTTTTTTTTGGCAAAAATAATTATTTATTATTTCCCGAAAATTAATTTTTTCACGAAAAAATAAATATTTTCTGAAAAAAAAATTTTCCGAAAAAAAAAAAAATATTTTTTTTCCGAAAATTTATTTTTTGAAAAATTACATTAAATTATGATTTTTTTGCAAAAAAAATGTTTTCCCTAAATTAATTTTTCCGAAAAATATAAATTCCAAAAAATATTTTTTCCGAAAAATATTTTTTTCCGAAAATATGATTTTTTTCTGAAAATTAATTTTTTTCCCGAAAAAATAATTATTTTCCGAAAATATGATTATCTTCCGAAAATTAATTTTTTTTCCCGAAAAAATAATTATTTTCCGAAAATATGATTATTTTCCGAAAATATATATATATATATATATATATATATATATATGGCCAAAAATATGAATTATTTTGAAATTTTTTTTATATTTTTCGGAAAAATTATTTTCAGAAAAATTTATTTTTTCGGAGAAATTTATTTTTCAGAAAATATTTATATTTTCGGAAAATAATCATATTTTCGGAAAATAATTATTTTTTCCGAAAATAATTGGTGGGAGAGAGAGAGAGAAGTCAAAATTGGTGGGCCAAAACCAGGTTTTAGTGGTTGGTTTTAAAAAGCTCAAAACCAACTCCAAAACCGGCTTGCCAAACATGGTTTTGGTCTTAAAATCCAAAACCCAACTCCAAAACCGGCTTGCCAAACATGATTTTGGTCTTAAAATCCAAAACCAAGACCAAAACCAAGCCCAAAATCGGGTTGCCAAACAGACCCCTAATGTCTCCAGAGGTTGAAATTAAATATTTTATGTCAAACATAAAATATCTAAAACTTCTTGGAAACTTTGGTCCCACAACTGATATTTCCAAATACTCCAGAAGAATATGCAAGTATGTAACATAAAACCCAGCTTGTTGGTATTAAATTTTCACAAGAAAATAGGAAGAACAATAAATATTGCATGGCAGAAAATCATTATTTAAAATGTATACATAATTACTTGTATATTTTAATTTTTAAACACATTTAAATAACAATTATATATAGTGATATTATGACAGTAATATCTTATTTTTCCAAGAATTAGTCCTATCACTAGTGCCACATCCACATCCACATACTGTATATCCTTTTCTATGTTTCGTCATCTCTACTGCTATGTCGACAGAGAAACAGTGGGGAAATTTTTTTGTGTTTGTGCTCGTGAAATGGGTATTTGCATACATAATTTAGATGACCCTTTCTTTTTTAATTCTTGTTCCAACTTCTTTGATGAACTTCACTATATGTCATTTCTTCTTATTTAAAGAAGTTCAAGATTTTCAGTTTCTTATTAAATTTTCAAAAAATTGTTCATTTCTTCTTATTTAAAGAAGTTCAAGATTTTCAGTTTCTTATTAAATTTTCAAAAAATTGTTCCTTATTTCCATAAGTGCTTCCATACTAATAGAAAGTCAGTTCCGACTTTTTAGGTTCACTGGTCATATGTGTTGGTGTCGAAGAAGTGCAACCCTGTATCTAGAATTAGAATTCTGGATTTATGTTATTAACATGTCCAAGTTATGTCGTAGACATGTCCATGCGAATCCGAATCACTTGACCAACACAGACAAGGCATCTCATTGGAAGTATCCATGTTTCTCAAATTGAAGCAAATATATTTCTTCAGATCCTTATATATACTTATCAGAAAAGAAAAAACCTTCTATATATAAAGCTAGTGATGTGTACAGTTTGAAGAGTATGGGAGTCTGGACTATTTATTCGTTTCGTTGAAATGGTGCATTTTGTGTATGTCAAATGTAGGTATGGGAGGATACAGTTATCTTCTGCAGCCACTCTGGTGGACTGGCATGATCACCAGTAAGTGTTGCTTTGTGTGTTTTTAAAATTGCGTAGAGCTATATATTGTGCAAGATTTTCAGGAAATGTGAATTCAGATATTTGTTTATGTTATCCATTTTCTTTTGCAGTGATTGTTGGAGAGTTTTCAAATTTCATTGCTTACATCTATGCTCCTGCTGTGCTTGTAACACCGCTTGGAGCATTAAGTATAATTGTTAGGTAAATCTGATTTATTGATAAGTCCATGGTCTAAAATTTAGCATGTTTTTTTATTTAAGTTAGCGTTTGTGAACCTTATGATGTGTGACTAAAATAATATGTGAAGTTCATTGTGTATTTTTCCCTTTTCAGTGCTGTTCTAGCTCATTTTTTATTGAAAGAAAAATTGCGGAAAATGGGGATATTGGGGTGTGTTTTGTGTGTGGTGGGGTCTACAGTGATTGTGCTTCATGCACCCAGTGAACATAGTATAAGTTCAATGGAAGAAATCTGGGATCTAGCAACTCAACCAGGTGAATTGATGTATTTCAAATGATGTTTGTCTGTACTCTTAAGAGTATTTCTATTGATAATCTTAAATTTCTGGTCCAGCTTTTCTTTTGTATACAGCTGCGGCAATAGCTGTAGTGTTGGTACTGGTGTTGTTTTATGCACCACGCTACGGGCAGACAAACATAATGGTTTATATTGGCATATGTTCCATAATCGGATCTCTAACGGTCAGTAGTATTGTATCCTTCAAGATAATCATTACTCTTTTTCTTGTGCTACACACTCCCTTGCATGTGAGGGTGGGTGTGTATATGGGATGGTGAATTAGTGAATATCATGGGGAAGTGACTCTCACCATGGCTACACTAAGGGCCCCATATTTGAAAGGTGCTACTTGTAGATAGAATGCCCCCTGGGTCAATTAAAATAGAAGGTAGCCATCCTTACAAGAAGAGGGATTTGTTCATGTAACTATGATGCATGCTAGCCTAATGCATGTTGCAAGGGAGAGTATGTATTTAGATAAATTTATTTGGTTATTATTTTTCTACTCTGTAGGTGCAGGTGTGGTGCATTATGCTTGCGTGATCAATATCCCTCCAAGATGTAATGTTTCAATTTGTATATGGAGATGATTTTTACGGAAAAGACAATTTGAAGGGGGTTGAAATCTATGTACATATCATTATATTAGTTGGTTTTATTGGAAAAAAAATCTTCTTTTTTAGGTCAAAAGTTTTGGACACTTGTATTATTTAAAATTCGTTTTGTATTCAGCATTGAGCAATATACACCATATCAAGATAAAATAGTCCGTGATTGGTAATCAGGACACTAGTTTGATGTGGAATCTTTTGGTGATCATTTGCAGGTAATGAGTATCAAAGCATTAGGCATCGCCATAAAACTCACACTGGAGGGTTCAAGCCAGGTGGCACACTTCCAAACATGGGTCTTTCTAATGGTTGCAGTTACATGCATAATCATTAGTTTGAATTACTTAAACAAGGTCCGTTTCTTCTTCTTTTGTTCCTAATTTTTGTAAATGTGATATAGAAAAGTGTGAAGTGAAGATAATATTCAAATGCATATGGAAGATGGTATTGAAATGCTTATAAATGCACCTTAAATTTGAATATCCTTTTTATTTTTTCTGATAAAAGCTTTTCTTGATAATAATGATTGTAACTTGGAGGATAAATTTGGTGAGTCTCTGTGTGTCGATTTTCATTCACAAACTCTAAAGTTATTCAAGGATGATGGTTGGACAAAATGTTGACAACCATTAACCACCATTAACCGAGGCAACAGTTCTGCAAATTGGGCTATGTAGTACATGTATGCAAAGTATAGGAAAATAATAGTCTCTTGGCTCCATAAACCACATGTGTAGGATATAATATGTTAATATTTTTGTGTTTGCTTTCGAAAGTTCGCATCATCTCATATTATTTTGTTCCTTGTGATTCAAATGATTGGCCAGAATAAAATAACATATATTGTGCAAGTAATTTCAGCTAAGAGTTCGGAGGGGCCATAAATGAATGTCCATCTGGTTCTTTCTCTACTCACCAAATGGAACTCAATCATCTCATACTTAGATATGTTTAGCCAATCATAGGCTCTGACCTTCACTCCAATCTGGTCTTACTGTAAGTGCAAGTAAACTTAAGGCTCTCTTTCCTTTGATGTCTCGTTGAAAGGTCCATGCGATGTCATTAGGCAACCTAACATCCTCATATTAACATGTATGATACATGATAAGAACTTTAAACTGCTCCAATACATTTATTGAAGGTAGATCGATACATGTTGCAATTTGATGCATTATGATACATGGTAAAATGATTCACACACAGTAGATAAAATGGTGCTTCATTTCATATTTTTATGTACATAGCTTACTTATGTAAAAAAAAAGAAGACATTATATGTACATAACTTGGCCATTTTGACAGAATTTCAGAAATTATTTGATCTTAATATTTTTGATAAGTAGCATTCGATTACTATCTCTTCCTCAATGCGAATATCCTTCTCGTAAATTGGATAATGACGCAATGTTCTGATTTTCTTCCAAAATATTATATTTGAATATCTTATTAAAGACATTTAAATGTTTAAAGAAGACAGGATATACCATTTTTCAGAAATTTCTGCTATGTGTTTGTTTCCTATTATTGTCAAGGGGGATAAACTTATAGAGAAGTTTTGATTTATCAATAGGAAGTTGGAGAATCTTCTATGCTTGGAATAAATTATAAATGGTGGAATATGTATGTTGGAAGGTGGAACTTAAAGATAGTTTAGTGTTTTTATTTTTGATAAAATAATAAATATAAATAAAAAGACCCTTAAAAGGGGAGCGCGTCCCAAATACAAATAGGGCGCAACAAAAGCCCTAGGAGCTAAAGAGTCCCCAAAATCAATCTTCTCCTTTATGGATGTACAATATGTACCCATAACCTAGATAACAAAAAAAAGAAGAAAAGGATCCTTGATGGCTCTTGTGGAGACTTGGTCCGTCAAGCCGGTTGCGCTCCAACCAAAGACACCACCAAAGGCAAAGAGGCACAGCCCTCCAAAAATCACGGCCACATAACAACCTCTACAAACCTCCATCACACCTCTTGTGGAAGGAGGGATGACCCACTGCACACTGAACAACCTCTACAACAAGCACCAACAATCATGAGCAAAGGAACAATGCAAATGAAGATGATCAACAAATCTCCCGCCTCCTTGCACAAGAAGCACCGTTTAATCAAGAAAAGACCTTACCATCTCAGGTTGTCCAAGGTGAGAATCTGACTCCAAACTGCAGACCAGAAAAACAAAGCTGCCTTCAGGGAGCTTTAGAGCTTACTTGATTCTAATGTATTAGTATACAACTGTATATCACCATTGTTGTGGTGAATGATTGATTCCTTCTGGGGCTGTTAATGGGGGATACAACAGTGGTCGCTTTTCATGATATCTCCACTGAATGAGAAGAAAAAAAAAATCACAAGATCATCTGGAAAAATCAGATCATTATCTGGTCAAACTACAACCCTAGGGTGTCATTATTTGCAGTTTTTCTAAGATAAACACTACTTTTAATTTTGGATTTACAAATTTTAAGTTGAAAATGCACATATGGATTTGTGTGGTCAAAATCTCAATAACAAATATATGGATAGGAAACTACATTGACGTCTAAAGAAAACTATGCTCATCCAGTCTGGCGGCTTGAGTATTAGGAAGTTGATCCTTTGTAACAGCATTTTTCTTGGGAAGTGGTTGTGGAGATTGAGAGGTGAGTGACAGGCTGTCAATGGCTATGGAGGAGATTATTTTGTGTCATTTTGTGGAGGACAGAGGTGGTTGATGCTATCGTGCAGTTAGATCAGCTAAAGGTGTTGGTGTTTGGAAGTTCATTTGGAAGGGTTGGGATGTATTCTTAAAAGTTAAAACATATTGGACTAAAAATTCATGAAAACTGGGATTCTCAATTTTGGCAGGAGTTATGGCCCGGTTATAATTCACTAGCTTGTTCCTTTTCCATCCTTCTCAGTCTAGCCAATATACACACCTTTATTTTCTCTTGATATCGACTTAACAACGAGGAGGGATGACCATTTCGATGACATCGTCAAGGCTAGGAGTTATACAACGTTTCTTGCTTTCTGAATCTTTTGTACAGATGGTGAAGGTCCAGACTCCATTGTTTGGTTGCCTATACCAAAGGAAAGATTTGTTTGGACTGCAGCTTGGGGTAAGATCTTTACGTCTGGAAAATTGAAATGGAAATGACAGGCTAGTTTCAGTTGGTGTTGTATATGCAAAAGGTATGGTGAGTCATTGGACCATCTTCTCTTACGTTGTCATATGACTTGCGATTGTTGGAGATATTTTTTGGATTGTTCAGTATCTAGTGAGTCACGTTCTAGTCTTTGAGAGGTTTGAGAGGTTTGATTGATGCTTGGAGAAGTTACTTTGTGGGAGCTCACACCGTCATTTTTGGGTGGTGGTACCCCTTTGGTTTTGGTAGTGTATTTGGAGGGACCGGAACAGAAGAACCTTTGATGTGTAGGAATCTTCTATTGGGGTTTTAAACTTTTATATTATTAGCTCTCTTTTTAGAGGGGGGGATATAGAGAAATTATCGTCTATAGAGGCAGGGACACAAGACTTTTGGTTAAATAGTTCATTTTTGACACAAACACGACAAGTTTATCTATCATGTTTAATTAAACAGGTTATAAATAGGTTGTTGGGTCAAACACAAATACGACACGTTTAATTACCGTGTGGTTGACACGACTACAACAAAAATACAATTAAGCAGAACTCAAACCCACTCATTTCGTGTTGCGTCAATCATTGCCACTGTAGGGACGATAGTAGTTTTTTGGCTCCTTGGGATCGTGGATTTGCTTTTCTTGGCTTTGGTTTTTGTTTAGTCCTTGTAATTGATTACTTAATTTTTTTTCTAAGAGAAAGTAATCACGTGTCTCTAATTCAAATTGTTGAAGGATATAAATATTTAAGTTACACCCTTTCTAACAGCTTAGGCTTTTAGAGCAGTTGGTTGTTAACATGGTATTAGAGCCAAATGTCTCGTGTTCGAACCTCGCCTCCACCCTTTGTTGAAAAATTATTGTTTCACGTGTTGGACCAAAAGAAGGCCACACGTGAGGGGGCGTGTTGAAGGATATAAATATTTAAGTTACACCATCTCTAAGCTGTTAGGGGGATACACACCCCTAAATATATCCAGAAAATGTTGCAATCTATGATTCATCAAGACATGAACTGAACTGTTGGGAATTGAAACCCTAAACACACAATAGCAGGAAGAATTATAAAAAAAATACTAGGGTTTCATTAACGAAATCACAAAAAAACAAGGGTTATGGTTTTGTTTGGATTAGGGTTAGGGATGGAGAATGGTGATTAGGGTTAGGGTTTTGTGTGGAGAGAGTTTCTTAAACTTCGGTATCTGGCTCTTAGGCCACATGTGTGTAAGCCCAATAGGGTCTCTTCTCTTGTGTAACATAATTTACCATTATAAATTAAGAGTTTCTCTACTTTGAGAGGCTAGGGTTTATTCTAAACAACATGGTATCAGAGCCAAATGTCTCATGTTCAAACCTCACAGCCACCCTTTGTTAAAAAATTGTTGTTTCACGTGTTGGACCAAAAGAAGGCCACACGTGAGGGGGCGTGTTGAAGGATATAAATATTTAAGTTATACCTTCTCTAATAGCTTAAGCCTACAAATCATTCAAAATGTCTTCCTTGACGCTTAGGGCGCTTTTTGTTCTTTGGGACACACTTACCTCTTGAGTGCCTTTTTAATACTACTACACTCATCAAAAAAAAAAAAATGTCTTCCTTGAATTAGAAATATATATATAAAAGTTGTATCCAATAGGATTTGAAGGATGTTTTCCCCTTTTGCACCTTTTTAAGAACATGTTTCTTAAGGGAGGGGGGATTAAGAAAAAAAAGGGGGGGAAGAGAAAAGAAAGGCAACATTTTGCCAGAATAACAAGAAAACAGTATGGGAAAAGGATAGAAAATAGACTGTAGGTCAATTTCTTGGCAAATTCAACAATGGATTTCAGCTCTTGGATTGAAGATCGCTTGGGGAATGATCTGAAAGATGAAATCCCAAGAAGGAATGGATCATCCGTAACATTTATGAAAATGGTCATTGATAAGCATTGAGATCATTTCTATGTATTATTTTGGCATCTTGTTCTTTATATTTCAAGTCTACTGATAACACACACTTCTATGCAGATTAGTCTCAATCTGTTTCTTTGACAACAAAAATCTCATCTTCACCAGCATTAAATGTTATCTTGTTTCAAACTATCAATACCTGCTCATTGGGTTTCCTAATAATCTTTTAACAGTTTGGTTAAAAATGGAATCTTCAATATTCTTTCGTAGTTTATTTATCATTATATATATATGTAGTACAAAATGAAAGAACACATGAACTCGTTCAATATCTATATAGTATGACTGAACAAAAAATTGTCTCTATTTAGTAATAGAATTGAAAGAACCTTCAAATGAATCTAGGCACTAGTGGAAACATTGCTGGAAAATAGTTGAAAAATGTTGTGCTAGCATTATTTGGATTTAATTTTTCCTGTAGTTCTACGCACAGACAAAAGCTTAAATGTTTATCGTTTATATTATTATTGTACTCATGTACACTTGACTTTTTGCTTGGCTCTGATGTAGAAAATTATGTGATTTATCAATGGAATTTTGATTTTCTCTAGGCTTTGGACACTTTCAACACAGCGGTTGTTTCTCCAATCTATTATGCGATGTTTACATCATTCACAATATTTGCCAGTGCCATAATGTTTAAGGTACATCTGTGATTTCTTGCCCTCAAGTGCCTTTGCTTATCTATTTCTGACTGTAATGTTGATCTTTCCTATTTTTAGGATTGGTCTGGTCAAAGCGCTGGCAGTATTGCTTCAGTGCTTTGTGGATTCATAACTGTGCTTTCAGGTGTTATGGTCTTGCATAGTACAAGAGAACCCGAGACACTTCCTACTGCAGGTAAATAGGTTCAAACACAAGAATATAGCTAAATATATTGCATAAAGGTAGATCTAAGTGCATGTTTGGTACGCATGAATGGAATAGAATGGAATGCTCATTCCATTAGTTTAAATCCATTCTCATGTTTGGTACACAAATTTAAGATGAGAATGTTCATTTAAGTCATTCTCTGGGAATAACCATTCCATCAAAAAACATTCCTAGGCATTCCACTCTTTACCCTATGGAATGCCCATTCCATTCCCATGTAAGATTAATTTTTTTTCAAAAACTCCAAAATACCCCTTGCCCTTATGCTTCACACTTCTTTTACAGCTTGCCGCTTCTTTCATTCTTTCACAACCTTTTGTATTCTCTTTACAAATCTCTAAAATTTATCTCTCAGACAACAAATTTCTTTCTAACAAAATTTCTCACAAGCTTATCTAGTTGCAGGTATTTTTTTTCATTTTACTCTTATATATATTATCTTTATTTCATCTCTATCTCTATGTTTTTTTTGTTGAGTATATGTATTTTTTTGTACTTGAATTTGGATCCACTTTCTTGAATGAATATTTATTGATTATCTATAAATATTACCGTCTCTTATCTTACTGTCCAAAACATATATTTGGACCTCATATAGAGTTATTTGTTCTTTCAAAGTATATTAAAAAAAAAATTATAGTTTACTGTTATTTAATATGGAAAGTGACAAATAATATGAATATCTCATTTTTTATTTGTAAACGTGATGGTGGAGCGGATGAGATTTTAAGTGGTTTAGTGTTGTTAGGAGATTCCAAAAGTCATGTAAATTTTATATACTCTATGATTATGATTTGTACTGAAAACAAAAAAGAGTCATATATAGTCAAAATTTTCACCTTATAAGCCTCTGTTTTTATGTTAATATATTGAGTTTGGATTTCTATGTATTAATAAATGTTCATGAGATGATAAACTACTTATATATCCATATATCATATAATAACATTTACACAATTACACGTATATGTTGGTTTGTTGACAAATAAAATAAAATTAGAATAAAGTCCAACCAAAAGTAGAATAAAGTTCTAATTTTCGCAACCCAAAGTCTTAAACATGTGTCTTTGTATATATGTACTATTGCATATTTTAAATAACTATATATATCATATATACAATAAATATACATGTTTGGGGGCAACGAAGATTTACTAACAGGTGCAGTGAATAATCAAGGGCATTGTTTTTTTTTGTTCTCAACACTTATGTTAAATAAATATCATAAAGGGTATTTCTGAGAAAAAACATTCCATTCCAAGTTTAATAATGGTCTAACCAAACAAGAGAATGATAATAAACATTTCATTCCAACATCTTTACGTATGTCAAACCAAACAAGAGAATAGAATGATCATTCCATTCCATTCTCTTTCCCATTCCATTCCTACTTAAATGATCATTCCATTCCATTCCATTCCTGCGTACCAAACATGCACTAAGGGTCTGATTCTTTTGATAAGTGATATGACTCCTATACTGGTAAATATCATATGCATGCCAATGTGAATGTGTAAGAATGTAGGCTATTTCATTGGCAGTCTTTGGGCATCCAGTCACTTAAGCAGCATCATGCTAGGTATAAGGGGCTGGATGCTTTGCGATCCAACCCAAAAGCTTAAAGCTATTAGGTGGAACTAACACCCAACACATGTATACCCAATCAATTTTCCATCCGGATCCGATCTAACACTTAGGTACTTCCGTAGTGTTTATGCATGTCATGAGTGAGTCAGTGTGTGCCAAGTGTTTCTCATATTTAAAAGTAGGGACATGTAGAAGTAGTAGTATTTGTGATGGAGACATGCACTTGTCTCCGATGTTGAGAGGGTGAACATAATTTTAGACGTATCTAGCACATCTTGTATGCGTCCATAATTTAAACATATTCGAACGCATGACCAACACTTCTTGAACTGCACACACGTGACTAATGCATACAAGATTTCCCTTTAAGGAAAAGGTTCACATGTAACTTACATAAGGGTTGATAGCATACTCTTTAAAATGATTAAAGACGTGCTATGTTACTTCAATATAATACATTTGTAGTGGATAACCCCTTGACATATCACAAAATTTAGAAGACATTCCCTTCCTTTGTGTTACAGTTCAGAAATAACTGGTTATAGCTTTGGGACCTTTAATAACTGCAATACTTTTATAGATTGTTGCACAAAATCCTTGCTAAATTAAATGTATACATATATATATATATATATGTATCTATTTATACCTTCCCTATAGTTCAAGGAGCTAGACTGCAATTTTGTTACAGTTCAGGGATATTCTGCAGTTTACCTCAAGTACAGTTTACTAATTTTAGGGCACATTTAACAGCCCTCTATTGGCTGTTGGGCTAACTTTCTTTTGCACACTTTCAGTTATTTAAGTATTGATTCACTTTTCAAAAGAGGATAGAAAGAGAAAAAAGGTTAGGAGTTAATTTTATTTGAGGCCACATGCAAATTTTTTAATAGTTCAGGGGATTTTGTGCAATTAACCCTTTGAAAAGTTTGACCGTCTACAGAAAAAGGAGGAGGGACGTTACCATGAAAAAGTGACCACAGGAGTAGGAGAGGAGTCAAACTAATTGGTATATATGCACATACATTTACAAATATTCGTAAACAAAGCGAAAAAGCACATACATTCAAATATGGTTTTTTTTTTTTTACCATATTATGTAATTCTCTATATAACATGGCCAACTAAACGTAGATGATAAACAAGCTACAAATTTCATGATTCAATCATAGAACATTTAATTGGCACGCGAGATATATATTTATATGAATATATTGTATTGCCATGTTTGTATTCTGATTTTTAAGATGTATGGTGCCAATATGTCCATTTGTATCCCGTCCTTCATCGTATCCATGCTTCTTAGCCCCACTGGTGTGTTGGTTAAGATAGCAACTTAAAACAAGTACACGAAGCATGCGTGTAGATATAAGTTATAATGATCTGACCTGAAGTATGTTCAAGGTACAAATGGGCTCCTTTCTACCTTGATTGCTGATGATTTTAATATTCTGGCTAGGGTTTTTGTTGAAGTAAATAAACATCAAAATTACACCAGCTCTTAGAGTTCAACCTATTAGAGTAGATAGACCTTAAACAGGTATCAGAGTAGGCAAGGTCCCGCGTTCCAACCTCACTGTCACCTTGATTGTTAAATGTTGGAACACTTGTTGGACCAAACAGAAGGTCACACTTGAGGGGACGGGTTGCAAAATTAAAATTTGAAGTTACTCACTCTCCAACAACTAGCTTTTAGAGGATATCACTGTTAACAGTTTCCATATTTGCAATTTGCTTAAACACTTGTGAAAATAGATCACTTTCCTTCACACTCTAATACAAGGAAAAATCTTCCCTGAGAGTCGATTATCATTTCTCCAAAGCTTCTCCAAAAGCAAAATCACCTCCCCTGGATTTTCTCATGTTTTCCTTAAGTCATTTGCTATTTATTGCTCTTATTTTTTAGAAGAAAAAGCATTCTCTTCCAATCAACAATCTCCTTCCATTACAACCAACCAACATGAACCTTTGTTCCAGAGTGACAACACATTCTGCAAGCCCTTGCCTAAGTCTTTTTTTTGATAAGTAAGTTTTTTATAAATAAAGAAATAACACCCAAAAAATATATTTTCTCATCTATAGATATACAATAACGACCCTCCACCCAGTAAAACAAATTAGAGATAAAAAAGTCTTTGATCGCCCCCAAAGGGGACTCCACACCCTCAAAACAACGTCTGTTTCGCTCCCAACCAAATACTCCACCATAGGCAGAGGGGGGACTACTCTCCAAAAAAACCGGGCGTGACAATCAATCGGCGCTCCTCTCCAAGAAGCCAATACATTGCGAACCGAGGCCGACATCACCCACTGAATACCAAAAAGACCAAAGATAAGGCACCAACAGTCGTAGACAATCGGACAATGCAAAAGGAGGTGATCGATAAATTCCCCCACCTTTTTGCATAGGAAGCACCGATTGACCAAAAACATACCTCGTCGTCTCAAAATGTCCAAAGTGAGAATTCGACTTCAGGCCGCCGACCATGTGAAAAAAGCCACCTTGAGAGGGGCTTTCGTGCGCCAAACCGCCTTCTAAGGAAAACACACTTTCGCCCTAGGCGAGAGGCAACCAAAATAAGAAGAAACCGAAAAGATCGTGAAGACGTCAGCCTCCGCATCAAAGAGTCTGAACCATCCCCGACCGTCTGAGAATACAGTAGCTCCAATAGATCAGAGACCTCATCCAACTCCCAATCCTGAAAATGTCGCACGAATTTGACATCCCACACTAGCTTCCCGGTATCAAGACGATAACAGTCAACCACTGGAGCATGACGATCCTGAGTGATCCTGAACAACTGAGGGAACAAAGAAGCGAGGGAGCCCTCCCCACACCAACATTCCGTCCTTCACCAACCCTGAAACTGATATAAGGATCAAAAGAATCCCATCCCTGCCGGATATCTTTCCATATCCCCATACCTCTACGGCCCTTGACCTCCTCAGAACACCAACCACCTCGAGCCTCCCCGCAACGACAAGCGATCACCCTCCTCCACAGGCGGTTCCTCTCTGACCCAAAACGCTACAACCACTTTCCCATGAGAGCCTCATTGAAGGGCACCATGCGGCGGATACCCAAACCTCCCTCCTAAAAGGGACGACACACCGCCTCCCAATGCACTAGAGAAATAGAATGACTCTCCCCAGAACCACCCCACAAAAATTGTCTGTAAATCCTCTAAATCCGATGAGCCATACTGCGAGGAATCTGAAAAAGTGATAACACATATGTAGGGAGATTGGATAGCGTACTCTTTAAGTCTCCCACCCTTGGAAAGATACTGCCGCTTCCAACCTGCCTGACGCCTCTGAATATGCTCAACCACTGCATTCCAACAAGCTTGTCTCTGCCCCGACGACCTTAGTGGCAAGCCCAAATACACCGAAGGAAGCTCATCGGCCCTATAGTGGATGGCAGTAGCTAACTCCGACATATTGCCCACCTCACCCACTAGGAACAAAGATCTCTTGCAAGTGTTGATCTTCAGACCAGAAATTGCCTCAAAACAAATCAAAATGCACTAAAGATACTGTAACTGAGCCACATCAACATCACAAAATACAAGAGTATCGTCGGCAAACAACAAGTGCGATATAACCACAGAATGTGAAGCAACATCCCCCGCCGTGAAACCGCGTAAAAGGCCCAAATCCGTGGTTCTACTCATCATCCGACTAAAGGCCTCCATCACCACTAGGAAAAGAAACGGAGAAAGGGGATCCCCTTGCCTCAACCCGCGAGAACTCCCAAAAAAACCTAATGGGGAACCATTCACCAACACAGAAAAACGAGTTGAAGATATGCAGAACTGGATCCATCTACACCACCGCTCACCAAAACCCAATCTCTTCAGCATATAAATGAGAAACCCCCAGTCACCATGATCACACGCCTTTTCCACATCCAACTTTATCAACACTCCCGGAATGCCACTCTGAATCTTGGCGTCCACAATCTCGCAAGCAATAATGGCAGAGTCAAGAATCTGTCAGCCCCCAATAAAAGCATTCCGTGAATCTGAAATAACCCCATCCAACACACCTTGCATCCTATAAGAAAGAACCTTTGCAATCAGTTTGTAGACACATCCAATAAGCTAATATGTCTGAAATCTTTAATGTCTTTCGCCTCCCCTTTTGGGAGAAGAGAAACGAAAGTAGCATTAAGAGATTTCGCAAAGCAACCCTTCTAATAGAAAATGCCAAAAGTAGCCATCACCTCCTCCCGAATAGTAGTCCAACACTCTAGAAGAAAACGCATAGTGAACCCATCCGGGCCCAGGGCTTTATCCCTATTACAATGTTTCAATGCCCTCAACACCTCCTCCTCCGAAAATGGTACCTCCTGCCTATCCCGATCCCCCTCATCAATAAAGTTGAACATAAGTCCATCTAAATTCGGCCTCCAACTCTCCCTCCCAGTGAATAATCTCTGATAATAAACAGGTATACCTGAACGGAGCTCCTCCTTAGAAGAAAGCAACGAACCCTCCACTGTCAATCTCCCGATAAAGTTCATCCTCCTGTGAGTATTCGCCGAATGATGAAAGAATTTAGTGTTTCGATTGCCATCTTTCAACCAAATGGCCCGAGATTTTTGCCTCCACGAAATCTCCTCCTAAGTAGCAATCTCCTCAATTTCAGTCAAACACTGTGCTCTCCTCAGTCTCATCGCCTCATCCACCCCCTACTCAAATCAGCTCTGTCTATATCATCAATCTCAGCCAACGACACATTTCTGCGCCACACAAGATTACCAAACACCTCCTTATTCCCATGTAATGAGAGATGACTTCAAAATGCGCAATTTTGAAGCCAAAATAAAGCTCGAAGACCTTAACCTAATAGGACACGCCCACCACACAGACAACCGCTGCTGAAAATCCGGAGCCCTAAGCCACACATTCTTGAACCTGAATGGAGATTTCCCCGCCTTGATACCCCCACACTACATAAAAATAGGTACATGATCAAACGTAAATCGAGTAGCAACGGTTTGAATGACCCCTGGAAAATGCTCCTCCCAATCCCCGGACACAAGAAACCGATCAATACGAGAGTAAGTCGGAATCTCCCTACAACTGGACCAAGTGAAAGAAGCCCCACTAAGCGGAAAGTCATGCAACGACTGCCGATCAATAAAATCGGAGAATCCCATCATAGCCATAGTCCATCGTCCTCCAGAAGATCTTTCCGAAGGCATCCGAACAACATTAAAGTCCCCTCCCACACACCAAAGTAAACTCCACCTCCCCCTAACCTCCCCAAGCTCCTCCCACATTGTAGTCCTCCCCTCATCATCACCCGAACCGTACACTCCTGAGAATACCCAACAAAACCCATCCTCCACCATAGAGAATGAACAAGAAATCAAGAAACGACCAATGTACGTATCCCGTAACGAGATCCACCTCCTATCCCATAATAAAATCACTCCCCCCGATGCTCCATTCGAGGCCAAAAAAGTCCACTCCACGAACCGATTGCCCCATAAACTTCGCACCACTATATCATTCATCACCTCCAATTTTATCTCCTGTAAACAAATCACATGAGCATTCCACTTTCGAAGAGCAAACCGAACAATCTTCCTTTTATCCGGGCAATTAAGCCCCCGGACATTCCATGAGACAAGTCATAACAACATGAGGAAACAACTAATGTAACCCTTCCCTCCCTCTCCCCCCACTCCTTCCTCCTTCTCTACCCCGTGAACTACTACACGCCCCATCATAGTTAACGGTACACACCAAATTATGCAATTCCCTTTCACCCTTCCAATATGCGGATGAACGATGAACCACCATAGCCCTTTCCGGATCACTACGGTCCTCCTCCGTGTCCTCAGCTAAGGCCACAATCAATTCTTCCCCTTTAGCTTGATTAATACCAAAGTTGACCCCCAAAATACTAGCAACCTTTACCATGTTCTCCTTAGCCCAATTATCAGAAATGAACCCCGAACAATCAACAACCACTGGTAAAACATTTTCCAGCACCTCCATGTTCCTCATTCTGTCATCATCACCCCTCAACACAACTCCATCATCAACACCCCTTGACAAGTTCAAACCTCTATCAACCCCAGTAGCATCATCAGCAGTAATACCATTCCTCAACACCACAGCCATTTCCTTCTCCCCAATATCACGAAAACCATCAGAAAAAGAACAAGAACCCAGCCCCCGATCACTGCTCCAATCCAAATCATCAAAAGAGGTAAAATCAGAAGTAAACCCATCATTCTCAGAAACATACCCCACCTCTGTTGCAGCCTCATCCACCTCCTGCGCAGGCACCACACAACCACCTTCATAACAATCAGACAGAACCTTTATTCCATTTCCGCCTTCAACAGCACACTTCGTCGGAGTACGGCATGGCATCACCATTTCCTTCTTCCCTTTCTCGTTCCGTGTTTGCCAAATGATGCCAGGAAGATGATAATCAAACACAGTTTCGTTTCAAAGCAAAACGCGAATCGCCTCTTCCTATGGTTTCATGCCGACGCCTTGACCCTACAGTAAAACCCTCATCCTCCATTACATACCCCTTCGTCGACCTAGGCGACCCCCACTCTTCTTGATTCGGCGACAAAAGCTTCGTCGAAACCCCTAAATCACGATCAGAGCCAAGAGAAACCGGGTCCGGGTCATTAACCAAACCTGGATCCAAACCCTTACCCGCACCCGGATCCGTAACCGCAACAATACCCGAATTAGAAGAAGATGGGTTCCAAGTGTTGGCCCATGAAACGATCTGGGTTACCCTTCACATAGCCCACTTGATTAAACTGTTTGTCTCTCACCTTGGCCCAACCCAGCAACCTGCGAGGCCCACCCTTGACAGCCCGCTTGAAAGGAAGGCCCAATCCTGCTCCAGGCCCAATAGACATAGCCCGCCTAATCAATCGATAATTAGGTCTCCCATGTGTCAGCTCCAATTTTGAATTCAAATTTGAATTGTGCCTCAAGTTGCCAGCCCATTGTGGGCCATGCCTCCACCTACCCAGTCCACGCGTCGTATCTTCCTTCGCGCGTCCATCCCACCCCACATCCATTCCCCTCTGCACCGCCTTTAAAGAATCATTCCAAACTAATCAAGCTCCATACAAGAATTTTGCCTTAACGGTTCTCCATCTAACCCTGGCGTAATATCTTTTTCGTATTGTTGAACCATGATAGTGTATCTCAAGCTACCAAGTATGTTAGTATAATACACAAAACCTAAATTTGAAATGTACTTGGATAGACATATCCATATATATTTATTCCTCACAACACTAGTACATCATATATATGTGTATATATTTATATGAATAATGATAACGAAACAGAAGGATTATCTCCAAACAATCCCGAATCTGATGTGGCTAGTCCATGTAATATTATTTATCACACACAAGTATTTATGGCGGTAAAATGTCGTTGGGAAGAAAGTTATGTTCAACACACAACACTCCCACAAAAACACATTTTATTAATCGCTAGAAATAAGAAACACTGTTACAATTTTGTTGATGAAGGCAAAGAAAAACTTTGACTTTAAGATTCAAGTTTACATTTTTCCCCTCTATTCTTAATTAAATTTGTATATGATCTTTCTTTTGCTCCGTGTTTAGAGATTTTAGTGGTGGGTATTTTTTTTTTTTTTTTTTGAGAAAATAACCGGCTCTGTTCATTTAGCTCTACTTTACACAGAAATACTATGTCAACGATAAAAGTAACAATTTAAGAGCTCAATTTATTTTATTCTTAATCTTTCTGTGAAAATGGTTCCACCGATGAAAAAAACGTTTGTTTTCTTTAAAGAGTTTTTTACCCAGCACACTCTTCAGTTAAAATCTTTGAACACTGAGCAAAAGAAAGATCAGATTATTCTTCGCCTTCATCAGTGGTTTTCTTACTTTTAGTGCCTAATATATATATAAATATATATGGTGAATCTTAAACCAAGGGGTTTTCTTCCAGTTTATTCTTCCCCTCCATTAGCAAAACTGTGAGGTTTTCTTGCTTTTAGATTTGTTTTGTAAAATGTTGCATGTTAAAGATAACTTTCTTCCCAAAAACATTTAGCACACAAAAATTTGCGTGTTATTATAGGACACAATACTTCACGAAACAAATCTTAATAGGCATTTGGAGACCTCGCAGTTTTGCTGATGAAAGGCGAAGAATAACTTGGAAAAGAAACCCTCTTACTTTAAGATTCAACTTATGTACGATTTACGTTTTTTCAATCAATTCCCAATTAACTATGTATAATATGATCGTTTTTTGCTCCCTTTTCAAAGATTTTAACTGAAGAGCGTGTTGAGTAAAAAAATCTTTTGAGAAAACAAACGCTTTGTTCATCGGTGGAACCATTTACACAGAAAGATTAAGAATAAAATTAATTGAGCTTTCAAAACTATTACTTTTATCGTTGACGTAGTCTTTCGGTGTAAAATAAAGGTATCAGCAATGAACAAAGCGGGTTGTTTTCTCAAAAACAATTTCAATCCACCACTAAATCTCTAAATAGGGAAGCAAAAGAAAGATCATATACATAGTTAATTAAGAATAGATGGGAAAAATCTAAAGTTGAATCCTAAAGTAAAAGTTTTTCTTTGCTTTCATTAACAAAATTTTAATAATTTTTCTTGTTTTTAGCGCATAAATTCTTTTGTTTTTGTGGAGTGTTGGTGTTAAATATAACTTTCTTCCCACTGACATTTTAACACCACATATATTTGCATGTTATAACTAATATTATGTGTACTAGCCACATTAGATTCAGGGATAACTAGGAATGGCAATGGGGCGGGGCGGATATCACCTCCCCCCATCCCCGATCCCGGTTTAATTTTGCCCCCCATAACTGCCCCGCCCCCATTTTTTTTTTGTTTTTATCTTAGCCCCACCCCAGGTTTCCCCTGCCCTGTCCCGCGCCCCGGTTGCATTTTTAATTTTTTTTTCTAAGAATATTATATTAGCCCCATTCCGCCCCCAGTTTCCCCTGTCTCTTGGCTAACCCAGTGACTAGCAAAGAATGTCACTCGGGCAGACACTAATCTCTGTGGGCAATCAGGTAGGTTTTGCCCCTTTTTGTACCAAGAGATTAAACATGATAGGCAGCCTTTGTTGAAATTCCTAAGGCACCTTGATGCTATATATATAGTTATATACATATATATGCATATATTGTCAGCATGTATCATTTGAACCATGACTATTGTTTTTTCAATTTTTGTCTCTTGATTGAGAAATTTAATCAACATAGTGAATAACTTTCCCAAACATCAATCTTACAGAAACCCTAGGAGGGAGAGAGAGAGGTGACCTTGGTATCACAAGTAGGGAGCGGCGATGGCGACCGGCGGTGGGAGTGGGGAGCGGCAGTGGCGACCACGTGTGTGTCTGATTGTGAATGTATGAGAGTGAGGGTGAGAGGGAATTAGGGTTTCTATATATGAATATTTATATATGGGGTAGTTTTGTAATATAACATATATAAGGGTAATTTAGGTAATTACTAATCGGGACGGGGCATTTTAATGGGGCGGGGCGGGGCAGGGGTTCCCCATGCCTGCCCCCGAACCCGTCCGGGGAATTTCACCCCCCATACCCCTATAAACACATCCATATGCTTCATTCTTTATGAGGGTGCACAGAAATACATTTCAATGTCTTTTTGTTTTGGTCACAATGTGAATTTGGCAACTTGGAAGCACTCACACTCTCCATTTCCGTACATGATGTGGGACGCAATTGGATATTTGCTCGACGCAACAAGGAGTATCCTCGAGTTTATTTTTTATTTTTCCCTTTTTGGACACAACATTGACACGGTCGGACATGTCTCTGACGTGGTTGTGACACTTTTGGGTCACAATGGGGTACTTTTGCAAATTTTACTAACAAAGAAATGGTTCTTGTTTAATTACATAATATATTTTGTGTCCATTCAGTATTTAGCTCCAAATTAGTGATTGCATTCTTGTTTTATATATTGTTGGGCAACCGAGTGCACGAGCCTCCCATCATTGAAGGATCTGAGAGGATAAGATTTGCGCGCAACTTTAGTTTTGCATGCTAGTTTATTTTTACTTCATAGTCTTTGTCACCGCTTTATATGGATTAAACTGCTAACTGAAGTAAGAACTAAAATCTGGCTGCTGGGCAGCTGTGATCCGAAATGTGTAGACTTCATGTGTCACACTGTAATGAGAATTTCACAAAATCTGGCCTTATTTGTTCCCCTTTGTGTAGCCACCGTTGCCATATGGTATACCGTGAATGAGTTTACTACTAGGGAATGGGCTTATATCTGATAAGGTGATTAGTGCTGAAGAGAATCCTGAATTTCCATGTAACCTCTATTTAGAAACTAAGAGACATAAAAGCATTTACAACTCTTCTAAGATAAGAGGAAAAATAATGAGAAAATCTGCTGGCCTTTTGCTCTTCTTTTGGAAAGGTGATAGACCATCAATTTGCTATACATTCCAAGCTAATGAGGATATGTAAGAATGGACGTGTGATCTTTTGAGTCTCAATTTGGAGACAATAATCAGGTAATTAGAAGGGGACCCTGGTCATTTAGGTGGGGAAATGGAATTCTTTCTTTCTTTGTTGAGAAATGCTCCTACACCTCTTTCTCACGAGAAACGAGGGAGAGCATCGTCAATGATCCAGCCTTGTCTTTGCTTTAATAGTGAATCACCTACTTAGGAGCTTTCTGCTTTACACTATACCTTGTACACCTACTTGTTTCAACTTGATCGCTTCCCCAAAGAAAGTCCTATCGGAAAAGCAGAATTACTTGTAGCTAGTGAGGTACAGTTCTACTTTTAAAATCCCTAGACGAGAGGGACATTGCCCGGCCATTCCTTTATTTCTCATTTTTACTGTGAGGAAGGCATATATTGTAAATCTATAGATGAAAATTTTGATTTTTTGGGCTCCCTTGGCCTGTATTAGGCTTCGGATTATTCCTTTGATTTGGGATGTGCTTCCCTTTTGAGTGCCTTTTATATACATCATACTCCCACAATTCAGTTAGATGCGAAGTGTAGGAAGTTTCAGGTACTTGAGAATTCAGATGGTAACATGCAGAGATTTACCTCTCTATTGCAATAGTCTATTTTGTCACTCTTGTTCTGGTAGCTTTAGTTCGTAAGAAGGAATATTAAAACTTTGAGCTGACAAATATATGGGTATGTGTTTATATGCAGAGTATTCATCACTTTCCCCTCAAATATCCTGGATGATCCATTCCAATGGCGAAATATGGAAGCATAAGGACAGTGATGGGTTGCACCCTGAATATGTTGCAATAATTAGACAAGATTATTTCAAGTAAAGCAACAGATATCTGGGGTATCTGTGTCTCATCTCTCCCAGCCCAATGCAACCTCTGCAAGCTGGTGTTAGAGACATGAATATGAAGCACTCGAACAGCAATATGGATATAATCATTTATCGTCTATCAACTTCTAGCACGAGGATCGAGTGTTGACTGTGCTCGTGGCAGATTTTTTGTGGTAATCTATTTTTTTCCGTTTTGGAAGCCAAATATTTTTCTTCTCTCTTTGCGGGGTTTAACAAGGGCCAGTTACTAATTTATTCTTTTGTTTTGTATCATTCCTTAACATAGGTTCATCTTGTATAATTGTACATATCAGGCCACGAGCATGGCGACCAAAACATGGGTTAGACTTCTTTTTTTTTGCCGATGAAAAGAGCAACGTTCATCAGTTTCATGTAGTAGATGTTTGACTTTTCCATAAATGAGGAAATGTTTTTTATTGCCGTTAGATCGAATAGAAAACAGGGTATACTTTCACACTTTCAGTTGGAAGAAGAATATAAAACTTGAATCGAATTTCGTTTTACTCGTGCCTGGTAGCGAGGTGTCGTGTGGAGTTTTATGGTGGAGATACCCAAGATGATCTACATTAATGGTGGCAAGAGTTGATATTTTTCTTGCTCACATGTTATTGTGACAGAATGAGCTTTTGATGGCAATGGTTAGCTGAGTGGTTAATTTTAATTTTAATTTTTTATATTTTGTGGAGGGGTTTCAACACTGGTCACAAATCACAATTCTCTCAGCTTCCTTACTCATTATTTTACAATATACCCAAAATCGATGATGTAGAATTTAACCGCTATACTTGTACAATCAAAAGGTCTTATAGGTGTAGAATTGCCCATTTTGGGGTTGATTCTCTAGAGAATATATTGGGTACCCTAGGATAAGTCCACGTGTTATCCCATGCCAATAGTGAAAAAATGTGTAATACACGAATGTATTCTTTCCATTGCGAATTCGGTTATGTTCTTTGGTTCTTTAGGGTATATTTTTTTTTTCATCCTTCAACACCAATAGTGTTTAGAGAATTGATTTATATTTAATAATCTAAACCATATGTGCTGTACTAATTTCAAAGGTCTTTATGATTTCAGAAAGTTGATCAGTTCTTGAACTATATTATAAGAATTGTTCACAATTATGATATATATTTTGATCAATTTTACAAGTATATGATTTAAATCTGTTAGATGGCCATCTATTTGATCAATTTTACAGTTTGTTTTCAACATTTTTTAGTTATTTGTAGCGATAACATCATTGTTCGGGTGTAACGAGCTTGGACAATTTTAATCTTCAAAATGTGTATCAGACGAGTAAAGATATCGGAAGAGAGAGAATATATATATATATATATATATATATATATATATATATATATATATATAATACGTCCATACTGTTGAAGTTCAAAACTAGATCCACAAACAAACGAAAAGGTTAAGAAATCTAAATGAGGGAGAGTTGTTTAACATTGAAGGGGTAAACTTCAGATCTGAAAAAGGAAGCATAAGCCTTTGCTGCTATCTCAACATTGACAGCTTCTGTTGGATGCAAACCATCAAAATACAAATGGCTGCTTCTATTTTCACATGTTGACCCTCCTTTCTTGCATAATGATCCTGTTCCTTCTTCCACTTCACAACATGCATTACTTGTATCTTTGAACCCTGTAAACCAACCATCAATACATATTTACTCAGTTCATAAGAATTTATTTTTTTATTTTTATTTTTATTATTATTATTTACAATTTATGAACCTAATATCCAATAGAAAAATAATCGAAACTCCAATTAGTTCTTGGTATAACCGCGGTAGTGACTCTATTCTTATCCATTAAAGAATTGGGTATTATTATAAAATCTCGTGTAGTTTTTAAAATATAAAATATAACTCCCTCAAGTAACTGTTGTCGCTGATTTTTTGGAGTGTGGTTAGGTGATTGTGTAGGAGAAGGAATATGAAACTCTTAGCAGAGTTCTTTTTGTGCCTTACTTAAAAGGACTTAAAAAAGTGTCAAGGTTGCAAAGGAAAAATGAATTTAAAGTGCATGCGGCAGATGGCAAAAAGTAAATGCTGGAAATTAAGTGCTAGAAGAAATGGCTGAAAGAAAGTAAATTGCTTGAAGAAAAGTGAGTGGCAGAAAGTAAAGTGATGGAAGATACGAAAATGACAGAATTGAAAGTGCTGAAAGATAAATTGTATGAATTTAAAGTGCACAAAAGTGAAGGAATTGAAAAGACATGACTTGTATTGAAATTATATAGCTTCAAATGTTGCCCTAAGTGGCTTATTTATATAGCTTAAGTGTGTATGTGTGTGGTCTTCAGCATCTGCCACGTGTCATTGTAACCATCCATTTTTTTATAAAGTTGTTCCAGATTTCTACCACATAGCCGACGATTACAATTGCCATATCTACCAATTGTTTCTTTCAAGGCGCCACGTGTCCTAGCGGTTATAACTCCCAGAGACCACTTCTTCCATAACTTCTGCCACATGGCCGACGATTACAACTGCTAGAAACCACTTCTTTCATATCTGCCAGCATTGCTTCAGATTTCTGCCACGTGGCCAAGAAGTTACAACTTCTGCCATGTCTGCCAACTGCTTCTTCTGTCATGCGGACTAGAAGTTACAACTTTTGCTATGTTTTTTGTCACGTGTCAGACGGTTACAACTGCTAGATGAGCATTTTCTTTGTAACTGCCATGTATTGGCAGTTGCTTATTCCAGCTGAATTCTTCTGCCATATGACCTGACTGACATAAACGTTTTCTTCAAAATGAATTCTTCTGCCATCTTTCAAGTATTGACAGATTTGTTTCTTCCAAATATGTCACATGCAGGTAGCCCAATGATAGGATGCCACGTGGCTGAAATTTTTTGGGTGTCAACAGTAACATAACTATTAGCATACAACCTTCTCTAATTTTCAAATTAATATCATATTACTCCTAATCCGTTACTTGGTCATTAGTAGCACTTGAAGTGCGTCTCCGGGACGAGTTGAGAATTATCATTACACTTTATTATCAATAAAACTCAATTAGAACCTAGAGGACATATGTTGAGTAGGGTGTATCTACGTCAATGCAGGCAGTGACTTGCAAACAGGCACATACCAGGAGATTTAGGTAAGTGAGGGTGAAATTGTTACTAATTCAAATTTAGTGGAGGATTTAGGGGATTTTTCACTTTTTTTTTAATTTTTATGAAGTTAGCATTACTTATACACCTGCCTCCACCGATACTTGAATCCTGAACCTCCCATTTAAGAGTTAGTCCAATACCGCTTGACCATTAGGCCTTTAATAGTTTTTTAAAAATTTCAGTGGGGATATAACTGTTATTATTCTATAATTAAGGGTAAGTAATAAATAAAAAAAAATCAATGGGCCCACCGACCCGCTGGCTTCGAGAAGGTCCGTTTCTGCTTTCAATGTAACAACATCAAAAGCATATATGACGAAGATATCCTTGTGTTACCATAGCATTAAGTTATGTCAAATGACATTAACGACTCCATTACAAATTGGGATCATTATGATACATTTTTATAATTAGGTAGGCGTTTGATGATAAAAAAAAAAGTTTAATTTAACTTCATTTCCTATCATGTTTTACGGTAACTTGGATGGTAAATTTACCTTTAGATGCAGGGTTTGCGATAATATCCATCATCATCTTATATGTGTTGACAAAAACAAGGTTAGAACCAGGCATGTGTGGCTTGAGGAGATGGACCAATGACTTCAAGTGGGCATTGTAGAGGAGAACAGCCTTGTTCTGTTCTTCCACACACCCCTTCTGCTCTGGCTGCATTGCTCGAACCATCGGACTACACCCATTCGGATTGATCGACATCAGCACAAACTTCCGAGCACCTAATCTATACAGTCTCTGCATCATCAAAATGAGAGAACAAAAAGAGTGTGAATAAGTCATGATCACAACTAGTGACGGATCCAAAAATTATTCTAAGAGGGGTACAAGTGTAGGCTGTAAATGAGCCGAGCCAAGCCGAGATCGATAAAATTATAAAACATCAAGCTTGAGCTCGGCTCGATCGAAACGAGCAGCTTGTCGAGCCGCTCGACAACAGCTCAACCATGGTTATATCCGGTTTTTTGAAACGCTCGATTCATAAAATAAAATAATTTTTTTTATAATAAAAATAAGGGTAAATTGCAGTAGCACCCCCTGAGGTTAAGGTCAATGTCACCAATATGCCGGTCAATGCGATACTTTGCAATGACACCCTCTGAGCCTGTGAAATGACTAGAATGCCCCTTTAATTGTTTCACTTATTACATTAGGGTAATATATAAAGTATGAAATTATCCATATGCCCAAACACTTCACCCCTCTAAAATTACTAATTACACTCCACCCCTTATTACAGTATATATATATATATTACGAATATATATATATATATTATGTTTCAAAATATGATTTTTTTCTGAAAAATATTTTTTTTGCGAAAAAGTATATATTATGTTCCAAAATATGAATTTTTTTCGAAAAATATATATTATGTTCCAAAATATGATTTTTTTCTGAAAAATATTTTTTTTTGCGAAAAAGTATTTATTATTTTCCAAAATATGAATATTTTTCAGGAAAATACTTTTTTTGTGAAAAATATATATTATTTTCCAAAATATGATATTTTTTTAAAAATATTTTTTTTTGCGAAAAATATATATTATTATGTTCCAAAATGTGGTAGGAATCATTTCCAAAATAATTTAAATTTTCAAATGTGGTAGGAATCACTTCAGTCACACTTTATATATATATATATTTGAATTTTATATATTTTTTAAAATTTTATATGTTTTTCAAATTTTATATATTATTTACAAATTTTATATATTTGTTTCGAATTTTATATGTTTTTTTCAATTTTATATATTATTTCAAATTTTATATATTTTTTTAAATTTTATATATTTTTTCAAATTTTATATATTTTTTACAAATTATATATATTTTTTCAAATTTTATATGTTTATTTCAAAAAATTTATATTTATTTAGAATTTTGTAATTTTCATAATATATATATATATATATATATTGTAATAAAGGATAAAAGTGTAATTAGTAATTTTAAAAAAGTGAAGTGTTTAGATGAATAATTTTACACTTTATATATTATTCTAATAATTTTACACTTTATATATTATCATAATATAATAATTACAACAATTAAAAAGACATTCTAGTCATTTCACAATCACAAATGAATGTCATTACAAAATATCACTTTGACCTCAGGGGTGCTACTGCAATTTACCCTAAAAATAATTAAAACAGAAAAAGTCCATTAAAAAAAAAATTCTTTACTTCTTCCTCCAATGTGGGAGCCCAAATAAAGCATTATATAATCACATGAATATCCATTCTCATATACTATGTTTATAGTCTCTAAACGTCTTAGTGATTTTACTCTTGGCCGATGTGGGACAAAGCAAGTTGCTCATATACTATATTTATAGTAGGTAGCTAATGTAGTTAGAGAAGACTTCGCTCTTTCTTTGTAAATTGAGTTACAGATCATAGCCATGTTCTCATTCCTAACCACAAGGACCAACAAGATGCCTTCAAATGCAAACTCGAAGCTCTAAATGGCATACAACTTCCTTTCATGCAACTACAGACCTCAATAAGTTGCTCCAAGGCACTGCATCGAAGTCAAATCTTCCCTATTCCATTCATGTGAGTGTTTAAAAATAAATGAGCACATAATTGGTTTCAACGTCAATTAGATAGGTTGTCGTGTTAATTTCAAGTGCTCAATATCTTTAAAACTATGCAAATTTTTGAGTCAATTACAAAACTGTGCCTAATTTTATATATAATTGAGCTTTTTAGCGAGTTTTGTTCGCGAACATATTCGAGCCGAACCCATACCTATTTGAGGTTGACTCATTTACTAATCGAGCTTGAAAAATCTGTTTGAACTTATTCACTTACTAAATAAACAAACACGAACCGAATTATTATTGAGCCGAGCCCGAATAGCGTGCTTGGTTCGTTTACATCCATATAGAAGGGTATCTTTATGTGACTGTGGTTTGAAAGGGAGACTTGGACAATTGTAGTGGGAGCTTTTCATAAATATTAAATTTTATATATAAAAATAACAAAAAAAAATAAATATCAATGGGGGCCAATGGCACCACCAGTAAATCTGTCCATGCTCACAACACATTAAACGATAAATCGCGATATATACACACATTATCCGTACACATTCAAATACATAAGCATTCAATTACGGACTTGTCATTTTCCCACAATTTTAGAATATTTATCGTTTTCATTGCATGGATGAATATATTTTCTTCATAAAATATGTATTAGGAATATGAAATATATAAGCTAATTAATGTTTGTAACTTAAGTATCCACTCACATGAAGTGCAATAGCTCTTTCGTTGTTTCTGACTATCAAATTTTCTAATATCTGTTTAGCAATTATTTATTATTATTATTATTATTATTATTACTTTGATAATGTGCGATGATCATCAATTGACTGTCAATAATGGCAGAAGGTGGTGCGCGATAAATAATAGTTTCACATATTATTTTTGTGATTTACTTGTGTTGTTAGATTATTGTATTTTGTGACAAAAATATAAATATATATACAAAAATGATTTCTTTTAGTAAAAAAGATTGACATGAATAACGATATTATCATTTAAAATTTAAAATTTATATTTAACAGTTATTGAGTTATTGTAGTAGGTGAGCATCTCTTACTTAGGTACGAACAACATATCATTACTGGTGTGTATGTATATATATATATTGCATCCATGTGTCAATTTGATAATATTATGTGGATGATATTTTAGGAGCATTAATACTTTGGGGTTGACCAACATTAAAATTGTGTCAATTAGTGGGCCTAAGAAAAAAAGAGGGAAATTTTACATTAAAGTCATTGTCAGAGGTGGTTGTATCAGTTTTTCTCCATTGTGCAATTCTATGCAAAAGTAGAAACTATAAAAAATTATAAAAAACTAAAAACTAATTTTAGAAACTTAAGAAAAAATTTCTAAAACATGTGTCTTTATAACTGAAGTTTCGGGAGAACTTTTTTGTTTTTTTTTTTTAAAAAAAAAAACAAAGTGAATCAAACATGATTGGTTTAGAGTTGAAGGATATTTGGTTTCACAAATTAAATTAGAAAAATGTTAATTACACCAAATTGCTAAGCATAATTGAAATAGTGAATCATTATCAACTCTTGAATGGACAATTGTGAGACCCCATATATTTATATTTATCCATCCAACAGTTCATAATCATTGAGCAATCAGCACTCCTAAATTTTCAGAGGCATCATTTTACATTTAGTGCTACCAAACGTTACTTAATGAAACGATTTTTTGCCTTTTCAACACCTAATTTTATTCAAACATTACTCGGTGAATGCACATTCATTTGACTTGAACAAGAAGGGTCCGAACAAGAATTATATTATATTATATATATAATATGAATTTGGAATAAGAAATAATTAAAAATCTCAAGAGTGCGTACCTTGAGTTGGAGAGAGAGGTTGACGGTGAGATTGGCCGTGAAAGCTTGAAGAGTGATATTGGTCATGGACCTAGTCAAGAAATAATTGAGTGAGTAGTCGTTCCCGCCACTTCCCACCACAAACAGGTAGCGTGGAAGTGATTCTCTGCTCTTGCACCCCAGCTGCTTCTCCAAGTCCGGCAAAGTCACTTTTTTAAACTTTCTTATTTGCTCATTTAAACTAATCACATTGCCCTGTAAAATGCAAAGTATATATATTAGCATAAACATGATTTGTACATTAAGTTACATTCAACAACATAGCTTAATGTTACATTTTGCTTAAAGGTCCAGTCCCAAGGACAATTTCTCTGAGAGTAAGTACGTAGACCCCAATACAATAGTTATGATAAGTCATGATATATAATAGTTTGGATTCTAATTCACGCTCTAAAACTTGGATACGGTTGATCTAAACTTTAAGGTTTGTCCATGCCAATTGAACTACACCCGTTGGGCATGTTACAATCTACTTAATGTCCATTAAGTTAGCACTTAACACTTCAACCGAACTTTAAAATATCTAAGACTACACGGTAACTTAAAAAAAACAAGTGCGTGACATTAAGAAAAAACTTCTACCTTCAATATAAAGTGCGTTTAGACAGTAATGCATATTATATAGGGATAACTTCATTTTCACTCCCTGAGGTTTGTCCTATCATCATTTTGACCCCCTCAGGTTTGCATATCTTCATTTACACCCCCTCATGGGGTGAAATGTCTAAAATACCCTTATACCAAACACCCCTTAAATCAATTTAATCCCTAAATCAATTTAAACCCTAAACCAAACACCTCCTTAGAATCAATTTAACCCTCAAACCAAACACCCCAATATCTATTCAATTTTTATTCTCTCTCCTCTCTATCTCTCTCTCTCTCTAACTCTCAGACACACACACACACACGCACACACATATATATATATATACACACACACACATGTATATATAGATCTATACACACACATATATAGATCTATACAAATATATATATAGACCCATCGGGGGCGGCGGGAGGGGGCGCCGCCGACGGGGAGGCGGTGGTGGGAGGGGGCGGCGCCGACGGGGAGGAGGTGGGAGGGGGTCGGTCGGCGACTTATATATATATATATATGTGTGTGTGTGTGTGTGTGTATATATAGATAGATCTCTATCTATATATGTGTGTATATATATGTGTGTGTGTGTGTGTGTGTGTGTGTGTGTGTGTGTGTGTGGTGTGTGCGTTTGAGAGAGAAAGAGAGAGGAGAGAATTAATTTTTTTTTTAATTTTATATTTATTTTCGAATTTAGTTTTTTTTTTTGAAATTTAATATATATATATTTGAATTTTATATTTATTTTCAAATTTTATATTTTTTTTGAAATTTATAATTATTTTCGAAATTTAATATATATTATTAGAATTTTGTATGGTTTTTTTTAATTTTATATATTTGTCTTGAATTTAATATGTTTTTAAAAAAAAATTTAAAAATTTATATATATTTTTTATTTTATATTTATTTTCGATTTTATAATTTGTTTTGAAGTTTAATATATTTTTTTGAATTTTATATGTTTTTTTTTTAAATTTTATATATTTGTTTCAAATTTTTTATGTTTTTTGTGATTTTTATATTTATTTTTGAAATTTAATATGTTTGTTTGAAAAAGAAATAATTTCAAAATTTATATATGTTTTTTAATTTTATATTTATTTTCGAATTTATAATATTTTTAAAATTTTAATATATATATTTTCAAATTTTATATATATTTTGAAATTTTAATACAAATTAAATTATTAAATGATGGGAGGGGGTCTAATTGATAAAAACACTATCCTTGTTTCCAAACAGAATAAGGATAAGACATTGAGGGTAGTTTAGGGATTTTTAAAAAAATTCAGGTTGATGTCATCGTTCAGGGGGTCTAAGTGATGAGAATATTGAAAAGTAAGGAGTGTAAATGAAGATATGCAAATCTGAGGGGTCCAAGTAAAAATAAGACAAACCTCAGGAGGTGTAAATGAAGTTATCCCTATTATATATATAATCAGATGCACTAAATCTACTTTGCATTGTAAATGCATTCTTGTCCTCAAAGTTCATCTACCTCATACATATATCTATATCTATCTCTCTCTTTATATAGATGTATATATATAAGATTAGGGCAGTACAAGACACTTCTGAAACCATGACCTCCAAGGTACAGTAGTTGGCGAGAGTCCATTCAACTTAAGAGATTACAGTTCTGTCCAACCCACAGATTTAAAGACCTTAAAAGCATGTTGACTTAGTCCCGGAAATTAAAAGACTTTAAAAGCAAGTTGGCTTGTTCTTCAGTTACACTCTTTATCACTTGGGTATTGAAATGCAAAAACATACTACTGCTAATAATAATAAAATAAAATAAATCTTAATAAATAAAACTCCATGGTTTTGTCGTGCATGTTTCAATAGCACCATCCTTTTTGAATGAATCAAATATGTGTTTTATTTTAATCATAAGAAACGCACACCCATACACTCTCACATGAGTTTATGGGGCTCGAATCCCTAACCTCACCTTTAGGGAGGAAATGTGATTCTATCATGCTACAAGAGGTTTGTATGAATCAAATATGTTGCTTTCATGTTCACTGTTTTGCACCAACATATGCAAAGAGAGACTCATACATGAGTACTGTACCATTCTATAAAAACCTTAAGAACTTCTCATTCTCATACACGCATGCAAAATAAGAGAAAAAAAAGTGAAAGAAAAATAAAATATATATATATATAGTAATAAATTGATCCACACCAAGCATGCATGTTGATGGTTTGATGTGATTCACGTAAATAAAATAAGTACTATAAATACATGTAGCAATGCCAATCAATGGTCATTGTGACGAGTGTTGATGAATTTTCTTAATCGTGAGAAAGTGATAATTTCTATGTGTATATATATATATATATATATATATGAGTTTAACTTCTTACAGCAATTACACCAGTATCATCAAGGATTCCCGAAGCACCGGAGGCATAGTTGACGCCATGAACGATCTTTTTACCCTTTGTTGAAGGATCGAGAAATGGTGGAATATAGGAAGGAAGATTAAGGTGGTGGCCAAGAAGGTCAATAACATTCTTGCCATTGGTAAATCTCCCGGAAGGACCAAGAGGGAAATCTACTCCATACGGCAAATAATCAGCCTTGGCAAGTATGTTTTGGATGAAGTTGTTGTTGCCATTGTCAACCAGAGAGCTACCAAACACAAACATGCCTTTGATCTTATTAGCTCCATGCTCTCTTTCTACTAATTTCTTGCAGCAACAATTGCATGGAATGAGAAGAGCAAGGAAAGAGAAGCACACAAGGAGAAGATTTGGAGGTGTCTTTGATGCCATGTGTGTGTTATATTGATGTGTATTCATATCTATGAAATGGGAAGATGTGCCTCATTTATAACAAGGCTTTGGTGAAGATTTTTTTTTCTTTTTGTGTTATTAATGATTTTTACTAGTTTTTCAAGAGGATTTCCCCTTTAGTAGCACCACCACATGTGGAGTAGACCTGTCAATGAATCGGATTCGGATCGGATCAGTTAAATTCAAATCCAATTTGTTAAGAAATCGGATTATCGGATTCGGATCCTAATCGGGTTATCGGATTTTATTTTCAATCCATATCCGGTTAATACGGATTCGAATCATAATCGGATTATTGACAGGTCTATTGATAAGGATGATAAAAACTCCCGATCCGCGATCCGAATCCGATAATTCGACGGATTTTCACTTAGTTAATTCATATTCGAATTTCTTCATTATAGAATATCTGATTCGAATATCTAATTAAAAAAATACAAAAATCAATAAATACTGAAACACTAAATTATTCACATTTTTAATAATTGTATTTATGATCTATCATTATTAATAAATAATAAAATAATTAACAACTAACATTTATATACATGTACAGTATTAAATATATACACATAAAAATATCAAATATATATTTATATATATATAAATATATTTTATATCGGATCGGGTTATTATCGGATCAGATGACATAAATCCAAATCTAATTTGTTAAGAAATCGGATTATCGGATTCGGATCCTAATCAGGTTATCGAATTTTATTTTCAATCCATATCCAGCTAATCGGATCGGATTCGGATCAAAATCCGATCCATTGACATGTCTAATGTGGAGAGTAAGACTTCGAAGCAGTGGGCGGAATAGCTTTTTCATTTCCCAGGGTGGGTGTGAAAGACAAAGCAATTTAATTATGGACAATATTTGTGTCCTCCCCGGAAAATGAAGTTCGTTTCTCCTTTCATGTGGTTCAATAAAATGTAAACATGTGATAAAAAATTTTTTTTGAAAAATAATTGATTTCAATTCCTCTATTTCTGAATTTTTATGCATATCAAATTTTTTTTTTCTGATAAAAATAAAAATTATTCATGTGTTCACATATTATTGAACCACGTAAGAAGGTGAACCAACTTAATTCACACTAGGATTAATAAGAGTTTGGCCGACCAAAATAAATGCATGCTATTTCCCGAAAAAAAAAAAAAAAAAATGCATGCCCCATAGAGAGTTACCGGCTTCGAGTCCAAAGTTCAACCACACGATAAGTGAAAATGTGTTTATTATGAAAAAAATTTAGAGGTAGAGTAAAATTGTCGGTCACTGTAGTATCAATTGTAGATTTTATAGTTGGAAGATTAATTTAAGAATGTAATTTAAGATTGAATGGTGGCAAAAGTCACTTGAGTCTAAAAATATTTTAGCGTGGGGATCTTAGATAACAATTATCTCTCTCTTACTATATTTTCAGTTAGTTAGAGTGATGGTTTCTTTTTTTTTACTTAATGGCCTGTTTGAAAAATGGTCTTGACCCAATTTGTTTAGGTTTTGCCTATTTTTTCAGACCAGATCATTTATCAAACAAAATTTTAATCAGTACCAAAATCAAATTAGACCACACAAGACCAAACAAAACTAGCACAGACCAAACCAGACCAATCCAGCCAGACCAAACCAGACCAGACCAGACCACTTTTAAAACATAATATATAAAATTCCAAAAATATATAACATTTGAAAAATGTATGAAATTCAAAACAAAATATATAAATTAAAAAAATTAAGAAAAATTATATGATTTTTATGTATTTTTTTATGATTTTTTCCACAGTAATTGAAACATGGACAATCGTTTACCGGTGCATCACTTGCTCCAGGCGGATGAGACATTGGAAGCTAGTATTTCGATCATGCATCAAATCTTCAAGTTTCTCGATAAGACACGGGGGAATCCGGTTCCATGTAGAAATTTCGTCTTAAGTGGTCACAATTACATAATTGAGATCCTCAACAACGAAACACGTTGCTACGAAAATTTTCGGCTTTCTTCCCATATTTTCATTGAATTATGTGAGAAACTAAAACTATTAGGGCTTCAACCTTCGAGAGATTTAACTGTACCGGAATAAGTAGGTATTTTCTTATTAACTTTATCGCATAATATCAGAAATCGGATGACAGAGGAAAGATTTCAGCACTCAACATTTACGATTAGCCGATACTTCCATAATGTACTATATTGTGTTCCACTCCTGGCCGCAGAAATTATTGTTCCACTGGATTTCAGTGTTATCCCAATTGAGATCAAGGAAAATCCTAAATTTTAGCCCTTCTTTAAAAATTGTGTGGGTGCAATAGATGACACTCACGTCCATGCACAACTCCCTAAAATTTAAGTTGTTTACTTGGACTGTTTGTATACTTTTTTAAAAAGAATTTACATATTTTTGGAATATATATAATTATTTCAAAATTTATACATATTTGAAATTTTGTAATTTTGAATATTGTTTTTGGTATATTTTATTGTAATTTGTATATTTGAGCCGAATAATTATTTGGTTCTTTTCGAATTCTATATATTATTGAATACAATTTTTTAAAAATTTTGATATATTTTATTAACATTCTATATATATATTTTTGAATGTTATATAATTAATTCGAATTTTATACATTTTTGGAATTTTATATTTGATTTTTCAAAGTTGATATCATCATTTGGTATTTTATATTATTTGTAATATTATATATATTTTTATCATTTTATATTATTTTTTATTTTATATATATAATTATATCGAATTTTATACTTCATAAAATATATAGTTGAATATTTTTTTTATATAATAGTCTTTATTAGGATATAAATACTATATCCAATATTTTAATCAATCAGTTTTAGAATAGACCACTTATTGGAAGCAGACAATTTTCTAAACATGGTTTGGTTTTAGTTTTTTCAGACCATACCATTTATCAAACAAAATTTCAATCAGTACCAAAACCAAACCAGACCAAACAAAATCAACCCAGACCAATCCAGCCAGACCAAACCAGACCAGACCACTTTTCAAACAGGCCCTTAGTGGTGGACGTGCGACGTGCCTCTAAATCTTCTTTTTCTTGGAATGACATATATGTTATGTGTTTTTTTTTTTCAGAAAATTTTAAAAATAATAACTTTTGGAGTATATATATATTAAAAAAATGACAGTTTTTTAAAAAGTAATTTAAAGAAAAAGGTCAATTAACAAAAACATTTATAAAAAAAATAATTTTAAGTAAAATAATTAAAATTTTGACAAGTTTGAATAATTGCAGGACTAAAATACCCACAACTAATTTATAAATATTTTTAGTTATTTGCCCTTCACTTGTGCAATTTTTATAATGACAATTATATCATCCATAAAAAAATGTTCTTAATATCCTTAATCACATATCTCCTTTTTCCTTATGGTTTTCACTCCTCAGCCGTTCAAATCAGTTCACACCCTTATGCATGAGAACTGTTCCTCAACCGCTTAAGTTAGGGTAGACAACAGTGTTCTGTGTTGATCGAAACAAGAGAGAAAGAGATTGACACGTTTTGCGAAATCGCCAACGAAAATCATTCAGGTGAATCAATACATATATACATATATGTATGTATGTATATCATCGAGTCACCTGAATGATATACACGTACTCTCTCTCTTACACACACACACACACACACACAGATATATGATCGACTTACTTGAATGATAGTTTGGTGATATGTAATTTATATTATTTTGTTGAGATATGTGTGTAGTTAACTATTATTCAATGCACCTTTTATGATATCTATGTATTCTTTGGAATTTGATGAGTGCTCGCTCTTGGTACATTTTAGGTGAAACAAATTATTTAACACTACCAAAGGCCTAATGGTCAAGCGGTACCTACCCTTATTTCCAAATGGGAGGTTAAGGGTTCAAGCCTCAGTGGAGGCAATGTGTGTGGGTTTCTTATCTTTCAAAATAAAATAAAATTATATAACACCAAGAGTAACAAAGTTACATATATTGCGTCAAAAGTTTACGCAATTAAATATAAGTTTTACTTAATGAAACGAAAGTTTATGTTACATGACTTTATAAGAGTTTGTATGTTCTGAAAATTGAGAAGTGCTTACTCTCGATAATTTTTAGGTGAAACAAAATATTTTACATGCAGAGTAAAAAAGTTTCATATATTGTGTAAAACGTTTTATCTAATGAAATATAAGTTTTACATGACATTCTGGAATTGTGTCTTTTCTGTAAATTGAGAAGTGTTCATTCTTGTTACATTTTAGGTAAAATGAAATATTTTACCGATCGTGTCAAAAAATTTTAAAGACTCCGCTAAAGTTTTACCTTCTAAAATAAAAGTTTTACCTAATGATATGTTCGATGGAGATGATGACTGTGAGAATGAGAGTTATTTGAGATGATATTGTATGGAAGGGTAATAATGTCCGTTCAAAAAAGTTGATTTATTAGAGTTTTTTTTTTTTTATAAGGAATTAAGAGAAATGATTGCAAATGGTTTAAAGGCATTATAGACCAAAATTGTGTTTTTTGTTTTTGTAATTATTTTTATTAATTAATATTTTCTTTAAATTACTTTTTGAAATTTCTCGTTTTCTTAACATAGGCTCCAAAATTTGTTATTTTTAAAATTTTCCTTTGTTTTTATCCGTACAAAGCTGAACATATATAACCATTAATAATGTCGAAATGGTCAATTGGAATATTCCTAGCTATACCAAATCTGAAAAAACAAAAGCAAAAAAACAAAAAAAAAAAAAGGAAAGAAAAAGAAGATAAAATTGCAAAACCCCCCACTGAACTTCATTAAAGTGAGCTCCCTTATGTTTTAGAGTGAGAGGTTATCCGTGAACTTTGGATTTGGGCACTTTTTCCCCTTCACTCATTTATGAATTTACATATTTATCATTAGTAATAACTAAAATAAAAATTGAAAAAACTAAACTAATTTGTCAAATACTAGATTATAATTTATTTATTCTATATATTTTTTATATTCATATTAATTACACTTTACTCCAAACTTGTTTTACTTATTTTAATTTTTAGAATTTTATATTTTATATATTATGTTTTAGATTTTACTTAAAAGAATATTAATATAATTCAATTAATAAAGTCATGTATCTATGTCAATCATTTGTTATTAGTGTGTATGAATTCCATGTTCAACGATAAGCAAGACAATATTTTGGTGTATATATATATATTAAAATGTTTTGTAATCATGAAGATGAAGTGCAGATGTACAATACGTTCGATTGAGAGGCAATGCTCGTTTTTGGCAAACATATAGATTAAAATGTAGTTTTCAAAATCATTCCCTCAACAAATTAGGCGGTGGTGATATGAACCCCCATCGCTAATTCGCTTTCATCCATGAATAGCCTATCTTTCATTAAACATCATAAAATAGACAGGCAATGGAAAATTAAATGGCCTAATTGGTCTTAAAAATACAAACAAAACTTCCCTCCTTTATAAACAAGAATGTTCTCTTTACAGATGTGACAGGATATAAATTGAATATATTAGTAAATTTTATGTTAATTATTTATTTTATTCTATTCATCTATTTTAGGAAATTTGGCAAGAAATTCAAACACTTATTATAAGGTTTACAAAAGCTCAGAGCACTCTAATCTTTTTTTTTTTTTTTTTTTTGGAATTAGTATGATCCATCACATTTTGGTCGCAAATCTGGATGGTTCAGTTGACACTCAAAATGAGCCGCGACTAAAACCGCGCCGAAACCAAGCTGGAGCAGGCCAAAACCCATTCGAATTGGCACGCACAGGAGAAAGCCTAACAAAAAGATGGATAAAGACTCCAAGAAAAAAATGATTACTTGAATAAGAAGTTAAAAATTAGAGGTTTCATTGTATTTCATCTATATCTATCTTTTTAATTAGTCTTTTAGATATAAATAACTAGTTAGGATTTATCATTTTAATTTAGGTTATTTATCTCTAGGTTATCTTATAATCAATTTTATTCTATAAATAATGTACGTAGACTTATGTTTTAGACGTCCAAGACAAAACACAAAAATGTCCCTGCTACAATAACAACCTTTCATTATGATTCAATTATTGTTCTTTTCAATTCCTTACCCAAATTTATTTTTCTTGCAAATCTTTAATTTTATGCAATTTACTTTCCTTGCAATATTTCAATTCCAGTCATTAAAATTCTTCGCAATCGCAGCTTTCAATTCTTTTCTATCCATTTTTTATTTTTCTCAATTACCAAAAGTCCTTTTTGTTGAGGCAATCAGAACCCTTCACGAGAGTTGAGTTATCCCTCTTGTAAATCGCCTGATTGTATTCCTTTCGTTCAAAAGATACGAAGACTCGTTCCTTTTGAACAGGTTGAACTCCGTCACCGGTTCTAGCACACTCGCATCTCACGAAAAATACAATCGGCTAGCCCCAACCGGTTTTTGGAGTGAACATAAATTAGAACACCTGGTGGGACCCCACTAGGTAGCCGAGAGGATTGCAACATGCCACCACAGGGCTCAAAGGCCACACTTGCGGGTGAAATCTTACAACAGTTAAGGGTATTGGCCGATGAACATCGAGCGATTTATGTTGAAAGACGAGCCTATTATGATGAGGAGAAAGTGTATCATGAGCAAATGGCACAAAGTTGTTCCGAGGTGATGCAGTCACTTCATGAGGCTACGGATCTAATGAAAAAGATATATGCAAATCCCTTATCTAGTTGACCAATCCATCATCCGAGACACAGGGACAGTCGATTGGCCACTTGCACAAGCCACCATCGGTTGAGAAGAACCAAAAATTCGAGGTTTCGGCTGCTGTTACCAATCTGGTCGAAACTGTAAAGGCCGAAAACAAATTTGCAATGGCCGAAACTGTAGCGTCCGAAACCAGATTTAAAGTGGCCGAAACTAGTTGGGTTTCGTCCTATGAGGAAAATTTGACCAAAGTTGGAACTTCATTTTTTATAATCTCAGTCAATACCGTTGAAATTATGAAAGAATACTAATTTTCAAGATTGTCGGGGACTAAATATTATCAATGGTATTGTGCTGTTCTCCGAATAGAGCCGACAATAAGATCGGCTAATATGAATTTGCACAATAATTTAATTTCAGTCGATCGAGCCTATCCCACATTAGATGAATTGCAATGCTCGAATGGTAGAGGTTTTTATGGGTTCATTGATCTATGGTTATTGATTTTCCTTATTTCAAATAACCTTCCTTATTTCAAATAACCATTTCGGCATTGGTGTAACAATTTTAGGTATAATTCAAAATTCAAATATTATATCGGCTTCATCGATGCCGATAAAACATTTAAAATTGAGGGGCATTGTTAACACTCAAAATGAGCCGCCACTAGAACATGGCCGAAACCGAGCTGGAGCAGGCCGAAACCCATTTGAATTGGCTTGCATAGGAGAAAGCCCAACACAAAGATGGATGAAGACTCCAAGAAGAAAATGATTACTTGAATAAGAAGTTAAAAATTAGAGGTTTCATTGTATTTCATCTCTATCTATCTTTTTAGTTAGTCTTTTAGATAGGAATAACTAGTTAGGATTTATCATTTTAATTTAGGTTATTTATCTCTAAGTTATCTTATAATCAATTTTATTCTATAAATAATGTACGTAGACTTCTGTTTTAGATGTCCAAGACCAAACATAAAAATGTACCTGCTACAATGGCAGCCTTTCATTATGATTCAATTATTGTTCTTTTCAATTACCGTATCTTTTCAATTCCTTGCCAAAATTTATTTTTCTTGTAAATATTTACTTTTCTGCAATTTATTTTCCTTGCAATATTTCAATTCCAGTCATTTAAATTCTTCGCAATCGCACATTTCAAATCTCTTCTATCAAATTTCTTATTTTTCTCGGTTACCAAAATTCCTCTTGTTTGAGGCAATCAGAACCCTTCACGAGAGTTGAGTTCTCTTTCTCATAAATAGCCATATGCGAACCATGAATTGACTGTGTTGGCTGCTGCGGTGCCCTGTACCCAGACTGAACTGCTGATTGAGTATCCCTAAACAGCTGTCCAACTCCACTCATAGGAGTACCACTGCTCAACTGAGGACAATGCCTGGTGATGTGACTCGACTGTCCACACTGAAAGCAACCTCTACTACACTCTGTACCACTGCTTTGTCCCTGCTAGCGAGATGGACACTCTGGTCTCCTGTGCCCTGGCTGATTGCACTGAAAATAAATAATATCCCGATGAGTAGAACTCGAAGATGCACGAGAAAAAGGTACAGGCTGTCCCTACTCCTGCTGTGCAACAAGAGCTAAAGTACCCTCACATAACCTCTTCTTATTTCCAAAGCCCGAAGAAGAACCTCTGAAGCTCTTAGCCTTCGAGTCGTAAAACTATCAATACTCTCTAGCATCATCCTCTGCAATCAATGCCTTTGTAACGACATCATGATAAGTAGACATGTCAAGCACTATAATCTTCAACTTGAGATTGCCCTTCAAACCCATCACAAAATGGCAAGCCTTCACCTCCTCATCCGCCACCATCTCAGGTACAAATCTAGACAAACTGGCAAACTGAATCTCGTACTCGCTGACATATATCTCACCCTAAACCAACTCACCGAAATGGTCTCTCATTCCCATCCTGATAAGTGGTGGAAAGAACCGATCCAAGAAAAGAGTGTGAAAGTCCACCCAAGTGATTGCATTGATGTCCCTCATGTTGGTAACCGATTTCCACCAACCACTGGCATCCTTGATAAGCCTATAAGAAGCAATCATGACCCTCACTTCATCCTCAAGAACCTTCAACATATCGAACCCATTGGTAACTTGCTCTAAACAATCATCTGTGATCAGTGGCCAAACCTCGATTGGTTTAACCTACTAGGTTTGAGTAATAAATAATGATAATAATAATAGTGTGTGCAAATAATCCCTTAAAGTTGACCTAGTTTTCCCAATCACAAGTGCACGAATCAATTGTAGTATAATATGCTTATGATAGGGTATATCGTATCCATAGGGACTAAGTTGTACCATAAATTCTAATAAAGTAATACTCTTGACTTGCTAAGATAATTTGATTTGGTTTTTGATTATTAACTAATAAACAACTAAATTAAGTAAAACAAATAAAGATAGTTTTGATATAAAGACAATAGAGATAGATTCTAGGGTATTTCTAACTCCACCATTAACTGCATAATATAGACTTATATTCATTTAATTGTAAAGGGCGATCCATCATATGTGAATCAGATATAGGGTTGCAACATTGACAAACCCTAATCCCAAAAAAAGGAACAATTCATCTGACTTGACTACAACCCATTTTTGAATAAAGTATGACTAGTGCATGCATCTACTCTACAACTACTCCTAAAAAATTAAATAAAAAACATGCCTATATCATATTCTCTTAGCATGGACTGTCTAAATCTAGATTGCATGTTAATAACCACCATTGTGTAGAAAATCATGAATTAAGCACCCGAGTTCTAGCCCATATTGAATAATCATGATTGAGTAAGATAAAATATTCATTCAAGCTAAGCTAAGACATAAAATAAATAAGAAATCTCATATTGAATTAAACGTGTTCACTCATCTACACAATCATCAGATATGTGTCCTTCAGTTTTCCCTAATATAATTGAAATAAATAAAAGTTACATTACTTGGCTAGGATTTTGTTAAAAAACCTAGATACCCGTTTAGCCGCTCATGGTTGTGGTGATCTTCATTGTTGATGTAAACGTCGCCTCCATAATTGTTGCTTCTCCTTAATAGAGACACGCAATTTTGTGCCTTTATTCCCTGATATCTGATCTAGAATCTTCTATTGAAAAGACGTAAGATGAAGTATATGGAGGGTAAATAGATAGATACAGAACTATGAACCCAACCCTTTAATTTATAGAGGTTGATCATGTCCTGTCTGAATAAGGATTGCTTTTCCTTCAAGTAAATCCTTTATTTTTGTGAATTGATGAGAAAAGAAGTGGAATCTGATTATAATATGTCTAAAATATGTCCCAAGGTGTATTGGAGTGCAAACCAAGTCAAACGGGGTCCACCCATAGAGTTTAAGTCGGCCAAATCTCACTGACCCGCAGTTGACCTGCAGTTGATTTTCAGTTTCGATCATGTTGCACTGTTTTGATCATATCTGGAGCTACGGGAGGAGTTTTTGCGTGATTCAAAGTGAGTTAGAAAGATTACTTTATGGAGATGAGTTTAGGATTTTTAATCACTCCATTTAATGATGTTTTGATCAGGTTATGGTCGTTTGAATGAGACTGAAGTTGTAGCTTTAAATTCTGGAATTTGGCTTACCGAGTACTCGGTGAAGATTCCACCGAGTACTCGGTATCTGCGCAATGCCCACACAATGGCGTGAGAATGCACGTAGGTCTCTGGAATGTTTCTCGCTTTTGTACTACCGAGTACTCGGTGAAGGCACTACCGAGTAATCGGTAGTTTTTCACCTTGTATTTTCATGTTTCATCTTCTTTGCTCTGTTTTTCTTCTTGACTTCATTCCTCTTCACTTCTTTTGCATTATTGACTTGTTTTTTTTTCCTATATAGGTCTTTTTATCCATGATTCCGGCTCTCGAACAATCTTAAATAACAAATCCAGTTATTTCATCGAATTTAACTTGTTTTACATAACATGGTCTGAAACGTCTTAAAACATGAAAACCGTATAAAAGCACCAATATAATGATAAACATAGACATAATAATGTATAATTAGGAGCCTTAAATGTATGATATTTGGCTCCTATCAATCCGCCACCAATGGATCTGGACCACCCTCGAAAGTAGGTTGTCTAACCTCAATAAATCATGGAGAGCCTTCTGAGCACTTGATCTCTCATCCTCTATACGGTGTCCTTGAGAAGCTTGCGTAATAGCCACTACTAAAGCAGGGGCAAAATGATCACCGTCAATGAATGGAGCTATCGACACACGCTCCCTAACATCAGGAGGTGTGGGCACATTCTCGTCAATGACCGGAGGTACTTGTCTCGGAGCATCAGCCAATTAAGGTGCAAAAGCTTACACTACAATGTTAGGTAATTCTGGTTCCCTCCTAATGATAAGTGGTAAACCTCTACGTGGTAGCATGGCTCGCTATATGATAATAACAAAACAAGTAAGGCACAAGTACAATCAAAGTACGCCAAACGAAACCACAACGTCATGCTGATACACGCATAAGTCAATGATGCATAAGAAATGAGAACTAACACTTAATCAAGTAACAAGAAAGAAAATAAGAAGCAAAAAGTGATAACGACCCTCGCCTGTTGTCCCATAGAGAAAGAACATGCTATGATACCAAGTTGTTACGCCCCGAATTTCCTAGGACTCCGAAACGTGAGCCTAAAAGTTAAGGAAGTGATGCGGAAGCAAAACAAATCGAAAATAGAACCTTAATCGCTAAAAGCTAGTACAAGGGTAAAATGGTCATTTCACACTAAAAGTCACTTAATTAAGCATTAGAAAGGCCATAGCAACATGTGGTAACGATTTCGGGGTCAAAACACAAAAATAAGTTTTAAGTGTTTTTAGCGAATAGTGGTGCGCTTATAGGTGCTCAATATTGGTCATTTTTTGCTCTTATCTTGCGTTTGTTATGTCTTTACATTCCATTACTTGGTATTTTTATCTCGTTTGTGTGTGTAAGCATGTTTTCGGAGCTTAATGAAGAAATAGAGCTAATCTCGGTGAATTAACTGAGTTCGTGTTCGTTTTTATATCAAGAAAGGAATCAAGAGGTTTGCCAGAGTGAAGAAGAAGTACCGGAGGGCAAAATAGTCATTTCCCGACATCATTATCTCACCGGAAGGGGAAAATGTCATTTTCAGACATTATTACTTCACCGAAAAGCATCGGGAGTCAAAGGCGACCAGTCTAGCTTAAATATGAAAAGACGGGTATTTACAACAAAAATGCATTATACCCTACGTTGTTAGAGAGGAAAAGGGGCAAATTGGACCCATCCTACGCTTCTAGGCTACGCTGTGGTTTTTGACCCTACGCCTTAGACCTACGCCCAAGCGTAGGTCCCACCTTGTGGTCACGTGATCCCTCGATATGCTGAAGTTGTTTCGGAGTTGTTTCAGAATTTTCCAGTTTTGTCCCTACTTCGATATTTTAAGTGATCGGTGATTCCAGACCTATACATATAGGCTTATACACATATTTTCATATGATTTTAGAGATATTATTGATGTATTATGAAATTACAGAAAAAGGCAACCATTAGGGTTTTCCTCACTTGTCTATAAATATGAGAGGATTAGGGTTTATAAAAGGAGGTTGTTTTTAGTTATGTTTTGGAGATACACGTTCATTCATAGAGTTCTCTTCCTTTGAAGAGACCATCATTAAATACCTAGAGATCCGGAGAAGAAGGCCATGGAAAGCGTTTCTACACCGACAATGCAGATTCTCTCAGTCATGATCAACTAATTCGATATCTAGGGTTTTCTCGCAAAACCCTAGCCAAATAATGTAGTTCTGATTTTATATTCATTTGTAAAGAGAGGAAACTGTGACTATACTGTGATGATTGTGTTAGATGAGATACCGTTTTTATTCGTGATACAAGTTTATATATTTGAATTGATTTTTGTCTTAGACTTTTTGAATATATTTATCTTACACAATCACAATTATTCACTATGGGCTGGAACTCGGATGCTTAATTTGTAATTTTCTACACAATGGTGGTCATAAAATTCAAAACCCTAGGTTGACATAGGCCATGCCCTGACAAATTGATATAGACATGCTTTAGTTTAATTTATTGCTTTAATTTAATACTTTAATTTACTTTTCTGTTAGTAGTTGGCATGCACTAGTCAGTTTAGTCTTGAGATGGGTTGTCGCAATCCAGTTGAGAGTAATCCTTTTTGGGATCAAACTGCTAGCGCGGTGCAACCTAATTTACAGTCAATGGATCACCCTCATGCAATTGAAATATAATTTGGACTATATTATGTAGTTAGTGGTGGAGTGAGGAAACCTTAGTTTTCTCTCCCTCTGAATCATAACCATTATTTATCATTATTTTTTGTTTTATTTTCCTTATTATTAGATAATTCACAAAATCAAACTCTTTTCGGAAAATTATAATTCAGTGTTTTTAAATTATTAAAGTGAGCAATCCTCATCTCTATTGGATCGATATTACTCTACTCAAGCAAAACTATCTACAATTGATCTGTGTGCTTGTAGAAGGGTAAAACCTAAAGTGTCATTTTTAACCACATATTTTGCATACACCTGACGCCCAACACTTACAGCAGCTAAAAAGGGGGTTGGAATGCTGAAATTGGCACTTAAGCGCACCCATCAGCGCAGCCTGGCGCTTGACGCAGCGCTCAAGCGCCCCCATCAACGCTAGATGCTGGGAGAAAACACCAGGTTCTACCAAAATTGCACATTTTCAAAACCACCTTCAAGCCCTCTAGACTAGTTCAATAACGTGTAAATAAGCTTTAAAATAACAAGTTTCGTTAAAACTAATAAAAAATGTCCGTCTTACCCCCAATCTCCGTTTTGGTATACTATCGACTTTTAAAGTTTCAAATCCTTTTCAAAACAAACTCAAAATCATTTTCAAAACTTAAAGTTTTAGTCAGGATCACGGGGGTGATCGAAAATTGATTTTCTTTCAAAATGAAAAGGGTTTATTTGAAAACCGGGAAAAATGCCATTTCCGAGAAACACCAAATAACGATATCTATCACGATAGATAATTTTACAACACCAAATGAAAGGGTTCATAGATTCACCATTCAAAACGCCCTAGGGCAGGACATGTCTTAGTTTAAAAAAGGATAAATAGTTTTACATTTCCAACACCGAAGTGTACCCAAGGAATAAAGTCCCCGCGCATAGTGCTCCAAATGACGTACATCAAATATAAACTACCCGACTAACATGCTAATCGACAAAAGAATAATGTTTAAATCATTTTAGTTACATGATTAAAAGAAGCATATGGATACATGTTTCATATATGCTCTACAAAAATAAAGTAATCCGCCTCCACAAGCGTAAAAAGAACGAAAACAACACCATAACTCCACCAAAAGACTACGGGTCTCCATAGTGGGATCATCACCTGAAAAATGTTTAAATTCGTGGGGTGAGCTCACTATCCCAGTATAGGAAGCGTGATCGATTCTAGTCATATGTAAATAAAAGTGTTTAAAATGAAGAATTAACACGATCTGGTTTTACCTCTCAGTCGCAAGTACGCGAGTAGTATATAATATAGTTGGGTAGAGAAGGCATCGAACCACATAGATCAGAGTCGTATTTCAAATAATTGTAAAGCATAAAATTGAATTATATTATAAATCTTGTTTTGATTGGTTGATTTTATAACTATTAAACATAAAATAAATTACAAATAATTTTTTGTGTTGTGAATCAAGATAAACAAGTCTAGGGTTTTGCTCCAACTACACCACTAATCTCATAACATAGTCCTTTAATCTTTTTATTGCAAGAGGGCGATACAACTTATACGAATCAGATTAGTAACGTTATATACTACAACTACTCCTAAAACATGAAATTAAAAATACACTAATGGTCATCTTATCTTAGTATGAACCGTATGCACCTAAAACCTTATCATGCTATTAAGTACCATTATGTAGAAACCATTATTTAAATCTTGGACTTATTGCCCTTAGTAAAAACATGGTTCTTCAAAATAAATCATTAATTCAATCTCAACTTAAGAAAATAATTAAAAAATAAATCTTATTTGGGTCATTCGTTCGGTCTCTCATTACATAATCACCATATAAGTGTTCTTCAACTTTCTCTCTTTTTAATAAAATCAATTAAAGTTCTACATTAATTGACTAGGGTATAGAGGGAGAAGACTAGATCGTTGATGTAGCCACCGTCTTCATGGTTGGGTAGCGGTTCTTGAGTTCTTGAGGAGAGCCTCTCTCTTGATCTAAAGATCCAGGATATCTTTTCTTCATGAAGTCTTCATATATTTATAGACAAAAGTTGGTGTAAATATGACATGTATTTTCTTGCACTCCAAGAAGACTTGGTGTGAGGACCATGTAAAAGCAACGACTGGACCAATATGCTCTCTGATATACTTGCATACAAATTCAGAATTCTGCACTATCTTTGCGCACATTTCCCAATGTCGGCAGTGGCCGATTGATCGGGAGTTTCCACCGATCGATCGGTGGCTCCTGAATTTTAATATTTCTTTATTTTGCGATTTTGTGCTTCAACCGCTTGTACTCTGATTTGCTGACTTGTACCTTGATCTGAACTGAGTGCATTTATCCTCCAAGTATAATTCCGAATCAAACATATTTGTTAAAAACCCAAAATTAACTCAGATTTGCATTAAGACCCCTGAAACATGCTTAAACACGCAACTCAAACAATAATATCTTATTAATAAAATAAAGAGACTAACTAAGGGTTTATTAACGCCCAAAATACCAAATATTCTGGTCTCATCACACCCCCAAACTTGAATATTGCTAGTTATTTAGCAATAAAGTAAAAGAAAATATCATGAAGAATAAACTAGTCTAATTTATCTAAACTATTTAAACTAAGCCTCTTTTTTTCGTGAAGGAAAAATGATTACACTTAGCACGTGTAACAAGCCTTTTAAACCCTTAGGAAAAATTCTAGTGGACGAGTGAAGTCTCGTGAGGGTTAAATAGACTACCCACAACTTCTTTATAATATTTATTATTATATATATGTAGCATCCGGTATTTTAACATGCTAATTTAAAATTTTATTAACACTTAAGTGCTTATGTGATTATGTGCTTAATGTATTTATTTGCTTAGCATGACTTTCATATTTAATGTGATATTACAAATTGTAAGTTGGATGTTGTATTTTTATTTTGAGAAAAATGAAAATTGCTGTAAACAATTTCGGGAAAGAAATGACCGAATGGTAAATGAGTAATTTCATATTATGAGCACTTAGTGGAAAGTGTAGAGAATTGGCTAAGTGTTGGGGCATGAGTGACATTTTGGTAATTTGAGAGGATGACAAGGGGTGGAAGGGTAATTAAGAGGCATGATTACACTCTTGTAATTAACCCTAAGTTGGGAAAAAAGTTGTCATTTTACACTTTTAAGTGGTGTCTAAATTCCAGGCATTGATCTCTTTCTCCCATCTTTGTTCTCAACCCTTGGATCATAGGATCTTGTTTGGTTGGCGCTTAAATGCAAGAATGCATTATTCATAGTCTTTATTCTCAACCATTGGATGAATTATTCATTTTCCTTGCTTTATTCTCAACCATTGGATGAGGAGAGTTGTGAGTGGAGAATCTCTACAAACCTTAGGGTTAGCCACTTTGCAAGACTTCAATCCTCTCACAAACTCTTGCTCTCTCTTTCTCTCCTTGCTTGTTGGGGATAACTCTTGTTGGTGTTCTTGAACCATTTGGTAAGTCTTCTAATCATTTTAGGGTTTTGGTTGCTAAGAACCTTAGCTTTCATGTTTATGAATTTCTTTGTATGGATATTGATTCTAGCTTTCTCTTATTTATGATATAGAATGTTGAGTTTTCTTTCAATTACCAAGTGAGTCTCCTTGGTAGTAGCTCTTGATTTCCATCTTGTGAAAAGCTAGTGGTGAGTTCCCTATCTTGTATTCTTAAGAGTTTATTTCTCCATGAAACCCTAAAATAGAAATCATTAGGGTTTGAGTTGATTCTTGTGGTTGGAGCCACTTTTGTATAAATTTCGATTATTGTTGGCACCATAGTAAATCTTGTTGTTCATATGGTGTGTTGCTAGTGTTGGAAGCTATCCTATTGAGCACTTGAGGGGTAAAGTGGCTTGGACCTCTTTTGGGCATATTGCGTAACTTGCTTGGAATTGAGGTAGGGGAAAAATGAATTGTTTTTGTCTTTGTACAAGAGTGTGTGCGTCTATGTGTATATATGCCGTATATATGTATGCGAGTTGAGTCTTGACAACTTAGATGATGATTTAGGACCTTGAAAGCATGATCTTGTGAGATAAATGCTTGTTGTGTTTTATGACTTATAAATGTGAAATTGTAAGCATTGTGATGATATGAGTACAATATATTGCCTAATGAAATGAACATGTATTGTGATAGAGCATGTTGAGAAATATTGCTTATAAATGTAAACTTGCTTATAGATGTGAAATTGTAAGCATTGGGTTGAGTTGGATAAAATATAATGCAAATTGAGATAAACATGTATTGTGATGGCATATGGTTATGAATGAAAACCTTGATGCATTTTGGGTACCATGTAGTGTCAAAGACATGGGTATTGGTTTATACGAGTTGTGTAAATAGGTTTGAGTTGTCATGTTTTGGATCATCGTAACAACTGGCCAGGGGGTGCTTCTTGCTCCTTCGGAACTAGTCTTCCGAGAACCTGAGATGGTAGGGGGAGGACTTGTTCCAAATCCTATGTCATGATTGCGTCGTGTTGATGATCTTCCTTATTAAAAGTGTGAAGTGTCAAAAATATTTGGGAAGAGTCGGTACGATAAATCTACCTTCTCATGAGCATAAAGTGAAGGGTTAGAGAATGATCCCGTGTACCCTTAGAGTAAGGTGTGTGTTGGGTGCGTACCATGGGTGTGTCGGTTGCATTGCATCTAAACTGCTATATATATGTGATTGTGGTTTTGGATGTTGAAGCATGCTATAATTGTGCATAATTATGTTGGGGGAATTATTTGTTGGGTTCGATGGGGTTCCGGATTGGCGTGAGAGCCATGTGGAACAAAAGACCGACCTAGGGTTAGTGGCATGAACCTTGGTTGGGTTGAACCACTCGGACTACCGAGATTGAGGCGATGACGCTTCCTCTACTAGGCTAGTGAGTTCACCCCACAAATTATATATTTTTCAGGTGGTGATCCCTTTTCGGGAGGTCCGTAGTCTTTCAGTAAAGATACGATGTGAATTTTGCCATTTTGTGCATAAAAAGGCATAATACCTATTTTGTAGAGTAGTAGTGTAACCCATATGAATAAACATGCTACTCTTGTTGTAAAACTTGTAAACAAATGCTAGATACTTATCTTTTGCCGGCTAGCATGTTAGCCGAGTAGCTTGCATGATGTACATCCCTTGGAGCTCTATACGCGGGGATTATATTCTTTTGGTGCACTTCGGTGCGAAAAATGTAAAGACTAGTTCGTGTTATGAAAACTATGTCCTATTTTTTCTTGGTGCGGTTTAACTATTAGATGTATAAATTCTTTTATCTTGAGTGTGATGTGAATGATAGTTATTGAATGTGGTTATTAGGTGTCCGGCCGAAAACAACGTTTTCTAGGTTTTCAAACAAATCCTTTCGTTTTCAATGGAAAAATCCATTTTCGCCTACCCCCGTAACCCCGGTAAACTTTCTTGTTTTAGAAATGGATTTAAATAAACTCATTATTTTAAATATTTCAACTTTTAGAAACTGGCGGTAGTTAAAACGGAGATTGGGGGCAAGACGAAAGATTTTATGAAAACTTACAAAAATCACTTTTATGCTAAGTTTACGTTTTACGTGTTTCCCGATGTCTCAATGACTATTTTTGGATTCCACCAATGAAAAACTTATTTTTCTAAAATTTATGATTTTTTGGGACCGATGGTGCGAAAAACTGAGTCATATCACAAAATATCATGTTTTTGCATATTTGAACTTTAAAGACAAAGCTTAAATCTGGCAGTAGCTTAGCTTCCCAACACTTAGAAATATTTTTAGTATTTTCGAAAATTTCAGTGCAGGGCTGTTGGAGTGGCATTTGACATCTGATTTTTAAAAATCTTTTTCTCCAACTTCGAAACTCCGAATTGAGCTCCGTTTCTTCCTATGACTTGTCCTAATTACAAACTACGTATTTGAACTTTGAAATGACCATTTTTCCCCTTAAATGACTATTTTACCCTTCGTGAAAGTGGGGTACTTCAACTTTCTGTTTTGGTTGGTGTTGTTTGATATCGTTTTCCAAAATTCATATCTCTCGCCTCGTGGCTTTGTTTTTGGTTCCGTTTGTTCCTAAGGCTTGTGCTAGGTCCAATATTTGTAGCTGTACTTAGAAATTACCATTTTACCCTTGAATTGATCATTAGACCCTTGAATTGACCATTTTACCCTTGGGTAAACATGGGGTGTTGGAATGATTCGTTTAAGGTGCCGATTGATTTGTTTCACGTTATTTTGGATCCCTAGTAATATTTTTGGTATATTTTAGGTATGAAATGATCTTTTTACCCTTGTGTGGGTGTTTAATGACTATTTATGATTTTATTTCGTTTATTTTCTCTTCCGATTCACTCCCTAAATTCTTAGGCTCGTGTTTTGGAGTTCTATGAAATTTGGGGCGTGGCAATATATATATTCACATATTTATGAATGTCCTTATATATTAATTAGGAGATGATATAATCCATAAAATAAATGCAAGCAAATTAATCCTACTTATGCAAAACAATAATCAAATCAGATCAGTGTAAAGAATGGTCTTCACCAATGCTTAAATTAAGCTAATTTCTACTCCTAGAGCCAACAATCTTTCGTGTCTTGTGAACTTTATCCATATTACATTTACTCACATTTATAGTATATCTCTCTCTATATATTTTTTCTTTTTGGAGAGGGCTTTCCTCTCTCTTTTTGATTTCTCCACTTATAGTATATTTTTCTTATATACCTTTCTTTTTCTTCGAGAAGGATTTCTTCTCCTATTTTTTTTTTCACTCATTTTTTCGATACACCATTCCCCACTCTTTTGAATGTTTATTTGTTTTAGAGAGGGAATGTTTACGTATATATATTTTTCTATTTTTCATAATGTTTCTTCTCTTTATTTTATTTTATTTTTATTTTTATTTATTTTCAAAGATAATACCTTATATGCTCATAAATGAAACTATAGAGATTATGTGCATGTGCTTATAGGTCAAGATTATATTTTCTAGTTTCAATTTCACTAGTTTACTCACCTATGGAGAACCACATCTCTTCACTTTTCCAACTTTAATCATTATTCATACAAGCAAAAAATATAGTCTACATATACTTTGTGAACTAGTCTCATTTTCCTAATCAACTCACAAGTCTAATCAGAAATAAGTTTTAAATGATAACTTACTAAAATAATAAAAATTCAAATTCCTAAATAAATATATATACATATTTTTGTTTTATCAAAATATTCATTTATTTTTTTCTTATTATTATTTTTGAAGTCTCCCGATTGATTGATTAGCATATTCGATCGATCGGCAGCTATTCTGCACGAATAACAGTGTCAAAACAGTAGTAAAACTGCAGTTTCCCCCATATTTCATACCTCCTATTATTCCATCCCCCCAAACTTAAAAATCAAACCATGTCCTCATGGTTCTAATAAACTTTAAAACATGAGAATATAACAATATTACCACTTTATGAAGCAGAATTTCAGCATGTAGTAGAAACCTCCTCCAAACTTGGTGTGTACCATAATCTGCAGTATAAGTCAAGACTAAAACAAAGATTATAGTAGAATGATCAACAAAGATAATAAATAAGAGGGAATGGAATTTTATTAATTGACATAAATTTAAATATAGTGTGGCCAAAGGCCTATAATGAATTGAAATTGCGGAAAAGAAAAATAACTTAATTCTAGAACTTAAAAAATTGAAAAAATAAAAATAAAAAAAAACTTATTCCATCCTTTGTACTAAAATTCCCCCCCTTAATCCTCTAAATCATTTTCTTCTGTATAAAGATAAAACACATACTCACTCCACCTCCCTATTTCTTTGCCCTCCACATCATTAGCTTCTACTATCTTGAGGAATTTAAATTCATCGTACTCCTTAGGACGCCTTCAACTAGGTTGCATGTGGGATCTACATTTAGCCAACTGATCTTTAACCAAATCATAGATTAAGAATGGATATGGAAATTTTATGTTATTATGCCCTTCCCCTCCATTCTTAATCATAGTCCAAGTATCCATAATATTAGCAAAGATAATATTGGGCAAAGAAATCCAATATCCATTCTTTAGACAATAGACCATCTTCACAAGTGTGTGACCACACACATCTTTAGGCACGTTTGGACAAACTTGTCTCCCTAACAAATTCATAGTCATCCAATAGCACGGATCAACTTTAGCCCTTGGAATAGTGGAAACTCCTTGCCCTACCATAAATCCTTCACAAATATCTTGAACCATTATTGGGAAGGAAGGATATGGTTTAGGAAGATACCTCTCACCACCTGGTTCACCAGGAAGGTTCCATACTCTTGCAATCGATGCGGTTGATACTTCAATAATTTGATTATTGACTTTTGTTCACAACTCACCGTACACACGCCTATCCACATAATCTAAGTGACGGTAGAAAGCATGAACTAACAAAGGATGTGTGCTATGAGAAACTGGAACATAAATTGAAGCTAGGCCCCACTCATAAAACATGTTCTTGGTTCTCTCAATAGTGGATTCACGATAATCATCTAGAAAGAATGTGCACTCATATTTGATTATGATGGAGGTGAAAGTAGAAGGAAAATAACTGACCACAATAGCTAATAGTGTGAGTTTGTGATGTTTTTGAAGAGATGAAAAATCAATAACCCTAAGAGAGTATTTATAAAAACAATTAAGGTCTTCTATTACTAGGAAATATTTTAAAAGGTAAGTTTATAACTTGAATATGAAGAAAATACATAATATGGAATAAGTATATAGTCATATATAGTTAAATATCAGCACTTCCTAGACCTGAAATATTATAATTTTTGGAACTTGGATTAGGATTTTGACTAGATTGGTCCTAAAGAGGCATAAATCAATATTTTCCCAAAAATATAAATTTTATAAAATTAGCAACCTACTGATCGATCACCACTATGATCGATCGATCAGTGGTTGAATATATAAATTAGAGCTGGCAATTCGTGTCAACAGGTCGACCCACGTGTTAACAGAGCAATCTGATACTAGTTGACACAAAAATCAAACATTTTAAATATGACACAATCCAACACAAAAAATAAAAAATAAAAAATAAAAATAAAAATGAAATTGAAATTGAAATTGACACGATTCAGTAATAGTTCATTAATATATTTCAATCCATGATTAATTAGAGAACATAAAAATTAGCAAATAAATATAACAATAAATATTATCGTGTCAAATGTGTGAAGTCGTGTCAAAAATTGCCAGCTCTAATATAAATATATAAAGATATAAAAATATACGAATAATTATAAATCCCTCCCCCAAACTTATTTTTAAGAGAGAGAAATAAAATAAACATAACTATATGAATAAGTATAATTATTTTTATGATATATCTATACCCATAAAGTTAGTATTAAAACAATAAATGTTATAAATCCTACTGTAACCATTATATATATATATTTTATTGTTATTATTATTATTATTATTTTTCCTCAAAAATATATATGTAAATAAATATATAAAATTTATATGTAAGATAATTAAAACAGAAATTCCACAAATCCCCCTTTTATAATAATTTTTGTTTTAGATACAAAATAAGCCGAAATGTAAATCATTTTCAGCAAAACAAAAATGGGATACACGAGCAAATATAGTCTATGATAATCGCTCACACTCATTCTTTCTGTATCTAACTAATGCGCAGGTGGATCGTGGGGATGGGATGACTCTCCTGAAGGAGGAATGGGATGTACACCCCTAAGTAAACGTTGGTCCTCCTGTAGTGTAGCTAGACCCTCTCGAAAAGTGGTCATGTCTGCCTGAATCCCTTTTAACTCGGCCTGAGTAAGTATGAATACCTATGGCTGAGCAAGCTGATCCACTGCATGATCTGCCGATGCTGGATCAACTGATGCTGTGACCTGGGCAGTAATACGTGCCTCCCGTCCCGGAAGGAGATGGTGGTAAGAAAGCCTCCACGCCGACTGCGTAAATTCCTTTCCTGTTGTTAAGCCAGCATCCCCGGGTATAGGTTGGATACAGTCTTGAAAGATGAGGCACATAGCCAGGCCGGGGAACGGGACACTAAACTGGAGTGTGTCTACCTCATTGGGGCTCGTCATCTGCCCAATCGCCCAGTACATCTGATAAAAAATAATACGACGTATGGATATCCAATACCTCATGTGAAAATCGTAGAGGGCGGTTTGCAGCATCCCGCGCCTCTCGATCTTGTGCCCCCGTGGGTGCACCTGTGCTTTCAGCACCTCATCAATGAACCACATCTGTGGCTCGTAATCTACCTTGGTGGTGCAAGTATGGGTAGCATCCCCATACCGCCTATCGCAACATGCCTCCACCACCACTCTCGTGGCTAGAGTATCTGTAGGTAAGTCTGGGTATATTGCCCTCATCTCTGGAGGGCACTCAATAGGTAGCCTCTAAGCCCTAGAGATGGTCTCGGGAGAGATCTTGATCTACCGACCTTAGATGCGAGTGTGTAGAAGGAATTGATCTCTCTCCATCGTCACCTCCATCTCTGCCCAGAACTGGTGGAGCAGATCAACGTATATGGTGGGCATGGGTCAGGATAAGAGAGTCCGTAACCCACGAGCAGTAAACTCGCCCATCGCCCACACGGTAGTGGGCTCCGTTAGGAAGTAATCGTAATCGCGCTCGTGTGATCGTCAGGTGAACCTCCTCTAGAGTCTCGGTACGACTCCTTTTGCGGTATGGGCCTGCATCGGTAGCCTTCTTACGACGTGTGGCCATAACAGATAAGAAATATTGAGGAAAGGGAAATGGAGAAATATGAAAATGAGTCAGGTGAACGATTGATGGAATGACCGATCGATTATTGTAATAAGCGAACAATCGGTGATGTGCATTTGAACGATCGTTGAGATAAGCGAACGATCGCTGATAATGTCCGAACGATATGCGATCGATCGCTATAGTACTCCTCCGAACAAACACTCGATCGAGCGCACAAAAATCCAAAATATGGCCAAAATGGTAAATGTAAACACGGTAAATATCTAAATCACGGTGAACGGCTAGGATTTGCTCAAGGTTTAGACTTTTCTGGTAATTTTTGAAATAGCAAATAATTTTATATATAAGGTAATTTTGAGAGATTGTATTAAATATGGTGGAAATAAATTTCCACCTTTCACGATCGGTCGAAGCGCCTTACCGATCGATCAGTAATTTTAAAATATTTTAATTTAATTTTTTTTAATAGAAATAAATAAATACGTATGAAATATTATTTTAAACTATGAAAATAAAATATGTATATTTTTATGGAATATTATTTTTGTAATTATAAATATTATAAAGGAAAATTAATATAGTGATAAAAGAAAAATGTAGTAGTAAAACTCCTAATTCCTACACTCGGCTGAAATATTAGGTATTTTTCAGACCGAGACCATTATTTAATGTTGATGGCATGACATTTCTATCGTGTTTAAACAGGGTTATCCGTGAAATCTATCAAATTGATAGATTCGTTTCTTCCTTGCGTGTTATTTTCCTTTATACAATTTTTAGTTTGCCTAAGTAATTGTAACTGGAACTTCTACCATCGCCCCATTTCGTCATAGCTCAAGGTATCAAAAAATTTCCAATGATCATAATCTTTGAGAATGAAAATTCCTGTTTCGGATGGAATTTTGAACTTCGATCCTATTTGATCTTTTATCAGCGCTTGTACTAAGAATGGGAACGAAATCTTCCATTTTCGGTCGAAGGAAAGTTTATAAGCGATCACGGCTTCCTAGAATGTCTTTATATGATCGTAAATAATAACCGGTATAGACACCCAATATCATTGATTGAAATAATAGAGCATTTTAATAAGTGACGGCCATCGGTCATTACCAAACTTAAGACCTTCTTGTCTAGTGATAATGCTATCTATAAACCATAGTTTAGGTCGAATTTGTGCTTTTGTAATCCCTCCCATTTTGAGTTTTGTGTCATTATTTTCATAAATAATCCTAGCCATGTCACGAGTTGTAAGATCATAGGGCGGGATTTTCGGAAACTTTTCCACTAATTCCGAGGGTGTCTTATGAGGAATATGCCATGCTTTAGCAATGGTACTAGGGGATATTTTCATTTCATGCCCCTGTACTCTTGTATGTAATACTTTGCTCACTTCAGTGTCTCTTAAATATATATTATAGTAAAATTCTCAAACCAAATCAGGGTATGCGACTGCTGAAGCAGGTTGCAATAAATTTTCAAATCTTCATCTTTTAAGTTCCTTCATGCCTTTTTCTATTGCTAACTCTGGATATTCATCTCTAAAGAAGATACATTCGTACTTTAATTTATGATCAGCCAGAAGGTACTTTTTTATCTTTGGTGGGGATATACTTGGTATGGTTAGTTCAGGCTCAATTATTTTATTTTTATATTTTTCTTTTTCAGTTTTAGCTGAACATTGTTTCCTTACCTCTTCCTCATAATATTCTGACAACATTTCTAAAATAATATCAGGTAAAGGTTTAGTTGTTAATGTGTCTAGTTGACAAGCTATGAAGTCATCAAGTGGTTTATCCACTGGTTGAGGTACTATTTCTAGTGATGATTTGTCAAGAGCTTCTACTATAAAGCATTCCTTATTACCTTTTAATGGATAGCTAGATTTGAAGATATTTTTCCGAACCTTCATATTTTCGAATGATAAATCCACAGGCCCAATTCTATAGTTTATACATGCATTTGCAGTTGCTAAGAATGGTCGTCCTAGGATTATCGGTATTTGTCTAGTGGGATCATAGTGTTCGTCGGGGTGTGCTAAAAATATGTGTTAAAAATAGCCCCTTATGACGACCTAGGTTTTACCTTACGCAAGGGCACGTATGAATTATAGAACAACAACGGCTTGAGTAAGGGATATCGATCCCACAGAGACTAAGATTGTTCACTTTAGCAATTCAAAAATACTGAATTATATTTTTTGAAAATGGTTTGTTTGGGTGGTCAAAGACCAAATTCTATAACTTAAGTAAAATTATTTAAGAAAGCAAAGTAAATTGGTTGTGATTCAGATGAGAGAGAAAACTGAGGTTTTCATCGCTCCACTACTAACCGCATAATATAGTTCTTCACTATATAAACTGTAAGAGGGTGATCTATAACTGTGAATTAGGTTGTACCGTAAATAACTAAATACGACCCCAAAAAGGAGTACCATCAACTGGATTACGACAACCCATCTCATGACTAACATAACTAGTGCATGACAATTATATTACTCTAATCTACTCCTAATGCATGAAAATAAATTAAAGCATGTCTATATTAAATCGCCAAGGCAAGGCCCGTGTCAACCTAGGGTTTTAAGTTTCATTACCATCATTGTGTAGAAAAACATAATTAAGCATCCGAGTTCCTGCTTATATTGAATAATCATAGTTGTGTAAAATAATACATTCATTCCATCTAAGACAAGAATTTAGAACAAACATAAAATTTTATATTGCAAATCAGTACGGTCTCTTAACTACTACAATCATCACAGTATGGTCAACAGTTTCCCCTCATTATAATTGAAAATAATGAAAGAACTACATTACTTTGGCTAGGGTTTTGCTAGAAAACCCTAGATACCGAGTTAGTTGGCTATGGTGGAAGGTGACTGCATCGATGATGTAGAAACGCTCTCCAAGATCTTCTTCTTCGGATCTCTAGGTTTAAATATGGCTTTCAACAACAGCAAGTCTGAACGTGAGAAAACTCTACGTATGAGCCAACCAACCTCTGAATGAACGTCTCTGAACTTCTAAACCAAAACTAACGACCAACCTCTTCTCTCTGATATATGATTATGTATATATAGCTAATGGTGTAGAAAGGTCATTTTCAGTCCTTTCACGCTAAACCTTAGAAAACCATAAAATCTGATATATATGTGTATATATATGTATACAAAGGTTTGGAGTCGCATCCACATCTTGGAATTGAACCGGGGTAGAACAGGCAAAAACCATCAAAAACCTCAACAAGTTGGCCGCATATACGCTTCAAGCATACCTGACCCACGTTTCAAGTGTAGATGATCTACACTTCAAATGTGATTTCTATTCAGTTTTTGAAACTGAAAGCGTAGGCACTAGCGTAGGTGTTTTCTTTAAAACCACTTTTCTTTGTGAATGCACCGAAATGACCGCCTTGAATCCACAATACTTTTTCTGAAGATGACGGCTTCTGAAAATACCATTTTTGCCCTCCGGGAGCCATTTTTATCTCGAATTGCCTCTTTGACTCTCCTCATTGAATAAAAAGAACATGCACTTGAGTTAATTCACCGAAGTTAGCTCCATTTCTTCGTTAAGTTCCTGAAACATGCTTTAACACACAAATGGCATAAAAATACCTAATGGAATGAAATGACGTAACAATAGTGAGTCAATGGGTCAAAATATCTAATATTTGACACCTATCACACCCCCAAACTTACATATTGCTAGTCCCTTAATAATAAACTCAGGGAACTCTCTTGTGATTATTTTTTTTCTATCTGCTCTAACTAACCTAACCTAATCCCTTTCTTTTGTGAGGGTCAACGATTACACTTAGCACGTGTAACAAGCCTTTTAAACCCCTAGGTTACTCCTAGTGGACGAGTGAAGTCTGGTGAAGGTTTCTAGTAATGGTACTTACAAATATCTCAGTTCTCTATAATCACGCATTCATGAGTCGACACACAATTTTAATTAAGTCATGATATAATGCAGAAGACAACATGGACGCAAATACTCCCACTCACTACAGAACAATAATTATATCGAGCTTCGTGTCATGAATGGTTCCCACTAAAGTGAATGATTTCGCTACTTTCTACTCTCAATCAAGACAACCTTCCGTGATCTTGTGAACACTCAAATATGATATTTCAATTTCTCTTCTCCTACTTCATTGATCAAATCTTGCCATTTTTGATAAAAATATATCTTTCCATCTTTCTAATATTATCCCTTTTTGTCTTTCTAAGTCTCTAGACTTTCGAGCGGGGATTTTTAGTCCCGACCAACTAGGCCCGAGCTTCTTCCATGGGATTTATGCTCATTAGTATTCTCCCCTTTAAACATAAACAGTGATATTGGTGATACCAAGGCCCGGTTACTCAAATTGAAGAACTGTTTTTTGCATTTTATTTTCTAAATTTGTTTTTTCAATTTTCTCCATTTCAACCATACATCTTCCCATCTCCCCTTTTATTGTGGTAAAATTATTTTTCCAACTACATAGTCAAAGATCGACTTATTTTTGATAGTGTATGTGTGCTTGTGTTTATAGGTCAAAGTTGTCCTTCTTGATTTCAATTTCACTCATTCACTCACTTATGTAAAACCACATCACTCCACTAACTCGATCTAATCATTACTCTCATGAATGAGAATATAACATCAAATACTACTCATACATCATATACATGAACTCAATCAAATTATAATGCAAATCAATCATTCGTGAAAACAAAGAACTACTCTAAATTATTTTTTAAAAATTTTAAAGTTTTTCAAAAATTTCATTCCTTGTAATCCTATACACTCATCCCCAAACATAAATGAGACCATGTCCTCATGGTAAAAAAGAATACATCGGAATGGATATAGTTACCCTTGAAGTCACTTCTGGATTCCAAAGCAAAACATGAATCCCCTTCCCTAAACTTGGTTTGGATCACCTGTAAATATATGCAATAAAGCACCAATACCCACAATCATAGCAAGTGAAAAAGAAATTTTCAAGGAATTAAAAATTCTCTTTTTAGTATTATTATTTTTTTCAAATGATTTGGCCTTAAGGGCCTACAATCCTATAAAAATAAAAGAAAAAAAAAATAAAGAAAAATAAAAATAAAAACAAAGACAAAGAGGTGGCCTTAAGGGTCTACCGTCTCTAAAAATTGAAATTGAAAAGACTTGTCCTTAAAGGACTACAGTCTCTAAGAATTAAAATTGCATAAATTAAATGATATCATATTCTACAAACCTAGGCTAGAAACTAAATGTTTAATGTTGTTGACATGACAGCTCCTCAAAGGGCTATCCAACACCCTTACTTTGTGCAACACTTCCCCTAATCATAAGCCAAAATATAGGAGGTGACTCTCTCAATTCTTTCACATGTGGATAATTAGTACTCTCTATGACATCAAATATAGAACAATAATCATGATATAAAGTACCACCTCTGTCACGTTCTAACTACACCCCATGCACAATTAATGTGGCCAATAGATACTCCTTCAATACCTTATGTAATGTTTCCTTCACTAATTCATCACTTTCCATTAAACTGAAAAATACCATAAATTCCGGTCCGGGATCAATCTCCTCATAATATCTCAATCTCTGCCCATGTATTTTGAACCTTTTATTAAATCCTACTTCTCCGCGGGGGTAAACCGATCTAATTGTGTGTTCCGTCCCATATTTGTTAGAATTTACCTAGACACATTTTCAACTTTGGATTACATTGCCGTTTCCGGCCAAGCTCGAGGAACTAAAGACGAACATGCTTAGCATGATGTTTCTCTTGTTCGAGCTATGTATCTTTGAGCATACTTATACGCACAACTCCGTATCCCGTCACACTTATCTCTCAATCGTGGATCTTCCAAGGCATATAGCTTTTCCACCATGTGTATACCTAACACTGGTTCATCTAGAAAGGTGTCCTTAAGATGGGGGTCATCCTTAGTAGGTTCTTTAAACGTTTGTGACAATTGATCATCTCTAACAACCTCCACATCTTACTTATTCGTCAATAAGCTCTTCTCTCGACCTTCAGTGCCATTATATAACCCAATCTTATAAAGTGAGTTATCGGGAACCAATGCCGCTGGTGACACAAATAGAGATTCATGCGAATCTCTTTGCTCCTCCCACGTGTCAAACTTTGCATTCGACCTTTCAATCACAACATCCAAGTCATTCCTTGCTCAACTCCTCTGAGGTACTACTTCCTTAACCATCTTATCAATATTAAAACACTCGGCTGGTTCCGGTAATTGATGGTTGATATCAAATACATTCATCCTCATCTTTAGATTCCCAAAAGATATATCCATAACCCCTATTCTACAATCAACGCATGCATTTGCCGTAGCAAAAAATGGTCTTCCTAAGATAACAGGGATATATCTCCTTGATTTGTGGTTAGGTTCCATGTCTAACACTACAAAGTCCACAGGATAGTAGAACTTACCCACTTGAACAATGACATCCTCTAGAATTTATCTCGGTTGTTTATTTAGTCTGTCTGCCAATTGAAGTACCACCGATGTAGGATTGAGCTCTCCCAACCTTAGTTGTTGATAGGCTGAGTAAGGTAATAAATTAGCACTCTCACCGAGGTCAAGAAGAGCTCTACCAATATTTTGGTCACCAATGACATGAGAAATAATGGGAGCATCGGGATCTTTCCTCTTAGGTGGAGTATCACTCAATAAGATTGAACTTACTTGTTCAGTCAACAAAATCTTATTCGGGACCTTAGTTCTACTTTTACGCTTTTGGGTACAGAGGTCCTTAAAAAACTTAGCATAGGGTGGTATTTGGTCTATAATGTCTAAGAGAGGCAGATTAATCTTGACTTGTTGGAATGTCTCCAACATGCATGACTATTTATTCTTAGCATTTTTGGTCGGCTCTCTAAGACATTGAGGGAATGGTGCTGCTTCCTCATAGTATGCCCTATCTGACTCTCCTGGTATTGTCTCATCTTGTTCTTCCTCCTCTAGAGGTTGATATTTCTGAACTTTCTTAGTATCTTTCTTCTGAGCTTTTTCTTCCGCCTTTCTTTGAACTTCTTGGGCCTTTTACTTCTTCAGCCTCTCCTCATGCTTCTCCTCAGCCCTATTTTCCACCTCCTTTCCACTTCTCAAAATTATAACCTCTTGGACTGTCTCATGACAGGTCTCAACAAAGGATTAAGCTCCAGTGCTTGTTGCGGCTTTGGGTTAGCCACTGGCTAACTAGGCAATATTTTCTCTATCATATCCACATGATTCGTTAGTTATACCATTTGGGCTCCCATTTGAGACATGAATTGGGAATGAGAGTTCACTATTTGGATAGTTGCCTGATAATTATTAAATTGATCTTTTAACTCCCTTAGGGCACTCATCACCTCTTCTTCAAAGCCAGGTGGTCTTGGTGGTGGATTTTGAATTGAATTTTGATACTGGAGATGGTTTTGAGGATATGGAAGGTAAGCTTGATTTGGATTGAATCCTTGGGTTTGGTTTTCTTGAGGTTGAGTTTGATAATTATATGGTTGGACAACCTGATTATTATTGAAGAGTTGGAGAGCCTGAGAATTAGTGGATGACTATTTGGGTTGGTAATTTGACTGAGGGATTTGAGCCATGATTGTTGGTGAGGATTGATATGATTGTTGACTCTATTAAAACCTTGGCTGTGAATTATATGATTGTTGTTCCCGAGGGAATATTGATTCCACATTCAAAGATTGAAATGAAAGAGATGGGTAATTTTGGACATTTGATGTGTATGAATTGGTGAAAGGAGCATTGTTTGGCTAGTTCCATGCTACATTAGCATTGACAGCAACAAATTCACCACCTTGACACTCATTGTGGGAATAATTGACTTCTACCTCTAACACTTCTCTTCTAAGGGAATGATTTCTCTGGAGAAGCATTTCAAATCTTTCAAATTTCCTTCCTATCAATGCCACTGAATCTTTCACATCATTATGATTCACAACATAAGCTTTCTCAGATTTTTTATCTAGTGCACCTCTAGACTTCAACTTAGATTCATATTGAATTGTATTCTCACTAATACTGTCAAACAAGTCTAAGAGTTCTTTTGTTGGCTTCAGGATAAATTGTCCTTGTGTTGCCGCATCTATAAAATTCTTATGTTTATCTCCCAGTCCCATGTAAAAATTCTTAGCTATATCCTGTTTAGTAAACCTATGGTGGGGATACTTATACAAGATTTCACTATATCTCTCCCAAGCATCATGGACCTTCTCACTAGGCAATTCTCTAAAAAATTTGATCCCATCTTGTGCCTCTAAGGTATTTCCTATGGGATAATGCTTCTCTATGAATTCAGATTTAAGGGCTTCCTAATCAATTTTAATTGCCTTATCTAATTTGGCGTACCATCTTTTAGCTTTTTTTCTCAACGACCAAGGAAATAGACGCACTCGCAAATCATTCTTAGATAGATGATCATACCTAACAGTCGAGGCAACCTCTAAGAAATCATTAATATGCTGGTATGGGTCTTTTATCCAAAGGCCAGTAAATTTTGGAAGCATATAGATAACCCTCGTTTTGATTTCAAAGTGCTTCGCTCCTTCTTCTTTTGGAAAATCAGCATAGGAATCATACGCATTGGGTGCGTAATATCCTTTCAGGGACATCTCCAGTGCCCTCTATTGGTTGGCTCTTTGGTCATCCATCACTTCTTCTCACTAATGATGACGCTCTTAAATAGCTCGATGTTTTTGATAAAAAGTCCGTTAGATCTCAAGATCAAAAGGTTCTAATTCAACGTTTAGATCAAAACAAGATTTTTGATCGGTCATACATTAAACAAATTTATTTATTTATTTTTACTTCACAACTATTCTAAATATTAACAGAAAATAAAGCTAAAATTATGCATGAAATTAAGATAAACTAAAACTCACCAGAGGTCCAACAACGCTACTTCTACTCTGCTAAATCGCTTTATGCTTTTCAAAGTACCTATCAATCACACAAAAATTCCAACTTTCAGTACACTACAATAAGACAATATAAATAAACTACTAAAGCTAATGAACAATACATAGTCCCTGACAACGGCGCAAAAAACTTGATGTCCGTCGAGGTGTGCTAAAAATATGTGTTAAAAATGGCCCCTTATGACAGCCTAGGTTTTACCCTATGCAAGCGCACGATCAATTGTAGAACAACAATGACTTGAGTAAGGGATATCGATCCCACAGAAACTAAGATTGTTTACTTTAGGAATTCAAAAATACTGAATTATATTTTCTGAAAATGGTTTGTTTGGGTGGTCAAAGACTAAATTATCTAAATTAAGTAAAATTATCTAGAAAGTAAAGTAAATTGGTCGTGATTTAGATGAGAGAGAAAACTAGGGTTTTCATCACTCCACCACTAACTGCATAATATAGTTCCTCACAACATCAACTGTAAGAGGGCGATTCATAACTGTGAATCAGATCGTATCGCAAATAGCTAAATATGATCCCAAAAAAGAGTACCATCAACCGGATTGCGATAACCCATCTCATGACTGACCTAACTAGTGCATACCAATTATATTAGTCTAATCTATTCCTAATTCATGAAAATAAACTAAAGCATGTCTATATTAAATTGCCAAGGCATGGCCCGTGTCAACCTAGGGTTTCAGGTTTCATTACCACCATTGTGTAGAAAACCATAATTAAGTATCTGAGTTCCTACTCATTGAATAATCATAGTTGTGTAAAATAATACATTTATTCCATTTAAGACAAGCATTTAGAACAAACATAGAATTTTATATTGCAAATCAGTACGGGCTCTTAACTACTACAATCATCACAGTATGGTCAATAGTTTCCCCTCGTTACAATTGAAAATAATGAAAGAACTACATTACTTGGCTATGATTTTGCTAGAAAGCCCTAGATACCAAGTTAGTTGGCCATGGTGGAAGGTGACTGCATCGATGATGTAGAAATGTTCTCCATGGTCTTATTCTTTAGACCTCTAGGTTTAAATATGGCTTTCAACAACAGCAAGTCTGAATGTGAGAAAACTCTACGCATGAATTAACCAACCTCTTAATGAACGTCTGTGAACTTCCGAACCAAAACCAACGACCAACCTCTTCTCTCTGATATATGATTGTGTATATATAGCCAATGGTGTAGAAAGGTCCTTTTCAGTCATTTGATGCTAAGCCTCACAAAACCCTAAAATCAATATATGTGTATATACATGTATACAGAGGTCTGGTGTCACAACCACGTCTTGGAATCGAACCGGGGTAGAATAGGCAAAAACCATCTAAAACCTCAACAAGTTACCGTAGATACGCTTCAAGCATAGCTGACTTACGCTTCAAGCGAAGGTACAAGCATACCTTCAGGCATGGGTTCAAGCATAAAAATGTGATTTCCAATCACTTTTTGAAACTGAAAGTGTAGGCACAAGCGTAGCTGTTTTATTCAAAACTACTTTTCTCTGTGAATGCATCGAAACGACCGCCTTGAACCCACGATACTTTTGCTGAAGATGACGGCTTCTAAAAATGTCATTTTTGCCCTCCGGGAGCCATTTTTATCTCCAACTACCTCTTTGAATAAAAAGAACATGCCCTTCAGTTAATTCACCGAAGTTAGCTCAATTTCTTCGTTAAGCTCCAGAAACTTGCTTTAACACACAAATAACATAAACATACCAAATAATGTAATGAAAGGATGTAACAATAGTGAGTTATGGGGTCAAAATTTCTAATATTTGACACCTATCAGATCATACACATGTTCTATATCCAAAACAACAAAGTCAACTGGGAAATATAAGTTATCGATTTGGGCAATGACATCCTGTATTATTGATGCGCGTCAGGTGTGTATAAAATATGTGGTTAAAAACAACACCTTAAAGACGCCCTAGGTTTTACCTTTCACAAGCGCATATATCAATTGTGGAATAGTAAAGCTTGAGTAAGGGATATCAATCCCACAGATACTAAGATTGTTCACTTTAATAATTCAAAACAGTGAGTTATATTTCCACAAAGTTGTTTGCTTTTGGTGGTCGAAGGCCAAATTATCTAAATTATTCTATAAAGGAAAGTAAATTGGTTTGTGATTCAAGAGAGAGAGAAAACTAGGGTTTTCATCGCTCCACCTCTAACTGCATAATATAATTTTATTAATGTAACAATTGTAAGAGAGCGATCCGTAAACTGTGAATCAAGTTATACCGCAAATAGATAAATACGACCCCAAAAAGGATTACCATCAACTAGATCGCGACAACCCATCTCATGACTGAATTAATTAGTACATGCCAATTAAATTACTCTAATCTACTCCTAAAACATGAAAATAAATTAAAGCATGTCTATTCCAATTCCCCAAGGCATGGCCTGTGACACCTAGGGTTTCAAGTTTTATTACTACCACTATATAGAAAATCACATATTAAGCATCCGAGTTCCAGCCCATAGTGAATAATTGTGATTGTGTAAGATAAACATATTTATTAAGTCTAAGACAAGAATCAAAATAAATATGTAAACTTATTTCAAGAATAGAAACGATCTCTCATCTACTACAATCATCACAGTACTGTCATAGTTTCCCCCCATTACAATTGAAAACAAGATAAAATCTACATTACTTGGTTAGGGTTTTGCTAGAAAACCCTAGATACCGAGTTAGTTAGCCATGAAAGATGAAGACTTCATCTTTGGTGTAGAATCGATCTCCATGTCCTTCTTCTCCAGATCTCTAGGTTTGAATATGGTTCTTCTTCTCAACAACAACAAGTCTATAAACTTGAGAAAACTCAATAAATGAACCCCCACCTCTAATGTATAGCTCTGTATTTATAGACAAGCCGAGGGAAACCCTAATGGTTGCCCTTTTTTGGTAATTTCACACAAAACCTAAGTTTTGATATATATATATATGTATATACATGTATGTAGAGGTCTGAAGTCGCAGATGTTTCGTGGACTTGAAACAAGGGCTAAACATGTAAAACCCCATAGAAAATCTTCAAACTTTACCGCACTTACACTTCAAGCGTAGTTGTGTTACGCTCAAAGCATAGGACCCTACGCTCCAACCGTAGGAATGAAGCGTAGCTTAGCTTCTTCAAGTGTAGGTATGAAGCATAAAAGTGCAATTTGTGGCCACTTTTTTATTCTGAAAGCGTAGGAGCGTAGGGATTTTAGTGAAAACCACTTTTCTCTGCAATTGAGCCAAAATGACCATCTTGAGCCCACGATACTTTTCGCTTGAAGTGACGGCTTGGGGAATTGACATTTTTGCCCTCCGAGAGCCATTTTTGCTTGGAAACACCTCTTTGACTATCCTCTTGGATAGAAACGAACATGAACTTTGGTTAATTCACTGAAGTTAGCTCTGTTTCTTCATTAAGCTCCTAAAACATGCTTAAACACACAAACGACATAAAAATACCAAATAATGGAATGTAGAGACATAACTATAATAAGTTTAGGAGTCTAAATGTCTAACATTTGACACCTATCAATTATCCCTCGTGGGTGTTTAGTGGATCTATTAGCATGTTGTAAAACAACAGTCGTTGGAGATAATTCTCCTAACCCTAGTTGCATGTATACCGAATATGGTAGTAAGTTTACACTAGCCCCTAGATTAAGAAGAGCTTTTTCAATTTCTTGATCTCCTATTGTACATGAATAGTTGGTGCTCCTAGATCCTTATATTTTAGAGGCGTATTGTTGGATATTATAGAACTCACGTGATTGGTTAACACTATTTTCTTAGAGTTATGAGTTATGTTCCTCCTTTTATGCGTACATAAATCTTTTAAGAATTTAGCATAAAGAGGAATCTGTTTGATTACTTTCAAGAGAGGAAGATTAATTTTTACTTTTTGGAAGGTCTCAAACATTTCTTGAATCTTTTCTCCTGTTTCCCGTAAGGAACGGGCTCTTGTAAATGTTGTGGAAATGAAGCTTTAGGTTCGTAGCTCGTTTCTCCTATTTCTTTTGTTGGTATAGAATTTTATCTTTCCATAACTGGTTATTGTTTTTTTAGAAACTAATTCTTCCTCTATTTGAAGATTCGTTTCTTCCTTGTTATAAATTGATTCTTTTTCCTCTTCAGGATTATTTTTTTTATTATTTTTCTTATTTGTCCTTTCCTCGAATTGTTCCTCAACCTTGTTGTCTATGACTCTATCACTTCAAAATGTAGTTATGGCTTGAATGGTTTCTAATGTTGGTTCTCCTATTGGTGTTATATGTTCAATCAAATGTTTCCCTTTTGGGTTTATGAGTGGTTGACGCGGTAATTTTCCTTCTCCTCTTCTATTTATAAAATTAGCTATTTGCCCAATTTGGGTCTCAAGTTTAGAGATAGATTGGGAATGGGTATGTAGGAGTTACGTGACATTTTTGAACTCGTCTAGCACATTCTTGAGTTCTTGTTCAATACCAGGTGTTCTCATAGGTTGTGTATTGTTTGGGTTTCTAAAAGGTGGTTGGTTAGGGTTTTGATTGAATGGACGAAATTGATTTGGTTGTTGACTAGGATTTTGGTTAAATGATCGGAATTGGTTGGTCTGTTGGTTAGGGATTTGATTAAAGGTGTTATTCTGAGTATTATATGAGAAATTAGGATGATTTTGCCAATCGGGGTTGTAGCTATTTGAAAATGGGTCATTACTCGGATTGGTAAAGGTGACATTAACATCATTAGTGATATACTCATATTCTGGTTGTGTATAAGGACAGTTGTTGGCATAGTGCGAAGGATTAGCATATATCAAACAGATTTCTTGGGGTGTGGGGTCTATATGAGTGGTTTTCATCAGTTGATCAAACTTCTTATTTAGCTTATCCACTTTTGATGTTACTTCATATATCTGACTTGCTTCGAATGCACTATCGGTTCTTTTAGGATTGGAAATGATAGTTTGTGGAGCTTTAATAACAAACACATTTTGTCGGGAATCTTCACTAAGATTCTTCAAAAGATTCCATATAAAATCTACGCTTTTCTGTGTAAATGTTCCTCCACATGCTGCATCAACTGTATTTTTGTGGCCCTCTCCTAGTCCTAAGTAGAAACTACGGACTAATTCGTGACTAGGGAATCCGTGATGAGGGCATTTTCATAAAATTTCGTTAAATCACTCCTAAATTTCATAAAATTGTTCACCAGGTATTTGTGAGAACATTAAGATAGCTCTACGGGTCTCGTGCATTTTTCCCACTGGGAAGAATTTGTGTAAAAATTCTTTTTCAAGTTTCTTCCAGTTATTTCTAATATCTTCTGGTATCGTACAATACCAAAGTTTTCCTTTATCTCTTAAGGAATGAGAGAATAATCTAATTTTAAAATCGTCATCCGTACATCCTCTTATACGCACAATGTTACATAACTCTAATAATTCATCTATATGATGATAGGGATCCTCATGAGCATTCCCATGAAACTTAGATAACATAATAACTAAGGCTGGTTTAATTTCATGTTGGTCTGCTTCTGCTGGTATTGTGATTTCTAATTGGGAAGTATACTCTTGAGGAGTATAAAAGTGTTTAAAGAAAGCATGCGGAGCTACTACTGCGTTATTACCTATGTTTATATTATTTAAATTCTTTTATTTATTTATTTGGTTCGTTCGATCAATTTCAGGATCAAATGCTTCAAGATGACTATTAATTGAACGACGTCCAAGCATAAACAATAAACAATGATATTAAATAAAGTAGTAAGTTGTAATAAATATATTTAAATAAATAAACAATTTTTTAATTAAAAAGAAATATTTATTTAATTAGGATATAACTATACCTATACCTATACGTATATATATATATATTTTTATATATAGTAATAAGATATATATATATATATATATATATATATGTTATGCAAATCTGTATATTTTTATTTTTACGCAAAGATTGTATTTTTATTTTTTTCTATTATGATAATAAGATATATAGGTGTATAAATATGAAAAAAATTTAATTTTATAAAAGATTATATATATATATTTTTTGTTACTGTTCTGATATGATTGATCTGTATCTTTTATGTTTATCATTATTTTTGTACAAACATAAGTATTCCAATCGATCACAAAGTCAACTGAACTATTGGGGTGATTACCGATCAATTAGAGGATATTGCGAACAATCGTTGAACTTACTGAATGATCGCTGGAGAAGCCGATCGATCGGATATTGGATTCCGTGCATTTTCTGGAAATTTTGTAGTTTTGAACAATGTGGTTTATGACCTGCAAATAAAAATAAGAAATGCAAAAATAAACTAAAATTAGTACAATAATTCAATAAACTTCAATACAATAATATGAAATATCCGTTTGATCCCCGATAACGACACCAAAAACTTGTGATCAGTTCTAGTCGTATGTAAATAAAAGTGTTTAAAATGAAGAATTAACACGATCTATTTTTACCTCTCAGTCGCAAGTACGCGAGTAATATATAGTATAGTTGGGTAAAGAGGGTATCGAACTACATAGATCAGAGTCGTATTTCAAATAATTGTAAAGTAAAAAATTGAATTATATAAACGTTGTTTTGATTGGTTGGTTTTATAACTACTAAACATAAAATAAATAAACAAATAATTTTTTGTGTTGTGAATCAAGATAAACAAGTCTAGGGTTTGCTCCAACTTCATCACTAGTCTCATAACATAGTCCTTTAATCTTATTATTGCAAGTGAGCGATACAACTTATACGAATTAGATTAGTAACGCTACAAGCAATTGCCTAATCCCAAAAGAGATGCAATCAAGTTTAGTTTACTAAAATTCATCTTTGATTGGCATGACCATGGTATGCATCTATAATACAACTACTCCTAAAACATGAAATTAAAAATACACTAATGATCATCTTCTCTTAGTATGAACCGTATGCACCTAAAACCTTATCATGCCGTTAAGTACTATTATGTAGAAACCATTATTTAAACCTTGGATTTCTTGGCCTTAGTAAAAACATGGTTGTTCAAGAAAAATCATTAATTCAATCTTAACTTAAGAGGATAATTAATAAATAAATCTTATTTAGGTCATTCGTTTGGTTTCTCACTACATAATCATCATATAAGTGATCTTCAGCTTATCCTCTTTGCAATAAAATTAATTAATTAAAGTTCTACATTACTTGACTAGGGTTTCGTTGGAAACCCTATATATCGACTAGCGCTCATGGAGGGAGAAGACTGCATCGTTGATGTATCCACTATCTTCATGGTTGGGTAGCGGTTCTTGAGTTCTGAAGGAAAGAGAGAGGCTTGTTGTATGAACGATGATATATGATCCAAAGATCCAGGATGTCTTCTCTTCATGAAGTCTTCATATATTTATAGATAAAAGTTGGTGTAAATATGGCATGTATTTTCTTGCACTCTAAGAAGACTTGGTGTGAGGACAAGTAAAAACAGCGAATGGATCAATCTACCTTCTGATATACTTGCACACAAAGTTAGAATTCTGTAGTATCTTCATGCACATTTCCCAATGTCGACGGTGGCCGATCGATCGGGAGTTTCCACCGATCGATCGGTGGCTCCTGAATTTTAATATTTCTTTATTCTGCGATTTTATGCCTCAACCGCTTGTACTCTGCTTTACTGACTTGTACCTTGCTCTGAACTGAGTGCATTTATCCTCTAAGTATCATTCCGAGTCAGACATATTTGCTAAAAACCTAAAATTAACTTAGATTTGCATTAAGACCCCTGAAATAAGCTTAAACACGCAACTCAAAAAAGAATATCTTATTAATAAGATTTAAGAGACTAACTAAGGGTTTATTAACACCCAGAATACCAAATATTTTGGTCTCATCAAAGAGTCATCACCTCAAACTTGGTAATCTAAGTGGTATAATCTACCCAAGACACATGCTACTAATCCTAGGTCGGTCTCTTGTCCCACATGACTCTCATGCCAATCCGGGACCCCATTGAACCCAACAATCAATTTACCCAACATGCTAATATCATAATCATTTAAGGATATAACATGCATCGACATAAATATCTTATCCACTTATATATAAATTTAAATGCAATATGACTCAACACCTATAAGAACACTTTTGAGTATTGTTTATTTATGACATGTTCTAGACAATAACCATACTAAGTGTTAGATAGGCCATTTTGCTTTCAATGACATCTACAAGCTTTGATAAAGGCAAAATCAAGCATTGAAGTTATGAAGAATACAAGTGAAGTGCAAAAGTGAGCATAGTGAGTAAAAATGTCTCCCAGAGGGCAAAAAGGGTATTTTTCAAATCCGTCACTTCAAGCAAAAAGTCTCGTGGAGTCAAGATTGTCAATTTGGCATAGTTGCGAAGAAAAGTGGTTATCATGAAGAAGCCTATGCTCAAGTCTACGCCTATAGGAGCAAAAAGTGGCCAAAATGTGAAATTTTATGCTTAAGCTACGCTCAATACCTACGCTTAGGCCTACACCTAAGGCATAGCTGTGGCAGAAAAAAATAATCCCTGTTGCAATGTTGATTCTGCCTTTTTTTTGATTTTATAATGCGTCTACGATTCTCACACCTCAAAGTACATGCAAAACACCTATTATTCATCAAAAAGTAGGGTTTGGATTGATTGATGGTGAAATTACTAAAAAGGGTGAACTTAGGGTTTGTTTCATCATTGTTTATAAATACCAACGTCTACAAAGGATAGGGTTTTTTAGGAAGATATATGTAGTATTCTATCATTCATATTTTTCTACAGAGATAGAGATAGTGAGAGAAAATATCATTGAGTGATTTTTCTAGTTCTCTCTTGTTTTGGGGTTGATTCTATCGTGCTTCTATATCGACGATCTTATGCACGATTGAATGACATAGATTATGAAAAATATACACACCACTGATTGCAACTTGGTTGCTTTGATTTGTTTTGAGAAACGGAGCTATCTGAGTGCGGAGAGCGAAACAGGAGGCTTCGTGGTGATTTGATCCGTTGAGAAGCGGAGCCGTCTGAGTATGAAGATTGGAGCGAAAGCTTCGTGGAGTGCGAGTGGATCTAGACGTTCAGACGTCGAGTGAAGAACAACAAATTACAACAATTGTAAGTTCCATTTTCATAGATTCTGTACAAATTCTCTGATTCATAGTGCATTGATACCTGAGCGTATCCGTGGTTTTTACTTGGAGTCTTTCCAAGGTTTTCCACGTAAAAATCTTTGTGTTTTCTCATGATTTATTTTTTGCACTTATATTCATAATTGTTTGGTTGATCTGATTTGAGAATTAGGGTTTGTGACTAATTAAAATTGAATTTCCGTTATATAATTTTAATTGATCATAAAATCGACAGAAATCCTATTCACCTCCCCTCTAGGCTATTTTCTTTAATCTTCTAGGTAATTTCAATTGGTATCAGAGCGTGGTTGCCTTGATTTAGGTTAATGACCTAGGGTTAGATTATGAACTTAGATAATGGAGATAACTCGTGAAAGAGGCTCCATATCGAGGTCTTCGTTGTTTGATGGCTCGAATTACACATATTGGAAAGCGAGAATGAGTGCGTTTTTAAAATCGTTAGATGAAAGAGCTTGGAATGCTGTAGAGATAGGATATTCACTTCCTAGGGTAAAAAATGATGCGACTAATGAATTTAAAGTGAAATCGTCAAACGAGTGGATTGCTACTGAGACGAATAGGGAAAATTGGAATTCAAAAGCTTTGAATACGTTGTACAAATTGTCAAAGAAGCTTGAGACATTCTTCAAGTAACTCATGAAGGAAATTCAAAGGTTAAACAATAAAAACTTCAAATTCATAATTCTCAATTTAAATAGTTGAAGATGGAGGTGGATGAAGTCTACGCTGACTTTGAGGCTAGACTAATTGATATTGTCACAGGTAGTCATAATTGATGTGCATTAGGTGTGTACAAAATATGTGGTTAAAACAACACCTTAACGATGCAAGGTTTTACCCTACGCAAGCGCACATATCAATTGTAGAATAACAACAACTTCAGTAAGGGATATCGATTCCACAGACACTAGATTGTTCACTTTAATAGTTCAAAAACACTGAATTATATTTCTGTAAAGATGTTTGGTTTGGGTGGTTAAAAACCAAATTATCTACTTTAACTAAAATTAACTAGAAAGCAAAGTAAATTGATTCGTAATTCAGATGAGAGAGAAAACTAGGGTTTTCATCGCTTCATCACTAATTGCATAATATAGTTCATCAATGTAACAATTGTAAGAAGGTGATCCATAAACTGTGAATCAGGTCGTACCGCAAATAGCTAAATACGACGCCAAAAATGATTACTATCAACCAGATTACGACAACCCATCTCATGACTGACCCAACTAGTACATGCCAATTAAATTACTATAATCTATTCCTAATACATGAAAATAAACTAAAGCATGTCTATCTCAAATTGCTAAGGCATGGCCTGTGTCAACCTAGGGTTTCAAGTTTTATTACCACCATTGTGTAGAAAACCATAAATTAAGCATCCGAGTTCCAATCCATATTGAATAATCATTGTTGTGTAAAATACTATATTCATTCCATCTAATACAAGAATTTAGAACAAGTATAGAATTTTATATGCAAATCAAAATGATCTCTTATCTACTATAATTATCTCAGTATGGTCAACAGTTTACCCTCGTTATAATTGAAAATAATGAAAAACTACAATACTTGGCTAGGGTTTTGCTAGAAAACCATAGATACCGAGTTAGTTGGCCATGGTGGAAGGTAGGTGTTGATGATGTAGAAACACTCTCCATGGTGTTCTTCTCTAAATCTCTAGGTCTGAATATGGCTTATCTTCTGTGATGATATATGAATTCAGAGGTTGCTCTGAAGTTGAACGTGTCTAAAGCTCTATGAACCAACCCCCTAACACTGATATAGGATCATGTATATATAGATAAATGTGAAGAGTTGTCCTTCTTAGTAATTTCACCATCAATCACTCAAACCCTACTCTCTGATGTACATGATGCGTGGTGCACACACTTTGAGATGAAAGAGTCATCGATGCATATTGGAATAAAAAATGGGCCAAACCAAATATTTTAGCCAGAACTTGCCGCACCTACGCCTTAGGCGTAGGTCAGGCATAGGTGTCAGGCGTAGTTTTTCACTTTTTTGGCACTTTTTGCTTCTGTAGGCGTATGTATTTTCATGGAAACAACTTTTCTCTGCAATCATGCCAAAATGACCGTCTAGACTCCACAAGACTTTTTGTTGTAGATGACGGCTTTTGAAAATGTCATTTTTGCCCTCCAGGTGCCATTTTGTCTCGAAATGCCTCCTTGACTCTCCTCTTGGATAGAAAAAACATGTACTTGGTTAATTCACCGAAGTTAGCTCCATTTTTTCGTTAAGCTCCTGAAATATGCTTTAACACTCAAACAACATAAAAATACCAAATAATGGAATGAAATGATGTAACTGTAGGGAGTTAAGGGGTTAAAATGTCTAATATTTGACACGTATCACATCCCCAGGCTTACATATTGCTAGTCCCTTGCAATGAACTCAGAGAAACTTTCCTGTGATAATTTTTAATTGAACTAATCTAGCCTAATCCCTCCCTTTCGTGAGGGTCGACGATTACACTTAGCACGTGTAACAAGCCTTTTAAACCCCTAGGTAAACCCTAGTGGACGAGTGAGGTCTCGTGAAGGTTTCCAATGATGGTACCTACAAACATATCAATTCTCTGTAATCACTCATTTTTGAATTCAAACACAAGTAAATTAAGTCATGATATAATGCAAAAGATAGTATAGATGCAAATACTCCCACTTACTACGGAACAATAACTATCTCGAGCCTTGTGTCATGAATGGTTCCCACTACTCCCGAATCCAAACAACATTCCGTGTATTTAGTGAACATTCTACCATGGTATTTTAATATCTCTTTTCCTACTTTATTGATCACACTTCGCCATTTTTCATAAAAACACTTCTTTCCATCTTTCCAGGTTACCATCCCTTTTTGTCTTTCTAAGATCCAGACTTTCCAGCGAGGATTTTTATTCCCGGCCAACTAGGCTCGAGCTTCTTCCATGGGATTTATGCTCATTAGCCTTCTCTCCTTTAAATGCGAACAGTGATATTGGTGATACCAAGTTCCGGTTACTCAAATCGAAGAACTACTTTTTGCATTTTATTTGCTCAAAATAATTTTTTTCAATTTTCTCCATTTCAACCATAACATCTCCCATTTTATTGTGGCAAAATTATTTTTCAACTACATAGTCAAAGATGAATCTATTTCCCATAGTGAATGTGTGCTTTTGTGCTTATAGGTTAAAGTTGTCATTTTTGGTTTCAATTTTACTAATCACTCACCCATGTAAAACCACATCACTTTCACTCAGCTTGATCTAATCATTACTCTCATGAATGATAATATTACATCACATACTAATCAGGCATCATAAACGTTACTTAATCAAATTGTAATGCAAAACACTCTTGCATGAAAACAAAGAACTGCACAAAAACATTTTGTTAAAAAAAAAATTCCAATTTTTTCAAACAATTTCATTCCTTGCAACTATATATCATCATCCCCAAACTTAAATGAGACCATGTCCCCATGGTAAAAAATAATGCATGGTTACTCTTGAAGCTCAATTCTGAATTCACCATCGAAGCATATAATCTTCTCCTCCAAACTTGATTTGGTCACCTTCAAATATACTCAAAGCACAAATACCCAATATCATAGCAACAGAAAAGAAATGTCAAAAATATCTATAAATTCACAAAAACATTTCAAGGAATTAAAAATTATCTTTAAGAAACAAACAAACAAAATCCTACTGCAATATGTAGTGGCCTTAAGGGTCTAACGTCTCTAAGAAAAACAAACAAAATCCTACTCCTAAACCCTAGTCTGATCCTTCCTTCTCTCCTCTCACTGCACATGTCATCTTTTCTACTGCAATATGGTAGTTGCACGTTGTTTCCAACCGATAGAAATCCTCCTTTGGATACTTCTTGATAAACGTCCAATGCATTTCATGCATTTCCTCCAAGCGCTCCCTTAGCTGCATCTCAATGATTTTGGATATTAAAAACGGGTATGGAAGGTAATACTCCATCTCTATCCACCAGTCTACTTTTCCACTCACAATATCTTGGATCCAAATCATGCTATCGAATATGATATATGGGATTGACACCCAATACCCTTTCATCATACCAAAGAGTATCTTAATCATCGATCATCCTTGCCAACTCATCCGGTAATTCTGATGTACTTGTACAATAATCACACCATCTAAATAAAGTAAATATGGTTTCGACAAAAATTTCTCAATAGTCTTGTCTCCTTTCTTCTGCACATCAACAAAACATAATTCCTTAATCATCTGCTCATCGGTGTATGACCATACTTTCGGAGGTAGTAAAAATTGTCCTTACAGGTGATTCGGGCATTCTAGTGGGATGTTCCATGCTTTCGCAATCAATCTTCTACTCACCACTATTGGATTACTCCATCTTGATACCTTAACCCTTACTACCTTGTGTCTTTGTGGTCCATCAATTGTCATCCCTGCATAAAACCGTTGAACCAATCACGAAAACACATTCTGTCCAGCTGGGTATTGTAAACGACTTAATCCTCTTTGACTTAGGATTTCTTCTCCATATACCATTAATGGATTCTGAAGCTCACTTGGACTGAAATCTAACGCAAACTACAGTCGGCATAACATGAATTGTCTCAGTCTCTTTCAACTATTGACCTCCATATGCGTGCTTGCTTCGACCTCCGCCATATTCCTTCTTCTCATATCTTCATCCTCCGACAACCCATCCATATAAATTAATTTCTATGGATCTGATTCTATTTCATACACACTCTCATGCTCACCCGTGGGATTATATGGAGAAAGAGAAGATGGAAGAGAATACGAAAATGAACTAGTTATCCTTGTGACTTTCTTGCACAAACCCTAGTTGAAATTTGTGAGAATTATGATACTTAAGGGGTGTATTTATAGATGAATCAGTCATGTGTCTTGAGGAAAAGGATTTGGAATCAGAATTAGAAGTGGAAATAACTTATAATCCATCATTGACTGTATTTCCATTCCCCTTCTTACTCAGACTAGGATTTCTCTAAAAATTCTACAAACATTCCTAAAAATACTTTAAATAAATCCTAGTACAAGTATATATTCAAATCTGGCCAAAACACCCCTGAAATGGATCAAATATTTCAAAATTTAAAATCCCCCTCGCAGAGCCCTATGCCTAAGGCATAGGTCTAGCCAAGTAAATTTGTTTTTTCTATCCTTCAGTGAAAACCACGCACCTCCAAACTTAAACGAACAAATTTCCTTATAGTGTGATGTTTAAAAGCTCGAAAGAACTTAAAATAATCACACACTCAATGTAAGCATAAAAAGTTTCGGGAGATGAATAACAATATAATACTGAGTACAAAAGCTATCATTTTATAAATAAAATATCAAAAACATTTAGAGTATGATTGTTAAAGCAGGCACATGGAAACATCCTATAACAAAATCTATTGGCTCGATGATTCATCTCTAATGTAAAAAAATAAACTTAAAGAAAACAAAAATTGTACTAAAACTACGCTATGCCTCGTCATCTGAGGTCGGTGGTGTAGGCGGAAGCTGTAAATCCACGTACTGTCTAATGCCATCAATCCTATGGAACATCCACCTCTGATCACGTCTCTGGCGCACTATCTCAAATTGCCGGGCCTATCTCTCTTGTGCCAGCGTTTGCTCTAACCCTTGTATCTATGCCGTCAAGCCCTGCATTCGTGCTATAATGCCATCAAACTGAGCCTGAGACATAACAACAGTACCACTAGTAGGTGCTTATGGTATAGTAGCATCTGCCTCAGCAGCTGGCCCCTGTGGCTCCTATGCAGCCTGGCCACCCCTAGCCTATAGGGGAATCTCAGGTGCATCAGCCTGCGCGTTTGTAGTAGGTGGTGGAACTGGACCGAACATCGGTCTCGTTGGTAAAACCGCATTTCCTTGTAAGCGTTTCTAGTTCCCTTTCCACATCCCTTCGGAGAAGGGGGACAAATTTTTAAACTCGTTCTTCTCACCCGCCTCCATCTTGACACCTGCATCAAACATTAATTTCATCACCAGGTAGGGAAACCGCATCAGAAACTCCTTTTGCCCGACCTTTGTCTCCTTGCTGAGCTGGATATAATGAATATATAAGCCCTCCCATAAAATTCGTGGAATAGAAATCCACCTATCAAACTCAAGAGCATAGTAGAGGGCCGGGAATAAAGGATATCGCAGCGTTTGATGGCTATGCAGAAGAATCTGTGAACAGATAACCACATCCCAGAACCACAGCAGTGGGTGATAGTTGAATTTCTTCATGCAATTCCTATGGCTGTCACCCCACTATCCTACGGTCTGTAAACGGACAATGTCCTCGATCGGAGGAAAAATATTCAGCATCGATGGGAACTCGGCCACCAACTCAGTCGGGCACTCATTGGGAATACCCTGAGCAACAATAATATACTACGGTGTAATCTCTAACTCTATACCTCTCACCACTGTCTGCAGTCGCCTCCCTCAAGTGTAGTGCTGCATATTGATCCAGAACTCATGGATCATGCTGTCATAGATAAATGTAGTAGCCGGGGCAAGAATAGACAATAATCATCGTGCCCTCAGTCTACCAACAGTCCATGTGGGTCCTGGTTGTAGGCCCTCAAATACCTCTACCAAATAACTACGCTCCTACTGGTACTTCTTGGCCATCGCATGCTCTAGTAAATCAGAAACTGATAGTGTAGACGATATTGTGTGAAAAGTAGTCAAAACTCCTGGCTCACCATCTGCCTGTGGCTCAGGAAACCTCCCATCCTACTGACCAACATGATCGCCCTGGTCAACTATATCATTATACTCCTCTTCCTGAACTACCGGATCATTATGGACATTCTCATCTATCTCCTTATCCTTTGGCTCAGGCTTATGTGCTGGAGACGGTGCCTATGGAATAACCAGAGAAAATGTTAGCCTACCATATGGTAGGTGAAGATCATTACCTTGTGTATAGGACTCTGGCACGTCTGCCTCAAAAGATGATGAAGAGGATGATGGCTGGGGAACATACTGGCATCTTGTGGCATGAGTACTCCGGCGTAAAACAAGTGTATGGTTTGGAGATGGTGACCTCGACCTCTGTCTAACAGGGCGCTCTCCTGGATTGGCCACCTTGGCCACACGCCTTGCCGTGCCCTTAACTTTGGCCATGCCTACAATATGGAGTTTTCGAAAAGTGAGTGATAATGTTCCGGACACCGAATCAAAATCAAACTATATCTAAATAGATCCAATATGACAATTAAACAAGCCTTCATCTCAAATACTCGATATTTAATGCGTATTCAAAGCTGCAAAACTCAACTTTTGAAAAATGGAGCAAAACACGATTTTGATCGGACTCAATCATCAATACTAGTTTAGAATAGTCATAATAGTCATTAGAAATTAAAATAATGGAATGAAACTCACCGAATCGAGCGATATGATGAATTTCCCAAAATGGAGATTTAGAGACCTTTCAAGTTCTACACGTGAATCCGAACAATAGACCCACTAATCAGATGATCCGATGCCAAGGAATGATAAGAAATATCAAAAGTGATCGATAGGAACAAGTTTCGGGAGACTTGGTGGAGAAATAAGGGAGAGAGGGAATGTTTTGAAATGAAGCTGTCGCAAACTGTTTTTATAACAGTTCGTAGCTACGCCTTAGGCGTATGTCACTTAAGTCCAGATTAAGTTCTCCTTCTCAAATCTCATATTTTCTCATTCTGTGCAATCCCACTGCTGCTTCATACATTCTTTTGTACCTTTTTGACTAAATTACCCTTCCTAATTGGATTACGACAGTTATATGACTCGATCTTACGACTCGATCTGATAGACTAAAAATTCAGAATGCAACTAAATTACCATTACAAGTACAAACTAGGATCAAAAGCTAATCTTAATCACATATCACTAATATTTAACATCGTTGGTGCGATGTTGCTGTCTCTTCAGTATTTTGAATCAAGCTTATCCAGCTTGGGTGGTGGTTTAATTAAATCAATTGTTTCCACCACACACTCAGCAAGCTGGACATCAATGTAATGTTTCAATCATTGCCCATTCACTACAAACTTCTTCCTGGTGTCAGAATCATCAAACTCTACTGCTCCATGGGGGAAAACCTTTGTAATCTCATACATCCCATCCCATCTTGATTGGAGCTTACCAGGAAATAACTTAAGTCTCGAATTAAACAGAAACACCTTTTGGCCTTAAAAAATTTATTTTGAATGTGTTTATCATGAAACACTTTTGTCCGAGCCTTGTAAATTCGAGATTTCTCATAAGCATTATTTCTTAACTCCTCAAGCTCTTGAAGTTGGAGTTTTTGCTGAGCATCGGACTTCTTGATATCAATGTTCAACTTCCAAACCACCCAGTATGCTCGATGCTCTAGCCCAACAGGGAGATGATATGCTTTACCATATATAAGACGATATGGTGTCATACCAATCAGTGTCTTATATGCCCACAGTGCATCATTTAACCTTTTCGACCAATCCTTCAAATCTACTCGAACTGTCTTATCCAAGATATTCTTTATCTCCCTGTTCGAAACCTCCACTTAGCCTTGTTGGGGGAAAAAGGGTGTACCAATTCTATGATTGACGCCGTACTTTTGACACAATGCACCAAGGAAACGGTTATCAAAGTTTTTTCTGCCATCACTAATAAGCACACGTGGTATAACAAATCTTGAAAAGATATTTGACTTTACAAATTCCTCTACTATCTCATGATTAACATGTAGGGTAGCTATCTCTTCAACCCATTTTGAGATGTAGTCGACCCCCACCAGTATATACTCCTTGTGGTCAACCTTCGGAAATGGTCCTATAAAATCTATTCCCTATACGTCAAATAATTCCATGATCAGAATTGGGGTTAGAGGCACCATGTGTCGTTGAGATATGGATCCCAACTTTTGACATCGCAGATATGCCCTACAATACTCGAAAGTATCTTTGAATATGGTAGGCAAGTAAAATCCACTATGCAGCACCTTGTGAGCTGTCTTCTGAGCTCCAAAATGCCCTAAATACTCTAGCGTGTGATAAAACATTAATATGCTTTGAACCTCACTCTTTGGGGCACATTTTTAAATAATCTGATCCGAGCAATACTTGTATAATCGCGGATTATCCCAGATATAAAATTTGACCTTGCTGAAGATTTGGTCTTTCTCATTCTTAAACCATCCTTTCAGAATTCAACAAGTAGTTTTATAATTGGCAATGTCAGCATACCATGTTGTGTCACGCCCCAATTTTCCTAGGACTCTGAAACCCAAGCCTAAGAACAAAGGGAGTGAATGCGGAAGTAATAGAAATGAAATAAAATCCCTTGAAGTCATCAAATACCCGTACAAGGTTAAAATAGACATACAACATCTCAAAGATGTCAGAAAGATCACACGGGATCGAAAAGAAGGTAAACCGAAACAAACGATACCTTAACCAAATTGTTGGAACACCTTATGTACACCCAAGTGTAGAATGGTCATTTCAAGGGTAAAATTGTAATTTTCAACTACAACTACAAAGTTTGGACCTAGCACAAGCCATAGGAACAAATAGAAGCTAATTCGAAGGTATGAGGTGGAAACCACAACATTTTGAAAATCGGCATTGCTACGTGTAAGGTCTAAAATCTACCGTCACCTTTAAATGACTATTATGCACTAAAAAATGAATCAAATGAAGCGAGTCAAAATCCTAATCATAATATCTTGAAGTCATCTTTTCAAAAAGCTAAAGAACATCTCAATCCAATATCCGTAGCTCGTGATATGATCGAAATAGTGAATAGTGGTTGAAAGGAGCGCGAGCTGTAGTCGACTGCAAGAAACATGCAAACAACTGTCATAAGGCCTCCAGTTGACTCCCCATGGTCGCGACTAACCCAAAATTTTGCAGAATTGAAATTTTCAAGGCGCAGTCGATTGCCTAAATGCCCAGTCGACTGCAAGGGTTTGAAAAGTGGTAAAAATGACTTTAAACAACAATGAGATCCTATGGAACATGGAAGATAGCCTAAAAACTATTAGGGAACCTATATGATGCTAATAATATTCCTGGAACTCAAAAACTAGAGAGAAACAATTATTTTTGTCAAAATCTCTTCCTTGAATTTTTGTAAAAGATATCCGTCTTGCCCCTAGTCTCCGTTTTTAGTAGACCACCGACTTTAAAATCTTAAATTATTTACAAACAACTTCAAATCATTTGAAAACACAAAGTTTTAGTCGGGGTTACAGTGGTAGGCGAAAACGAGTTTTTCAATTCAAAACGACAAAGATTTGTTTGAAAACCTAGAAAAATGCCGTTTTCGACTGAACTCCTAATAATAACATTCCATGGCAATATTCTACTACACATCACTAAATGAAAGGATTTATAGATTAACATTCAAATGCCCTAAGGCAATAGATGCTATTGTTTTCCATAAAATGAAATAGTCATTACATTTTCGGCACCGAAGTGCACCAAAAGAATAAAGTCCCCGCGTATAACTCTCCAAGGGACATACATCCATGTAAGCTATCCGGCTAACACACTACTCGGCAAAAGACAAGTATCTATCATTTGTTTACAAGTTTACAAGAAAAGGACCATAGGTATACATGTGAGTTACACTAATGCTCTACAAAAAAAGTAGTTCTCTTCATTATGCACAAAAAGGGCGAAATCAACAACGTATCTCTACCGAGAGACTACAGACCTCCCGTAAAGGAATCACCACCTGAAAAATATATAAGTCGTGGGGTGAGCTCATTAGCCCAGTAGAGGAAGTATTACTGCCTCAATCTCGGTAGTTCGAGTGGTACTACCCAACCAAGATTCATACCACTAACCCTAGGTCGGTCTCTTGTTCCACATAACTCTAATGCCAATCCGGAACCCCATCGAACCCAACAACCAAGTCCCCCAACATGTTCATATCATAATTATTCACAATTATAACATGCTTCAATATCAATATCATAATCACACATATATGATAGTTCAAGTGCAATATGACTCAACACACCTCATATTACACAGTTTGCCCAATACGGGTTAACGAATACGCACTCTATCCATTTATAATGATAAAGAGTACCGCAACAATTCTTCCCAAGTGATTTTGACACTTCTCACTTTCAACAAGGAATACGGTTGCACGAAATGACCCGTGACTAAAGATTCGTATATCGAATGCACGAGATGAGCCACGACTTTGAGAATGAGACAACTCACCCTATACCCGATTCCTGGACACATTAGTTCCGTAGGTTGGGATCACCCACTGGCCAGTTGTTGCGACGATTCGACACAAGACTACCCACACATGTTTACACAACCTGTATAAACCAACACCCATGTTTTGACACTACATGGTGTAACCAAAATGCATGAAGGTTCTAAATCACAATACATACTTCTCTCAATTTGCATTATATTGGATCCAACTCAATACAATGCTTACAATTTCACATTTATAAGCAAGTTAACATTTATAAGCAATATTTCTCAACATGCTCATTTCATTAGGCAATATATTGTACTCATATTATCACAAATCTTACAATTGCACATTTATAAGCCATAAAACACCACAAGCATGTATATCACAAAATCATGCTTTCAAGGCCCTAATTCATCGTCTAAGTTGTCAAGACACAACTTGCATATATATATATATGACATATATACACATAGACGCACACACACTCATACAAAGACAAAAACAGTTCATTTTTTCCCCTACCTCAATTCCAAGTAAGCTATACAATAATGCCCAAAAGAGGTCCAAACCAATACCAACTCAAGTGCTTAATAGGATAGCTTCCCATACAAGCAATACACCATATGAACAACACAATTACTATGGTGTCAACAATAAGCCGAAAATTTTCTCACAAGTGGCTCCAACCACAAGAATCAATTCAAACCCTAATGATTTCTATTTTAGGGTTTCATGGAGAATGGAAAGCTTAAGAGTACATGATAGGGAACTCACTACTAGCTCTTCACAAGCTGAAAACCAAGAGCTACTACCAATGGAACACACTTGGTAGATGAAAACAAAATTAACCTTCCATGAAGATGAATAGAATGAAGGCAAAATCAATACTAACTCAAATAATTCATAAACATGAAGGCTAGGTTTCTTGCAACCAAACCTTAAGGTAGAGTAGAAGACTTACCAAATGATTCAAGAACACCAACAAGAGCAATCCCCAATAAGCCAAGAGAGAAAGAGAGAGCAAGAGTTTGTGAGAGATGAAAGTATTGCAAAGTGGTTAATCCTAAAGGTTGTATAGATTCTCCACTCACCATTCTCACCATCCAAGGGTTGAGAATAAATCCATGAAATGAATAAACCATCCAAGGGTTGATAAAAAGTGAAAGACCAACAATAATGCATTATTGGATTTAAGTGCAAACTAAACAAGGCCCTATGATCCAAGGGTTAAGAACAAAGATGGGAGAAGAAAATCAATGGCTAGAATTTAGGCAACACCTCAAAAGTGGGAAATAACCAATATATTCTCAACTTAGGGTTATTTACAAGAGTGTCATTATGACTCTTACATACCCTTTTACCCCTTATCATCCTCTCTAACTACCAACATGCCACTCATGCCCCAAAACTTAGCCAAATTTCTACACCTTCCACTAAGTGCTCAAAATATGAAAATATTCATTTACCCTTTGGACATTTCTTTCCTGAAATCGTTCTCAACAATTTTCATTATTATCAAAATAAAAATATAACATGCAACTTACAATTTTTAATACCACATTAAACATGTAAGTCATGATAATAAACTAAACACATTAAGCACATAATCACATAAACACTTAAGTGTTAATAAAATTTTAAATTAGCACATAAAAATACCGGACGCTACACGGTGTCTGTTCCACAACAGCCATATTGAATAGATGTTCATCCAGGAATGAATCCTTGAGAGGAGTAGTTTCCTTTCTAGATTCAACAACGATCATTGACAAATGATCAACAACAACATTCTCCGAACTCTTCTTATCTTTAATCTCCAGGTTGAATTCTTGCAGCAACATAATCCACCGAATCAATCTGGTTTAGATTCCTTCTTAGCCAGCAAGTACCTCAATGCAGCATGATCCAAATAAATAACAACCTTGGTGCCCAATAAATATGAACAAAATTTATCCAAGGCGAAAACAACTGACAACAACTTCTTCTCGGTTATTGTGTAGTTCATCTAAGCATCATTTAAGGTCCTACTGGTATAGTATATCGCATATAACAACTTGTCCTTTCTTTGACCCAATACAACTTGTATGGCATAATCAGAAGCATCACACATTAGCTCAAACGGTAGAGACCGATCTGGTGGACGAAAGATTGGGGCTGTTGAGAGTTGAGTACGCAATTCCTTAAAGACATGAAGACACTCTTCATTAAAGATGAAGGTTTCATCCTTAGCCAATAAGTTGCATAACGGCTTGGTGATTTTGCTAAAATCTTTAAGAAACCTTATGTAAAACCCGACATGGCCCAGAAAAGAGTTTATTTGTTTAACAGATATGGGAAGAGGTAGCTTTGAAATTAATTCAACTTTTCCTTTGTCAACCTCTATCCCTCGCTTCGATATAATATGGCCCAGTACTATCCCCTCTTGAACCATAAAATGGCTCTTTTTCCAACTTAGAATCAAATTCGTCTCTTTGCATCTTTTAAGCATCAATGCTAGATGTTTTAAACAGTCTTGAAAGGTTTCCCTAAAAACTGAGAAGTCATCCATGAATAATTCAAGAAATTTCTCTACCATGTTAGAAAAGATAAATATTATACACCTTTGGAATGTTGCTGGCGCATTACATAAACCAAAAGGCATACGTCTATAAGTAAACGTGCCATACGGACAAGTGAAAGTGGGTTTTTCCTAATTAGCAGGATTAATCGCCACTTGATTGTAACCGAAATACCCATCCAAAAAGTAATAATAGCTCTGCCCGACTAACCTTTCCAAGATCTGATCAATGAATGGCAAATGAAAATGATCCTTCCTGGTGTTTGAGTTGAGCTTCCTGTAGTCAATGCATACATGCCACCCCGTGGCCATGCACTGTGGAATTAGCTCACCCTTTGAGTTTGGTAAAACTGCGATTCCTGACTTCTTCGACACCACCTGAGTCAGACTCACCCATATGTTATCAAAGATGGGGTAGATGATATCCGCATCTAGCAACTTCACCACTTCTTTCATTACCTCCTCCAAACTTTCATATTTCTAAAGGTCAGATCCATGGCTCCAGTTCTGCAGTTGATACATGCATTTGCTGTGGCTAAAAATGGTCTTCCTAATATCACTGAAATGTGTTTCTCTGAGTCCGGGACATGTTTTGTATCCAAGACTATGAAATCAACTAGAAAGTAAAATTTACCCACCTGAACAATGACGTCCTCTAGAATTCCTCTTGCTTACTTGACTGATCGATTAACACATTGAAGTACGACCGTAGTGGGACTAAGCTTACCTAACCCTAGCTATTGGTAGACTAAATAAGGAAGTAAGTTAATACTCACACATAAGTCAAGTAGAGCTCTACCGATTTCATGGTCACCGATGACACATGGAATAATGGGAGCACCTGGATCTTTCCTTTTAGGTGGTGTATCGCTAAAAAACAATGAACTTAGTTGCTCAGTCAATAGTATTTTCTTAGGACCCATTATCGTGCTCTTTCGCTTTTATGTGCAGAGATCCTTGAAAAACTTAGCATAAGGTACTATCTGAGTAATAACATATAAGAGTGGCAAATTAATCTTGACTTATCGGAATGTCTCCAACATATCAGATTCTTTAAGCTTCCCGTACTGGGCCGGCTCTCTCAGACGTTGAGGGAATGGTGCTTCCTCCTCGTAACTTGCCCTTCCTAGATCTTCGAGTAATGTCTAATTGACATTGTCATCCACTGGTGGTTGATCCTTTTTAACTCTTTCAAACTCTTTTCTTTCAGCCTCTTTTCTTTGCTCTTCCTCAGCATCCTTTCTTTGTGCTCATTCTGCCTCATTTCTTTTCCGCAACCTTTCCTTATGTTCCTCCTCAACTCTACTCTCTACTTCCCTTCCACTTCTTAGAGTCGTGATTGCTCGCACCGACTTATGAGGTTCAGTACCAAATGACCCAAGCTCCAGTTCTTATTGTGGCTTTGGGTTGACTAGGCAATCTTCTTAGTTCTCATGTATTCCTCTCATTGGTCATTTGGCCCATCTGGATGCGTAGTTGCTCCAATGATTGAGTGTGAAAACTTAGCACGTTATGAATGTCCAGTATAGCTTGCTCTACCTTATTATTCTGGAAACCGGGGTGGAGGAGTTTGGTTTCTTTGAGGCTAGGTTTGGTAGTTATATAGCTGGAGAACTTGATAGTTATTGAATGGCTAGAGAGCTTGGGAATTATTGAATGGCTGGAGGGCTTGGGAATTATTGGATGGCCGGAGAGCTTGGGAATTATGGAACGGCTATCTGGGTTAGTAATTTGATTGAGAATTTTAGGTCATGATTGTTGACTCTATTGGAATCTTGGCTGTGGATTATATGATTGTTGTCTCTCTGTGAACCTTGGTTGTGAGTTAGATGATTTCCCTTGTTGGAACCTTGGTGGTGGGTTCTCCACATTTGTAGATTTATAGGACAGAAGAGGGTGATTTCTGGCATTTGAGGTATATGAATTAGTGAAAGGAGCATTATTTGAATAGTTCCACGATGCATTGGCATCGACAAACATTATCTCCTGAGACTCATTTTGAGAATACTCAACTTCTATTTTTAACATCTTTCTCGGAAAAAAATTACTTCGCTGAAGAAACTTGTCAATTCTCTCTAATTTCTCTCCGATCAATGTCATTGTATCTCCACATCATCATGCTCTACGACATAGGTTTTCTCAGATATTCTATCCTATCCACCTCTAGACCTCAACTCAGATTCATATTAAATAGTGTTCTCACTAATATTATCGAACATCTCCAAAAGTTCTTTTGTTGGCTTCAAGGTGAATTGACCCTGTGTTGACGCATCTATCAAAAGTCTTATGTGCATCTCCAAGTCCCATGTAAAAATTCTTAGCTATATCCGATTAAGAAAACCTATGGTTGGGACACTTATATAAGATTTCATTATATCTCTCTTAAGCATCATGAAAATGCTCACCAGGAAATTCCCTAAATCTTTTGATCGCATCCTGAGCTTCTGAAGTCTTTCCTATGGGATAATGCTTTTTTATGAATTCTTTTTTAAGGGCTTCCCAATCAATTTTAGTCGCTTTAGCCAATTTGATATACCATATTTTGGCTTTTTCCTTCAACGACCAAGGAAATAATCGCACTCGCAAGTCATTTTTTGATAAATTATCATACCTAATAGTAGAGGCTACCTCTAAGAAATCATTTATGTGCTGGTATGGGTCCTCAATTCTAAGTCCAGAAAATTTAGGAAGCATATTAATAACGTTTGTCTTGATTTCAATGTGCTTTGCACTGTTTTCTTCTGAAAAATCAGCAAATGAATCATATGCATTGGACGCGTAATATCCTTTCAGGGATGTTTCCAGTTCCCTTTGTTGGTTAGCTCTTTGGTCACCCATCGCTTCTTCATCAATGATTTGGCTGGTATTTTCCTCTGATTGATGATGACGCTCTTCAACAACTCGACGTAAATGACAGGGAGTCTTTTTGATCTCATGATCGTACTCAACTAACGCAGTGCTAGAATTGGAACGGGTCGATCTATCGGTCATACGCTACACAACCGACTATTTATTTTTCTTTTTGAAATTTTTATGAAATAAAAACTAACTAAATTAACAATTTCTAAATTACTTTAACTACTAATAATAAATAAAGGTTCCAGACGTAACTTCAGTATCTCCGCTTTCTTCTTTACTTCTCTTTAGAGTACCTGTCAATCACATAAAAATCTAACTTTAGCTACAACTATAATAACGCAATGTAAATAAAATACTAAAGCTATTGAACAATGCTTAGTCCCCGACAATGGCGCTAAAAATTTGATGTACGTCAAGTGTGTACAAAATATGTGGTTAAAAACAACACCTTAACGATGCTAGGTTTTACCCTACGCAAGTGCACATATCAATTGTAGAATAGTAACAGCTTGAGTAAGGGATATCGATCCCACAAAGACTAGATTATTCACTTTAATAGTTCAAAAACACTGAATTATATTTCTACAAATTTGTTTGGTTTGGGTGGTCAAAGACCAAATTATCTATTTTAACTAAAATTATCTAGAAAACAAAGTAAATTGATTTGTAATTCAGATGAGAGAGAAAACTAGGGTTTTTATACACTCCACCACTAATCGCATAATGTAGTTCATCAATGTAACAATTCTAAGAGGGTGATCCATAAACTGTGAATCAGGTCATACCGCAAATAGCTAAATATAACCCCAAAAATGATTACCATCAACCAGATTGCGACAATCCATCTCATGATTGACCCGACTAGTATATGCCAATTAAATTACTCTAATCTACTCCTAATGCATGGAAATAAACTAAAGCATGTCTATCTCAAATAGCCAAGGCATGGCCTGTGTCAACCTAGGGTTTCAAGTTTTATTTCCACTATTGTGTATAAAACCATAAATTAAGCATCCGATTTCTAGCCCATATTGAATAATCATGGTTGTGTAAAATACTATATTCATTCCATCTAAGACAAGAATTTAGAACAAGTATAGAATTTTATATTGAAAATCAAAATGATCTCTTATCTACTACAATCATCACAGTATGGTAAACAGTTTCCCCTCGTTACAATTGAAAACAATGAAAAACTACATTACTTGGCTAGGGTTTTGCTAGAAAACCCTAGATACTGAGTTAGTTGGTCATGGTGGGAGGTGACTACATTGATGATATAGAAACGCTCTCCATGGTCTTCTTTTCTGGATCTCTAGGTCTGAATATGGTTTCTCTTCTGTGAAGATATATGACTTTAGAGGTTGCTCTAAAGTTGAACGTGTAAAGCTATATGAACCAACCCCCTAACAGTGATATAAGATCATGTATATATAGATAAATGTGAAGAGTTGTCGTTCTAGGTAATTTCACCATAAATCACTCAAACCCTATTCTCTGATGTACATGATGCGTAGTGCACGCACTTTGAGATTGAAGAGTCGTCGATGCATCTTGGAATAACATACAGGTCAAACCAAACATTTTAACTAGAACTTGTCGCACATATGCCTTAGGTGTACCCCAGCTACGCCTTAGGCGTAGGTGTCAGGCGTAGCTCAGGCTTAGTTTTTCAATTTCTAGGCACTTTTTGCTTCTGTAAGCATAAGTATTTTCATGGAAACAAATTTTCTCCGCAAATGAGCCAAAATGACTGTCTTGACTCCACGAGAATTTTTGCTGTAGATGATGGCTTTTGAAAATGCCATTTTTTCCCTCCGGGAGCCATTTTTGTCTCAAAATGCCTCTTTGACTCTCCTCTTGGATAGAAAAAACATGTACTTGGTTAATTCACCGAAGTTAGCTCTATTTCTTTATTAAGCTCTTGAAACATGCTTTAACACACAAACAACATAAAAATACCAGATAATGGAATGAAAAGATGTAACTATAGTGAGTTAAGGGGTCAAAATGTCTCATATTTGACGCCTATTAATAATCTAGGTGGACCCATTCCCGATACAACCCTAGTGAAGAAAATACTTAGGTCTCTACATGAATTTTTTCAGTCTAAGGTTACTGTCATATTAGAGGTCATGAGTCTTAAAAAATTAAGGTTGAAGAATTAGCCGGGAACTTAAAATCCTAGGAAATGGAGATGTTCAAAAATCCCCCTAAGAAGGCAAGTGGCACAAAAGATAAAAGCATAGCTTTCAAAATCACTAGGGAGGATCGTGTTGAATCTGATGGAGAAAATTAGTTTAGTCTGAATGATATTACCATGTTTGCTAAGAGGTTGAACAAATTTGTTAAGGCTAAACAGAATAGCAAATGACAAAAATTTGGAGATAAGGTGAGTAGGTCTAGAAATAGAAATAAGAATCAACCTCGAAAAGGCAAGTCTGATCTTAAAAAGAAAAAACCTCAATGTTTTGAATGTCAATGGTGTGGTCATATAGCTGCAGAGTGTGCAAACACTTTGAAAAAGTCCAAAGGATCAGCTATTAGTTGGGATAATGAATCTGATAATGGATTAGCTAGTGATGCAACTGACTTGGAGGTAGGTGATGATTCTGAGAATTTCATTGTGTTTGCTGCTCAAAGTAAGGAGGTTAGAGAAATTGCTACAAGTTGGGCGATGTCTGAAGAGGAAGATTCTGAGTGGGACAAAGATTGTGATGACACTCTTCAAGAGTCTTATGAAAAATTACTTGATAAGATCACACAACTTCATAAAAATCACATGAAACTGTTGACTAAAGTTAAGTCTTAGCATGGACAAAGAATTAAATTATTTAAAAGACGAATTAGTCAATAGTTCTCAAACTATAAATCTCCTATAGACTTAAAAGGCCAAATTGGTTGAGGAATTGTATAAGTCTGAACAAGAAAGGACTTAGGCTTTGAATATAGTTGATGGTCTCAAGAAGGAATTAGTAGAGAAATCTGCCAAGATTGAAAATTTGGAAAAGGAGTTGAAGGATGCTAACTCAGCTATTCATAAATGGTCTAGTGGAACTCTTAAGCTTAATCATATGTTGAGTATGGGAAAATTTGTAGGAAATACAAATGGACTGGGTTTTGATGGAGAATCACATAATTTGAACGTTGTGTCAAAAACCACCCTTGTAAAAGCTTCCCAAGTAGCATCTAGTTCTTCTTAAGGGAATTCTAATACTAAATATTTTGTGAGAGAAGATCTTCAAAGAAAGTTAGTTTTTACCTCTAGATATTCTAAAAGGTCAACTGATGAATTCATAGGTTTGTTCCTATATGTCACTACTGTGGTGTCAAATGTCACATTTGACTAAGGTGTTCAAAGCTAAAAGGGAAGACTTTGCAATCAATGAAGGAACAAAGAACTTGACAATGAGATTACGTTCAAGATCAAATCCGAGTGTTGAATGGGAGATGAATAATTTGTCAAATTTCGTAAATAGAGCTCCAAAGATAAAGAAGACATGGGTCAGAAAATGTGAGCTGCATTGTTTTGTTGTTCATTCTGTACTTAGAGCACGTAATTCGAGTTCTTGGTATCTGGATAGTGGATGTTCGAGGCATATGACTGGAGATAAGTCATTGTTTTGATTTGTCGAGGAGTTTCATGGTAGGATAGTCATTTTTGGTGATGGAGAGAAGTTTAAAGTTCTAGGGAAAGGTACCATTGTGGTTTCTGGTCTACCTAAGCGAGAAGATGTGTTGTATGTTGAGGGTTTAAAATAAAATTTGATGAGTATAAGCCAGATATGTGATAACAATCATAATATCAATTTCTCTCCTGATAAGTGTTCAATCATTGACTCTTCTCGGAATTGCGTGATGGAAAGTATGTGTTCGTATGATAATTATTATTGCATTGTTTCTGATTCTCAGTTATCTTGTAATAGAGTTAAACTTAATGAAGTTGAAATTTGGCATTAGGGAATGGGACATGATAATTTTTGAGATTTAACGAAAATCACTAAGAGTGAAATTATTAGAGGTGTCCTTAAGCTTGGTTTTGAGAAAGAGATTATGTGTGGACCATATCAGAAGGGTAAACAAGTTTGATGTCAACACAGGAAGATAAATACCATTCGTACTTCCAGACCTTTAGTGTTGCTGGATATTAACTGTATGGGTCCCACTTGTACCACGAACAAAGGTGGTAAAAAATATATCTTTATTTTGGTGGATGATTATTCTAGATTTACATGGATTGGATTTTTGAGTGAAAAGTCTGAAGCTGCTGAAAATTTTAGAAAACTTTGTTTGAAAATTCAAACTGAGAAGAATTATCACATTACTAGAGTGATGAGTGATCATGGAAAGGAGTTTGAAAATTCAAGGATTGATACTTTTTGTGATGAAAGAGGAATAAAGCATGAATTTTCAGCACCTAATACTCCATAACAAAATGAAGTGGTTGAAAGGAAGAATAGAGTTCTTCAAGAGATGGATAATGTTATGCTGCATGGAAGGAAGGTTCCTAGGTATTTTTGGGCCAAGGCGGTGAACACAACTTTTTACACCTTAAATATAGTTTATCTTAGGTCTTACACCTTAAAGACTTCTTATGAATTGTGGAATGGCAAGAAACCTAATGTGAAATATTTCAATATTTTTGGAGCAAAATACTATATTCTTAGAGATCGTGAGTCTATTGAGAAATTTGAGTGTAAGAGTGATGAAGGAATATTTCTTGGGTATTCATTGACGAGTCGGGAATATAGGGTTTTTAACCTTAGAACTCAAACGATGATGAAATCTGTTAATGTAGTGGTTGATGATTCACGTGTTGATAATCTTTCAACGTCTGTTGAGGAGGAAGATAGTGAGCCATTCTTTTTGCTAGGAAATGATTCTTCAAATGTTGGTAAAGAGGACAATATGGTTCGTTATGATAGTTCTAGTCCTATGGAATCGCTTGATTGAACTTGTGATGTTCAGGTTATTCTTTCTAAAGAACCATCTGCAAGGGTAAAATTGTATCATCCTTTGGATAATGTCATAGTATCTGTTGATCAGATGATGGTGACTCGAAGAAAGGCTAGGAATGAAGTCTCGTATGCATGTTATACATCTACCTTGGAACCTAAAAATGTCAAAGAAGCTCTTCAAGATAGTGAGTAGATAAATGCTATGCAAGAAGAACTTCAGTAGTTTGTTAAGAATGATGCGTGGTATCTTGTGCCTAGACCGAAAGAGATAAATGTGATTGGTAGCAAGTGGATATTCAAGAATAAAAAGGATGAAAATGGTACAGTTGTTAGGAATAAGGCTAGGCTTGTTGCTTAAGGTTATACTCAGTTAGAGGGTATAGATTTTGATGAGACTGAAATTACCTAGACGATAGTGAAAACAGCATAGAAAGGGGGTGAATAGGCTTTTTGCCGATTTTATGATCAATTAAAACATTTAGTGGAAATTCAATTTTAATTAGTCACAAATCCTAATTCTCTAATCAATTCTCAAATCAGATCAATCAAGCAAATATGAATATAAGTGAATAAATTAAATAATGAGAAGACAGAGATTTTTTATGTGGAAAACCTTGGAAAGACTCTAAGTAAAAATCACGCATATACTCGGGTATCGATGCACTATAAATCAGAGAATTTGTACAGACTCTATGAAAACAGAACTTACAACCACTGTAATTTGTTATTCTTCACTCAATGTTTGAAAATCTAGATTCACTCGCGCTGCACGAAGCTCTCGCTCTGATCTCCGTACTCTAACGGTTCTGCTTCTCAAGAGATCAAAATCACCACGAAGCCTCCTGCTTTGATCTCCGTACTCAGACGACTCCTTTCTTCAACGAATCAATGCAAACTCGTTGCTATAGATGGTGTGTGAATTTGTTAGCAACTATATTATTCAATCGTGCATAGAAATCGTCGATGTAAAAACACGATTGAAGACGTCCGAAAATAAGAGAGAACTTGTGTATCTCTAATCACTCAATGATATTCTATCACCATATGTATATCTCTGTAGAAGAAGAAGATGAAGTTGTAGAAAACCTGTAGAAAATTCTTAAAGACGTGCCTCCTCTTGTTGTAAACTTGGATATTTATAGACAATTATGATCCAAACCCTAAGTTTGCTCTTTCTCGTAATTTCACATCCAAACCCTATATTCTGGTGAATATATTGTATAGAGAACGCACTTTGATGTATATAAGTCGTGGTCATATCAGAAAACCAACCCCCGAACAATTTGGATATCGCAGGCAAAAATAGGCAAAAACATGCCGCAACTACGCTTCAAGCGTACCTCTAAATGTAGAAATGAGTTTTCCAGCCACTTTTTCAAACTGAAAGTGTAGGCATTTTTGTTAAAACCACATTTCTTCACAACTGCGCCAAAATGACCCTCTTGAACCCACAATACTTTTTGCTTGAATTGACGGCTTCAGAAAATTTTGTTTTCGCCCTCTAGGAGACATTTTACCTCAATATGCTCACTTTGTGCTTCACTTGTATTATTCATTACTTCAATGCTTGATTCTGCCTTTTACAAAGCTTATCAATGTTATTAAAATCAAACCAACCTATCTAACATTTAACATGGTTATTATCTTGAACATGCCATAAATAAATAATACACAAAAATATTCTTACAATCTCTCCCTTGGCATTTTCTGAGACAAAACCATGTTTTACAATATAGCCTCACAAATAACCATATAACATTTATACCAATGAACACACAACAACAAACATAGATATAAACTGTCACCTTGCTTTCATGACGACCAATCCTGTAACCACAACACTGAACAAACCATTTAACGCAACTGTAGAAAAATAGATATAAACCAACATAATGATCATCAGAAAATCATAACAACAATGCACACATAATGATCATCATTCTTCCCCTGAGAATAAACTCCCCCTTGCTAAATACTTTAATCAAGCAATCTCTCTCCCCTTACTTAATACTTCTCCCCCTTTTTGTCACTGAAATGTCAAGCAAAGAGATTATATGCCATAACAACAATTTAGAGAGATTTAAGGAAGTACTCAATGAATGACACCAAGATATAGAACTCTTATCAGATCATATCTAAATCCTCAGGGTAATAGACATCTCTAGTATTCATGACCCTACTACTAATGCATGAATGCAAAATGTCATGAATAAAATAAAATAAAATATTTTTGTGTTTAGAAATTTGTGAGCAAGGCAGTTGAGGCACAAATTCAATCATTAACACATCATATTCTCATATTTAACTCGACCATTATACACATAGTATAGAAGAAAATCAACACACATACCTTATAGACTCAAGAATGCACAAGTCAAGTTTTGCAAATAAATATATATATGAAGATTCTCATGTGCAAGCACTAAGGAAAGATAAAAACAATACATACTAAAACTGATAATCTCCCCACCAACCGTGATGATAATTCAATCTAAGATCCAAACTAGAAGACAAAAATAAAGGATACTTTCTCTTTGTCACACAATTTCCTCATTTTCAACTTTTTCACCATATCTCTTTTTATCTTTCTAAGCTCCGGACTTTCCAGCAATGATTTTTTGTCCCGACCAACTGGGCATGAGCTTCTTCCATGGGATTTATGCTCATTAGACTTCTCCGCTTTTTACGCGAACACTCAATGCTTACTGAGGCAAGAGGCCCGGTGACTCAGATTGAAGAACTACTTTTTGCATTTTTATATTTTCAACATCTCATTTGTTTTCTCAACATCACCACAACATTCATACACATGCAAAAAAAAAGATATTTCGTGCGTAAGCAATCTAGCATAGCTCATGAACCTTTATACCACTTCGGGTGAAATAAAAAAAAATTAACAGATTCAACAGACATTATAATCATCACCGAAGCAACTAGCACCTAAGATTAAAGTTTTGTAATATAAAATAATCATGACAAGTGATCATCCAAAAATCTTAGGTCAGACTGATACATCTACTTCACATATGCATAATGAGACACGTAAATGTGAAAATAGAGTAAAATATAACAACTTTTGTACTCTAGCCAAGATCAACAGTCTCAAAAAGTGTATTGTCATTTATTTCAAAATAAAATGCATCATGAATAAAAATAATACAAATGCAGGATTACCTATCAATTCTAATAAAATAATGCAATGTGTTCCTAGAATGATAGATAAAAAAAAAATCTATTATAAAGAAAGCGTACCAATAGATTTCCTAAGACTAACATGCTTCTGAAAATCTAATAGTTTTCTAAAGATATCTGCCAACTGAGAATCTGTGGATATGAACTCTAAAGACACTATACCATCTTCAATAAGATCACGAATGAAATCATGTCGAATATCTATTTGTTATGTCTTAGAGTGTTGAACATGATTTTTAGCAATATTTATTAAACCCGTGTTATCACATAACACAGTCATTGTACCTTGAGAAAAATCATAATCCTGCAACATTTGACGCATCCACAAAACCTGAGTACAACAACTACCAACTACTATATACTCAGCCTCAGCAGTGGAAAGAGAAACACAATTCTGCTTCTTACTATGCCAAGCAACCAAGCAATTACCAAAATAGAAACACCCTCCACTGATACTTTTTCTATCATCAACATTACCGGCCCAATCATCATCAGAAAAGGATGTGATATCAGTATTAGTACCTGATGGATACCACAGTTCGTAATTCACAGTCCCTTTAACATACTTGATAATCCTTTTCACGGCAGTAATATGAGACTCCTTAGGAGTTGCCTGGTAACATGCATACAATCCAACACTAAAAGCTATGTCAGGTCGACTGGCAATCAAATACAACAAACTTCCAATCATACTCCTATAAAGTGTAGGATCAACATCTTTGCCTTTAGTATCCAAGCTAAGCTTGACACTTGTACTCATAGGAGTGAGAGCATCCTTAGCCTTTTCCAAACCAAACTTCTTCACCAATTCTAATACATAATGAGTTTGGGAAACAAAAATCCCATCACTCAATTGTCTAACCTAAAGCCCTAGAAAGAAATTTAATTAACCAATCATGCTCATCTCAAATTCATGTTTCATTTGATATCCAAAATAATGAGCAAGCTGATCAGAAGTGGAGCAAAACACAATATCATCAACATAGATTTGAGCAACAACTGTATCACTCTCAATTTTTTTAATAAACAGTGTTTTGTCCACTCCCCCTCGTGAAAGACCTGTTCCAAACAGGTAATTAGTCAACCTTTCACGCCAAACTCTAGGAGCTTGCTTTAGTCCGTACAAAGCCTTTTTCAGCTTGTAAACATGATCTAGACAATAAGGATCTTCAAATCCTTTGAACTGCTCCATATATACTTCCTCAAGAAGAACACTATTCAAAAATGCACTATTCACATCCATTTGATACAACTTGAATCCAAGATGACACGCAATAGCAAATAAAATTAGAATAGATTCAAGCCTAGCCACTGGAGTGAAAGTCTTATCAAAATCAATACCCTCCATCTAAGTATATCCTTGAGCAACAAGCCAAGCCTTATTCCTAACAACTGTACCATGTTCATCCTTTTTATTCTTGAAAATCCACTTGGTACCAAACACATTTATCTCCTTCAGTCTAGTCACAAGATACCATACATCATTCTTCACAAACTGTTGAAGTTCTTCTTGCATAACATTAATCCAATCACTATCTTGAAGAGTTTCTTTGACATTTTTAGGTTCTAAAGAAGATGTATAACATACATATGAAATCTCATTCATAGCATTTCTTCGTGTCACCATTTACGATCAATAGATCTTATAATATTATCCGAAGGATGGTACAACTTTACCCATGCAGATGGTTCCTTAGAAGGTGTAGGCTGAAAATTACCAATTTGATCATGTGATTCTGCAGGAATTGAAGTATCATCATTAACCACATTGTCCTCTTTTTCAACCTCATAAGAATCACCATTCAATATAAAGACCGACTCACCATGTTCCTCCTCAGCAGACATCGGAGACTCATCAACACATGAATCATCAACCACTACATTTGCAGATTCCTGCATCGTTTGAGTTATAAGGTTAAACACCCTATATGCTCGCCTAGTCAATGAATAACCCAAAAATATTCCTTCATCACTCTGAGACTGAAACTTCGCAATAGATTCACGATCTCTAAGAATATAACATTTTGCTCCAAAAACCTTGAAATATTTCACATTGGATTTCTTGCCATTCCACAGTTCATAAGGAGTTAATAAGGTGCCAGGCCTAAGATGAACTCTGTTTGAGGTGTAACACACTGTCTTCACCGCCTCGGCCAAAAAATACCTAAGAACATTCCTACCTTATAGCATAACATTTGCCATTTCCTGAATAACCATATCCTTCCTTTCAAGTACTCCATTTTGTTGAGGAGTTTTGGATGCTGAAAATTCATGTTTTATTCCTCTCTCATCATAAAACACTTCAATTTCTTAATTTTCAAACTCCCTTCCATGATCACTCCTCACTTTAGAAATAGAACAATTCTTCTCAGTCTGAATTCTTAAAAAAATCCTCTTAAAATTTTAAGAAGCTTCAGACTTTTCACTTAGAAATTAAACCCATGCAAACCTTGAGTAATCATCCACTATGACAAAAATATACTTCTTTCCTCCTTTGCTCATGGTCCTAGTGGGACCTATTAAATCAATATGCAACAGCTCTAAATTTCTAGAAGTACTAATGACATTTATCTTTTTGTACTAACATCTGACTTGTTTACCCTTCTCACATGATCCACACACAATCCCTTTTGCATAACCAAGCTTAGGGACTCCCTTAACAATTTCACTCTTAGTAATTTTTATTAATTCACAAAAATTAACATATCCCATCCGTTGGTGCCAGATTTCAACTTTATCAACTTTAACTCGATTGCATAACAATTCAGAACTAGGAACAATACAATATCAATTATCAGTTGAACGCATACCTTCCATCATGTAATTCACAGAGGAGTCAATGATCGAACACTTATGAGGGGAAAAAGTGACCTTATGATTTTTATCACATATCTGACTTATGCTCAACAAATTTGCTTTAAGACCCTATACATAAATCACATCTTCTAGTTTAGGTAGACCAGGAATCACAACCATACTTTTTCCTCTAACATTTGACTTCTTTACATCACCAAACATTACTATCCCACCATGACACTCCTCGAGAAAACCAAAAAATGACTTACCTTCTGTCATATGCTTCAATCATCCGCTATCTAGATACCAAGAAGTAGATTTGCATGCTCTAAGAGCAGTATGAACTACAAGACAGTGTAGCTAACCTTTGCGAATCCATGCCTTCTTCATCTTCGGAGCTCCATTCGCCAATCTTGACAAATTCTTCTTTTCTTCATTCAACATTCGAATTTGATCTTGAACATGATCTCCATGTTGAACTTTTTGTTCCTTCACTGACTTCAAGACCTTCCCTAACAGCTTAGAAATCCTAGGTCGAATGTGACCTCTAACACCACAGTGGTGACATATAGGAACAAACTCTGAACTCTATTAGTCAACCTACTATGATATCTAGTAGTAAGAAATTGCTTGCTTTTAATAGGTCTTTTGACATAGGCTTGACCACCAGGATTCCAATATGAATTTGCTTATCAAGAACTAGATGCTACATGTGAGGCCTTTACAAAGGTGGTTTTTGAAACAGCATTTGAATTTGACGTTACTCCAACAAAACCCAAACCCTTTGTATTTCCTGCAGATTTTCCAACACTCAACATATGATTAACCTTAAGAGTTCCACTAGACCACATCTGAATAGTCAAGTTAGCATCTTTCAGTTCTTTTTCTAAACTATTAATCTTGGTAGATTTCTCAACCACTTCCTTATTGAGATCATCTACTAACTTCAAAGCCTGAGTTCTTTCTAGTTCAGATTTCTTCAAATCTTCAACCAGATTGGCCTTTTGAGTATGTAGGAGATTTTGAGTTTGAGAACTTTTGACTAATTCATCTTTTAAAGAATGTAATTCTTTGTCCATGTTAAGACTCTTAGTTAATAGTTTCATGTGATTTTTATGAAGTTGTGCAGTTTTATCAAGTAATTTGTTATAAGACTCTTGAAGCGTTTCATCACAATCTTCATCACTCTCAGAACCTTTTTTTCAGACATCGCCAAACTTGAAGCAACTTTTTTAACCTCCTTGTTCTTTATAGTAAACACAGTGAAATTCTTAGAATCATTCCCTACTTCTAATTATGTCGCATCACTAGCTGATCCATTATCAGAGTCATCATCCCAACTGACAACCAATCCTTTGGATTTCTTTAAATTGTTTGCACACTCTACAGCTATGTGACCATATCCTTGAGATTCAAAACATTTGGGTTTCTTCTTTTCAGGATCAAACATGTCCTTCCTAGTTTGAGTCTTATTTCTACTTCTAGAGTCACCCAACTTATTCCCAAATTTTTATCCTTGGCCATTCTATTTAGCCTTAAAAAATTTGTTCAATCTCTTAGCAAACATGGCTATATCATTCAGACTCAACTCATTTTCTTCATCAGGTTCAATATGATCCTCCCTAGTGGTTTTGAAAGCTATGCTCTTCTCTTTTGTGCCACTAGCCTTCTTAGGGGGGTTTTTGAACATCTCCATCTCATAAGATTTTAAATTTCCAGCCAATTCTTCAACCTTAATTTCTTTAAGACTCATGACCTCTGAGATGACAGTGACCTTAGATTGAAAATGTTCAGGAAGAGACCTAAGGATTTTCTTTACTATGGTAGTCTTATGAAAAGGCTTACCTAGGTTAAGATAACCTATTATGATATCAGTTAACCTTGCCTCAAATTTGGCGTAGACTTCATCCTCCTCCATCTTCAGCTGTTCAAATTGAGAATTCATTGTTTCACATTCGGCATTCCTTCATGAGTGACTTGGAGAATGTCCCAAGCTTCCTTGGCAATTACGCACATAGCAATCCTCTTAAACTCACTCAGAGTTACAACATTGTATAATGCATTCAATGCCTTTGAGTTCAAATTCGCGTTATTCGTCTAGGTAGCAGTCCACTCGCTTAACGGTTTTGCTTTCACTTCATTAGTCGCATCGTCTTTCATAGTAAGAGGTGAGTATCCTACTTCTACAGCATTCCACGCTCTCTCATGTAAAGATTTTATAAATGCTCCCATTCTCGCTTTCCAATATGTGTAATTCGACCCATCACATAAAGGGGATCTAGATATCGAACCTCCTTCACGAGGCATCTCCATCGTCTAAGTTTAGAATCTAACCCTAGGTAATTAACCTAAAAAGGGGAAACCACTCTCTGATTCCAATTGAAATTACCTAGACGATAGTGAAAATAGCCTAGAGGGGGGATGAATAGGTTTTTTGTCGATTTTATGATTAATTAAAAAATTTAGCGGAAATTCAATTTATATTAATCACAACCCTAATTCTTTAATCAATTCTCAAATCAGATCAATCAAGAAAATATGAACATAAGTGTAGAAATTAAATAATGAGAAGACACAAAGATTTTTTATGTGGAAAACCTTGGAAAGAGTCCAAGTAAAAATCACGAATACACTCAGGTATCGATGCACTATGAATCAGAGAATTTGTACAGACTCTATGAAAACAGAACTTACAACCACTGTAATTTGTTATTCTTCACTCAATGTCTTAAAATCTAGATTCACTCGCGATCCACGAAGCTCTCGCTCTGATCTCCGTACTCTGACGGTTTTGCTTCTCAACAGATCAAAATCACCACGAAGCTTCCTGCTTTGATCTGGGTACTCAGACGGCTCCGTTCTTCAACGAATCAATGAAACCTCATTGTAATAGATGGTGTGTGAATTTTTTAGCAACTATACTATTTAATCGTACATAGAAATCGTCGATGTAGAAGCACGATTGAAGACGTCTAAAAATAAGAGAGAACTGATGTATCTTTTCTCACTCAATGATATTCTCTCACCATATGTATATCTCTGTAGAAGAAGAAGATGAAGTTGTAGAAAACTTGTAGAGAATTCTTAAAAACGTTCCTCCTCTTGTTGTAAACTTTGGTTTTTATAGACAATTATGATCGAAACCCTAAGTTTTCTCTTTCTCGTAATTTCACATCCAAACCCTAAATTCTGGTGAATATATTGTATATATAACGCACTTTGATGTATGAAAGTTATGGTCATATCATAAAACCAACCCCTGAACAATTTGGACATCGCAGGCAAAAATAGGCAAAAACATGCCGCAACTACGCTTTAAGCGTACCTCCAAGTGTAGAAATGTGTTTTCCAGCCACATTTTGAAACTGAAAGCGTTGACATTTTTCTTAAAACCGCTTTTCTTCACAACTGCGCCAAAATGACCCTTTTGAACCCACGATACTTTTTGCTTGAATTGACGGCTTCGAAAAATTTCGTTTTCGCCCTCCTGGGGACATTTTATCTTAATATGCTCACTTTCATGCTTCACTCGTATTCTTCATTACTTCAACGCTTGATTCTACCTTTTACAAAGCTTATCAATGTTATTGAAACCAAACCAATGTTACATTTTACAATGCTTATAAATGTTATTGAAACCAAACCAACCAATCTAATACTCAACATGGTTATTGTCTAGAACATGTCATAAATAAATAATACACAAAAATGTTCTTACAGAGACTTTTGCTCCAGTGGCTAGGCTTGAATCTATTCAAATTTTATTTTCTATTGCATGTCATCTTGGATTTAAGTTATATCAGATGGATGTGAAGAGTTCATTTTTGAATGGTATTCTTTATGAGGAGGTGTATGTGGAGCTGCCCAAATGATTTGAAGATCCTCATTGTCTTGGTCATGTTTACAAGCTTAAAAAGGCTCTGTATAGGCTAAATCAAACTCCTAGAGCTTGGCATGAAAGATTGACCGACTACCTGTTAGGAATAGGTTTTATTTGAGGGGTAGTGGATTAAACACTGTTTATTCAGAAAATGATATTGTGCTTGGTTCCACTTCCGATAAACTTGCTCATTATTTTGGAGATCAAATGACACATGAATATGAGATGACTATGATTGGTGAATTGAACTTCTTTCTTGGGCTTTAGATTAGACAGTTGAGTGATGAGATTATCATTTCCCAAACTTGTTATGCTTTGGAATTGGTGAAGAAGTTTGGTTTGGAAAATGCTAAGGATGCTCGCACTCCCATGAGTACTAGTGTCAAGCTTAACATATATACTAAAGGCAAATATGTCGATCCTACACTTTATAGGAATATGATTGGGATTTGTTGTACTTGACTACCAGTCGACCTATCATAGCTTTTAGTGTTGTTTTGTGTGCACGTTACCAGGAAAATCCAAAAGAGTCTGATATTATTGTAGTAAAAAGGATTATCATGTATGTTAAAGGGATGGTGAATTATAGAGTGTGGTATCCATCAGGGACTAACACTGAAATCGCATCTTTTTCTGATGCTGATTGGGCCAATAATGTTGATGATATAAAAAGTACAAGTGGAAGGTGTTTTTATATTGGTGATTGTTTAGTTGCTTAGCATAGTAAGAAGCAAAATTGTGTTTCCCTTTCCATTGCTGAAGCTGAGTATATAGCAGTTGGTAGTTGTTGTACTCAGGTGTTGTTGATGCGACAGATGTTGCATGATTATGGTTTTTTCTCAAGGCGCGATGACTGTGTTTTGTGATAACACGAGTGTGATAAATATTTCTAAACATCCTGTTCAACACTCTAAGAAAAAGTATATAGATATTCGACATCATTTCATTCGAGATCTTGTTGAAGATGGTATAGTGTCTCCAAAGTTTATATCCACAGATTCTCAGTTGACATATATCTTTACAAAGCATTAGATTTTCAAAAGCATGTTAGTCTTAGGAAATCTGTTGGTATACTTTCTTTAGAATAGATATCTTCTTATCTATCATTCTAGGAGTAAATTGCATTATTTTTCTAGAATTGATAGATAATCATGCATTTGTATTATATTCATGGATGCATTTTATATATATATATATAAAAAATAATAATAAAATAAATTTGTTTTTGGAATGATGAGCTTTGCTAGAGTATAAAAGCTGTCATATTTTACTCTATTATCATATTTACTTGTCTAATTATGCATATGGGAGTAGAGGTATCAGCCTGACCTAAGATTTTCAATGTTTACATGGCATGATTATTTTATGCTGAAAAATCTTAGTCTTGAGTGCATGTTTTACTTCAGAGATGATCTTAATGCATGCTGAAATTGTTAATCTTTTCATTTAACCCAAAGTGATATCAAGGTTCATGAGCTATGCTAGATTGATCTATACATTGAAATACTTTTTGCATGCTTATGAATGTTGTGGTATTGTTGGAAAAAGAAATAATGAGATGTTTAAATTATAGAAATGCAAAAAGTAGTTCTTCAATCCGAGTAACCGGGCCTCTTGCCTCAATAAGCATTGAGTGTTCGCGTAAAAAGGAGAGAAGACTAATAAACATAAATCCCAAGGAAGAAGCTCGGGCCCAGTTGGTTGAAACTAAAATCCTCGCTGGAAAGTCCAGAGCTTAAAAAGATAAAAAGGGATAAAGTGAAAATAATGTTTTTTTTAAGCAATAATGTTCAAGTTAACGATTTGACTTTTAGTTTGGATCTTGGACTGAATTATTATTATAGTTGGTGAGGAGATGATCAGAATTAATTTGTATTATTTTCATCTTACCTAAGTGTATGCACATGAGAATTTTCACATATATATATTTGTAAAACTTGACTTGTGCATTCTTGAGTCTAAAAGGTATGTGTGCTGATTTGTTTTACTATCATCTGTATAATGGCGGAGTAAGATCTGAGAATATGATGTGGTTATAATTAGCTTGATTTCTCTACTGCCTTGCTCACATATTTTAAAATACAAAAATATTTTTGTTTTGTTTTTATTCATGACATTATGCATTCATTTAGTGTTAAGATTATGCATTGTAGAGATTTATGTTACTCGAGAATCTGAGTATAATCTTATAGAGGACTTTATCTTAGTATTTAGCGATTGTTTTAGATTCTATAGAGTTTCCTCTATATTTTCATATTGGGGCTTTCAATTGTTTCTCTCATATGCTTTGATTGTTTTTATTGTTTCTTGTCATTTCAATGACAAAAAGGGGAAGAAATATTGAGTAAGGGGGAGTAATGGTTTTAGGGGGAGAAGGAGTGTGTGTTTTATGATCATTATGCTTACATGGATATTGTGTTTTTCTTATGATCATTTTATATCTATTTTCCACACTTGCGTTTAATGGTTTATTCAGTGTTGTGGTTACAGGATTGGCAGACCGTCATGAAAGTAAGGTGATAGTTTAAATCTGTGTTTGTTGGTGTGTGTTCATATGTATATATGTTATGTTATTATTTATGAGGCTATACTTTAAAACATGGTTTTGTCTCAGAAATGTTAAGGGGGAGATTTTAAGAACATTTTTTAGTATTATTTATTTATGGCATATTCTAAACAATAACCATGTTGTGTGTTAGATAGGTCATTTTGGTTTCAACGACATCTACAAGATTCGACAAAAGCAAAATCAAGCATTGAAGTAGTGAAGAATACAAGTGAAGTGCAAAATTGAGCGTAGTGAGTGTAAATGTCTCCCGGAGGGCGAAAGCGATATTTTCCAAAGCCGTCACTTCAAGCAATAAGTCTTGTAGAATTAAGATGGTCATTTTGGCATAGTTGCAAAGAAAAGTGGTTTTCATGAAGAAGCCTACGCTCAAGCCTATGCCTACAGGAGCATAAAGTGGCCAGAAAGTGGAATTTTACGCTCAAGCTACGCTCAGGCCTACGCCTAAGGCTTAGCTGCGGCTAGAAAAAATAATCCCTATTGCAATGTCGATTCTGCCCTGTTTTTTATTCTATAATGCGTCTACGACTCTCACAACTCAAAGTATGTGCAAAACACCTATTATTCATCAGAGAGTAGGGTTTGAATTGATTGATGGTGAAATTATTAAAAAGGGCAAACTTAGGGTTTGTTTCATCATTATCTATAAATACCAAGGTCTACAAGAGAGGAGGCTAGGGTTTTTGAGGGAGATTTCTGCAGTATTCTATCGTTTATATTCTTCTACAGAGATAGTGATAGTGAGAGAAAATTTCATTGAGTGATTCTTCTAGTTTTCTATTGTTTTAGGGTTGATTCTATCATGCTTCTACATTGACGATCTTATGCACGATTGAATGACCTGGATTCAAAAAATTATACACATCGCTGACTGGAACTTGGTTGCTTTGATTTGTTTTAAGAAGTGGAGTCGTCTGAGTGCGGAGATCGAAGCAGGAAGCTTCGTGGTGATTTGATCCATTGAGCAGCGGAGCCGTCTGAGTACGGAGAATAGAGCAACACCTTCATGGAGTACGAGTGGATCTAGACTTTCAAATGTCGAGTGAAGAACAACAAATTACAACGGTTGTAAGTTCTGGTTTCATATAGTGTATACAAATTCTTTAATTCATAGCGCATCGATACTCCGTGGTTTTTACTTGGAGTCTTTCCAAGCTTTTGTACGTAAAAATCTCTGTGTCTTCTTATGATTTATTTTCTGCACTTATATTCATAATTGCTTAGTTGATATGATTTAAGAATTAGGGTTTATGACTAATTAAAATTGAATTTCTGCTAAATAATTATAATTGATCATAAAATCGACAGAAAGCCTATTCACCCCCTCTAGACTATTTTCTTTAATCGTCTAGGTAATTTCAACACCACCTATGGTACACACACTAGCCACAATGGTCACGGATATAAGTTGTCGCCTAAATCATTCACTAGAAGAGGACATACATTCTCAATCAAGGAAGATCGAATGCACGGGATGACTAGCGACTAAAGAGGGTGGCGCATGACAACCCTATATCACAATTCTCGGACGTACTAGTTCCGTAGGTTGTGGAAACACCCCTTGGCTAGTTGTTCTGACGATCCGACTCAAGTTTACTCATATATGGTTACATAATCGGCATAAACCAAAACCAATGTACTCATGCAAAAATGCCTCAATTGAACCATGTCTCATCATAATACATGTTCTACATCATATTGTAATATATTATGTCCAAAATATCAATATGCTCATAATCAAACACATATAAACAACTTTTCACAACAAGAATTAACATCACAATATCATGCTTTTCAAGGGCCTAATTTCTCGTCTATGTTGTCAAGACTCAACAAGTATATATATAGCATATATATACATAGACGCACACACCCTCGTACAAAAATCTAATTAACACATTTTTGTCCTACCTCAACCCAAGCAAAGAGGTCAATCCAAGTGAGCAAAAGGGTGCAAGCAAACATGATTTCAAGAGTTCAAGAGAGAGCTTCCAAGAGAGACAAGGGTTGATTCACAATTCCTCCCAAACTATCAATACACCGTTTAATGAAAGCAAGATTACATTGGTGTCATAAAACAATCTTTAATCATCAAAAGTGGCCCTAATCACAAGAATAGGACCAAACCCTAATGATAGCTAAACTAGGGTTCATGGAAAAGAATTTAAAAGAGAATGGTGAAACTTACCACAATCTCCACTAAAGGTGCACTCAAGACCCACAACAAGAAAAATTATTGGTGGTGAGTTCAACAACATTCCATAAGATTCAACCATGGAGAGAGTATAATCAATACATGGACATTAAAACCAAGAAACTAGAAAAAGACTAGGGTTTTAGGAAAGAAACCCTAAGAAAAGGAAGGAGAAACTTACCCAATGGAGCAAAAGTGAAGTCAAGAACACGACCCAAGCCACACTAAACAAAAGCTCATTTTCATCCAAATATAGAGAGGAAAAGAGAGCAAAATTGATGCCAAAAACATAGGAGAACATGGGGTGGCCAAAATTCTTGTGTAGAGTGTTTGTGTGTGTGTGTATGAGTGTGTGTGTTCTTGATGAGGATGGAAGACTTGGACCAAATGTGTGGATAGATAACGATATAAAGGGATAAGATTATCCAAGGGCCTAGAAGAAAGTGGGGAGAAAGGGGTTGATCCAATGGCCAGAAGTGTGACAACACAAAAGGGTGACATCAAAAGTCAATGATATCCACTCATCCACTACTTATTCACAACTATGCCATTATGATCCCAATTTACCAAGTAACCCAAGTTTTCTACACAATTACAATAATGCCACACAAATGTCTTCCAACACTTAGCTGATATTCTTTACAAAACCCACTAACTCATACATGTGAAAATACATATTTACCCCTTGGTCATTAAACTTTCGAAACCATTATCAATACTTTTCAATATTCACGAAATGAGAATATAACATGCAACTTACGAATTTAATTACAAGTAAATCACATAAGTTATGTTAAACACATAAAACACGTTAAGCACATAATCACATAAGCACTTAATCATTAATAAATTTTTTAATTTAGACGTGAAAATATCGGATGTTACAACCTTCACACCTTTGGAGATTTCGTCTTCAAAATCAAGACGTACCTAAAGAAATAAACAACTCCGGGTACTTTTCCCGAACATCACACTCGTGCTCCCAAGTCGCTTCCTCGACGCCGAAATGGTGCCATAAGACCTAACTAACGGAATGATTTTGCCACGCAAAACCTACTCTCGCGCATCCATGATCCTCATAGGCCGTTCCTTGTAGGATACATCCTCGGCAACATCGACATCCACCCAACTCAAGACATGAGATGGATCCGGCTCGTACTTGCGAAGCATAGAAACATGAAAAATGTTATGAACTCTCGATAAATCTGGTGGCAATGCTAACCGGTATGCTACCTTGCCGATATGATCTAGAATCTTGAAAGGCCCAATAAATCATGGTGAAAGCTTGCCGCTCTTTCCAAACTGCATCAAGCCCTTTTGAGGTGAAACTTTCAGAAATACATGATCATCGACCTTAAATAACAAAGGATGCCTATGCCGATCCGCATAGCTCTTTTGTCGGCTCTATGTTGTAACCAAATACTATTGATGAATCCTAATCTTCTCGGTTGCCTCATGAACCATATCGAGTCCCAAAAGTGCAAAATCACCAACCTTGGCCCAACATGTCGGTGAACAACCCAGTTTACTGTATAATGCCTCAAAGGCACTACTTGAATGTTGGACTGATAACTGTTGTTATGCGAACTCTGCCAAATGAAGATGATTCTCGCAACTGCCTCTAAAATCAATAGCACAAGCACGAAACATATCCTCGAGAATCTGAATGGTACGCTCTGACTAGCCATTTGTTTGAGGATGGAAAGTGGTACTAAACCATAGCTATTTGTCCAAGATATTCTGAAAAACCTACTAAAATCGCAACATGAATCGTGGATTCCGATCCGAAACAATAGTAATCGGAACCCCGTGAAGTCTAACAACCTCTTTCACGTACAACCTACTAAGAACCTCAACATTATCCGTCTCACGGATAGGTAGAAAATGCGCAGTCTTCGTTAATCGGTCTACGATCACCCACACTGCATCTTTCTGATTCTTTATCTTCGATAGCCCTGTCACAAAGTCCATGCAAACATGCTCCCATTTCCACTCTAGAATTGGTAACGAGTTCAGCAACCTAGCAGGTCCTCGATGCTCAACCTTAACCTACTAACAAGTAAGACAACGACTCACAAAATTTGTAACTAATTTCTTCATCCTTTTTCACAATTAGTGACACCGAAAATTGTGATACATCTTCGTGCCACCCGGGTGAACTACAAGTCTGGAACAATGAAACTATCGCAAAACATCCTCACGGCAAGTCTGCAGTACATAAAGCAAACCCCTGAAATGATAACCTCCATCAGAGTGAAAAACCCAATCATCAACAACCTCACCGCTAGCAATGCGAGTGCGAACAATAACAATGATGTTATCCTGTCCCTGAGCCTCAATCACACGACCCACAAGTGCAGGTTGTGCCACCATGCTAAACAAAGTCGCTAGTGACTCCCCACTATCATGGAACTGAAGACACAATTCTGCGATGTCCTCCATCATCTGCCACTCATGAATAAAGATGCTAGATAACGATGGCTGTGACTTATGACTTAACATGTCCACCACTACGTTAGCTTTCCCCGAATGATACTGGAGTGCAAAGTCATAGTCCTCCATGTACTCGATCGATCGACGCTGTCATTAATTCAAGTCTCGTTCCGTAAAGATGTATTGTAAACTCTTCTGATCAGAGAAGACCTCAAATCTTTCACCATGCAAGTAGTCACGTCATCACTTAAGTCCAAAAAGAACCGCTGCAAGCTCTAAATCATGAGTAGGAAAATTCCACTCATGAGTCTTCAACTGTTGAGACCCATTAAGCCACAATTCTCTTGGACTGCATAAGTACGCATCCAAGTCCCTCGCGAGAAGCATCACAATAGATCACATAACCAACACCGCGGTATGGAATAATCAAAACCAGTGTTGTAGTCAAACGTGTATTCAAATCTATTAATGCCTCTTCACACTTGTCTTCCCACACAAACTTTATACCCTTTCGTGCGAGGCGAGTCATAAGAACCACTAAACGAGAAAAATCATTCACGAACCGCCGATAGTAATCCGCTAAGCCAAGAAAACTACGGACCTCAAAAACATTAGTCAATCGATTCCAACTTATCACCACCTCTTTTTCAAAGGATCAACTGAAATGCCACCTCCAAAAATAACATGCCCCAAAAATCTAACTTCTTGAAGCCAAAACTCACATTTATTGTACTTAACATACTGATCAGTGGCCAAACTAGGCTTGGGTAACAAATAAGGATAAGAATAATAATGTGTACAAATCAGCCCTTAAAGTTGACCTAGTTTTTCCTATCGCAAGTGCACGAATCAATTGTAGTATAGTATGTTTATGATAGGGTATATCGTATCCATAAGGACTAAGTTGTACTATAAATTCTAATAAAGTAATACTCTAAAATTGCTAACATAATTTGATTTAGGTTTTGATTATAAACTAATAAATAACTAAATTAAATAAAGCAAACAAAGATAGTTTTGAGATAGAGACAATAAAGATAGATTATAGGGTATTTCTAACTCCATCACTAACCACATAATATAGACTTATATTCATTTAATTGTAAAGGGCGATCCATCATATATGAATCAGATATAGGGTTGCAACATTGACAAACCTTAATCCAAAAAAAGGAGCAATTCATCCGACTTCACTACAACCCATCTTTGAATAAAGTATGACTAGTCCATGCATCTACTCTACAACTACTCCTAAAACATTAAATAAAAAACATGCCTATATCATCTTCTCTTAGTATGGACTGTCTAAATCTAGATTGCATGTTAATAACCACTATTGTGTAGAAAATTATGAATTAAGCATCCGAGTTCTAGCCCTTATTGAATAACCGTGATTAAGTGAGATAAAATACTCATTCAAGCTAAGAAAAGTCATATAATAAATAAAGAATCTCATATTGAATCAAACATGTTCACTCATCCACAAAATCATCATATATGTGTCCTTCAGTTTTCCCTAATATAATTGAAATAAAGAAAAGTTACATTACTTGGCTAAGATTTTTTTAAAAATCCTAGATACCCCTTTAGCCCACATGCTTGTGGTGATCTCCATTGTTGATGTAGACACCATCTCCATGATTGTTTTTTCTCCTTTGCCGAGGCACGTATTCCGTGTTCTTATTCTCTGATCTCTGATCTAGAATCTCCCATTCAAAAGATGTAAGATGAAGGATATGAAGGGTAGATAGATAAATACAGAACTATGAACCTAGCCCTTTAATTTATAGAGGTTGACCAAGTCCTGTCTGAATAGGGATTACTTTTGCTTCAAGTAAATCCTTTCCTTTTGTGAATTGATGAGAAATGAAGTGAAATCTTATCATAATATGTCAAAAATATCTCCCAAGGTGTATTGGAGTGCAAACAAAGTCAAACGGGGTCCACCCATAGAGTTTAAGTCGGCCAAATCTCACCGACCCGCAGTTGACCTGGAATTGATTTTCAGCTTCAACCATGCTGCATTGTTTTGATCATATCTGAAGCTACAGGAAGAAGTTTTGCGTGATTGAAAGTGAGTTAGAAAGATGACTTCATGGAGATGAGTTTAAGATTTTCAATCACCCCATTTAATGACGTTTTGACTAGGTTATGGTGGTCTGCATGAGACTGAAGTTGTAGCTTTAAATTCTAGAATTTGGCTTACCGAGTACTTAGTGAAGATTCCACCGAGTACTCGGTGGCTGCGCAATGGCCATGAAATGGCGCAAGAACACGCGTAGGTCTCTAGAATATTTCTCACTTTTGTACTACCAAGTACTTGGTGAAGGCACTACTGAGTACTTGGTAGTTCTTCACATTGTATTTTCTTGTTTCATCTTCTTTGCTCCGTTTATCTTCTTGGTTTCATTCATCTTCAGTTCTTTTGCATTCTTGACTTGTTTTTTGGTCTTTATAGGTCTTTTCATCCATGATTCCGGCTATCGAACGATCTTGAATCACAAATCTAGTTATTTCACCAAATTTAATTTGTTTAACATAACATGGTCTGAAACGTCTTAAAACACGAAAACCGATAAAAATACCAATATAATGATAAACATGGACATAACAATGTTTAATTAGGAGCCTTAAATGTATGATATTTGGCTCTTATCAAGCCCACAAACTTCAACATTGCTAGTCCCTTAGCAATCAATTCGATAGAAATTTTATAAAAAAGCAGTGATGATCGTATTTTTAGTATAAGAAATTAAACAATCTAACTATCTAAACTCTCTAAACTAACTAACTAACGTTTTCTTTCGTGAAGGTGTATGATTACACTTAGCACGTGTAACAAGCCTTTTAAACCCCTAGGTTTCCCTAGTGGACGAGTGAAGTCTCGTGAGGGTTAAATATACTACCCACAAATTCTTTCATTCTTCATTCTTATATGTTCATGAAACTGAATAATCATCAATCACGCAATGCTATAATATCGTCAGAATAAAATGCATAAAAGTATTCCCTACTCACTCATAAATAACAATCTTCATGAATCTAGATTCAAAATAATGGTCCCCACAGTGGTGAAATAAACTTGCTAATTTCTACGGTCGATCCACATACCTCTCAGTATTTTTGTGAATATTCTTTATGGTAGATTAATCTATCTTCTTCTACTTCATTGATCAAACTTTACCATGAAATAACATAAATAGAACATTTTTATTTTTATTTTTATCCCTTTTTGTCTTTCTATACTCCGGACTATCCAACGAGGATTTTTAGTCCAAACTAACTAGGCCCGAGCTTCTTCCATGGGATTTATGCTCATCAGTTTTCTCTCCTTTTTAAGTAAACACTCTACTACTTTGTGGTAGAAGGCCCGGTCATTCAGATCGAAGAACCGCTTTTTGGATTTTTATTTTTTTTTCATAAATTTTTTCTTTTCTTCATACTACTTCTTCATAACACTCCCCTTCACCCATTGTCATGGTCAAAGCTATTTTTTCAACTATATAGTCAAAGGTCAATTAGTTTTCCCATAAAGAACGTGTGTGTGTGCTTTATAGGCCAAGATTATCTTTTTCGATTTCAATTTCACTCATCTATTCACTCATGTGGACAACATCTTAAGAATCAACTTAATCAAACTATTACGTACTCATGAGTGGGGTAATTGCATACATAATACCTTTCTAGTCATAACATGTCCACAAATTAACTCATACTTAACCTTAATCACATATTTTGAATGAAGAACTTAATAAATTTTTCAAAATTTTCAAAATTTTGAAATTTCTTATTTGTCTCATCCCCTTAAAGCTAAGCTAATAACTAATTCCCCCCCCCCCCCACCAAACTTAAAGCGGACCATGTCCTCATGGTCTAAGAATATAAATAAATAAAGGAATAAATTGTTACCGCCCTTGAAGTGTAATTTTGGTTGCTTGCGTTGTAGTGCTCGTACCTCCCCCAAACTTGTTTTGGTTGATCTATTCAAACATACAACAGTATGCAATACCCAAGATCATATCCAATAAAGAGATAATAATTAATAAACCGCAATAATAGATATAGAACAATTTTTTAAGGGAATGAAATTTTATTAATAATCGTGCACATGATTTGGCCTTAAGGGCCTACAATCCTATAAAATAAAATTGCAATAAAATAAAATAAAATAAATGCAAAACATGAATAGAACCAATCCTAAACAGATTTGGTGAAAAAAATAAAAATAGCTAAAAGTAAAGAGAGAAATCTAGAAAATTCCTAATCCTTTTTCTAATCCATTCCTTATTCTACGGATTCACTATATTCCTCCTTTTAGCCACATACGGTGAAATCTCCGAGCTCCAAACGGGCATTCCATTATCCCACCACTTTTTCATCTCATTTAAAGTAAATCTCTCACCTAATTGGTCCTCAATTAAAAGCAGTGATGAGATATGGAAATAGCAAGTGTGTGTCTTTTTGTTCTCATTGGGCTCCCTATTATGCTCAATTTCATACCAACACTCCACCATATTATCATAAATCAATTCCGGTTTATAAACCCAAAACCCCTTGAAATTACCTAGACGATAGTGAAAACAACCTAGGGGGGTGAATAGGCTTTTTGTCGATTTTATGATCAATTAAAATTATTTAGCGGAAAATCAATTTTATTAATCACAAACCCTAATTCTCAATTAAGTTCTCAAAAATAGATCAATCAACCAAATATGAATATAAGTGCAGAAAATTAAATAATAAGAAGACACAGAGATTTTTTATGTGGAAAACCTTGGAAAAACTCTCAAGTAAAAATCACGGATACACTAGGGTATCGATGCACTATGAATCATAGAATTTGTAACGACTCTATGAAAACAGAACTTACAACCGTAGTAATTTTCTGTTCTTCACTCGACATATGAAAGTTTAGATTCACTTGCACTCCACAAAGCTTTCGCTCCGATCTCCGTACTCTGACGGCTCTGCTTCTCAACAGATCAAAATCACCACGAAGCCTCTACTTCGATCTTCGCACACAAACGGTTCCGTTCTTCAAAGAATCACAACAACCTCGTTGGAATAGATGGTGTGTTAATTTTTCAACAACTATACCATTCAATCGTGCCTAGAAATCATCGATGTAGAAGCACGATTAAAGGGGTCGAACAACAAGATATAATTTGTGTATCTCTAATAACCCAATAATATTCTCTCACAATTTCTATATCTCTATAGAAGAAGATAAAGCTGTAGAAAACTTGTAGAGAATTCTTCAAGACGCGCCTCCTCTTATTATAGACTTAGGTAATTATAGACAATGATGATCCAAACCCTAAGTTTTCCCTTTCTCATAATTTCACATCCAAACCCTATATTTTAGTGAATATATTGTATATAGAACACACTTAGATGTATATAAGTCGTGGTCATATCATAAAACCAGCCCCCGAACAATTTGGACATCGCAAGCAAAATCTGGCAAAAACTTGCCGCAGCTACGCTTGAACCTACGCTTCAATCGTAGGTCCAAGCGTACCTCTAAGCGTAAAAATGTGTTCTCCAGCCACGTTTTGAAACTGAAAGCGTAGGTATTTTTGTCAAAACTATTTTTCTTCACAATTGTTCCAAAATGAGCCTCTAGAACCCACAATACTTTTTGCTTGAAGTGACGGCTTCGAAAAATGTCATTTTCTCCATCCAGGAGACATTTTTCCTCAATATGCTCACTTTCGTGCTTCACTTGTATTCTTCATTACTTCAATGCTCGATTCTACCTTAGATGAAGCTTATCGATGTCATTAACACCAAACCATCCTATCTAACACTCAACATGGTTATTGTTTAGAACATGCCATATATAAACAATTACAATAAATGTTCTTACAATCTCCCCCTTGACATTTCTGATATGAAACCATGTGTTACAATATAGCCTCACAAATAATAACATAACATCTATACCTATGAACACACACCAATAAACATAGATTTAAACTGTCACCTTGCTTTCATGGAGACCAATCCTGTTACCACAAAACTGAACAAACCATTAAACGCAAGTGTGTAAAACAGATATAAACTAACATAATGATCATCAGAAAATTATAGCAACAATGCACATATAATGATCATCATTCCCCCCCGAGAAAAAACTCCCATTTGCTAAATACTTAACACTTCTCCCCCTTTTTATCACTGAAATGTCAAGCAAAAAGAGTATATATGCAATATCAATAATGTAGAGATACACAATGATCTACGCAAGGAAAAAACACCAAGTTACAGAACTCTTATCAGATCATATCCAAATTCTAAAGGTAACATAAATCTCTATTATGCATGACCTTATTACTAATGCTTGAATGCAAAATGTCATGAATAAAAATAAAATATTTTTGTTTTTAGAAATCTGTGAGCAAGGCATTAGAGACACAAAGCCAATCATTAACACATCATATTCTCATATTTAACTTGAGCATTATACACATGGTATAGAAGAAAATCAACACATATACCTTGTAAACTCAACAATGCACAAGTCAAGTTTTGAAAATAAATATATATATGAAGATTCTCATGCGCAAGCACTCAGGCAAGATGAAAACAATACATACTAAAGCTGATAATCTCCCCACTAACCGTGATGATAACTCAATCCAAGATCCAAACTAGAAGGTAAAAATAAAAGATACTTTATCTTTGTCACACAATTTCCTCCTTTTAATCTTTACAACTTTTTCACCATATCCCTTTTTGTCTTTCTAAGCTCCGGACTTTCTAGCGAGGATTTTTAGTCCCAACCAACTGGGCCCGAGCTTCTTCCATGGGATTTATGATCATTAGTCTTCTCCCCTTTTTACGCGAACACTCAATGCTTACTGAGGCAAAAGGCTTGGTTACTCAGATTGAAGAACTATTTTTTTGCATTATATATTTTAAACATCACATTTTTTTTCAACATCACCACAACATTGATACACATACAAAAAATATTTCATGCATAGACCAATCTAGCATAGCTCATGAACCTTCATACCACTTCGAGTTAAAAAATAAATTAACTGATTCAGTAGGCATTATAATCATCACCGAAGCAACTAACACCTAAGATTAAAGTTTTGTAACATCAAATAATCATGCCAAATGATCATCCAAAAATATTAGGTCAGAATGATACATTTACTTCACATATGCATAATGAGACAAGTAAATGTGAGAATAGAGTAAAATATGACAACTTTTGTACTCTGCCAAGTTCAACAGTCTCAAAATTTTTATTGTCATTTATTTCAAAATAAAATGCATGCATGAATAAATATAATACAAATGCATGATTAGTTATCAATTCTAGGAAAATATTGCAATGTGTTCTTAGAATGTAAAATAAGAAGATATCTATTCTAAAGAAAACATGCCAATAGATTTCCTAACATTAACATGCTTTTGAAAATCTAATGGTTTTGTAAGGATATCTACCAACTGAGAATCTGTGGATATGATCTCTAAAAATACTATACCATCTTCAACAAGATCATAAATTAAATGATGCCGAATATCTATATGTTTTGTCTTAGAGTGTTGAACAGGATTTTTAGCAATATTTATTAAACTCCTTTTATCATAGAACACAATCATTATACCTTGAGAAAAACCGTAATCCTGCAACATCTGACGCATCCACAAAACCTGAGTACAACAACTACCAACTGCTATATACTAAGCCTTAGCAATGGAAAGAGAAACACAATTATGATTCTTGCTATGCTAAGAAACCAAGTAATTACCAACATAAAAACACCCTCCACTGGTACTTTTTCTATCATCAACATTTCTGGCCCAATCAACCTCAGAAAAGGATGCGATATCAATGTTAGTAACTGATGGATACCACAGTCCGTATTGTCCCTTTAACATACTTGATAATCCTTTTCATAACAGTAATATGAGACTCTTTAGGACTTGCGTGGTAACATGCACACAAACCAACACTAAAAGATATATCAAGTCGACTGGCAGTCAAATACAACAAAATTCCAATCATACTCCTATAAAGTGTAGGATCGACATCTTTGCCTTTAGTATCCAAGCTAAGCTTGACACTTGTACTCATAGAAGTGCGGGCATCCTTAGCCTTTTCCAAACCAAACTTCTTCACCAATTCTAATATATAACGAGTTTGGGAAACAAAAATCTCATCACTCTATTGTCTACTTGAAGCCCTAGAAATAAGTTCAACTCACCAATCATGTTCATCTCAAATTCATGTTTCATTTGATTTCCAAAATAATGAGAAAATTGATCAGAAGTGGAACCAAACACAATATCATCAACATAGATTTGAGCAACAACTGTATCACTCTCAATTTTCTGAATAAACAGTATTTTGTCCATTCCATCTCGAGCAAAACCTATTCCCAATAGGTAATTAGCCAACCTTTCATGCCAAGCTCTAGGAGCTTGCTTTAATCCATACAAAGCCTTTTTCAGCCAGTAAACATGACCCGGACAATGAAGATCTTCAAATCCTTTTGGTTGCTCCACATACACCTCCTCATGTAGAATGTCATTCAAGATTGCACTTGTTGGCTTTAAAATTCTATTTCAAGCAATAAATCTTATTTTGATATTTACAAAACATTCAAAACCGTGTATGGTACTAATATGACTTTGAGCTAAGTGTTTCAGCAAGTATAGGTAAATGATTCGGGAAGATCACTAAAGCAACAAGCGATAAGGAAACTTAAGCACAAACTTGAAGAAGGACAAAAAGATCAAAGCTGGACTCAAGACCTGGGGTAGATAGGTCGGGGTGAGAATATTGTAACAAGGGATCTTATGTGTTGATTGGTCTTATAAGCTCAAGTAATAAATCAAACGAACTCAAACGGATAAAAAACGGACCTTGAAAACAATTCTTGGAGTCACCCAGTCGACTGGCCGTTAAGGACCCAGCCGACTGAATGAACCAGTGAGCTATAAAACATTTTGACTGCATGAGGCAGTCGACTGGCCTGTCCAAGGCAGTCGACTGACTGTGTCCAATCGACTGGCAGTGAAGGACCCAGCCGACTGACTGAACCAGAGAGTTTCGAACTTTTTTTATTGCCTGAGGCAGTCGACTGGCCTTCTTGAGGCAATCGACTGACCCTAGCCGTTGGGAAAAATATTTTAAATCTAAGCATTGAGGCAGTCGACTGGGTGCCGTCAGGCAGTCGACTGGGTGCTTCAAGATTTTAAGGAAAAGTATTTCTAAACAATATTTTTGCCCAAAAAGAAATGATTTTGCTTGTTGATTTTTAGGTCCTACTCTCCACATTGTCTAGGGTGAGATACACTCTCCAAACCCTAGTGTTACACTATATAAAGAAAGAGATATGGATTAAAACTTTAAGGTTCTTGTGTGAGAAATTTTCCAAATATTGTTCATCTCTAATTTTCTCTCAAGTATCTTCTGAAAAATCTTTTAATAGCAAGAAAGATCAAAATCTCATTTTTCACTCTTATCATTTTGAAGATTTAAACTCAAGCCTTGAGCCAATTCTCTTATTGAAAATATATTGTGAGAATATATATATCTTGAGTTCTTGAAATATCACATAAAAACACTTGAGCTTATATTGATCTATCTTCCATAAAACCTTAGGATTTTTAGTGTTTTTGTTTCTTGAGTGATATATTGATTGCATACACAAATTTGTGATCTTGGGTGAGTGAAGCCCATTGTATCAAGGGAGGATTGATCTCTTGATTGTCTAAAGAGCTAGTTAGCTCTTTTGTAAAGGTTTTTTTATTCCACCTATTGAAGGAAGAACCATAGTGTGAGGATCGGGAAAGTCTCAAGGAAGGGGATTCTTTGAGCCGAGGAGTAGGAGTTACCGAACCTCGTAAAAATCACGGTGTCAATTTCTCTATCTCTATCTCCTTACTTTATGTTCATGCATGCTTAATTTATTTTGTGGTAAATAGCTTGTTGAAATTAAGTAAAATTACTCATTACATATTTACCTTGTAAATTATTATTGAACCTCGTTGCATGTTCTAGTAAGAATTAAAAAGAGTTAGAAATTATTTTTAAAACCCTATTCACCCCCCTCTAGGGTATTTTAGTGACTTACAATTGGTATCAGAGCCTAATCTCTACTTGTTTTAGACTTAACCGTCTTAGAGAACGATCATGGCCTCAAACATAGTCACTCATGTAGACGGACAATCAAATAATATGCCCCCATGGTTTGATGGTTCAAACTATAGTTATTGGAAGACTAGAATGATAGACTTTCTTCAAGCTATTGATTATCAAATTTGGCTAGTTATTGTTGATGGACCTTTTACTATTACCAAAGTAGTTGATGGAAAAACTATTCCCAAATTGCCCAACGAATGGGATAATGATGAGCGTAGACTTATGTCATTTAATGCCAAAGCTAAGGTTAATCTAAATTGTGCCTTAAGTCCAAATGAATTTAATCGAGTCTCTACTTGCTCCACGACCAAAGAAATGTGGGATAAACTTTAAGTTACTTATGAAGGAACTACTCAAGTTAGAGAATCTAAAATTGATATACTTATGCATGAATATGAATTATTTGCCATGAAGGAAGATGAAAATATCAATTCTATGATGTCTCGTTTTACTAATATTTTGAATGGACTAAAGCATCTTGGTAGAATTGTTCCTAGATCCGATGCGGCACGCAAAGTCCTTAGAAGCCTTCCGGTCAAATGGGATGCGAAGGTGACGGCTATTAAAGAAGCACATGATCTTAGCACTATGAGTCTTGATGAGATTTTCGGGTCACTTCTTACATGGGAAATTACCTTAAAATCTCGTGAAGAAGACGCCAAGCCTAGAAAAGGTATAGCCTTGCAAGCTTCAACTAAAAGTGAAGCAAATGAGAGAATCGAATAAGAGGTTGGTGAAGACATTGCCCTGATCACTCAACAATTCAAGAGATTTCTTCAACGAAAGAAGGCTAAAGGTCGGAGGTTCTTAAAGAGCAATGAACCAAGAGGAGAGACAAGCAAAAAGGATTCTATTACTTGCTTCAATTGTGGTAAACCGGGGCACTATAGAAATGAGTGTTTCAAACCAAAAAAGGAGAACGAGAAAAGGCCAAACAAAATGGCCATGAATGCAACATGGGATGATTATGACTCTTGTGATTCGGATGAGGAAGAGAATGGTGAGGAAATTGCAAATCTTTGCCTCATGGCAAATGAAGATGAGGTACATTTAAATTTACATGCATTAAATAATTCCATTTTGTCATATGATGAGCTTTTATTTTCTCATAATGAATTACAAGATGCATTTGAAAATTTGTATGATGAGTTTGAAAAACTAGCTAAGAAACATAGTTTGCTCAAGAAGTCTAAATCTTCATGTAATTCTACTTGTCACACCATAGTTAATGTAAATGCTAAAAATGACAAAAGTATGAAGATAGAAGAGGAAAATAGTTTATTAAAAAAGATTATCGATGATCAAATAAAAATCTTAGCGAAATTCACAAAAGGAAAAGAAAACTTGAGCATCATGCTAGGAAGACAAAGAAACTCTTTTGACAAATGCGGCTTAGGATATAATGCATTCAACAAAGATGCACTTTTATTGAAGAAAAGAAAGTCATTGAAGCATACTTTTTCAAAACAATCTTCATTCTCAACTTCTATTGATCACAATCATGTTTCATGCTACTATTGCAAGAAAAGAGGTCACAAAGCAAATGCATGTTTTCTAAGAAAGAAGAAGAAAATTGTCTCAAAAATGTTTTGGGTTCCAAAAGGAACCATTGAATCTCTAAGTGCAAAAGAAAATTTGGTAACAAAATCATTTTGGGTTCCTAAGGAACTATTGCATTTTTATCTAACCACAATGGACCCAAAATAGATTGGGTACCAATAAAAGTCACGTAACATTGTGTTGTAGGTATGCTTGAAGTCCGCCTCAAAAGAAAGATGGTTCCTTGATAGCGGATGTTCAAGGCACATGACGGGAGACAAATCAAAATTTATGTCCCTAAAATCTTATGAAGGAGGAAGTGTTACTTTTGGAGACAACTCATAAGGCAAAATTGTTGGAATTGGATCCAATTGTATATCTTCTTCTCTAGCTATAGATAGCGTACTTTTAGCTGATGGTTTGAAGCATAACTTGTTTAGTATTAGCCAACTTTGTGACAAAGGTTATGATGTTATCTTTAGGTCAAATGCATGCATAGTTGAGAAAGATGGAAAGCAATTGTTCAATGCAAAGAGAAACGGAAATTTATATACTATGTTGCTATGTGAATTAAATGAACAAGATGTTAAGTGCTTTGTCACATCGAGTGAAAATAGTTGGTTATGGCATAGACGCTTAGGACATACTAGTATGGACCTCATTCAACTTTTGTCTAAAAATTAATTAGTCAAAGGCCTCCCGAAGACTAATTTTTCAAAAGATAAAATATGTAGTGCATGTCAAATAGGTAAGCAAGTGAAATCTTCTTTCAAGAGAAAGAAAGATATCACCACTTCTCGACCCTTAGAGTTACTTCATATGGACCTCTTTGGTCCGGAAAGAACGGCTAGCTTAGCCGGTAAACTCTATGTACTTGTTATAGTAGATGACTAATTTAGATTTACTTAGGTTTACTTTCTTGCTCATAAAAATGAAACTCACTCCATCTCGATAAATTTTATAGAGTCATTCAAAATGAAAAAGATTTGAAAATCAAGAAAATTAGAAGTGATAGGGGTAAAGAATTTGACAATCAAGATCTAGAGAAATTATGTGATGAATTTGGTGTATCTCATGATCTTTCGGCTCCAAGATCTCCTCAACAAAATGGGGTAGTTGAAAGGAAAAATAGATCTTTACAAGAAATGGCTAGAACTATGTTCAATGAACACAACCTTCCCCGAAGTCTTTGGGCGGAAGCGGTAAATACCGCTTGTCATGTCATAAATAGAGTTATCATTCGAATGAAATTGGGTAAAACTCCGTATGAGTTGTGGAATGGTCGGAAACCCAATATTGGTTATTTCAAGGTGTTTGGTTGTAAATGTTTTGTTTTAAATGATAAAGATAACTTGGGAAAATTTGACTCCAAATCGGATGAAGCAATTTTCTTAGGTTATTCCTCAAAAAGTAGAGCCTTTAAAGTCTTTAACGAAAGGACTTTAACCATGGTAGAGTCTATCCATGTTGTTTTTGATGAATCACCACCTCTACCCTCACCTAAAGTTGACCTAGATGATGATGAAGTTGTAGGGATTGAGGATAGTTTCAATAATCTCAATATCTCCAACTCGTCAAGTAGGCAAATGGATAAGAGTAAAGTTGGAAATCAATCAAATGATGACTTGACTTGCTCAATTCCTAAATCTTGGAGGATTGTGCACAACCATCCTCTTGACCAAGTCATAGGAAACCCTTCACAAGGTGTTAGCACAAGATCTCAACTTAGAGACTTATGCAACCACATGGCTTTTGTGTCCAATATTGAACCCAAGAACTTCCACGAAGCTCAATGTGATGATTCTTGGATCATAGCCATGCAAGAGGAACTAAATCAATTTGAACGCAATCAAGTTTGGCATTTGGTCCCTCAACCGACACATCAAACTATAATAGGCACTAAATGGGTTTTTCGAAATAAAAAGGATGAAAATGGAGTGATTATTCGAAATAAAGCAAGATTGGTAGCTCAAGGTTACAATCAAGAGGAGGGCATTGACTATGATGAAACCTTTGCACCCGTAGATAGATTAGAAGCAATTAGAATGCTTATTGCATTTGCATCATCTAGAAATTTCATTCTTTATCAAATGGATATCAAAAGTGTTTTTCTAAATGGAACTATAGATGAAGAAGTGTTTGTGAAACAACCACCCGGTTTTGAAAATGAACTTTTTCCAAATCATGTTTACAAATTATCTAAAGCCTTATACGGATTAAAGCAAGCTCCTAGAGCTTGGTATGATCGACTTAGTGACTTTTTACTTCAAAAAGGATTTTCTGAAGGCAAAGTTGACAACACTCTCTTTACAAAAACTGTCAAGAATGATTTGTTGATTATCCAAATATATGTTGACGACATTATATTCGGTTCCACAAATACTTCTCTTTGCAAAGATTTCGCATCTAGTATGCAAAACGAATTTGAAATGAGTATGATGGGTAAGTTGAATTTCTTCTTAGGGTTGAAAATCAAGCAAAGCTTGGATGGCTTATTTGTTAGCCAATCTAAGTACACTAAAGATTTGCTAAAACGATTTGGCATGGAGGGAGCCAAACATGCCATTACTCCTATGAGTACCTCTATTAAAATCGACAAAGATGAAAATGGAAAATGTGTTGATATTACTCAATATAGAGGCATGATTGGAAGTTTACTTTATTTAACTGCTAGTAGGCCGGATATCATGTTAGTGTATGCTTATGTGCTCGTTTTCAATCTTGTCCTAAAGAATCTCACTTGCTAGCCGTAAAACGTATTTTTCGCTATCTTAGTGGGACGATTAACTTAGGACTATGGTATCCACGTGGCACCTCACTTGATCTCACTAGCTATTCGGATGCCGATTTTGTGGGTTGTAGAGTGGATAGGAAAAGTACAAGTGGTACATGTCATTTTCTAGGTCACTCTCTTGTTTCATGGTCAAGTAAAAAGCAAAATTCGGTTGCCCTGTCTACAGTTGAAACCGAATACGTAGCAGCCGGTAGTTGTTGCGCCCAAACTATTTATATTAAGCAACAATTACTTGATTTTGGACTTGTTTTTAACTCGTACCTATTAAGTGTGATAACACTAGTGCTTTATGTATCTCAAAGAATCCTACTCAACATTCTCGCACAAAGCACATAGAGATTAAACATCATTTTCTAAGGGATCATGTGGCCAAAGGTGACATTGAATTGATTTTTATTGACACTAAAAATCAACTGGCGGATATTTTTACTAAACCCCTCTCGGACGAACCTTTTTCAAAAATTCATAGGGAATTAGGAATGGCCATGGATTTTGAAGTAATCAGTTAAATTTTCACAAAATATCGTCCACGATCTCGGCTTTCAAAATTTAAAATATTTTTCAAAATTTTATTTTTGAGGGTCAGTAAACTGCCTCGTATACGGCCAGTCGACTGGATCAACCAGTGAGTTTTTCTGATTTTATTGATCTTCAGCCAGTCGACTGCCTCCTTCGGCCAGTCGACTGGGTCATGAGCCAATCGACTGCCTCCATATGGCCAGTTGAGTGCCTCTTCGCGAACCCAGTTTTTATTTCCTCTTTATCTTCGTCTTCTCCCCACTCTCTCCACGATCTCTCCCATTTCTTCCTTCCTTCTCGCTATTTACTCACCTTTAAACCATTTCACTACTACACCACGACCCTCACCTTCATTATCACCACTCCTTTCTTCATTTATAATCTTATATATCCATATCTATATATATATATACATATCTCTACACCATTTGTTTTCAGTTTTCTCTCTTCTCTCTCAGTTTCTTCTCGATTTCTTTTCATTTTCTTTTCAAAATGCTTTCAATCATCTTGGTTCTTCTCTCTCTCATGGCTCCCAATGTTGTACGCATCAAGAAACGCGCCCGTAGGGGTGAAAGCTCTTCGGCTGCACCTCCTCCACCTCCGTCCCCTGTTCCTGAGGCCACTGATTTCGAACCTGAATCTGGTACAATGCCTCTCTCTACCCTTCTTAGTGATGAAGATAGTGTTCGCCTTTTCGAAACCAAATTCATTCATCGCAAGTTTGCTCGGAGTCGCATTGTGACTCAACCCTTGTACGAAGAGATTGGCGCTAATACGTTCAATCTTTTTCAAAATATGGGTTGGGACTTCATTGTTTCGCTTGATGTTTTGACTTTTCCACGTGCCGTCAAAGCGTTCTATACAAATCTGGAAAATCATTCTCAACCAAGTCCTCCCGCTAGCAAACTTTTCTCCACTGTTGCAGGCGTTTCAATTGAGTTGACAGAAGCAGAAATTAATACTGTTTTTCGGCTACCTACTGGCGGTATATCGTATTTCTGCCCATCTATTTGGTACTCTTCGAGTGATTTCGATCCTCTTGAAGCAGTTCGGGCCATTTCGGTGAATAAGACCACCACTGCCACTTCTGAGTTTCCTTCTTCCTCGCTTACTCCCGAGGCTCGACTTGTGCACAATATTATCACATATTCCATTTTGCCAAAGTCCGAAAGCCGGAGTCTTGTGTCGATCATGGAAGCCTTCATAGTCTATTGTGTCATGACCGGTCGTAAGGTCAACCTTGCTTTTCTTTTCATTTCAGCTATTCTCGAGTACCACAAGAAAAAATGAGCACTTATTTTTCGTACTCATCTATCCTATCTTCTTGGTCGGTGTGGCGTTCCGCTTGATGAAGAGCCTTCGAAGCACAATCCGATTTTTCTGGACCGCACGCATCTCAAGCAGATGCATATAGGTAAGAATGTCGATGGAGTGTTGGTCTCACTTAGGGTTGCTCCTCCTGTGGACCAGGCTGGTCCATCTGTTCCTCATCATGATGTTCTTCGTCCCGAGGCACCTCGTCCGGATGCTCCGACTTCTTCTTTTCCGTCTCTTGGTAGCGATTTCGATATTCCAGATTTTGGGTTCGGGGGAAATCCCGAAACTCTTACCCAAATCTTGGAAATCGTAAAGCGCAATGAAGAGGCCCAAAAACGGAATGAGGAGGTCCAGAGGAAGACGGCCGAGGATATGAAGCGTCTTGATGACAAGATCGACCGCATCGCCACTTCCATGGACGTCTTTCGTCGTGACCCTCCACCTTTTTGATGTTGTCAAAGGGGGAAAATGTATTAGGGTGTTTCTGTTGGCCATAGGTCTATTTTGTGTAGCATAGGACGTTACCTATGTTTTATGTTTGTTGTTTATGCTTCGTTTCATTTCTATGCTTTATCATTTTGTAATGTGTAGTAGTAAAACAACATGTACCGAACTCGCAAATTATGAATTGAAATATGTTGGTTCTATTATCTTTCCATGCATTACGTAAATGAATAACAAATTGCAAAATTTATTTCCTAAGGGGGAGCATGCAAATAAAAATGAAAGATGGACACATTGAGGGGGAGTATCACTTGATACTTCACCATTTATGCGCAAACACGAAATGTTTTGTCAACATTAAAAAGGGGGAGATTGTTGGCATTGAAATTCTATTTCAAGCAATAAATCTTATTTTGATATTTACAAAAGATTCAAAACCATGTTTGGTACTAATATGACTTTGAGCTAAGTGTTTCAGCAAGTACAAGTTAATGATTCAGGAAGATCGCTAAAGCAACAAGCGATAAGGAAACTTAAGCACAAACTCGAAGAAGGACAAAAAGATCAAAGCTGGACTCAAGTACTGGGGTAGATAGCTCGGGGTGAGAATATTGTAACAAGGTGTCTTATGCGTTGATTGGTCTTATAAGCTCAAGTTATAAATCAAACGAACTCAAACGGATAAAAAACGGACCTTGAAAACAATTCTTGGAGTCACCCAGTCGACTGGCCATGAAATGGCAGCCGACTGACTGTGACCCAGTCGACTGGCCGTTAAGGACCCAGCCGACTGGATGAACCAGTGAGCTATAAAACATTTTGACTGCATGAGGCAGTCGACTGACTGTGCCCAATCGACTTGTAGTTAAGGACCCAACCGACTACTGAACTAGAGAGTTTCGAACATTTTTGATTGCCTGAGGCAGTTGACTTGCCTGTCCAAGGCAGTCGACTGACTCATGAGGCAGTCGACTGACCCTAGCCGTTGGGAAAAATATTTTAAATCTAAGCATGGACGCAGTCGACTGGATGCCGTTAGGCAGTCGACTGGGTGTTTCAGAATTTTAAGGAAAAGTATTTCTAAACAATATTTTTGCCCAAAAAGAAATGATTTTGTTTGCTGATTTTCAGGTCCTACTCTCCACATTGTCTAGGGTGAGATACACTCTCCAAACCCTAGTGTTACACTATATAAAGAAAGAGATATGGATTAAAACTTTAAGGTTCTTGTGTGAGAAATTTTCCAAATATTGTTCATCTCTAATTTTCTCTCAAGTATCTTCTGAAAAATCTTTTGATAGCAAGAAAGATCAAAATCTCATTTTTCACTCTTATCATTTTGAAGATTTAAACTCAAGCCTCGAGCCAATTCTCTTATTGAAAATATATTGTGAGAATATATATATCTTGAGTTCTTGAAATATCACCTAAAAACACTTGAGCTTATATTGATCTATCTTCCATAAAAACCTTAGGGTTTTGAGTGTTTTTGTTTCTTGAGTGATATATTGATTGCATACACAAATTTGTGATCTTGGGTGAGTGAAGCCCATTGTATCAAGAGAGGATTGTTCTCTTGATTGTGTGAAGAGCTAGTTAACTCTTTTGTAAAGGTTTTTCTATTCCACCTATTGAAGGAAGAGCCATAGTGTGAGGATCGGGAAAGTCTCAAGGAAGGGGATTCTTTGAGCCGAGGAGTAGGAGTTACCGAACCTCGTAAAAATCAATGTGTCAATATTTCTATCTATATCTCCTTACTTTATGTTCATGCATGCTTAATTTATATTGTGGTAAATAGCTTGTTGAATTTAAGTGAAATTATTCATTGCACATTTTACCTTGTAAATTAGTATTGAACCTTGTTGCATGTTCTAGTAAGAATATAAAAGAAGTTAGAAATTATTTTTAAAACCCTATTCACCCCCCCTCTAGGGTATTTTAGTGACTTACAACACTATTTACATCCATATGATACAACATAAATACAAGATGACAAGCGATAACAAAGAAAATCCGAGTAGATTCAAGTCTCGTTGGTGGAGGAAACGTCTCATCAACGTGTATACCTTCCAACTAAGTATAACCTTGAGGAACAAACCTACCCTTTTTCCTAACTAATGTACTATGTTCATCCTTTTTATTTTTCAATATCCACTTGGTACCAATCACATTTATCTCATTCGGTATAGGCACAAGTTACCACACATCATTCTTAGCAAACACTATCTTGAAGAGCTTATTTGACATTTTTAGGTTCTAAAGAAGATGCATAACATGCATACGAAACCTCATTCCTAACCTTTCTCCGTGTCACCATCATCTGATTAACAGATCATATAACATTATCTAAAATATGGTACAATTTACCCTTGTAGATGGTTCTTTAGAAGGAGTAGGCTGAACATCACCAATTTGATCATGTGATTCTGCAAGACTTGTAGTATCATCAATAAAAACGTTGTCCTCTTGATCAACCTTAGAAGAATCATTATCCACTATAAAGAACGGCTCACCATCTTCCTCCTCAACAGACATCGGAGACTCATCAACACATGAGTCATCAACCACTACATTCGCAGATTCCATCATAGTTTGAGTTCTAAGGTTAAACACCCTATATGCTCGACTAGTCAATGAATAATCGAAAAATATTCCTTCATCACTCTTAGACTCAAACTTCCCAATAGATTCACGATCTCTAAGAATATAACATTTTGCTTCAAAAACCTTGAAATATTTCACATTAGATTTCTTGCCATTCCACAATTCATAAGGAGTTTTTAAGGTGTCAGGCCTAAGATAAACTCTATTTGACGTGTAACACGCTGTGTTCACCACCTCGGCCCAAAAATACCTATGAACATTCCTACCCTATAGCATAATATTGTCCATTTTCTGAATAACCCTATTATTCCTCTTAACTACTCCATTTTGTTGAGGAGTTTTATGTGCTAAAAATTCATGCTACATTCCTCTCTTTTCACAAAAAATTTCAATTTATGAATTTTTAAACGCCCTTCCATGATCACTCCTTACTTTAGAAATGGAACAATTCTTCTTAGTTTGAATTTTTTAATCAATATGCAACAGCTTTAAAGGTCTACAAGTACCAATGACATTTGTCTTTTTATATTGACATCTGACTTGTTTACCCTTTTGACAAGATCCACACACAAACCCTTTAACAATTTCACTCTTAGTAATTTTTGTCAGATTACAAATATTAACTTGTCCCATCCACTGATGCCAATTTTCAACTTCATCAAGTTTAACTCTATTGCATGACAATTCAGAACTAGGAACAATGCAATAACAGTTATCAGTTGAACGCATACATTCCATCACGCAATTCCCAGAAGAGTCAATGATCAAACACTTATCAGGAGAAAAAGTGACTTTATAATTGTTATCACATATTTTAGTTATGCTCAACAAATTTGCTTTAAGACCTTCAATATGAAACACATTTTCTAATTTAGGTAAACCAAAAACCATAATGGTACCTTTTCCTCGAACCTTCGACTTCTCTCCATCACCAAAAGTGATTATCACACCATGACAGTCCTCGAGAAATCTAAACAATAACTTATCTCCAGCCATATGCCTCGAACATCCACTATCCAGATACCAAGAACTAGAATTTCTTGTTCTAAGTGCAGTATGAACTACAAGACAGTGTAGCTCACTTTTTCTCACCCAAGCCTTCTTCATCTTCGGAGTTCCTTTTGACAACCTTGACAAATTGTTCATTTATTCATTCAGCATTCGAATTTGATTTAGAACACGATCTTTATGTTGAACTCTTTGTTCCTTCACCGATTGCAGAGTCTTCCCTCTCAACTTCGAACACTTTGGTCGAATGTGACCATTGACATCACAGTGGTGACAAATAGAAACAAACCTCCAAGCTCCATCAGTTGACCTCCTAGGATATCTAGGGGTAAGGAAGGGCTTGCTTTCAACAGGTGTTTTGACATAGGATTGAGCCCTAGGATTCCAATTTGAATTTCCATGAGAAGAACTATATGTGGATTTCACAAAGGTGGTTTTTGCAGCTACAATCAAAATTTTAAATACTCCAACAAAACCTAGTCGCTTTGTGTTTCTTGCGGACTTTCCTACACTCAACATATGATTAAGCTTAAGAGTTCCACTAGACAACTTCTGAATAGTTGAGTTAGCATCTCTCAGCTCTTTTTCCAAATTTTCAATCTTAGTAGATTCTCAACCAAATCCTTATTTAAACCATCTACTAACTTCAAAGCCTCAGTCTTTTCAAGTTCAAAATTATTCAAATCCTCAATCAACTTGGCCTTTTGGGTCTGTAGAAGATTTAAAGTTTGAGAACTATTGGCTAATTCTTCATTTAAAAAATGAAATTCTTTGTCCATATTAAGACTTTTAGTCAACAGTTTCATGTGATTCTTGTGAATTTATGTGGTCTTATCAGGTAATTTATTACAAGAATGTTGAAGCGTTTCATCATAATCTTCATCACTCTTAGAACCTTCTTATTCAGTCATTGCCAAACTTGAAACAACTTCGTTAACCTCCTTGCTCTGTACAGCAAACACAGTGAAATTCTCAGAATCATCACCTACTTCTGATTCTGTCGCATCACTAGCTGATCCATTGTCAGAGTCATCATCCCAACTGACAGCTAATCCTTTGGATTTTTTCAAAGTGTTTGCACACTCAACAACTATGTGACCATATCCTTGACATTCAAAACATTTGGGTTTCTTCTTTTTAGGATCAGACTTATCCTTTCTTATTTCAGTCTTATTTCTATTTCTAGACTCACCCAACTTATCCCCAAATTTTTGTCCTTGGCCATTCTGTTTAGCCTTAACAAATTTGTTCAACCTCTTAGCAAACATGACAATATCATTTAGACTCAACTCACTTTCTTCATCAAGTTTAATATGATCCTTCCTTATGGTTTTGAAAGCTATGCTTTTCTCTTTTGTGCCACTAGCCTTCTTATGAGGGTTTTTGAACATCTTCATCTCATACAATTTTAAATTTCCAGCCAATTCTTTAACTTTGATTTCTTTGGGACTCATGACCTCAGATATGACAGTCACCTTAGACCTAAAATGCTCAGGTAGATACCTAAAATAGTCTTCACTATGATAGTATCGGGAATAGGCTCACTAAGATTATGACATCCTGTCACAATATCAGTTAATCTAGTCTCAAAGTTGGCGAAGACCACATCTTCCTCCATCATAAGTTGTTCAAATTGAGTATTCAAAATTTAAAGCTTTAATTGTTTCACCTTCGACATTCCTTCATGAGTGACTTGGAGCTTCCTTGGCAATTACGCAAGTAGCAATCCTCTTGAACTCACTTGGAGTTACAACATTGTATAATGCATTCAACACCTTCGAGTTCCAATTCACATTATTCATCTCGGCAACAGTCTACTCGTTTGACGGTTTTGCTTTCACTTTATTAGTCGCATCATCTTTCATAGTGGGAGGTTAGTATCCTACTTCACAAGCATTCCACACCCTTTCATCTAAAGATTTAAAAAATGCTTTCATTCTTGATTTCTAATATGTGTAATTCGAGCCATCAAACAAAGGGGATATAGATATGGAACCTCCTTCACGAGGCATCTCCATCGTCTAAGTACAAAATCTAACCCTAGATAATTAACCTAAAAATGGGCAACCACACTCTGATATCAATTGAAATTACCTAGACGATAGTGAAAACAACCTAGAGGGAGGGTGAATAGGCTTTTTATCGATTTTATGATCAATTAAAATTGTTTAACAGAAATTCAATTTTAATTAGTCAAAAACCCTAATTCTCAATTCAGTTATCAAAATAAATATCAATCAAGCAAATATGAATATAAGTGCAGAAAAATAAATAATAATAGGACACAGAGATTTTTTAGATGTAAAACCTTTGAAAGAGTCCAAGTAAAAACCACGGATACACTCGGGTATCAATGCACGATGAATCATAGAATTTGTACAGACTCTATGAAAATAGAACTTACAACCATTATATTTTTCTATTCTTCACTCGACGTCTGAAAGTCTAGATTCACTCACGCTCAACGAAGATTTTGCTCTGATCTCCGTACCCTGACGGTTGTGCTTCTCAACAAATCTAAATCACCACAAAGCCTTTACTTCGATCTCCGCACACAAATGGCTCCATTCTTCAACGGATCACAGCAACCTCGTTGCAATATATGGTGTGTTAATTTTTCAGCAACTATACCATTCAATCGTGAATAGAAATCATCGGTGTAGAAGCACGATTGAAGACGTCTAATAACAAGATATAATTTGTGTATCTCTAATCACTCAATAATATTTTCTCACCATATTTATATCTCTGTAGAAGAAGATGTAGTTGTAGAAAACTTGCAGAGAATTCTTAAAGACGTGCCTCATCTTGTTGTAGACTTGGGTATTTATAGACAATGATGATCCAAACCCTAAGTTTTCCCTTTCTCGTAATTTCACATCCAAACCCTATAGTCTAGTGAATATATTGTATATAGAAAGCAGTTTGATGTATATAAGTCGTGGCCATATCATAAAACCAACCCCAGAACAATTTGGACATCGGAGACAAAATCTGGCAAAAACTTGCCGCAGCTACACTTCTAGTGTACCTCCAAGCGTAAAAATATGATTTCTAACCACTTTTTGAAACTGAAAGAGTAGGTATTTTTGTAAAAACCAATTTTCTTCACAACTGCGCTAAAATGACCCTCTTGAACCCACGATACTTTTTGCTTAATGTGACAGCTTCAGAAAATGTCATTTTTGCCCTCCAGGAGACATTTTTCCTCAATATGCGCTCACTTTCGTACTTCACTTGTATTATTCATTACATCAATGCTCTATTATACCTTTGATGAAGCTTATCGATGTCATTAACACCAAACTATCCTATCTAATACTCAACATGGTTATTGTCTAGAACATGCCATACATAAACAATTACAATAAATGTTCTTACACCCCTTTTTCAAACCATGAAGAGCATAGACCATAGTTCTATATCATTATCCTCCTTGATTCATCAAAACCTAATCTAGATACCATAACTCAGGATTGAGCTCTATATTTTTAATCCATAATTTAATTTGTCGATTCTCAAGTCCATCGGAAATCTCATTCTTCCTTTAAATCATGCTTTATATTGTGGTAGAAGTCATGTACTATGTTAGGAAACACCAAGTTTTATGTGGGTTTATAAAGTGACTCCAACTGTCAGTCCTTGATAGCTTGATTAGTACGCATAAGTACGGGTTCTAAAGTTACACTCTTTCGTAATGTATACTTATACTTAATCTTATGATTAGCAAGGGAATCCTCTTTTGGGGTAGATGCCGCCCTAATCTCCTCCGCATTCAAACTTCCAATAGCCAATGTGTCTTACTAACTCTTAAGACTCGAATGTTAAATAAAACTTCCTACTACTCTCCTTTTCTAAAAATATTGAATGAGTTGTGAAAGAATGAATAGAGGAGGCCCTATATTTAAAAACCTAAATCTAAGTCCCTTTTAGGAGAGGAATGATTGAGTTATTGCATAAAATATGGACTAGAAAGTGTGGAATTGGAAATTCTTAAGAAGGAAACAAGCTTTAATGCATAATTTTCCAAGGTTAAAAAGTAATCCGTATTTATGGAAACTTTTCAGAGCTCGCTTTTCCTAAATTCAAAATTACTTAAAATATTGGATTCCATTCTCACTGATATTATCAAACAAGTCTAACAGTTCTTTTGCCGGCTTTAGGGTAAATTGACCTTGTGTTGACGCATCTATCAAATTTTTATATGCCTCTCCAAGTCCCATGTAAAAATTCTTAACCCTATCCTATTCAATGAGCATATGGTGGGGACACTTATACAAGATTTAATTATATCTCTCCCAAGCATCATGAAACTGCTTACTAGGCAATTCTCTAAAACTTCTAATTGCATCTTGTGCCTCTAAGGTCTTTCCTATGGGATAATGCTTCTCTATGAATTCAGATTTAAGGATTTCCAAACCAATTTTAGTCGCTCTGGTCAATTTTATATACCATATTTTAGCTTTGTCTCTCAACGACCAAGGAAATATACGCACTCGCAAATAATTCTTAGACAGATTATCATACTTAATAGTTGATGCAACTTCTAAGAAATCATTTATGTGCTGGTATGGGTCCTCTATCCTAAGGCCATAAAATTTTGGAAGCATATTGATCATGCTTAACTTGTTCTCCAAATATTTCGTGCCTTCTTCTGGGATATCTACATAGGAATCATACACATCCGGTACGTAATATCCTTTCAATGATGTGGTTGGTGCCTTATGTTGATTCACTCTTTGGTCACCCATTTTCACGAAATTCATAAAAAAAAATTTCCTGATAATCACAAAATCGTAGTTTTGAAGTACTAAACGACGTTTTTCGGCTTAAATCCACAAGGATCACTAAACTTTAGTGAGTTTTGTTCAGTGACCCTTTTACACTCAAAAACCTTACCTCGTTTGCAAAAATTTGACTTTTTGACAGAAAACTGCAGATTTTTTTATTTTTATTATTTTTTTTAAGACAATAAAACTAACTACTTCTAAACTCTTCTAACAATTAACAAAAATAAAGCTAAAAATTATGTGCAAAATTAAGATAAATTTAAACTAACAAGAGGTCCAACAACGCAACTTTTACTGCTTCTCAAAGTACTTAGAAAAAACACACAAATTTACATTTTAGATACAATACAATAACGCAATGCAAATAAATTACTAAAGCCATTGAACAATGTCAAGTCCCCGACAATGGCGCCAAAAACTTGTTGCGCGTTAGGCGTGCGCAAAATATGTGGTTAAAAACGACACTTTAACGACAGTTTAGGTTTTACCCTTCTGCAAACACACAGATAAATTGTAGAATAACAATGACTTGAGTAAGGGATATCGATCCCACAGAGACTAAGATTATTCACTCTAATAGTTCAAAAACACTGAATTATATTTTTGTAAATTATTTGTTTTGGTGGTCAAAGACCGAATCGTCTAATATTAACTAAATTAATCTAAAAAGCAAAGTAAATTCGTTTGTTATACAAGAGAAAGAAAAACTAGGGTTTTCGTCACTCCACCACTAACCGCATAATATAGTCCAAATTCTATTTCAATTGCATGAGGAAAATCTATTAACTGTGAATTAGGTTGCATCGCGCTAGCAGTTTAACCCCAAAAAGGATTACTCTCAACCGGATCGCGACAACCCATCTCAAGACTAAACTGATTAGTGCTTGTCAACTACTAACAAAAAGTAAATGCAAAAAACTAAATTAAAGATGAAAATAACCTAAAGCATGTTTATACCATTGTGTAAAAAATCAAAGATTAAACATCCAAGTTCCAGCCTATAGTGAATAATTTTGATTGTGTAAGATAAATATATTCGAAAAGTCTAAGACAAGAATCAATTCAAATATATAAACTTGAATCACGAATAGAAACGATATCTCATCTAACACAATCATCACAGTATAGTCACAGTTTCCCCTCTCTACAATTGAAAATACATTAGAACTACATTACTTGGCTAGGGTTTGCAAAACCCTAGATACTGAATTAGTTGATCAGGTAGAAGGAGATTGCATCGTTGATGTCGAATCGCCCTCCATGGCCTTTTTCTCTGGATCTCTAGGTCTTAAATGACTCTTCCCTTTTGAATAATATAAATCTCCAGAGGCATCTCTAAAAATTATACGTGGCAAGAACCTCTCTAAAATCTGTAGCAAAAATTAGTATTTATAGGCAAAGTTGAGGGAAACACTAACCTGAGAATAAGATTACCCTTTTTGGTAATTTAATACACAACCAAGAAAAATCCTAATATATGATGTATAATATGTGTATATATCATGTATAGAGGTGTTGGGGACGAAATAAAGTCATTCGGGTGAAAATAAATCAATCCGGGTCAAAATAGGATTTCAGCCCGAAACTGAAATTTTTAGCTTTTTCTGCAGGACACCCCTCATTTTCTTTATCATATCTGGAGCTACACATATTTTATAGAGGCGTGTAATATATTGTTGGAAAGAGAACTTCAAGCCCTTGATTAGGCTCAAGAATCACCACATTTGGACCTTGTTTGACTAAGATATAAATGCCCGAAGTTGGCTGAAAGTTTGGTGTTGGAAATACTGGTCTATGCCCAAGCGTAGGTTAGGAGCGTAGGGTACAAAACTAAAGCGTAGGTATGGTCCAATTTTGCATGTTTTTGTCTTTGGTGATGTAGGGTATAATGCACTTTTGCTGTAAAATCTATTTTTTTTTCATATTTGAGCTAGACAGGTCTCCTTTGGCTCCCAATGCTTTTGGTTGAAGTAATAATATCTGAAAATGACAATTTTGCCCTTCCGGTGAGATAATGATGTCGGGAAATTACCATTTTGCCCTCTGGTAGCTCTTCTTTGCTCTGGCGCACCTCTTAATTCCTTTCTCGAGATAGAAATGGACACGAACTCAGTTAATTCACCGATATTAGCTTTGTTTCTTCATTAAGGTCCTAAAACATGCTTATACACACAAACGGGATAAAAATACCAAGTAATGGAATGTAAAGACATAACAAACGCAAGATAGGGGCGAAAAATGACCAATATTAAGCACATATCCGATATAAACATTACCAAAAGAGGAAGGAAAAGGGCCCATAAAATAAATGCCCCAAACATCAAAAATCTCGACAATAAGTATTGGGGCTTGTGGCATTATATTCGTAGCACCTAAGTTACCTGTCTTCTGACAACAATCACATGACTTGCATAAGAGGTATGAATCTTTAAAGATCGTAGGCCAATAGAAACCATTATCAAGTACCTTAAGGGCGGTCCTCTTGGGTCCAAAGTGTTCTCCACAAGCATAAGAGTGACAAAAAAGTGAGAATATAATGAAATTCGGTTTCAAGTACGCACACTCTAATCACTTGATTGGAGCAATGCTTCCACAGATATGGATCAATAGTTGCTCATCCGGAAATTTTTTATGCAGCGGAAGTGCATCTTCTTCATGAACAAGCCGACTAAGATGATCTGCAACCAAATTCTCGGAGCCTTTCTTGTCTTTAATCTCCAAGTGGAACACTTGCAAGAGGAGTATCCATCGAATAAGACGCGGCTTAGCATCCTTCTTGGTGAGCAAGTACCTAAGAGCTGCATGATCAGAGAAAATGGTTACTTTAGTTCCAATCAAATAAGAACGAAATTTCTCTAAAGCAAAAATAATGGCTAAAAGCTCTTTTTCAGTGGTGGAATAGTTGAGTTGGGTATCATTCAGGGTTCGAGAAGCATAGTATATGGCATGTGGGACCCTGTTAACCACGCTGAGCTAAAACTGCACCCACGGCATAGTCACTGGTGTCACACATGATCTCAAATGGTAAGTCCCAATTCGGTGGCTGGATTAGTAGTGCAGAAGTCAAGACTCCTTTTAATTTCTCAAATGCCTTTTTGCATTCATCATGGAAATCAAAGGACGCACCTTTTGGAGAAATTTGCACAGAGGAAGTATTATCTTGGAGAAATCCTTAATAAACCTGCGATAGAAACCTACATGGCCAAGAAAAGAACGGACCTCCTGCACACTTATGGGAGGTGGTAAGGAACGCAAAAGATCTATGTTATATTTATCAACCTCTAATCCCCTATAAGAAATTACATGTCCCAAAACTATACCTTGATCAACCATAAAATGATTTTTTTTCCCAATTCAAGACAAGGTTAGTTTCCATGCATCTTTTAAGCACATGTGTAAGGTTATCTAAACATCAGTTAAAAGAATCACCATAGACCCTAAAATCGTCCATAAATACCTCAATGATGTTCTCTACATAGTCAGAGAAGATACTAACCATACACCTTTGGAATGTGGCTGGAGCGTTGTAAAGGCTAAACGACATGTGTCGGTAGGCAAATGTACCAAACGAACACATGAAAGTTGTCTTCCCTTGGTCCTCCGGAGCGATAGCTATCTGATTATAACCTGAGTAACCATCAAGAAAACAATAATAAGAATGATCGGCTAACCTTTCAAGCATTTGATCAATGCATAACAAAGGAATGTGGTTTTTGTGAGTTACCTTATTGAGCTTTCGGTAATCAATGAAAACTCGCCACCCAGTTTGGAGACGTATAGGGACTAACTCATTATCCTTGTTCTTCACCACCATGATTCCAGACTTCTTTGGAACTACTTATACCAGGCTCACCCACTTGCTATCAGAGATGGGATAAATGATCCCAACCTCTAGAAGCTTCAGTATCTCCTTTTTCACAACTTCCATCATAGGAGGGTTTAGCCGGCGTTGAGCCTCTCTTGTGGGTTTTGATCCTTCTTCAAGTAGGATCCAGAGCATGCACATGGCAGGGTTAATTCCCTTGATATCGGTTATGGTCCATCCAATTGCCGTTTTGTGTTCTCTAAATACCCTGACAAGGTTTTCCTCTTTAAGATTGGTGAGGTTGTTTGCAATGATGATGGGCAATGTATCCTTCTCACCCAAGTACATATACTTAAGATGATCCGGAAGTGGTTTAAGCTCCAATGTAGGTGTCTGCATTACAGAAGGTAGGAGTTTCTCGTTAGATAAAGGCAAAGCAAGAAAAGAAACATTATACCTCTTTGGTAATGGTGGGCAGGACTCGAAATCTTCGTTAGCATTCTCCACGTCCTCTGTCACTTGTACATCTAGATTTAGCCCAGTTGGAGTGTCTAATTCTAGATGTTCACTGATAGCAACTTCCAATCCATCCTTTCCAGTTAGCTCAAAAAGTTGTTGCGCCAAATAATCAATTATGTCAACTGCAAAAACAGAATGTAAGTCACTAGGATACCTCATGGCATCAAAAATATTAAACCGGATGATCTCGCCATCAAATTCCATAGTGAGTGTGCCATCATGAACATCGATCTTGGTCCGGGATGTCTTCAGGAATGGCCTCCCCAAAAGAATTTGTGTTGGGTTGGGAGATGACTCATCTTCCATCTTGAGAACATAGAAATCTGTGGGGAAAACCAATTCATTAACCTGCACCAAAACATCCTCAACAACACCCTTAGAATAGGCGTTAGAATGATCAGTGAGTTATATCATAACACCGGTCTCCTTAAATGGTCCAAGATTTAATGAAGCATAAATAGAACAAGGCATGATATTGATTAATGCTCCTAGATCTAACATGCATTTCTTAAACCTGGTGTTTCCAATGGTGCATGGGACTGTAAATGTCCCTGGATCCTTACACTTGGGAGGGAGTTTCCTTTGAAGAATGGCTGAAACATTCTCCCCCACACTTACCTTTTCATCCCCCTTTAGCTTCCGCTTGTTAGTGCACAATTCTTTTAGGAACTTAGCATATTGAGGCACCTATTTAATAGCATCAAGGAGGGGGATGTTTACCTCTACCTTGCTGAAGGTTTCCAGAATCTCCCTTTCTTCCTCCACCTTGTTAGACTTTTTGAACCTGCTAGGAAATGGTGCAGGAGTAATAAAATAAAAGGTAGAGGGTTTAGGTGTACTTACCTAAGGTGAGTTAAGGTCGGCCTTGGTGGAGCATGGAATGGCGTCCTCCTGGATGCTGGGTGCTTCAACTTGTTTTCTACTTCGTAGTGTCACTGCACTCGCATTTTCCTTCGGGTTAATCACCATTTGACATGGCAATTTACCCGAGCCTTGAGCTTCCATCCGGCTCACAGTTGTGGCCAATTGGTCTATTTGAGTCTCCAAGTTTTGAATACTAGCTCGGGTTTCTTGTTGAAATGCTCTCGTATCCTGTTAAAATTGCACTAAATTCAGAGCAAGAGATTTTACAAGATCCTCAAGTGATGTACCTTGATTTTGTGGGGTTGGTTATGGTCGTGCTTGATAGGGTTGTTGCATTCTTTATTGAGGATAATCCGGTGGCCGATTAAATATGCCATTTGGAGCGGTTTGTGGTTGGTTCCCATATATGAAGTTATGATGATCTTTCCATCCTTCATTGTACGTGTCGGAGAAAGGATCATACCGTTTTCTTCGTTGCCCAGGGAATCCACCCATGGCATTAGCTTGCTCCATGTTGCCGTCTTGCAAAGATGCTCACATATCGGTTGGATGCCCCATATTGTAACACACCCCACATGTCTTAGCTTGTTGTATATTTCCTATAGCCATTTGTTGCACAAGTGAAGTAAGGTTAGCAATTTGTTGTTCAAGAGTAGATGCGCTTACCTCATTCACTGTCTTAATGGGTGGTGGTTCGTTGCGAATGCTAAATTGTTGGGAATTTGTTGCCATGTTGGATATTAGTATCCTTGCACCTTTAGGTGTCTTATCTACTAGAGCTCCTCCACTAGCAACGTCGATCATGATTCTCTCCATAGGTATTAATCCTTCATATAAATATTGGATGAGAAACAGTTCACCAATTTGGTGGTGAGGGCAACTAGCACATACTCTATTAAAGCGCTACCAATACTCATAGAGTGACTCTCCACTAAATTGTTGAATACTGTAGATTTCTTTTCTAATAGTTGCGGCTTCTGATGCAGGGAAGTAATTTTCCAGAAACAGTCTCTTCATTTTATTCCATGTTTCAACCGTACCGGGAGGATGGTAATAGAGCCATTAATTTGCGGAGTTTGCTAGAGAAAAGGGAAAGGCTCTCAGTTTAATTTGCTCCTCAGAGATGCCGGTTGGTTTCATGGTAGAGCACACGACATGAAACTCCTTGAGGTGCTTGTTCAGATCCTCTCCTGCGAGACCATGGTATTTTAGCAGGAGATGGATTAGTCCAGATTTTAGCTCAAAGTCTACCTCAAGGGCGGGATACTCAAAGCAAAGCGGTTGTTTATCTGAGTTTGGAGCCACCAATTCCTTGAGAGTTTTGTTTATGTTATTAGTAGACATCTCTCCGTGTTCAGATTCTGAGTCGGATGAGATGGAAGAGTAGTGTGTATTGCTATGTCTAACTCTGGTGGGAAGAAGCCTTTGGATCTTAGAAAGTACAGAGTCTTATGCATTCAACATACCTAAACCTGAAAAACATAACATAAAAAAAACAAAAAATAAATAAAAATAAACAAATAAAAAAAAATAATAAAAAAATGAGAAGACAAAATCAAAACAAACTAGGTAACAATTCAATAAGAAATCATTCCCTGACAATGGCGCCAAAATTTGATGCATGTCGTTAAGCGTACCAAATTAAAACCTTACTAATAATATATTTAAGAGTAAAGCAGTAGTAAGGGTCGATCCCATAGAGAATGATTCTATTTAATTTATTATCTATGCAAAAACTAAGACTCTGTAAATCCTAAATTAGCAAATAACTAAACTGGGGTTATTGAGATTTTGACTAAGAAATTTAAATGATGAACTAAAATTAAATAAACCAACACAAGAAATAAATAAGATTAAAGACAATAATGAAGAAGACTTGGACAAATGATCATTCACCACCACTAGAGCATGACATGCAAATCAATATGAATAATATACCGATCATCTATTGAGACTACCAACCTTAGATAACATACAAGTGCTCACTACCCCAATCCCTCTTTAATTTGTTGCTAGATAAAGACAAATTCTCTTATCTAATCTCTTCCCATTAAACAACCCTAAGACAAGTGCTCTAAGATTTAATCTAATGAAAGCATTACGATGAGAAAGATAGGTTGATCTATGGCAATAAAATCAACAAGTGTGGATTATTTAACCTAGGTTATGTCCCACAATGCAATTAAACGAAAGCATCCCGCAACCATTAACCACAATTTACTACTAAGGGTAAGAATATCAAGACAATTATGTATCAAAAATTCTAACCTAGCATTAGATTATCATAAGGTTTCATCTAGTTGGCCACCCAAATAAAATAATATAATAATCATAAACCAATAATCATAGAGGAACATAAACATTCTCAATTGGAGAAAATCAAATATATTATTGATAGGATCAATTCACATGATCATGTCTAGGGTGTTGAAATCACCTTCATCAAAGAAAGAAAACCTAGCCTAGCATAATTGAAATAAACAAGAAAATAAAAACTAATGACATTAGATGATTAAGAGAATTGAAAGATGGAGATGAACAATGGTGATCTTTGCGAATCTCTCAGCCGACAATCCTCTTCAGAGCCACCCTTTTATCTCCACCTTTCTGTATTGCCCACGTGATATTTTGTTGTCGAGCAGAGCCCTCAAACTCTTGTGAAACTCCTATTTGTAGAAGTAGAGTCCTTGTTGTAGTGAACTTGTTGATTGATTGGCATTAAATCCTTGTATTGATGTGTTTCTCTCGGGGTCAAAATATATCAAACGGTGTCTTATATACATCCTGGAAATTATTTGAATGCACAAGAAGTCTATTGGGTCCCACTATACTCATCTGATCCGACCATGGGCGAACGTTCGCAAATTGCAAACATTCGTAATTTATTCACTAAAGTTTTTGTACTTCTAGCAGGGCGAACGTTCACAAAATGCGAACGTTCACAATTCATTCACTAGAGTTTGTGTACTTCTAGCAAGGCGAACATTCACAAAATACAAACGTTCACAATTCTTTATTGTTGTTGTGTAGTTCTTTTCTCAAGTTTTCAGTTCAGGTCCACTTTGTGCATCTCCATGTCACTTGCATTTCATTTATAACTCACTCTCGGTCCTCATTTGCTTCATTTCACTTCGGCCCCGGTTCTTGAATGGTCTTGAGTTGGTATTCTAGTTAATTCACCGAAATTAGCCCACTTCACACGCAACGAACCTAAAACACACTTAGACAAGCAAACAGGGTAAAAATACAGAAATAGTGAAATATATGGACTAACAATACTGTATTAATCGCCTATAATGTATAACATTCGGCTCCTATAACTCGATCTTACTATTATCGAACTAAAATACAAATTGGGCCCGAGCTTCTTCCTTGGGATTATGCTCATTAGTTCTCTCCCCTTTTTACGCGAACACTCTGCTACTTTGTGGTAGGAGGCCCTGTTACTTAGATCGAAGAACTACTTTTAGTATTTTATTTTTGAATTTTCAAAAAAAATCTGATTTCCTCCATACTACTCCCATTCTCTCCTTTTCATAAGCAAAACTACTATTTCAACTACATAGTCAAAAATTAATTAATTGTCCCATAGTGAATATGTGTTTGTGCTTATAGGTCAAAATCGTACTTCTCGGTTTCAATTTCACTAATTCATTCACCTATGTAAAACCATATCACTTGACTAACTCAATCTAATCATTACTCTCATGAGCGGGAATATCGCATAACATACTACTCATACATCATAAACACAAACTCAATCAACTTGAAATGCAAAACACTCATTTGTAAAACCAAAGAATATCTCACAAATTTTCAATATTTTCTTTTTTCATCATTCCTTATACTAACTACACCTTCCCCCCAAACTTAATTTAAATAATCTCCTCATGGTTCACAATCATACTCATGAGAAAGATTATAGTTAACCTTGCACCACAGTTCCATAATTTCAACTTTTTATGCACATTCTCCCCCTCCCCAAAACTTGAATCGAGCTCTCTGCAAAACATTTCAAAAAAGTACACATATCCAATATCATAGCAAGGGAAAAAGAAATTATTACTGAATATAGCACAATGAATGATTATTTTATTAAATAAAATAAAAATAAATAATTATTTGGCCTTAAGGGCCTACAATTCCTATGAAATTGAAATTGCAATGATTTGGCCTTAAGGGCCTATAATCACTAAGAATTGAAAATTCCAACCTATCTATTAAAACAAGAACTAAAACAAAAAATATTTCTAAACCTACAAACCCTAGTCCTACTCATTCCTTTATCCTCATAGCCATCATTCACTTCCACTCGGAAAACCTCCCCAAGAAGCATTGATATTTGATGCCATCTCAAGCCATTCAAAACTTGTTTCTTGATAATACTTCGTGACGACAAACATTTCTCATTCATCTCCCCCAATCTATAGCCCAATTACTCTTCAATAATCCTTGAAATCAAAAACGGATATGGGAGATTAAACTCCATAAAGTCCCAGCCTTCTACCTCTCTTTTCACAATTCACTGCACCATCATCATATTTCCCATGATCAACTCCAGTATTGTGATCCAATATCCTTTAAGCATGTAATATAAGACTGTAATCATTGTATGTCCTCTCCTACTTGTCCTATGATTTTGAGATACTTGTGATTTAAGAACAAAGTCTAGATACAATAAATTTGGGCTCATGAAGTAATTATACACACTCTCGTCCATACGTTTTGGAATATGCCTATCACATATCTCCATAATCATGTCCACCACTGAGAGTGGCCATTTCTTCGGGATTAGCTTAAACTTCTTAAGTAAGTGATCCGGACATAAAAGTGGTATTTTCCAAAATTTCGAAACTACCTCCTCATTAACCACTTTAGGATCATTCCACTCATCAATCTTCACTTTTATTAATTCTCGTCACTCCAGTCCTTCCATGGTCATCGTTTCATAAAACCTCCGAACTAAATCCGGGTACACCCTTAAGCCCTCCAGACTCTCCAAATTCTCTAACCCTCTTTCTCTTAACAACTTCACTCCCGGCTTTACCAACGGATTTTTCATTATGTCTGAGAGAAACATTAACTCGTATTGAAGCTTTCACTTCATGAAATCATGAGGTGTTGTACGAATTCGTGGTGCTCTTGGAACTTGCCTACTTGTGCCTTCCCCATCTACAAATCCATTCTCCCTTCTAGGATCGACTACCCCTGAAGTGGCATCATCATCTAAGAACTCTTCTGTATTAGATTCAATATGATAATCACTCTCTTGCTCATGCCTACTTTCACTGGGAAAAGGAGGAGATGAAGAAGAAGAAACCATCCTTTTATGCCTCACAAGCTTTTGTATATTGAATTATGGGAATTGTGAACCCCTAAGGCTGTATTTATAGATGAATGATTTGTATTCTACAGGGAAAAGGAATTTGATTCATCTCTGGAGTTGGAGAATAGAATCAAGCCATCAATCCAACTTTCACATGTACTTGGATTACATCTTTTACTGGAACTAGGATTTTTGTCTAAATTCCTATCTAAATCCTAAAAATTTCGAAAACCTAGTTCCTAATTAAACCCTAATACATTATAAACACAAAGCCATCTAAAAATCACCTTTTTTGAACAAATTTTTAAAATTTCCTGAGCTTTGATACGATGGTCTTTACGCTTAAGCATAGGGCTATAAGCGTAGCATGCTATGCTTATGGGCTACGCTTAAGCATAGCCCAAGCATTACCTTGGTTTGGTTTTATTTTGCTATTTTTTTGGGGGGTCTATTTTTGTCTACCCAATCGCCATACATATGCTCTAATATCCCCATATAATACGAACTCATACTCCCACCAAACTTAAACACACACATGTCCTCATTGTGTAACTTTGAAGCGTAATCAAACCTTAAAAATCACATCACACTCAACGCATGCATCATCATAGTGCTGGATATGTAAAACACGAGCAATACTATCACATGTATACAAAAAATTGTAGTTTTATAAATTCAAAAAAAAAAAATACACTTATAGATCGATCATTTAAGTTGTGACATATGTCGTATTATAATAGATTATCCGCCTAACAATTCTATTCTAGTAAAAAATAACTATAAAAAACTATACTAGAACTAAACTAATAATCAGTATTGGATGGTGGTGGTGTATCTAGTCCAATATGAAACATTTATGCCTCTAAGAAGGCACGTATCTCCATTTGACCACACCAGAGCTATATAATCTCCTCTCGGTGCAACTGCATATCGGTCATAGTGATTCTCTGGCCGACCCGCCACTCATCCCTCAGCTAACGTATCTCATCTCTAAGCGTCGCCTGCCCCGCAATCAACTCGTCAAACTATGCACGAGAGAGCGTCACTGTCGCACCAGCAGGCGCATGAGGCATCTCAGCAGCCTGTACCCCCTCTCCCTAAGGTGGCACAACATCGTCATGTCTAGCCTCTAGCTCAGCCGGCATATCAGGAGGCACTAGCCCAACAGGAGCCAACAACAGCCTGCTCTGTAATACTAACTCTCCACCCAGTCTCGACCACTAGTTTCTCCACAGCCCTATTATTTAGACACCAGGCACATATCGGTTCACATGCACTTCCTCATCGATCTCTACACCAACATCGGTCACCAATCTCATAACCAAGGTCGGGAATCTCATATGAAATCTGATATTCTCGACCTTGGTCATTGTCCGTAAATCAACATAGTACGGGTATAAGCCTCTCCATAGAATTTGAGGAATCGAGATCCAATGGACGAAATCAAAAGCATAATGTAGAATCAGAAATAAATTCCACCTCTGAGTCACATGACCCTGGGGTAAATCTGGGATCAAAGAACTGTGTCCAGGAACAACTACCTCGGATGATAATCCGACTTATTTGTGCAGTTGTTCATGTCGTCTCCATAGTTCCCCGTTGTCTGCAACCGGACTATCTATGTCATGGCTGGGAATAGCTCTGATAGGAGTGTAAAATAACCCACCAACTCCGGTGGTCACTCATCGGGTATACCACAGGCCTCAACAATGCTCTGGGGTCTAATCTGGAACTGTACTCCTCGTACCTCGGTCTCCATCCGAAGCCCTTTGCTGTAATGTCGCATGTGAAGCCAGAACTCAGATCATATCGAGGCAATTTGGAGTAGAACAAGGGGATAGAATCAACAATAAGCATCGTGCCCGTAGACATTGTATAGTCCACGCTGGTACCTCCTCCCTCTCAAAAATCTCCTCTGAGTACGTTCGTTCAATGTCATACCCCCTTAACATCGCCTGATCCAATAGGTCTTTCACTGTGTCTATAGTAGGTACTAGTCAAAGGGAATCCTATATCCCATGCTCATTATCAGCCACAGGCGGCTATGGTTGTGGTGATGGTGGTAAAATTGGAGAAGCGACCGGTGAAACGACACTCGTATCTACAGGGTCACTACGTGTCACCTTTAAAGATGATGATGAGAAGGGTAGCACAATCAGTTGTCTACGTGCCTTGGGTGGCTGAGCCACTGGTGCCTGGTCAGGCGACCTCAATCTTGTTTGTGATGTATGCGCCCCACGACCTTTCGTCTTCATCCCTACGGTCTGAATCAATAAGTTTAAGAAAATTGTTCTGGGCACCGAATCAAACTCAAAACCATTTCTAAATGAACCCAATATGATGTTTAAACAAATCCACAAATAAAAAAACTCAAAAAAATCGAAATCCTACCCGTTATTCTAGTCGAAAATCTCAACTTTTGAAAAATGGATCAAAACATGTTTTCAATGGCATTTGTTCGTCAATACTAGTTTAGAATTATTAAAATAGTAATTAGAAACATAAATATAGAAGAAAAACTCACTAAATAAAAAAATTTGATGATTTTTTCAAATTTTGGCTTTCGAGACTCTTCGAGTTCTTCACAAGAATCGAGATGATTCAGGAATGGAGCTAACGCAAGATATGAGTGGGTTGGTTCGAAATCCCCTTAAGGTTAATTTGGGAGTCATTTAAGAGAATTTTGTGGAAAAAATAATGGAAGGGAAATGTTGTAAGCCCAAACATTTAAATACAGAGTCGCGTCGGCTGGAGTTGAAACTCCAGCCTACGCTAAGCGCAGGTAGAGCAACGTTTAAGCGTAACTCCCTAGCTTTGGTTAAATGTTCAGCTTCCACTCATTGTTTGTCCGCATGCATAGTTAAGCGCAACTACTCTTCGCACACTCCATACACTTCATTTAATATTTTACATCACCAACCGTGACAATGACAATATTACGATTTGATCTTATGACTAACGAACTAAAATACAAACTACAAATTAGGTTTAAAAACTAATTTTCATCCCCTAGTAGCAATGTTTAGCATCGTTGGCGCGACGTTGCCATTTCTCAACATCCAAAATTGTGTTCGTGTGTTGCGTAAGTCAAATCCATTGACTCGACAACACACTTAACTGGTTTGACATCAAAATAATTCTTAAGCCTGTTACCATTCACCACAAATCTCTTTACTTTTTCCGAATCATCGAGTTCTACTACTCCATGGGGGTAAATCTTCATAATTTCATATGTTTCATCCCATCTTGATTGAAGCTTGCCAGGAAATAACTTAAGTCTCCAATTAAACAGCCACACTCTCTGACCGGGCTCAAAGGACTTCTTCCAAATATGTTTATCGTGAAACGCCTTCGTCTGAGCTTTATAAATCCAAGAATTATCATACACATTATTACATAGTTCCTCAAGATCTGCAAGTTGACATTTTCTTTGAGCGCCAAATCATTTCAAATCGAAGTTCAACCTTCGAACTGCGAAATATGCTCCGTGCTCTAGCTTAATAGGGAGGTGACACGATTTACCATAAACAAGCCGATACGGTGTCATACCAATCGGTGTCTTATAAGTGGTTCTATAATCCCACAGTGCGTCATTCAGCCTCTGAGGCCAATCTTTCAAATCCAAACGCACTATTTTCTCCAAACATTTCTTCACTACCTTATTAGAAATCTCCACTTGTCCACTATTTTGGGGGTGATATGGAGTACCAATTTTATGAGTGATGTCGTACTTCCGACATAGACCACTGAGAAAATGGTTATTAAAATGCTTTCCACTGTCACTATTTATCACACGTGGTATACGAAATCTTGACAAAATATTTGACTACACAAACTCCACAACTGCCTTATGGTTGGCGTGTGAAGTTGCTACAACTTCTACCCATTTTGACACAAAGTCAACCCCTACGATTATGTACTCTTTCTCGCCCACTTTTGGAAATGGTCCAATGATGTCTATACCCCATATATCAAATAATTCAACGATCAAAATCGAGGTTAGAGGCATCATTTCACGTCAAGATATAGATCCCAACTTCTAACATCGCACAGAAGATTTACAATATTCAAATGCATCTGTGAATATGGTCGGCCAATAGAACCCAGTTTGCAGCACCTTATGGCCCATCTTTTGAGCTCCAAAATGCCCCCCCACATTCTAGCGTATGGCAAAATCATCTTTTGAGCTCCAAGATACTCTCCACTACACTTTCAAGAACACACTTTCTGATAATCTAATCAGAGCAATACTTGTACAATCGTGGATTATCCCAAATATAGAATTTAACTTGGCTGAAGAATCGATCTCTATCTCTCTTAGACCAACCTTTTGGAATTTGACCCGTGGCTTTGTAATTAACAATATCAGCATACCACAGTATCTCTTCCACAATAGCCACACTGAATAGATGAACACAGATGTTCATCTGGGAATGTATCCTTAAGAGGAACACTTTCATTTGTAGTTTCCACAACAATCCTTGATAAATGGTCTGCTACTACATTTTCTGAACCCTTTTCATCTTTTATCTCTTGAAATTACCTAGACGATCAATGAAAATAGCCTATTCACCTCCCTCTCTAGGCTATTTTCATTGATCGTCTAGGTAATTTCAATTGATATTAGAGCGTGGTTTCCCTATTTTAGGCTAACTACCTAGGGTTAGATCTTGAGCTTAGATGATGGAATTTATTTGTGAATGAGGTTTCCTTGATAGGATCCCTATAGTTGATAGGTTAAATAATGAGGGTGATGATGATTGTGATGATTCGCTTCAAGCTAAGTACAATAAATTTTATGATAAGTACACTCATCTTAGCGAAGTTTTCTTAAAATCTATTGGTAGATTTAAAAGTGTTGACAAGGAAAAGCATTTCCCATGACTTTAATCAACACATGACTGATAAGTCTGAATGGATTGAAAGGTTGTGAAAGTATGAAAAAGAAAGGATAGAGGTTTTAAAGAGTGTAGAAGATCTCAATAAGGAACTAATACTTGTACGATCTAATTTGATTGAGAAATCTGTGAAGATTGGAGATTTGGAGAAGAATTTGGAAGATGCTAACTCAACTATTCATAGATGGTCTAGTGGAACTAATAAACTTAATCATATGTTGAGTGTAAGTAAATCTGTGGGAAATACTAAAGGTTTGGGGTTTGTAGGAACACTAAGTAATCATAATGTCATTCCCAAAACTATTTTTGTTAAAGGATCTCATGTAGAATCTAGTTCTTCTTCAGGTAAGTCTGATAGGAATTTTAATGCTCAATCTTATGTCAGAAAACCTATTGAAATAAGAGTTCTTTTTACCTCTAAGGGTTCGAATAATGGTTTTCAAAAGTTTATCCCAATATTCCATCATTGTAGAGTGATAAGTAACATTCGACCTTTGTGTTCAAAGTTTAAAGGAAAGACTTTGAAATCAAAGAGAAAATCTAGAACTCAGAAAAGACCCAATGTCGAAGATCAAATTAGGGTTTTCAGTAAAGATATAAAGAATTTATCTAAACATGCAAGTAAAACACCTAAGATTATACAAGCATGGGTTAGAAAAGGTGAGTTACATTATTGTGATCCCCATACATGGGTTAGAAAGGGTGAGCGAAATTATGGTAAGGCTCATACTGAACTTCGAGCATGTGGTTGATAATCTCAAGGATAGTGATGGTAAGAATGGTTCTTTTGATGAAAAGAAAAAGTCTAAAGGTTTAGGAAAATGCACAATTGTAGCTTCTGGTCTACCTAGACTAGAACATGTTGATTGTGATAAGGGTCGAAAGGCTAATTTGTTTAGCATTAGCCAGATATGCAATGATTATCAATATATCAATTTACGTCGTGATAAATGCATTATTAATGATTCTTTTGGAAATTATCTCATGGAAGGTGTACGTACATCTGGTAATCGGTATCGCATATTGCCTAAATTTTCTACTGAGAAAGGTCTTGAGTTTATATCCAAAGCTTCTTAGTCAACAGACATCTCTATAAAACCATTAGATTTTCAAAAGCATGTATATGTTATAAAATCTAGTGGCATGTTATCATTAGGATAGATGTCTTTATATGTATCATTCTAGAAATATCTTGCATTATATTTTATCCTATAATTGATACATTATCATACATTTTGTATGATTTTCATGTTTATTTTTTTATATGCATCATGTTTTAAAACTAATAGGATTGATCATGCACACAATATTATGAGAAAAATTAAAAACAAATATTATATAAAAAACAATTCTTAGCATGTTGAGCTTAGCTAAGGGTAAAAATGGTTGTCATATTTCACTCGATTCTCATATTTACTTTTCTTATTATGCTTAAGGGAATTGAAGTTCTTAGTCTGACCTAAGGTTATGAGTTATTCACTTGACATGTTTAAGTATTATTTTGGGGTGTTTGTTTTACTTTGAAGATGATTGTAATACTTGTTGAAACTTTTAGTCTTTTTCATCTAATCCAAAGTAATATGTTAGTTCATAAGCAATGCTAGATTGATCTATGTTTTTAAATACCTTTTGAATGCTTATGAATGTTGTGGTGATGTTGAAAAAAGGAAAGAATGAGAGGTTTAAAATATACAAATGCAAAAAGTAGTTATTCGATCTGATTAACCGGGCCTCTTGTCTCAGTAAGCATTGAGTGTTCTTGTAAAAAGGGGAGAAGACTAATTAGTATAAATCCCATGAAAAAAGCTCGGGCCCAGTTGGTCGGGACTAAAAATCCTCGCTGGAAAGTCCGGAGCTTAGAAAGACAAAAAGGGATATAGTGAAAAAGTTGAAAAGGTTGAAAAGATTAAATTGTATTCCTCTAATAAGCAATAAGATCTGAGTTAAAGATTTGACTTCTAGCTTAGGTTTTGAACTGAAGTATCATCACGGTTGTTGACCGAAGGTTTTCCAGCATGGGTAAACATGACATTTTGATGATAACAAACCATTGAATGTGGTGAATTTAATGTCTACTTGAGTTATGCTTAATAGGTTATTGATTCAAGATAAACTCAACAGAGTTAGTGGATCCATGAGAAGATCAAGCAAAGGTGCTTAGAGCTCAAAAGACAATGGAGACAAAGACGGAGACATCAACCCAAACCTTAAAGAAATTGAAGATCAAAGAAATGGGTAAAATAGTCTTGGGTGAGTGCTAGATTAAATGTAAAGTTATTTTTGAAATAAATTATTTGAAAGCTCAACTCTTGACCATATAGCATATAGGACCATGCATATCATTCTTGAGTCCTTGCATCATTAGCAATAGACTATGCACATTATTGAAGACACATTTCTATGTATAGTCTTTGCTAAAGTTGAGTTAGTTCAAGCTTTCATAAGCTATGGAAGAACTCAACAAAGATGTTGTCCTAGAACCATTAACTTAACTCATATAACTTGAAATGGATTCTAAAGGAATATTAAAGCTTTGAACAAAATTGTTAAACCATGAAAACCTTTTGTCTAATATTGAGAATTTGTTTAAATTAGAAAAAACATTTTATGATCTCAATATTGAATTTAGGCATGTCAATGACGTTAATAAGTATCTAAGACATCCTAGGAGTGTGTCTAAGTCATTTTGGAAAAATCCCAAAAGAATTCATGAAAAACTGTCAAGTGGGCTAGAAGTTCGAAATGAAGTGTCACATTCAAATGATTATAAAGCACTTAAACATAGCTTAAATGGAGTGATGCAAAAGCCTAAAATCAATATCTTGAAGTCTTCTTTCCAAAAAAATAAAAAACGCCTCTATCCGAGTTACGGAACTCCAGTTATGAACAAAAGAATGAACTCTGTCGAAACTAGGCTGAACAACCCAGTCGACTGGCTGAGTCAGTGACCTACAAATAAAGTTCAGAATGATTTTTTTGAGACCCATTCGACTGCCCTAAAACACCCAGTCGACTGCCTCATCCTGGATTTGAATTCTAACGGCTAGTTTTGGGTTCAAACTTTTCCAAAACTTCCCAAAACACCCCTAAACGGCTATATTGTGTTCCTATGCTATATATAAGCCATATATGAGCCAAAAATGGGTTAGGGAAGAGGGACAGAAGACTATGAGTGAAAATATACCACTTTGGGCATAATGATTGAAATTATTATTGGGTAGAAATCCCTTCTATAAGAATCACCATGAGCATCATTCATATCATCCTCTTGTGATTCATTCTTCATACTTGAATTGAGATCTTCATTTGATCAATTCAACTATAACTCTAAGTATGTGAGGAAGTGAGCCTTACATTTTTATATCTATCTATTGAGAGATATTGTTATACCACTCAAATGTAAAATTCTTATTCTTTTGAGTGAAAGTCCAAGAGGTTATCTTGGCATGGGATGGGCTTGTTGAAGCTTTGTAAATGTTTTTCTCTAGCTTGAAAAGAGAGAATTAGGTTGTCTCTCCAGCCACAAGAAAGAGAATGTAAGGGTTTGCTATTCAACCGGAAAAAAGGAGGCATGTAAGGGTTTGCTTTTACCCGGAAAGAGAAGCACGATCGTGGAATCCTTGGGAGGTTTTCTCAAGGCATGGACGTAGACCAAAGCTTTGGTTGAACCATGTAAAATCTTGGTGTGTTGGTTTGCATTTTCTTTATCCGTTAAACTCTTTACTCTACAAGCAATTGTCAATTACAATCTTGAACTTCATATTGATGCCATGCTACGAAATTACTTGTGGTTATAAATTCATAAGGAGTATGAGAAAATGTTAGTTGAAGTAGTGATTGGAATGTGAGCATGATTGAATTATATCTTATACTATCATCTCATTTATCTTGCTATAAATATTGTTGCACAACATGTGTTTGATAAAATGCTTCTTCAACAAACCAAAGCCTTGAATGTCTATATGAATTCCATGTGCTTGACAAAATGCATATTCATCCTAACCTTTACCTTGAAAGTGTACATTCCTTTGTAAACTCTTCAAGAATATTTCTAGACAATAACACTTTATGTATAATGTTCATTAATGATGAAAGTGTTATTACATGTTTTATTTGGTTAGGTGAATTACATTCTTGGTTAATTGGATGATACTTCATATTCTAATTGAATCAATGATGCAATGTTTAAATTATGTAAATCATTATTTCATAAGTACAAGTATGAAATGAGGGAGTCACTTAAAGATCATCTATTCACTAGATGTTTGATAAGAGCATTATAAGATTAGTTTTGATAAAACAAGTCAAACTGCAAAAAGTCTCAAAGTTTGTAATTGACCCTATTCACCCCCCTCTAGGTGTTAATATGTAGCCAACAATGGTTAGTGAGTAGATTGTTAGAATTTACACGTATCCCGTTCATCTTAGTTGTTTTCTTGCACCTGAATATTTTTCATATATGCAAATGCTATGTAAAGCTTGTCTTGTGATTGCTTATGACTACAAGGTATGTGTGCTGATTTTCTTAAATATCATGTGTATAATAGCTAAGTCAAGTATGCTAATATGATATGTTAATGATTAGCTCGTTGTCTCTACTGCCCTGATCACATGTTTCGAAGATCAAAAATATTTTTTTTGTTGTTGAGCATTTTTGCATTCATGCATTAATATTAGGGTCATGCATTATAGAGTTTTTTTTACTCGAGAATCTGGATATAATTTTATAGAGTACTTTATCCTAGTATTTTGGCTCGGCTTAGATTCTCTAGAGTCTCATCGATAATCCTTTCCCTATGTTTATATTGTGATATTTTCCCTTTGGTTTCATCTTGAGGTTTTTCCTTGTTTCTCTCATGAGATTTGATTGTTTTTATTCTTCATTGTCATTTCAGTGACAAAAAGGGGGAAACATATTGAGTAAGGGGGAGTAATTGTTTTAGGGGGAGATGAATTGAGGAAGGAGGAGAAGGAGAGTGCGTGTTTTATGATCATTATGCTTAAATGGATATTTTGTTTTTCTTATGATCCTTTTATATTTGTTTTTCACACTTTCGTTTAATGGTTTGTTCAGTGTTGTGGTTACAAGATTGGTAGACCGTCATGAAAGTAAGGTGACAGTTTATATCTATGTTTGTCGGTGTGTGTTCATAGGTATAGATGTTATGTTGTTATTTGTGATGCTATATTGTAAAACATGGTTTTGTCTCAGAAATGCCAATGGGGAGATTGTAAGAACATTTATTGTAATTGTTTATCTATGACATGTTCTAGACAATAATCATGTTTGAGTGTTAGATAGGTCGTTTTGGTTTTAACAACATTTACAAGTTCGACAAAGGCAAAATCAAGCATTGAAGTACTGAAAAATACAAGTGAAGCGCAAAAGTGAGCATCTTGAGGAAAAATATCTCCCGTAGGGCGAAAACAACATTTTCCAAAGCCGCCACTTCAAGGAAAAATTATCGTGGATTCAAGACAGTCATTTTTTCGCTTCACTTCTATTCTTCTTTACTTCAATGCTTGATTTCGCCTTTGTCGAAGCTTGTAGATGTCGTTGAAACCAAAATGACCTATCCAACACTCAACATGGTTATTGTCTAGAACATGCCATAAATAAAAAATTACAATAAATATTATATCCATCTAATAAGCCTGTACTTGGAGTCCTTCTTTGTCAGCAAATGTCTCAATGCTGCATGATCCGAATATACTACCACATTGGTTCCTAGTAAATATGATCTAAATTTATCCAACTCAAAAACAACTGCTAGCAATTCTTTCTCTGTTGTTGTATAATTTATCTATGCATCATTCAGGTTCTTACTAGCATAATACACTGCGTATGGAAACTTCTCCTTTCTATATCCCAATACCGCTCCAATGGCGTAATTTGAAGTGGCACACATCAACTCAAAAGGTAGAGACCAATCCAGTGGTCGCATGATTGAGGCCTTAGAGAGTTATGTACGAAGCTCCTCAAATGCACAAAGACACTCTTCGTCAAAGACAAAGTCTTCATCTTTAGCTAATAAGTTGGATAGTGGACGGGCGATCTTATTAAAATCTTTAATAAATCGTCTATAAAAACCGGCATGGCCCAAAAATGATCTTATCTGTTTAACAGATGTGGGAGGAGGCAATGTTGCAAGAAGCTCAACTTTAACCTTATCTACCTCAATCCCTCTTTTCGATACTATATGGCCAAGTACTATACCTTCTTGAACCATAAAATAGCTCTTCTCCAAACTCAAAATCAAGTTAGAGTCTCTATATCTCTTGAACACGAGTGCCAGATGTTTCAAACAGTTCTCAAAGGTTACCCCAAAGATCGATAAATCATCCATGAACACTTCTAAGAATTTCTATACCATATCAAAGAATATTAACATCATACACCACTAAAATGTAGCTAGCGTACTACATAAACCAAGGGGTATTCTTTTGTACGCAAACATACCATACGGGCATATGAAAGTGGTTTTCTCCTGATCAGCAGGATCAATTGTAACTTGGTTGTAAAAGGAATATCCATCCAAAAAGAAATAATAGCTCTGTCAGGACAACCTCTCTAAGATTTGATCAATAAACAACAATGGAAAATAATCATTCCTAGTGTGTGAGTTGAGTTTTCTATAGTCAATTCAAACACGCCACCCAATGGATGTGCGATGTGGGATCAACTCACCTTTACAGTTAAGCACAACAGTGTTACCTGATTTCTTTGGTACCACATATGTAGGGCTCACCCATGTACTGTCAGATATGGGGTATATGATACCCGCATCTAGCAACTTCATAAGCTCCTTTATCACCTCCTCTTTCATGTTTGGGTCCAATCTTCGTTGCATTTCCCTTGATGGTTTTGCAGTCTCCTCTAAATGATGTGATGCATGCAAATCAAGGGATCTATTCCTCTAAGATCAGTATCACTCTATCCTATCGCCTCTTTATTCTCACTTACGACATTGACTAGACTCAATTCTTATTCTTTTATCAGCTTTCATGAAATAATTACAGAAAAAGTCTCATCCTGCCCTAAAAAGACATATTTCAATTTCTCAAGCAATTCCTTGTGTTCCAAGGTAGGAAAATTTATTAGAGATGGTATTGGTGGTGTATTCGAGAGTGTGGGAAGCGGCTCAATCGACACTTTCCATGAATGACCGTATCATGCAGTCTCAATTACAGCAATATCTTCCTTATTCTGCCTTATTTGCTCATCCCAGATGTCTGGTTTAGTCTTCAACCTTACTCCAGTCATCAATGACTCCAACTCATCTTTCTCTAGCATCCTTGGTGCGAACTCCTCTACTATATCATCCATCTCATCAATATAAAAACATTCAATTGACTCCGGGAGTTCATGATCGGCATTGAACACATTCATCCGCACCTTCAGGTTTCCAAAAGATAAATCCATAGCCCCTGTTCTACAATTTATACACACATTATCCATAGCTAAAAATGGTATTCCAAGAGCAGTATAGGGTCTGCAGCTACTTCGAAGAAAACTCCATTAATGGGGGTTGCTTCTCAACCATCAACTACACAAGAACAAGGGCATAAAGATGATACTGCTACAAAGTCTTGGGCAAGTTTAGTAAGGCCTGTTGATGCTCCTCGCATGAAGATTTTATATCATCCACCAGTCATCAAAAACATTAGGGTTGTTGTCTATCTTCCATACTCAGTGACTGAGGCTGCTGCACAAAAATAGCAGATTTGCTTGGTTGGGTTTTTCTTAGATAAGAAGCTACCTTACAATGTTGTCAATTCAATAGCCATGAGAATTTGGGATAATGTAGGTCTATAAACTATTTATGGTATGAATAAAGGATTTTATTTCTTTAAGTTTACAACTAAACATGATTGTAATATTATTTTGGAAAATGGGCCATGGCATTTTACGAATAATTTTCTTATACTTAAGAAATGGCATGTTGGTTTTTTGTTATATAAGGAGATGATCTCCACTATTCCTTTATGGGCAAAACTCATGAATATACCTATGGAATGTTGGAGTGAGGAAGGATTAGGGTTTCTTGCTAGTGCTCTGGGTAAACCCTTATACACTGATTTGCCTATAGAAAAAAAGGCGTGTATTAACTTTGCTAGGGTATGTATTGAAGTGAATGCTCAAAATGAACTTGTAAAATACTTTTATATCAAGTTATCTTCTATTCTAGGAAAATTCTTACTATGGAGGTTGAATATCAATGGAACCCTACTAGGTGCTCCCATTGCACGGTATTTGGTCATTGGGACATAACTTGTTCTAAGGGTGGGGCTGCTCCCAATACTACATAGACTAAGATATTGCTTGGTACCTCTGAATGGAGGGTAGTGGGTTGTCAAGGAAAAGAAATAACAAAAATAGTGGTGGTTTTGGCTGGTGGCCAGGCAAGTGATCCAGCTCCTATTGTTTCGAATGCTTCTATAACTTATGGTTTAAATGAAGAATCTCTAATAGAAAATATAGCTGAAGTGAATACCATGCAAAATAAAGAGGTTGAGGTTCCAGTTTATGATGGTACCACTATGCCAGAGTTGGTTGTTTCTAATAAAATTGTGGGTGATGTAAACAAATTCAGTCTTTTGCAAGATAATGAGGATGAATCATCAACTCATGCCATTGAGGATGTTAGTGTTGCAGATATAGCTGAGCAGTTTACTCACTCTGGGAAAGATGTTATTGATACAGTGCTATCTATTGAAGATCCAACAATCCCTGATCAAGTGGCCTCAAATGAGATTGGACACGAGGACAGTTAATTGCCAAAGCATCCAAAGAAAATCTCTAAAGGTAAAGGTACCTAAAAACTCTCAAAGTCTGTTGCACCTGGTGTTAAAACTAGGATAGGGCTTGCTTCTAGCTCCCCTTCTGATGGGGTATTTGATTCTGTTTGGATTCTTTCCTCTTGAAGGTTGTACTTTATTATTTTAGTTTTAATGATTTTTGGCATATGGAATATTAGAGGTTTAAATACGTATTCTAAACAAAGAGAAGTTGCTACCATTATCAGAAAGTATAAATGCCTTTATTTTGTTTGGTTGAGACTAGAGTTTAGAAGCCTAAAGAAGTTAGGATTGTCCAAGCTATTGCTAGAGGTTGGAGTTTCATCAATAATTATGATAAGGCTATCAATGGGAGGCTTTGGGTTTTTTAGGATGTTTTAAGACTTTTAGTTCAAGCCATTTATCATTCTGATTAGATTATCTTGTGTTCAATTCAGTGTACTAAAGGGACTTTCTATTGTATTGGAGGTTTCATCTATGGGCTAAATGAGATCATTGGCAGAAGAAAGCTTTGAGATGATATAGTTGTTATAGCTCAGAATCATGTTGATTCTCCTTTGTTTATGGCTGGAGACTATAATGTTGTTAGATACCCTCATGAGCAAATTGGTGGTTCTACTATTTGGGATCCAGCTATAAAAGAGTTTGGTGATTGTGTTCAAAGGACTGAGTTAAGTGATTTGAAGCACTTAGGCATTCATTTTACATCGAACAATGACACTTACTTTAGAAAGCTGGATACGGTTTTAGTTAATGAGCATTGGCTTTATATCTTTGGTAATTCTGAGGTTTATTTTGAACCAGGTATGGTTTCGGATCATGCACTCATAGATCTTAAATTGGATTCTCAGTCTTGCAGGAAAGGGGCTCTTTTCAGATTTAATAATCACATTCTCAAGATCCCAATTTCTTAGATATTGTTGAGAGAGTCTGGATGACTGAAGTTGTTGGTTCCTTTATGTTTCAAATTACTCAAAAGATTAGAATGTTAAAGTATGAGAGTAAATGTCTTAATAGAACTCATTAGCATGATCTTACTACCCAGGTTAAGGTTGCTAAGGAGAAGTTGGAGAAGTCTCAGTTGCATCTTGATAAAAATCCTATTGATAAAGCAGCTTTGTTGCACAAGAAAGATAGTGTAGCTTCTTATTTGCATCTATCTCAAGCTAATGAATCATTTCATAAGCAACAATACAGGGTGCAATGGCTTCATTTGGGTGATAAAAATACAGCTTATTTTCATAAAATTACAAAATTTAGAAGGCAGGCTAATGTTATTCTCTCTTTACTTCAAGGACCGGTTCAAGGCTTGTTGAACTAGATATGAGCAAACAAGATATAGTAGGGTTCTATGAAACTTTGTTGAAGGCTCCTTCTAATCCCCTTATTCCTGATCTTAAACCTTTTGCTCGTTCTCCTTTAACTCAGGATTTGGTTGCTTCTCTTACTAGGCCAATCACTGATGAAGAGATAAGGTTGTCTATGTTATCACTTAAGGATGGGAAAGCTCTTGGTTGTGATGGGTTCAATGCCATGTTTTTCAAGAATGCTTAGAGGATTGTGGGGGCTAATATCACTAAAACTATTCAAGCCTTTTTCAATTCTATGTATATGCTTAAGGAGATAAATTCAACTATTATCACACTTGTTCCAAAGGTTGATTTCCCCAATCTACTCTCTGATTACAGGCCTATTTCCTTATATACTACCTTATACAAATGTTTGTCTAAGGTCTTGGCAAATAGAATAAAGGAGTGTCTTCCTTCTTGCATTGGCTCAAATCAAGGAGCTTTCATCAAAGGAAGAAGTATCTCCCATAATATCCTTCTTGCTCAAGAGCTATTAAGGAATTATCATAGGGATGATGGAGACCCAAGGCTTTCTATGAAAATGGACCTTACAAAAGCATTTGATACAGTTTCTTGGGGGTTTCTGAAGGCAACTCTTTTGGCTTTTAATTTCCCTACTCATATAATCAAGCTTATTATGTCATGTGTTAACTCTCCTATGTTTTTAGTTAATATCAATGGTCATTTAGCAAGTTATTTTAAAAGCTGAAGAGGGATTATGCAAGGGGATCCTTATCCCCTTATCTTTTAGTGATAGTCATGTAGATTCTAACTGGTATGTTAAGTAAGGAGTCTTCAAATAATAGCTTTACTTACCATTAGAGGTGCCGATATAAACAAATCATCAGTCTTCTCTTTGCTGATGATCTATTGTTTTTCCCTTCTAGGGATATGGCTTCAATTGATAACATTATGAAGTCTTTAAATGATTTTGCTCTTATCTCTGGCCTTTTGCTAAATCTCTCAAAGAGTGTTGTTTTCCATGCCGGTATTAGTTATCCTTTGCTAAATAAAATCCATAACAGGTTGGGGTTCAATTTGGGAGTTTTTCCTATGAAATATTTGAGGGTGCCATTGCTTTCTACTAAACTTAGAAAACAAGATTGTGATGTTTTGGTGGCTAAGATGTCTTCTAGAATCTCAAGTTGGGCTAGTAAATATCTCTCTTTTGCTGGGAGATTGCAATTGGTAAACTTAGAATCTCAAAGAGTGTTGTTTTCCATGCTGGTATTAGATCTCCTTTGCTAAATTAAATCTCTCTTTTTGCTATTCAGGTCTACTGGTCATCAACTTTTCTTATCCCTAAGGCTGTTTTAAAAGAGGTCACTGCTATTTTCAGATAATTTTTATGGACTGGATCTAAGATGTGTAGAGGTGGATATAAGGTAGCATGGAATCAAGCATTTTTGCCTTTTAAGGAGGGTAGTTTAGGTGTTAAATATTTGGAGGAGTGAAACATTGCAACCATGGATAAACATTTGTAGTATGTTATTTAGTGGGATGTTGTTTCTCTTTGGACATATTGGGTCAAATATCACCTTATGAGAGGTAGAAGATTTGGGATATCCCAATCCCTAGGGAGAGTTCTTGGACATGGAAAAAAATCCTCTAGTTGAGACCTATATTCAAATACTTGATCCAATAGAGCATTGGAAATGGTAGAAGAACTTCATTGTGGTTTGATAGTTGACATCCAAATGGCTCAATTGATACAATGTTTAGCTCTATTATAATTAGAGCCTCTGGTCTAAGGATAAATGCTTATGTTAGTAGGTTGCTAAGTTCTTCAGGATGGCATTTCCCTACCCTAAATTCTCAATCCTGGTTGGATTTCAAAGCTTCTTTTCCTTCAAATCTTCACTATGACTTGATTGGAGATGATAAGATTGTTTGGTTGCCCTCTGGTACTACATTTTCTATTTCAATTACTTCGAATGCAATCAGATATCAAGCTCCTCATGTGGATTGGTTCAAAGTTGTGTGGTTCAAGCATCGCATTCCTAAACACTATTTCTTCTTATGGTTGGTGCATCTTAACCGATTCAATACCCTTCATTTCTTGATGTCTATTGGTTTGGTTACTAGTGCTAGTTCTGTTTTTTATGGCTTATGCATGGAGGATAGATACCACTTATATTTTCAATGTAGCTTTACAAAAAGATTATGGAAACAAATTTTATATAAATGATTGCTTGCATGGCCAGATGGAGATTGGAATTATATCATGGATTGGTCTATGGTTCATTTACCAGGAAATTCCTTTCAGTGAATCCTTAACAAGTTGGCTTTTTCAGCAACCATTTAGAAAATTTGGATGGAGAGGAATATAAGGATATTCAATGATGTTTTCTGATCTCTAGATGCTATGTGTGCTCAGATTATTCAACTTGTTTGATTTAAATTATTCTCAATTTATTTCAAGGAAGGTCCAACAAATCAGCAGCTTATTCAACTCTTGGATCTGCCTTCTTCAGTTAATGTTTCAAATGCCTCATGATCATTGTTTTCTCTACTTCCACTCAGCTAGTTATCAGTTTTGGGTTGTCACTTCTCTTGGTGCTGCATCTGGCCTTGGTTTTACTTCTTCTCTATCGTGGTGCTCAGATATAGTTGGGTATTTTATGCACTTCTGTATTGCCTGCTGGATTCTAAAGCTTTATTTTAGTATTGGTGATGATCCTGGCACTCATTTATGGTTGTTTAGGCTTTTTCATTATGGTTTTGTTCACGTCTTTTGGAGGTCTTTTGCTTGGTGTCTGATTTGTTCTTGGACTTCTCAGTTTGTGTTGCTTGTATGCTCTTAATGGTTCTTTGTTCTGAAGCTCTTATAGTGTTGTGTCGACAGGCTTGTCGATCTTCAGTGTAGCTATTTTAGTTTCTTTTTTCTATTTCTTTGGTGGATTTTTGGATTCCACATTGTTTCCATGTATCTAGGGGTATGCCCCTATGATTTTTGTATCCTTTGGGCTCTCTTATTTATAAAATCTCTTTGCCATTAAAAGAAAACAGTCTTTCTAATATCAAAGGGATATGTTTCTTCGATTCATGGACAGGTTTTGTATCGAGAATTATGAAATCTACCGAAAGTAAAACTTGTCCACCTGAACAATGGCATCTTCCAGAATCCCTCTCACCTACTTGATTGATCTATCCACTAATTGAAGCACAACCGAGGTTGGACTGAGCTCTCCTAAATCTTGTTGTTCATTGAATGGTGCGTTGCTAGTTGGAAGATATCATTTTGAGCACTTGAGTTGGTAGCTTGGCTTGGACCTCTTTTAGGCAACCTTGTGTTTAGTTTGCTTTAATGGAGGTTGGGGAAAAATGAGTTGTTTTAGTTTTCGTACGGGGGTGTGTGAGTCTATGTGTATATATGCCATATATATATATGCGAGTTGAGTCTTGACAACTTAGACGGTGAACTAGGCCCTTGAAAGCATGATTATGTGATATAATTGCTTATTGTGGTTTATTGCTTATAAATGTGATATTATGAGCATATTGATAAGTTGGGCATAATATGTTGCATAATGAGATAAAGCATGTATTATGATGGACCATGGTTATATTGAGTACAATATATTGCAAAATGAGATAAGCATATATTGTGATGGAGCATGATTGTTATTGAAATCCTTGATGTATATTGAGTACATCGTGTAGTGTCAAAAGCATGGTGTTGGTCTATAGGGGTTGCGTAAACATGTGTGAGTAGTCTTGTGTCGGATCGTCGCAACAAATGATCAGGGGTTAGTCCACGACCTACGGAAACTAGTACATCCGAAAAAGGTGGTAAGGGGGGTTATACACTCGAATGGGGTCCTTCACCTAGAGTCATAAGCGAGGCTCATATGCGTGACATTTGGATCTAGGGGCACGGGAGTTGCAAGCGAGGCTCCCGTGCAACCGCTCTTCCTTGTTGAAAGTGACAAGTGTCAAAATCACTTGGGAAGAATCGGTGCAGCAATCGACATTACTTGATGAGCTTGTATCCACAAAAATGAATGGCCAGAGTTTGTATCCGTAACCGTATCAGGCAAAGTGTCTACTATGAGGTGTGTTGAGTCATATTGCATTTATACTATCATAAATGTGATTGTGATAATTATGTTAATGCATGATATATTTGTGAATAACTATGATGTGAGCATGTTGGGGAAATTATTTGTTGGGTTCGATAGGGTTCTGGATTAGCGTGAGAGTCATATGGGATGAGAGACCGACCTAGGATTAGTAGCATGAACCTTGGGTGGGTTGTATCACTCGGACTACCGAGATTGAGGTGATGACATTTCCTCTACTGGGCTAGTGAGCTCACCCCACGACTTACATATTGTTCAGTTGGTGATCCCTTTCCGAGAGGTCTGTAGTCTCTCAGTAGAGATACGGTGTTGATTTCGCCCTTTTGTGTATATGGAGGCGGAATACTTATTTTGTAGAGCATACTTGATGATTGTATACGTGTGCTTATTTTGTTAAGTATTACAAATAACTAAACTTATTTCTTTTTCCGGCTAGCATGTTAGCCGAGTAGTTTACATTGATATATGTCCCTTGGAGCACTATGTACGGGGACTTTATTCTTTTGGTGCACTTCGGTGCCGTAAATGTAAACTATTTCATTTTGTGAAAACTATGACATGTATTGCCTTAGAGCATTTGAATATTAATCTACGAATGCTTATGTTTAGTGTTGTGCAGTGGATTTTTGATATCGATGTGATTATTGGGAGTTTGGCCGAAAACGACATTTTTCTAGGTTTTCAAACAACCCTTTTTTATTTCAATGGACAAACCCGTTTCACCCACCCCCATAGCCCTAGAAAATTTTCTTGCTTTAGAAATGGTTTTAAACTCACTTTTACAAATATTTTGATTTTTAGAAGCTGACGGTAGTTAAAACGGAGACCGGGGGCAAGACGGATAATTTTACAAGATTTTAGGATATCACTTTTACTCAAACTTTACATTTTTCATGTTTCCTGAGATCTTGATGACTATTTTTTGAAACCCGAAGGTAAAAAACTCACTTTTCAAATATTTACAATTTTTCGGGACTGGAAACATCAAAATCGGACACCGTTTGAGAAAATTGCACTTTTTGGAAAGTTTTGGGGTTTTTCGGCAAATACCAATTCTTGTTGAGCGACATCTCCCAAAAAGGGAGATTTCCTAAAGAGCGAGATTTCGCAGCTTGCAAATGGGAGATGTCTAGTCTTGCTAGGTGATATAGTCGTCAGGTGTGCAAAAATATGTGGTTAAAAACAACACCTTAATGACTCTAGGTTAATACGCAAGCGCATGTATCAATTGTAGAATAGCAAAGCGACTTGAGTAAGGGATATCGATCCCATAGAGACTGAAATTATTCACTTTAAAATTTTAAAAACACTGAATTATATTTCTGAAAATTGTTTGTTTTGGGTGGTCGAAAGACCAAATTATCTAAATTAACTAAAATGCAATTAAATTGGTTGTGATTCAGATGAAAGAGAAAACTAGGGTTTTCATCACTCCACCACTAACCCGCATAATATAGTTCATTACTGTTTCAATTGTAAGAAGGCGATCCATAACTATGAATCAGATCATATCGTAGATAGCTAAATACGACCCCATGAAGGAGTACTATTAACCAGATCGTGACAACCCGTCTCATGACTGACCTAACTAGTACATGTCAATTATATTACTTTAATATACTCCTAATGCATGCAAATAAACTAAAGCATGTCTATATTAAATCGCCAAGGCACGGCCTATGTCAACATAAGGTTTCAAGTTTCATTACCACCATTGTGTAGAAAACAATGATTAAGCATCCGAGTTCCAACCCATATTGAATAATCATAATTGTGCAAAATAATATATTTATTCCATCTAATACAAGAATTAAGAACAAACATAGAATTTTATATTGCAAATCAGTACGGTCTCTTAACTACTACAATCATC